>JANAVB010018199.1:17989719-18620062 GCA_029216955.1 Iris pallida | reverse complement strand
CTAAGGGACTAATCCAGTCTCGAGTACTCTTGCTCGATGTTAATCCACTATGGCACAAGCATTAACTGAGAGCTTGCAGTCTCTTACAACACCGTGCTTGGTGACAAGCACACGACCAGCTTCACAACACCGTGCTTGGTGACGAGCACATGACCAGCTCCACAACAGAAAAAGTTGTTGAACTTGAACGACCTCTTTACAACTCTTGGAATACCAAAAGACTCTAAATCAACTCTGATAGTACTGGCTTTTGGCTAAGAGATGTATAGGTATGATTTGAAAGTCTTAGATCGTTTGAAAACACTTGAGTAGTAGAGAAGAGAGAATGAAGAATGAATGAGTGAATTGAAATGAAAAGTTCTTCTCTATTTATAGGTGTTTTCTCCAACCGAACTCGGGCAGAACTCGGCAGAGTTCGGATGCAAATATCTCGCAAAGAGACGTTGCTCGCTAATTTGGAGGCAACAGAAGTTTGAATCATTTTTGACCAAACTCGGTCAGAGTTCGGACCGAACTCGGGCCAAACTCGGTTACGAGTTCTGTCAGGAGATATTTGAAATCATTTGTAAAAACAGTTTTCAAACTATTTTTGGTTATTTGTAAAATCATTTGTAAAGGCTATTTTCAAAATATGTTTTTGAAATGTTTTGTAAATGAAATACGAATAGGTAAATAGGCAGCTTTTGGAATGTGGACAGTTTTAACCCTAAGCCAGTATTACCAAAACTGATTTTACAAAATAAATCCTAAACTCAATAAAATATAAAATACAGAATAAAATAAGAAATGAGTCTTCTGAAGATTTGATGATGTTGACGCTTTGTTTGATGCAGTACATCGTCCGTTGAATTTGATTTCATGTATCCTAAAATAATTAGCAGCATTTTCTATATTTTGTGTATTGACTTAAGTGTATGTTGATTATCGAAATCGAGTGTGACCATGGAATGGGCCAACAGCAAGTATGCATACAATAATCATGGCTCAACATGCAGTGCCACCGATTATAAACTCTGCTACAAATCCAGAGCTCATAGCATCTTCTGTACCTGTTAGTCTGGCGGTACCACCTCCTCAGGTTGCTTCTGTGCCAATTCTAGCTGATCCTAGTCAGTCTGGTACTGGGGATAGTAATTACCACGTTGTTCCTCCTCCTAACACCTCTAACCAGCCTACCAATTCCCAAACATCAGGGATGCTAATGAGGCTGTGAAACTCTTACTTACTCAGTTTGAGGCCTTCAAGCAGAAAGATGGTCTACGAAGATTAGGTATAAAGCAACCATATCCTACAGAGTGGAAGGAGGTTCCATTCCCTCCTAAATACAACCTTCCGACTATTATTCTGTTTGATGGCAGCACTTCTCCAAGTCAGTCATTAATCATTTTGAAGTGATGACTGACCAATTACAGCCGAATGATGCTCTCCTTACCAGATTCGTTGGTTGTTTAGCTGGCACAGCATACGACTTGTATAGCTTGCCTGATGGCTGCATCACTTCTTTTGTTGGTTTCAAGCAAATATTCTTAGAACGGTTTTATGAGGGAGTCTATGACATGACAATGTCTGCCCTCATTAAGATTAAACAAAGGCACAATGAATCCACGGAGAGTTTCATTGAAAGATTTTACCGAGAGGCACTCAAAATGCCTTTAGGAACTCCATCTGCTGTAACAATAGACACTTGCAAATCAAACTTGTTGCATATTATCATTATGTGGATAGGATCTACATAATTCCAGGATTGACCTTTTTCATTGTGAATGCCAAGGCAGCTGAGGTCATACCAAAAAGTTCAAACAGTTAGGAGTTCAGATGACTCATCCTAACCAAGACGAACATTCTACACTTGGGAGTAATAATCGCCAGAATAACCGTAAGGGTAAAGAAATACTGGCCATCAATCTTAAGGACAAGGAGTCTTTGGCTGTGAATGTCACTCGGACAGCACCCACTCCATCAGCACCACCGCAGAAGACAACTCGTCCAAAGGAAGAGTATTCTTTCGATGAAGATGATACTTTGAGCATCTTCGATTGCTTGATCAAAAGCAATAAGCTTCAACTTCCAGAGGTAAAACGGCCAGAAGAAGTGGGTAAAACCGATCATCCTAAATACTGTGTTTATTACAGATTTATAGGGCATCTAACCAGAGCATGTTATGTACTCAAAGGTAAAATCCAAGAGTTGGTCAACTCTGGAGCAATCACTCTTCAACAGGACAAGAAGACGGTGACTGCTAATGTCGTTTTCTGTGCAATTTGGTGACTTTCCACCACAACTTGTACAAGATGGTATTGTCCCATTCCAAGGACTCTTCCACCTCCTCAAAATGAAGGTCTTGTTCGCTGTCAATGATAGAGGAGAGATTATGTGGATTCATCCAGATCTGGTGGCAGATTTTGAAACACCTTCCTCTTCTAAGCAGAAGCACTCCAAATCTAAATCTAAAAGCTTCAACATGGTATCCTTTGAACCAGTAGTAGAAGAAAAAATTCTAATGGGCACTAGATCTGGGAAACCCTATCTTTGGGAATATCCCAAAAATCAAGAGAATCCTGCTCCATCTTGGATGCTCCTCCTATATCATCTTCTTCTGCTGAGAATATACATCTACATCCCTCGGTGGTTGAACCATCTCCTTCTAAACCGACATCAGCAGATAAGGAAAACAACTGTTCGTTTTGACAAAGCACTGAAAAAGTCCTCATCTTTGGACTTAAAAGCCTTACAATTTTGACATATTGGCTCAATTGGCCAATACTCCAGCAAGATTGTCAATCTTTGAACTTTTACATCTCTCAAAAGAAACTCGAGAGACGTTAAGTGAAGCCTTGATGCAGGCTGATGCTTATCTTACTCTTCTCAAGAAGCCTGAAAAGGAGCCAGTCAGCTATGCACATTGTCATAGTGTATTTGAATTGATGCCCAATATTACTTTCACACAAGATGACATGCTGTTAGAAGACAATCGTCATGATCGTCCTCTCTATTTCACGGGATATGTGGACACCATGAAAGTCGATCGCATTCTGATTGACCTAGGGTCCGCACTTAGCATCATGCCGAAGTCTTTACTGGATGCTTTGAAGATCCCAGTGCATAACCTTTATACAACTATCACTACCATCCTGGGGTTCAATCAAGGAAGAAGTGAACCTTTGGGGAAGATACGCCTAAAACTTCAAATTGGCAATCTTTGTACAAAGGTAACTTTCTATGTTATTGACAATCATGGCTCATACAATGCTTTGTTAGGAAGGTCATTCCTCCATGAACACAATATTGTACCTTCTACTCTCCACCAAAGTTTCAAATATGTAGATGGTAATGGAGAAGTCCAAAAAGAGGTTGCAGATCAGAATCCTTTCAAAGGAGTTGAAGCATACTGCAACTATTCTCATGTACAAGAAGAATTCATGAAGGTGGTACTGGCAATGGACACAGATGAAGAACAGAAAAATATGCCGAATGATACTCTGGTGATCCGATCAAAGGGCGTACCTCCTGTCCTCAGTCTTCCAAACCACTGCTATCTATCTTCCTTTCCATGAGAAGCAGCCCAAGGGTGATAGTCAAGAACAAAGGGAGCTCACCTCTTCTGAGCGCTTGTAATCGATCTTCGTCGCAAGATGCCCCCTCCTCCTTCTCGTTCTTCTTTTCCCCCTCTTATCATCAATCTGACTAAGCCTACTAAGGCTAAAGTTCTGTTGTAAATCATAGTGTAAAAATAATAAAGCATCTTTTACAGTCTGATGTCTCTTACCATTCTCAGTGTTATTTGGATATGTTAGATAGTTTTAAACCACTTACAATAGAAGTCGTATTATTCTGCGAAATGTGATATTACTGAATTCAATACAAGAGTCGTACTTCTTAGTACCAGCTCGAAAGAAGGATAAAAAGCCTATATTCTTAATAAAAGAGAGGAACCAAAAATCATGCTCTATAATGATAATAGAGATGATACAGGAAGGCTATAATTACGCCGCTATAGTCCACAATCCAAAGCAATCATTCGCAAAATGGGCTATGATTTCAAAACTGGTCTCAACAACGGTAAAGAAAGGCGAACTCCTCTTCGTATTGCTGTTCCAAAGAAAAATCACAACAATACCACAGTAAAATGAAACGGGGACTAGGTTATGCTTCACTACTTCCAACTCGGAACCTTCTGAATCTGATAAAGAAGAACGATCTAACTCTTCTGATTCTATTCATAGGATTCTGATACCAGCATTGGCCATGTTCATAGGGTGATAGCACTTCTAACATGGTATCTGTCGAATTTGTAGAAGATGACGAAGATGACATTGAAGAAGCACCTAAAATAGACCCTTGGGCACAAAGAATAGAAAATCAGTAGGAACTTCATTTTGAACAACGAGAGCCACCTACTGAGGATCAATTAGTCCAAATCGATATTGGAGAGAATGGTGTATCACGACCAATCTTTATTAGCAAAAATCTCTCAAAGAATGATAGACAAGAATTAATTACCTTATTCGTGAATATATTGATGTCTTCGCTTAGAATTATGAAGATATGCCGGGATTAGATCCTCAAATTGCAACTCACAAGCTTAATATCTTGCCGAATGCCAAGCCGGTCAAACAACAACAGTGGCGATTCAAGCCTGAAATGATGGATGGAATTGATGATAAGTCAAAAAGCTTATAGCTTGTGGTTTTATCAGAGAAGAACAGCATCCTGACTGGGTAGCCAACGTTGTACCAATTCTGAAGAAGACCAGAAAGGTTTGAGTTTGCATAGACTTTCGGATCTTAATGATGCTTGCCCTAAAGACAATTCTCTCCCAATTACTGATGTCATGATCGACAATACATGTGGATTCGAACGAATTTCTTTCATGGATGGATTTTCTTGATATAATCAAATCTGGATGAATCCTGAAGATGAAAAACATACTTCGTTTCGTACTCCTCGTGGAGTGTACTGTTATACAGTCATGCCATTTGGTCTTAAGAACGCAGGTGCAACTACCAGCGGGCTATGAGTACTATCTTTCGGGATCATCTACGAAAGAATGTTGAATGTTATGTTGACGATATTGCTGTCAAAAGTCGTCTCAAGGAAGATCACATTCAAGATTTAAGAACTATTTCAATCTAATGCGCTAGCATCAACTCAAAATGAACCCCACCAAGTCTTTCTTGGGTGTCTCTTGTGGCAAATTTTCGGCTTCGTCATTACCTTTAAGGGTATACACGTTGATCCCGAGAAGATAAAGCCATTCAAGAGATGCGTCCTCCACGCAACCTAAAAGAGCTACGAGATTCCAAGGTCGACTTACGTAAATCAGGCGGTTCATTTTAAATTTATCTGGACTTGCAGACCATTTACTCAGTTAATAAAGAAAGATGTATCTTTCGTTTGGACGGAAGAATATTAACTAGTATTTGATGACATAAAGTGGTATTTAATGAGTCCACCGATTCTTGTACCACCGATCTCAGGAATACCCTTCTTAATGTATGTCCGAGTAATAGACCATTCATTGGGAGCTTTCTTGGCTCAAAAGAACAAGGAAGGTCATGAACAAGTCATCTACTACCTTAGTCGAATGATGATTGGAGCTGAACATCGTTATAGTCCTGTGGAAAAAGAATGTTTAGCCTTAATGTTTGCCGTTCAGAAGACAAGACATTATATCATAGGCCAAACTATTCATGTCATATCCCGGGTCAATCCTCTTCGAGTCTTAATGAAGAAGCCAAGTACACTCAATTCTAGACTTGCCACATGGGCCATATTATTAGTACAATATGATATGGTATATGTTCTTCAAAAGTCTGTGAAAGGCCAAGCACTTGCTGACTTTTAGCAGCTCATCCTGTCCGTGAAACATCTAAACTCTATGATGAGATTCCGGACGAACATTAGAATCAAATATGATCTCAGAAGAATTTCTACCTGGAGGTTGTTCTTTGATGGAGCTTCTAGAATTGGACCTAGAGGTACCCTTGTTGCTGGAGTGGAAATTGTTCTTGTTTCACCCGATGGATTAACTATTCAAAGGGCTTATTCTTTGGACGAATCATGCTCTAACAATGTTGCAGAATACAATACCTTGCTCATTGGACTTCAATTAGCCAAACAATTGAATATTGAATATTGAAGTATATGGTGACTCTAAGCTGATTGTTAATCAGGTTAGAGGCATATATGAAGTCCGACATCAAGATTTGGTACCATACCATGAATCAGCAATCAGAATAGCTTCTTCGTTCAAAGGATTCTTCATCGAACACGTACGTCGTGCATGCAATACAAAGCTGATGCCTTAGCTAACCTTGCTATAGTTTTGGCAGTACCAGTCAAAAGACAACAAATGGTTGTTATCTCTAATAGAACTATTTTGTGTTGAAAACAACCAAACATTGAATTCAACAATCTAACTGAAGTCAATGTCATTAGTGAGGACTGGAGAACACCTTTCATTGATTTTGCAGTACATGACATATTGCCAGAAGATCCTAAGGAAGCTATAAGTATTCGTCGCTGATCGCTTCGATTCTATTATAATCATACTAAAACTCTTTATCGAAGAACTTTTGATGGGTTACTCTTGAGATGTCTTGCTGGTGATAAAGCAAAACAGATATTGTGCGAAGCTCATGATGGCGTTTGTGGAGCACACCAGCCTGGTCCTAAACTACAGAATCGTATTCGACGTATGGGCTACTACTGGCCCTCTATGGTATCAGATGCTATTGACTATGCAAGGAAATGCCGTGCATGTCAAATTCATGCAGACTTCATTCATCAACCATCAGAATTTCTTTATCGACTGCTGCCTCATGGCCCTTCGAAGCTTGGGGTATGGATATAATTGGCCCTATCAATCCTCCTTCATCTAAAGGACATCGGTTCATCTTAGCTATAATCGATTATTTCTCCAAATGGGCAGAAGCTATACCTTTGGCTGAAGTAAAGACTAGTAGTGTCATCAACTTCATCAAACATCATGTGATATACAATTTGGGGTCCCTCGCCGAATCATCTATGATAATGGGCCACAATTTATCAACCAGAAGTTTAATAGATTCTGTGATGACAACAGAATCAATAATATCGCCTTTACAGCCTATAATCCTACGGCTAATGGGTTAGCTGAAGCATTCAACAAGACCATTATCAAACTTCTTAAAAATTGTCTTTATTAACAAACGTAATTGGAGTGATGAACTTGGAGAATGTCTATGGGCATATCGCACTACTATCCGTAACCCCACAGGTTGTACACCTTTTTCTCTAGTATATGGATGTGAAGTTGTCTTACCTCTGGAGATTCAAATTACATCATTGAGAATTGCCATTGCTAATGAGCTTACTACAGAAAATAATGATCGTCTTCGACTTCAAGAATTGGAGGCGCTCGACGAGAAAAGGCTACTAGCTCAACAACACATTGAACTTTATCAAGCCCATTTTAAAAGCTTTCAATCGCAAATTCAGAGTGCGAACATTTCAGGAAGGCGAGTTAGTTCTTACAGTCAGACGTCCTATGACTATGACACATATGAACAAAGGCAAATTCGAAAATGGGAAGGGTCGTACGTGGTAAATAAAGTTTTCTCAAATGGAGCCTATCAATTAACTAATATGGATGGCAGAGTGGCTATGATGCCTATCAATGGAAATTTCTCAAGAAATATTATGTATAAAAGCAAAATATACTTTTTTCAGAGACATGATGTAAATAAAAGTCCATTTTATTCAAAAGAATGATGGAGTTATAATATTAAGGACGTGGAGGAAGCCCTGATCCTTCATGATTAAATATATAGTTTGCCAACAGTTCAAACATCTCATTGTCTGAACTCACAAAAAACTTATAAGTAGCCATCCTTAATGCCTCTTCTTCGGAAGTCTTCCCAGGCTCTACCAGCTTCGCAATCAAGTCCTGTCCTGGTGCAGGAGCGGTTGAGCCTTCACCCCTTTCTTTCTGAGGAGGCATCGGAGGCTCAGCAGGAGGCATCTCGGTCTCTCCTTCAATCTTCGGAGTGAGCAAATCTTTGGAAGACATTTTGTACAGAAAGGAAAGAAAGTGACGATATCTATAAAAGTTTTGTTTATTTATAGACAGAACAATTAAACAGTCAACATCGAGAACCGATGCGACTTTTTGAAAAGAAGCCAAACTGTTCGTTCATTTGTAACAGTTCGTTCATTTATGACTATTCATTCATTTTCTTTCTTAAAAAACCGACATGATGGTTCATTCATTTATTCTCTTCCTCGAAAGTTGCAGTAATTGTTCATTCATTCGTGTCCTTTCTCGAAAAATCGAAGTGACTGTTCACTTTTCATAACGAGAGTTCACATTCTCCCCGCTTCTGAATTCGATTTATTTACACCAGCAACTTCTCATCTCCACATTTCTCCTTAATTCTATTTTCATTATCACCACATCAAAATCAGATCATAAAAGAAGAGAAAATCATTCTTTATTCCTTCTTTAAAAACATAGATACATCTTAATGGAAATCTATTACATCTCGATTTTTATTCTAATATAATATGAAGGTCTATTACATCTTTTGGATCTTCTATTTGTTGGTGCCAGTTTCTTGTCGTCTCGACCTGAAGCAACGAGCCAGACAATAGAATCAACTCTGGTCTTCTCTCTCAGAAAGACGAGAGGAGAACCACAGAGTACAGTAGCTCAAAGATAAGCTGCTGTAATACAACTGGTGGAGAGAAGATGGCCTACCAGGGGAACTAGGAACGAGATCACCTTTGTGATACGATTCTTAATTCTGTCTCTCCACCATCCAACTCTCATGTATAAAGGCTCTTCCTACCATCTGAGGAAGACCCTTCTGGAATATAGAGAGTCCTGAGCATCTGATCTGAGTGTCAGAATCACATGAGCTGTCTGATGTGGTGTCAGAAGAATGATTTCATAGTATCCAGGTCACCGATGCCAGTTTTGAAGAAGCTTGCCAACCAAACTTCTACAAATATGAACAAAGAAAGAAAAGTCAGTAAAATCTATCAAAATGTGTGCGCATCAACAGTGTGCGCCGATCAACAGGCACATCAGCAATGTGTGCCTACTCTCAGAAGCACAGGCGCACATGACAGTGTGCTGATCAACAGGCATATATCAGTAATGTGCGCCTATTCTCAAAAGTACAGGCGCATCTCAACAGTATGCGTTGATCAACTGGCACATATTAAAACAGCATGCTTATCAACACGTGTATCTCAACAGCGTGCATTGATAAACAGGCACATGTCAAAACAGCGTACTGATCAACATGCACATATCAGCAGTGTGCACCTATGATCGAAGCTAAGCGTTGGACCATAGTGTGCGCATATTCTCAGAAATAGTTAGTGCATATCAACAGAGTCTACAACATACATATCATTACCTATCTTCAAAAGTGACGCAGAAGAAAAAAAATGCTCATACCATTGGTCCTTTGTTGAGACTTACCAATTTTTGAAGGCACAACATGCAAACGAATAACATTGAGACGAAGTGGAGCAAGTAACTTATGAATAGTAAGAGCTTGTGAGGAGCCATTTTTTTGAGAAAGTATGAATGACTCTTTCTTTCCTGGTTGTCCTTTTAAAAGTATGGAAGATAAAACAGCGCCATTCTAGGAGCCTATTTCTGGAAAAGAACTAAACTATAGGCAATTGAAGCCATATGATGACTGTCATGTGTCCCTCAATGAAATAGTAAGCATCAAATTAGCCAAAGGAATGCATCTACATATACCATTTGAAATCACAGCCGCACATATATCAGAAATTTTAGATTTTATTGCATAAAAGATGGGTGGACCCCTACAGACAAGGACACAAGAAAAAAGAATAAAAAATTGTCATGCTTAAACATTATTCCTTTTCTTGTCTTCATCGGTCTGATGAAGGGCGGTGTCCAATTCTTGCATGTTGCAGATTCCCGAGCGACGCATCAGGTTAAGGAATCCCTCCGAATCGTCACGCACTTCAGAGGATGGCTAACCACTCGAGCGATTGAAGACGGTTGGGTATAACCCGAAGCAGGCTAGAAAGTTCACCGTTCTCAGTGGGGTCAGCCTCCAATAAATAAATCGAAGGTGGGACATCGGGTTTCGCTTTGGAAGACTGGTTTTGGTAACAACATTGGCCTCCATCTCCTTCTTAGATGTCATTAAATCATAGAAATAAAGAATAAAGTATGAAGATCAACCTCTACATATATATCACCAAACTGACTCTTCATATTCCTCATGGGAAACTAGAAGTCATCAATGAAACTCGGAAAGACGAAGAGGAGATTGAGTATTTTCAAGAAATTATTTAATTGAGATGACCGGGCGTTGACTGGCGCAACTTGACTCAGTCAAAACTTTTATAAATTCAAAGTATTTCAAAACTTTGAAAATATTTTTAAGTTTTGAAAACTTGTAGGGGGTCTTGTTGGACCTAAAAATCAAATTGCGTCATGTATCCACTACTCAGTGATCAAGTTGCGTCCCAAAAATCAAGCTGCGCCACTGTTTTGAAGCTCAGAGATCAAGCCACGCCACTGATCAGGTTGCGCTGATATCAGACTGCACCCAATTATGTTGCGCCAAAATCTACGTATCGTCTCACACTTAATGGCCATCATTACCTGACAGCACTGACAACTGACAAATACAGTGAACGAGGAAAATCTTTTCGAATCCCTCGAATTGTGTCGCCCGAGGAGATTGGACTGACAGCTGTCATGCACATCTTGTAAGTTGTGCCTAGGCACAATACAGACAAGTTCCTTAGTTGCACCTAGGCACAATCTGAATGAATTCTTCTCAAAAGCTGCTACGTGTCTAGGTGCAGTCTAATCATGCACGGTTTAACTTGTTGACTGAAGCTCGCGCAACCTGATAAAGTTGAGACAATTTTCATTTCCAAAGCAGAATGACGTGGCGCACATGCCACTAATCTCTCAAGACGTGTCTACTATCATGTATACACGCGCATCTCAATCACATGATGCCACACGTCTAAATACATTAGTACACGGCTGATAACTGAATGAAAGTTGGCGCAACAGGAGGTTGGCGCAACCCAATGTTGTAACACCCAATTTTCTAAATGAGGGTAATTTTGAAATTTTGTGTTTTTAATTATTAATTATGATATTTAAATAATAATATGATTTTTGGTGATTTTTAATCATTTTAAAACTATTTAAAATCATGACTTGTGATTTTGGTGTTTTGCTAGTGTAACCCTAGAGACAGTTTGACCTAAGCCTAGCCATGTGATTAGGGTATTTCATTTATCATTTTTAGCTTGAGGGTACTTTGGTCATTTTGAATTATTTAAATTTAATATAATTTTATTGGAATTTAATGTGATTAATGGGATGGTGTGATTTAATCATTAATTAATCAATTGCCTTGTGTTGTGTTTAGTCCTAACCTAGATTGACCTAACCTAGATTAGTCATACCTAGACTTAGCTAGCCATGGTTAGTGATGGTTAGTATTGATTTGTTTGATTTAGTCATGTTAATTAGAGTTAACTAGGTTGCATTTAAGTCATGTGTGAAACCTAGGTTGTAGGCCATTGATTTGACTAGGAGGAATGGTAGCCCTAGATCAAATCCCAAAAAACCCTAACCCTTGAGTTTTGGTCAGCCAACATAGGGAATCCCACCCCTATATAATGCCTCTTCCATTAGTTGTAGCCTCCTTAAAGAAGTTTCCAAGTTTAGAAGAAGGAGAGGTATAGAAATCTTCTCAAGCCCTAGTTTCTTCATTTTAATTCCTTTTCCACTCTAGTCTTTTGCATTTGTTCCTAATCCAGCTCTATTTATGTCCATGGAGAGAAACCTCAGCTTTGGAGCAATTTGGGGCATTGGGCTAGCAAGGAGGAATCCTCATTTTAGGAGTTTTCTTGAGGAAGAACAACCTATAGGTAACACTTTCTAAACCAATTAAATCTCTGATTTCCTTGCATATTTGGATAGCCCTAGGTGTCCCCTAGCTGTAGGTATTGGTTTCGTCTTGAGTCGTGTCCATTTCGTGTCCGTATCGGACACGTATCCATTGCTATGTTAGGGTGTTCGATGAAATGCTCCAACCATTTATGTTTGCTATTTTTGCTAATGATTTTGATTAAATTCCTAGATCTAGGGTTCGTCTTTAGATTTGTGTCTTTGTTTTATGATTTTGGGATCGTGTCGTGTCCATACAGGGACACGAACACGCCGCACAGGCCGCACAACACTGTCCTGCTGCCCGACACTGAGATCTCGATGCTCAGGACACGAGAGGACATGAAAATTTGTGGGGATAATGGGGCAATCACTGACACTATACTCCCAAAGTTTGGGAGCATATGGTTCACCACACGAGGAGAAATCGTACGTGCACTGGATACGCACTGTGTGCACACGCGCAGAGAATCCCCTCTGATACGGGGTTCGTGTCCGCGTATGACACAACTAGGATACATCGTGCTGTGTCTGGGGTGTGGACCTATCCTAGGCGAACCCACAACACGAGCATGAGATGCGTGTTGCTCTGTGTCGTGAGCACGAGGCTCTGTCCTCGCCGTACGACACGGCTGTGCCTGGTTCTGTATATTTGGGTTTTTGTTGATTGGACATGTTCGTCCTATTTCGGACACGATACGGTATGGATAACACTTACACATGTTTAACTAACATCACCAACCATTTAAGTGTAATATTAAAATATTTGAATGTCGGTTTGCTAATTCTCCTATTCTCTGATACAAGCTGTCAATTTGGGGATTTCCTGAAATTCGAATTATGCTTAGCCTATTTTATGTTTTCAAATTCGTTGTTTGCACACCTATATCAATCTGGGAAATTGCTGGAATGCCAGGGTTCACATGGTAGGGATTAGTTTTCATGTTGCTCTAGTTTCAATTGCATTGGGTTAGGATTTTTCCTTAACTGTTACTTGTTTTGCAAATCTGTGAGTAACAAGCACACACACACATTCCACATAATACTGAGAAATCTGAGATTGATACTTTAATGTACACCCTCTCCTATACACACACTCACACCAAAAATCTGAGAAAAATGTTCACTACACCACTGCTTCCATCTACACTGTCACTAAGTGAAAATTGAACAGAACACGCTTGAGCTGAAAACTGAAATCTGGGACACCCTTCTCATTTCCTGATTCACTGTCACATTGAACTGAGCACACCCTTACTCATATATGAGAGAAATGTAGATGGACACTCTATGACACTTGACACACTATGACACACATGTAACACTGGTTCATATTCTCCTCCCTTTTCAATTTCAGGGTTGTTTTAGTTGTGTATTGATTTGGGTTTTGTTGACAAATTGTGTTGTAAAGGTTTCAATCTTAGATGATTGAATACTGAAATCTGAGACCTAAATGTTTACCCACATACACATACACAAACTGACACTCTACATCCATGTACACATTTTATGTTACACACATATATGTGAATCACTTTGACACATTCCCTATGTTTTCTGAGAATATTTTGAACCTGAGAATGAATTGGGATGTAGGCATGTAATTGTATTACACTGTGGTGAACTTAAACTGAGCCATGTTCCATATTTCTAAATCCTGAACACTCATGCACTGATATCATGATAGGGTATATTAGGTCTTCTTCTAGCATGATTAGGTTGTGGTAGATGTGAATGGTTGCTTGCATTCGAATTTCTCCATTTCCCTAAAATGTATACAAGATTGTAAACCCTTCATTATTTCAAATTGTAAATGTATATCAGATTTCATATGTAGACATAGAACCAATGCATAGCTGATATTTAGATTGAATGTTAGTTCATTTTTGGTTGTTCAAAACTGAACTGTCCATGTAAGCATATATACCTTCCTTTTCCTATTGCCAAGCCAATTTCAGTTTTTAATATAGTAGAATGTCTATGAATGTAACGTTAACCTTAAACCCCTTAATTCGAAATGTTAGTTAATTTCAGTATTAGACAATGCATGAGCTGTATGCATATGGGATGTTGGCTTAATGGCATATTTCAGATAACATGGTTCATTTTATGTGGTTAGTTACACCAGTTTATGGGATAGCTCACTTTAGTTTATATGCAAATGTGGAGCTAAACTGAGAATGAAATTCACCCTCTGCACAAGGACACCCCACTGTATGTCAACCACCATGCCATGTAACCCTTCTCTAAATGATTGCTATAATGTATATAGATTTATGTAGAGTATAGATGCATGTTAGTTATAACTTAAATAGTCTCTACTCTAATGTATAGATGTATACTTGTAGCCATGCATGTTAAGTATAATACATGTAATGTAGATGGGTTAGCTTTGTGCCATGTGTAGTGTAAACTCATAACTAGTGTTGATTTCTCTTTTCATGTACACCTCCATATTCACACACACATAGCTTTACATGTTAGTTCTCTTCTTATATATATATATATATATATATATATATATATATATATATATATATTATAATATTGAATATGCATGAATGAGATGTATCTTGATATGTGACTCGTGTTGGCTTGTATAGCCTTGGATTTGTATGGTGTGTACTAGCTAGGGTAGACAAGGTTAGGCCTAGTAAGACTTGATTGAGTCTAGGTTGACCAAGTTGACCTAGCTTTGACTAGATAGTTGACTGAAGTTGGCCAGGGTTGACTTTAGTCTAGAATTGACCTAGACATCATGTAGATATTGTAGCAGTCTATTTCTCTATTTAGACATGTTGTAACTTGTGTTGCTCTGATTAGGAGACAGACACCTTCCTCAGGCAGTACACCTCTTCGGACATTCAGTATCAGGCGAGTACATTCTCTGATCATTTCATATTGTTTAGGATTATATTTCCTGCTTTAGATTATCTTACATAATGTTGACACATTGGTAACACGGATTAGTACTATATGGATCCCTTCATGAGATGTTATCCCTCTCGGGAGCATCAGATACTCTTGTCTCGTGTGTTTCACTTACATCATGTATCTCATGCTTCTATTATCATGAATCTTCGGGAATCTGCTAGTGACTCATGTACTCTCATGATCACCGAGCCTTCACGAATCAATTCATGAATCACCCTATACGGGTCAAGTAGTTTAGTCATGAATCTTAACGTAACTTGACTGGATCCTTATGTATTGATTGGGGTACGTGGGAGTATGAATGGTCATGTGAATAATATCCAAAGTAGTATAGTCATGAATCACTCTTAGTATAGTCATGAATCAGTCCTAAGCCATTCACATGTTCATCTTGTACTCTGAATCACTAGCACTGTCTCTTTTATATATCGTAGATATTTACTTACAGTCTCTCTTTTACATTATGCTATTCTTCAGTTCCTGTATTTTATTCTCTAGCATGATTATATTCCTTTTCTGCTATGACTATTGAGATGTATTATGCTTGCTCCTGTCCTGACTGGACCTGTTGAAAATATTACAGAGGATGAGGATGAGGCCCTATGTACCACCTATTACGGAGCAGGCTTAGATGACACCTGCGACCTGGTTCCTCTGGAGGACCCAGCTGCAGTACAGGATGCTACTCCCATAGTCTAGGCTAGATAGCTAGGCTTTATCTTTTTCAGCATTGTTTATTCTACTTTCAGTTGTTGTTCTGAGATGTTGTATATATATTTAGAGACTTGTATTGAGCTGGATGTTTCTTAAGTTGTTATCTTAGACACTTAGACTCTCTGGTTGTATTTATGTGGATCCTTTCATTTCAGTATTTATCTATCTATCTTTCTATCGTATCATTCTACCTTAGATGTGATTGAGACTGTATATTGCTATGTCACCTCCATTCGGAGTGTATATACTGTACAGGTACCTTTATATTGTTAGATGATTGACCTAGGATAGCGTTCTATCGCCGACACTGCAGCGTAGGCTGGGCGTTGTTACGTTCTCGTACCCTCACAGTGGGTGCGGGTCGTGATACGTTTTTAGTGGTGGCCCATGCAGGTCGAGTTTATGTAGTGGTATTCGAACTAGAGTATCACTACAGCCTGCAGTAGGATTATGATATATTTTTGAAGGTACTCAATCACAGTTAGGATTCCCTGAGAGATTCCTAGGACGACCCTTGAGAATCTTATTTAAACTTTAAATTGAAATCATTTCCTTGTTTTGTTCGCTCTCACTCCTTGATTATTGAATTTGATTTTGATGGTCGTTGTTGATTTTGATTTTCCTATCGAGATAAATTTTATGGCCTGAGTTACGATATTTTCTGATAACATATGTTGACGGGAATAACAGGGATGGTAAAAGTCTACTTGATTATGGAACCTGTAGTTTATCGCAGCCATATTAGTGGCGTAGCAAAAATATAGAGACCTGACTTCGGATGTACGTATCTTGGTTATGAGATTTGGAATTTCTCGCAGCTATACTAGTCGGCATAGCGAGAATTCCAGAACATGATTATAGAGGTGCATGCCCCAGTTATGGAATCTATCGTTGATCGCAGCCTTGCTTACTGGCATGGCCAGGGCTCTGAGTAACATGATTTTGGATAGACGTATATGATTATCAGACTGTATCTTAAGAAGGTTTAAAATATCATCTCTATCGTACCCTTCTGTTATAAATTGTATTCCATCATCAAATAATTTAGGAGTAGGGATATTTTAGCTTTATAGAGCTTATTCATATGTAGTTCTTTCATAGTGTAATAATATGATGACTTGTAGCGTGGCTGTACCCTAGAGATGATAGTTAGCATTGGTATTAGAATAGTAACCCATTGTAGATGATTCCCCTGTTATTTATAATACCTATCAGTTTTCATAGAGGATGTTAGTCTGCTCTGTAGCCTTGATGATTTATTATTATTTTTCTGTGTCCTTTCCAGTAAGGCACCCATGACCAGAGCCTGTCCTTGAGTATAGTTGTAGTTCACCTAAGACTGAGAGGTCTATATATAGATAGATTACAGATGATATTGGCATTTGGGATATGGGTTGGTTGGTATCTATAGGCCATTGTTGTATAGGATTATAGACATGTTGTTTAGCCTATATTTGGTTTAGTTTCCTATTTTAGTTAAGTTCTCCTTGTGATGAGTTCAGGCATGATAGATCAACCTTTATAGGCAGTGTACGGACCCTTCACTAGATGTCATATCCTTTTTCTTATAAATTCAGTCTCTTAGCATCATTCCTTTTGCCTACACTGATGTTTCAGACCATTCATCCTTAGCCTAAATTCTGAGCATTGCCCAGTTCCTTATAAGTTTAGTCTACTTTAACCCTTGATGATCAGTTATATATGTATGGATATATAGACAATATACTAAGGATATATGTAATGGGTTGTTGTTCTTGAGCTTATGTATATATGGTATTTTGGGATTTGTGTGCTTAGATTATGGGTATTTAGTTATGGGTGACTTGATAAGATTAGAAAGTTAAGTGTTAGTCTATTATAGAGTTTCTCTTTTGCTAATCCTTAGTTGCCAACACCTAGACAGCTAGCATAGGAAAAATCCTAAGAAGTTGACCACTTGATGACCAAGTACTAGGATGTTGAGAAATTGACTAGTGGTTGACCCTTGACTATGTTTGACCTAAAGGGAGTACTACCATCTTAAATTTCGAGGACGAATTTTTTCTAAGGTGGGTAGACTTGTAAAACCAGTTTTCTAAATGAGGGTAATTTTGAAATTTTGTGTTTTTAATTATTTAATTATGATATTTAAATAATAATATAATTTTGGTGATTTTTAATTATTTTAAAACTATTTAAAATCATGACTTGTGATTTTGGTGTTTTGCTAGTGTAACCCTAGAGACAGTTTGACCTAGAGCCTAGCCATGTGATTAGGGTATTTCATTTATCATTTTAGCTTGGGTATTTTGGTCATTTTGAATTATTTGAATTTAATATATATTTTATTGGAATTTAATATGATTAATGGGATGGTGTGATTTAATCATTAATTAATCAATTGCCTTGTGTTGTGTTTAGCCCGATCCTAGATTGACCTAACCTAGATTAGTCATACCTAGAATTAGCTAGCCATGGTTAGTGATTTAGTTGATTTGTTTTGATTTAGTCATGTTAGTTAGAGTTAACTAGGTTGCATTTAAGTCATGTGTGAAACCTAGGTTGTAGGCCCTTGATTTGACTAGGAGGAATGATAGCCCTAGATCAAATCACAAAAAACCCTAACCCTAGAGTTTTGGTCAGCCAACATAGGGAATCCCACCCCTATATAATGCATCTTCCATTAGTTGTAGCCTCCTTAAGAAGTTTCCAAGTTTAGAAGAATGAGAGGTATAGAAATCTTCCTCAAGCCCTAGTTTCTTCATTTTAATTCCTTTTCCACTCTAGTCTTTTGCATTTGTTCCTAATCCAGCTCTATTTCATGTCCATGGAGAGAAACCTCAGCTTTGGAGCAATTTGGGGCATTGGGCTAGCAAGAGGAATCCTCATTTTAGGAGTTTTCTTGAGGAAGAACAACCTATAGGTAACACCTCTCTAAATATTAAATCTCTGATTTCCTTGATATTTGGATAGCCCTAGGTGTCCCCTAGCTGTAGGTATTGGTTTCGGGTTGAGTCGTGTCCATTTCGTGTTGTATCGGACACGTATCCATTGCTAGGTTAGGGTGTTCGATGAAATGCCCCAACCATTTATGTTTATTTTTGCTAATGTTTTTGATTGAATTCCTAGATCTAGGGTTCGTCCTTAGATTTGTCTTTGTTTTGTGATTTTGGGATCGTATCGTGTCCACACAGGGACACGAACATGCCGCACAGGCCACAACACTGTCCTGCTGTCCGACACTGAGATCTCGATGTTCAGGATACGAGAGGAGACGAAAATTTGTGGGGATGATGGGGCAATCACTGACACTATGCTCCCAAAATTTGGAAGCATATGGTTCACCACACGAGAAGAAATGCACGCGCACTGGACACGCACTGTGTGCACACACAGAGAATCCCCTCTGATACGGGGTTTGTGTCCGTATGATACAACTAGGACACGTCGTGCTGTGTCTGGGGTGTAGCCCTATCCTAGGCGAACCCACAGACACGAGCACGAGATGCGTGTTACTCTGTGTCGTGAGCACAAGGCTCTGTCCTCGCCGCACGACACGGCTGTGCCTGGTTCTGTATATTTGGGTTTTTGTTGATTGGACACGTTTGTGTCCTGCTTTCGGAATATACAGCATGGATAACACTTACACATGTTTAACTAACATCACCAACCATTTAAGTGTAATATTAACATGTTTTGAATGTCGATTTGCTAATTCTCCTATTCTCTGATACAAGCTGTCAGTTTGGGGATTTCTGAAATTCGAATTATGCTTAGCCTATTTTATGTTTTCAAATTCGTTGTTTGCACACCTATATCAATCTGGGAAATTGCTGGAATGCCAGGGTTCACATGGTAGGGATTAGTTTATGTTGCTCTAGTTTCAATTGCATTGGGTTGGGATTTTTCCTTAACTGTTACTTGTTTTGCAAATCTGTGAGTGACAAGCACCACACATTCCACATAATAATGAGAAATCTGAGATTGATACTCTAATGTACACCCTCTCCTATACACAATCACACCAAAAATCTGAGAACAAATGTTCACTACACTACTGCTTCCATCTACACTGTCACTAAATGAAAACTGAACAGAACACGCTTGAGCTGAAAACTGAAATCTGAGACACCCTTCTCATTTTCTGATTCACTGTCACATTGAACTGAGCACACCCTCCCTCACATATGAGAGAAATGTAGATGGACTCTATGACACTTGACACACTATGACACACATGTAGCACTGGTTCATATTCTCCTCCCTTTTCAATTTCAGGGTTGTTTTAGTTGTGTATTGATTTGGGTTTTGTTGACAAATTGTGTTGTATAGGTTTCAATCTTAGATGATTGAATACTGAAATCTGAGACCTAAATGTTTACCCACATACACATACACAAATTGACACTCTACATCCATGTACACATTTTACATGTTACACACATATATGTGAATCACTTTGACACATTCCCTATGTTTCTGAGAACATTTTGAACCTGAGAATGAATTGGGACGTAGGCATGTAATTGTATTTATTGGTGAACTTAAACTGAGCCATGTTCCATATTCCTAAATCCTGAACACTCATGCACTGATATCATGACAGGGTATATTAGGGCTTCTTCTAGCATGATTAGGTTGTGGTAGATGTGAATGGTTGCTTGCATTCGAATTTCTCCATTTCCCTGAAACTGTGTACAAGATTGTAAACCCTTCATTATTTCAAATTGTAAATGCAATATCAGATTTCATATGTAGACATAGAACCAATGCATAGCTGATATTTAGATTGAATGTTAGTTCATTTTTGGTTGTTCGAACACTGAACTGTCCATGTAAGCATATATACCTTCATTTTTCTATTGCCAAGCCAATTTCAGTTTTCAATATAGTGGAATGTCTATGAATGTAATGTTAACCTTCAACCCCTTAATTCGAAATGTTAGTTAATTTTAGTATTAGACAATGCATGAGATGTATGCATATGGGATGTTGGCTTAATGGCAGATTTCAGATAACATGGTTCATTTTATGTGGTTTGTTACACCAGTTTATGGGATAGCTCACTTTAGTTTATATGCAAATGTGGAGCTAAACTGAGAATGAATTCACCCTCTGCACAAGGACACCCCACTGTATGTCAACCACCATGCCATGTAACCCTTCTCTAAATGATTGCTATAATGTATATAGATTTATGTAGAGTATAGATGCATGTTAGTTATAACTTAAATAGTCTCTACTCTAATGTATATAGATGTATACTTGTAGCCATGCATGTTAAGTATAATACTGTGTAATGTAGATGGGTTAGCTTTGTGCCATGTGTAGTGTAAACTCATAACTAGTGTTGATTTCTCTTTTCATGTACACCTCCATGTTCACACACACACACATAGCTTTACATGTTAGTTTTTCTCTTATATATATATATATATATATATATATATATATATATATAATGTTGAATATGTATGAATGTGATGTATCTTGATATATGACTCATATTGGATTGTATAGCCTTGGATTTGTATGGTGTGTACTAGCTAGGGTAGACAAGGTTAGGCCTAGTGAGACTTGATTGAGTCTAGGTTGACCAAGTTGACCTAGCTTTGACTAGATAGTTGACTGAAGTTGGCCAGGGTTGACTTTAGTCTAGAATTGACCTAGACATCATGTAGATGCATTGTAGCAGTCTATTTCTATATTTTAGACATGTTGTAACTTGTGTTGCTTGATTAGGAGACAGACACCTCTCCTCAGGCAGTACCCTCTTCGGACATTCAGTATCAGGCGAGTACATTCTCTGATCATTTCATATCTTGTTTAGGATTATATTTCCTGCTTTAGATTATCTTACCTGATGCTGACACGTTGGTAACACGGATTAGTACTATATGGATCCCTTCATGAGATGTATCCCTCTCGGGAGCATCATATACTAGTCTCGTGTCACTTACATCATGTATCCCATGCTTCTATTATCATGAATCTTCGGAATCAGCTAATGACTCATGTACTCTCATGATCACCGAGCCTTCACGAATCAATTCATGAATCACCCTATACGGGTCAAGTAGTTTAGTCATGAATCTTAACGTAACTTGACTAGATCCTTGTGTATTGATTGGGGTACGCGGGAGTATGAATGGTCATGTGAATAATATCCAAAGTAGTATAGTCATGAATCACTCTTAGTATAGTCATGAATCAGTCCTAAGCCATTCACATGTTCATCTTGTACTCTGAATCACTAGCACTGTCTCTCTGTATATATATCGTAGATATTTACTTACAGTCTCTCTTTTACATTATGCTATTCTTCAGTTCCTGTATTTATTCTCTAGCATGATTATATTTTCTTTCCTGCTATGACTTGTTGAGATGTAATGTGCTCGCTCCTGTCCTGATTGGACCTGTTGAAATATTACAGAGGATGAGGATGAGGCCCTATGTACCACTATTACGGAGCAGGCTTAGACGACACCTGCGACCTGGTTTCTTTGCAGGACCCAGCTACAGTACAGGATACTACTCCATAGTCTAGGCTAGATAGCTAGGCTTTATCTTTTTCAGCATTGTTTATTCGACTTTCAGTTGTTGTTCTGAGATGTTGTATATATATTTAGAGACTTGTATTGAGCTGGATGTTTCTTGAGTTGTTATCTTAGACACTTAGCTCTGGTTGTATTTATGTGGTTCCTTTCATTTCAGTATTTATCTATCTATCTTTCTATCTTATCATTCTGCCTTAGATGTGATTGAGACTGTATTTGCTATGTCACCTCCATTCGGAGTGTATATACTGTACAGGTACCTTTATATTATTAGATGATTGACCTAGGACAGCGTTCTACCGTCGACACTGCGGCGTAGGCTGGGCGTTGTTACGTTCTCGTACCCTCACAGTGGGTGCGGGTCGTGACAAATGTGGCGCATCAGAATAACTGCTAAAACAGTTATTTCCTGAACTCTATAAATAAGTTTCCAATCAGTGTTAAAGGATCACGCACAGAGATCAAGAACTCTTGCAAAATTGCTGCTGCATTCTCCAGAGGCTCTAGTCTTCAGTTCACATAGTCCAAGGGATAAAGTGATCGTCTTCTGATCAGATTCCTATTTGTACTTCCCCATAATTCTTTGTACATTGTACTATTCTTTTATAAGTTTGGAATAAACTTTTTGTTTTTGCAAACAATTCTGCAATCCATCCTAGACATGAGACAGGCAAGACTGGAGAAGACAAGCAAGATTGTGCACTACAACAAGCCACAACAAGATATGACAATATCAAGACAAGAGTGCGCTACGACGAGCCACTATAAAGAGCTAGACATGTACTAGAATTAAGAGTGCGCCATGACAGGCCACTATCATGCATGCTAGAAAAAGATATTCAAGAGTGCACCATGACGGGTCACTATCAAGTAGGTACTGGACATGACATAGACTATAAGGTACAATAAATCTGGAAGAGCATAGCAATACATAGTGAGTATAAAAGAACATATAAACATAAGCTAGTGTCAAGGGTATATAGGGTGTACAATCATTCTCGAAGTATACAAGGTCATCTAATCATGTTAAGAATTCATTACACTCGAAGGAATATCAAAAACGGACAGAAACGGGCAAAAGCAGTGAAAAACAGTCCATAACAGCCAAATTCGGTATACCGACGGTATACTGCGGTATACGGCAGAATTCCGGCCAAAGACAGAAAGTTTCTGTAAAGAAAATCGGTATTCCGCCGGTATACTTCGGTATACCATCGGAATTCCGACTTCTAAACAGCAACAAAATCCATATTTTTGCCAAAACTTGTTTCGCCATAAAAACTTCATTTTAAATCAAATTCGGATTTTCAAAAGTCAAAATTGCATAGAATTGAATTCTCTACAACATGAAGTATTAGTTTTTACAAATCAAAATATTTAATAGATCAATATCTCAAAATACTCCAAAAATAGGTTCTCGGGATACCGAAACGGGTTCCGATTCCCACTAAACTCAAAATCTATGGTATACAAACTAGGTGAGGGCATCATATATGCATATGTGACCAAGATCCATGATGGTAACACTAGTATCTCTCTTGATACTGAGTTTCTACTATGTCAACGTTAGATTTTAACAGAAAATCGAGAACTAGTTCTAACCAAATTTAGAAACATGCATATAGAGAATCACGAGAAAAATATTTTTAACAAAATGAGTTTAGGACAATTCTAAGCATTTAATACCAAGAGAAACAAAAATAATAAACAAATATTATGGTTCAAGAATTTGGCAAGATGTACTTGTCTAGGTTAAGCTTCAAGCCTAATCTTCTACTCCACCACCAAAAGAGGTACGAAACCACACTCTAGACCTCAAGGCCAAGCCTTCCTAAGCACTTGAGGAAGAGAAATGAAAGTGAAGAGGGACGGAAGAAGAAAGGGTGAAAAGGGGATGGAAAGAGAAAGTAAATGGTATATATAGAATGGTGAATTAATCTTGACCATTGGTGATCCATGTCAAGGTTTAGGTCAATCATAGCCATTCAAAAAAAAAAACCAAATATCCATTGGATAATAGGGTATAAATCCCCTAAATTTCTACTACGATTTTTTAAATATTTTTTTATTTTTTGTATTTACACGTCGCATACGAATTCACATTGTTGTAGCGTGCGAGATTTGCGTTTCGTAATTGCTCGTCGAATGCGAATATGTGCGAGGTACATATTTTTGTAAAACATTTATTAGAGATTTTATATATATAGAAGAATTTAATTTTCAAAATAATATGTGATAAATATTTTTATTTCTAAAACGAGTTATTTTGTTCGTCGTTTAAAAATAAGTGGTGATTTGAAAAATTGTGGTTTATATGAAAAGTATTCAAATATTTTGTAAAATTTGAAAGTTGATATTTAAAATATTTTGTTATTTATAAAAGCTAATTCATGAATTAATATTTAAGTATTTATCGTGATTTTCAAAATTAATTATTACTATATTTATTTAATTATGAAAATGATATTTAGGATTTTGTTAATTTTTATTTGATTAAATATGGTAATTTAAATTGGAAAAGATTTTATTGACTTTATTTAAAATATTTTAAATTAAGTATAGAATTTATTTAGATTGGATTTGATTTGGATTGAATTATTTTAAATCAATTTGAATTAATAGATGATTACCTAATTGCGATTTAAATCCTCCCAATCCCTATCCAACTGGAAATTCCCACCTCCTATAAAAGGAGAGGTACTCCTCCATAAATTTTTCCATCCACAGATTGTGCATCGTGTCTGTGCCCACCCGTCTACTATATCCCCACCATACAAACAATAATTCTGTCACGTCCGACAATCCCGGACGTCCATCCAGCTGTGTCGGACACTCCCGACAACGACTCAATCCTAAACCTAACTCAGCCTCCACGCCACCTCTCCTGGCGTTACCCGCCGCTGTCACCTCCATCATCCCGGCCTCCAACCACTGCTGTTCCTTCCTCCCCGACCCCGTTTCGACAGCACCCCGACCCATAACCACCTGCTTCAATTTCCCAACATCACCACCACAGCCATCATCGTCTTCATCACGCACCACCACCATCAGCCAAGGCAGCAACCCAACTCCGACGAGCCCGACTCCACACGTCCCGCCTCCCGCAAACCCCAGTAAACCTCCGCCACCATCACCATGATCACATCACCGTAGCCGCCCAACTCCGGCCATCGCCCAAACACCACACAATTAGAAACTAAGAGAAGGTGGGAGACCCTAACCTGACCGAGCACACCGCGCCGCCTCCAGCGCGCCCACCCGTCCGTCGCGGATCCGCGCCGCCTCCACCAACTCCCCCCGCCATCAGAGACGCTGCCCTCGCCGGCCACACACGCCGGATCGGCCAAGCCCCGTCGAGTCCTCGCTGCGCCTGAACGCTGCCAGGCCACTGGCACCCTTCCCCAGAACGTGCACCCGCCGCCGAGCTTTTCCGCAGCCGCAGCCGCCGCGCGAGCCCGGCCAAGCCCGCCGGTGAGTTTTGCACACTTTCCCCTCTCTCCCCACTTGCTTTTTTCTTCCTAAACTTTTTTTAAGAACAACAGTTGCATTAATAATTATATGTGTTATTATTATTATTATTATTATTATTATTATTATTATATTATATTATTATTATTTTAGTAGTTATATTATATGATTTTATAGAGTTCTATTATTACTTATATTTTATTATTATGAAATAATAGTTTTATGCTACTATTTTAACTGGTATTTAGATTATAAGGTATAGTGGTGTTGGATGATTTATATTAGTAGTATATAAAATATTATGACTTTATTTTTTTAATCTGTTTTTATTAAATAAATAGATAATATTTTTCTAAAAATTATTAAAATATTTTTGACTAATGAAAGGTTAGCTTTTCTACAATAATTGTATATTTTACAAACTTAAAATTTACCTTGAGACGATTTTCAAATATTACAAATATTTATTACTTTTAACTACTAGTTTTCTATCTATAAATTAATTTTTACAAAACTATGGTATTTGCTTAAAAACGAGTTTCATTTTCTAAGTATTGGTCTAAAAACCTATTTCTACTAATAAGGTTAGTTTCTGGTATTATAAATATTTTCTAAAAATATGGTACGTAACTTTCTATACAAATTCTTCTCGACTACCACCATTAATCGTGACTAAATCATGCTTCCTATTTTCTTGTGGATTCGTACCTTTACTCATCGATCATAGCTATTGGACAACCAGGACTTGTCGGATCATCGCACCACCAGGAGACACCAGGCAAGATACCTTGCCATTATACTGCTTATATTCAGTCTGTATTTTATTACATATCACTGTTCATTTATTTTCAGTTCTTACAATTCTTGATTTACTGTCTGCTGAGTGATATTAGATGTACTTTATTATTATCCTTTGATTTGCATATGGACTTAGAGTTAGGAGACTACCGTTTGTAGTGTATTGCATATACTTTGACACAGTTGTACCACGAGGATGTGTGAGATGAGTGGCATGTAGAGTTTCTTGCGTGTGGGCTGATCCCCCATGTGCATGCGCTAGGACTAACTGCTAATAGAGGCAGGTTAGGAGACTTAGTAGTTAGTAGAGAAACATGGTCGTGGATGCGACTTGGTAGGTGCATTGGGTGGGGAGGACAATACCTGACGTATGGGCTTCGATTGCACTTCCCTGGTAACCCGAAAGCTCCGCTGGAGATACGGGTATGATTAGCCTCTCAGGTTTGCCACTGTCGTTTTTGAACATCATGCGCTTAGGTCACTGGTGTCCAAGTGGGGACTATAACAGATCTCATTTACAGCCATGGCCCATGCGTCGAAAGGATTGTTTCTCAACTGCATGTTCACTTTAGTACGGTTAGGTTGCCTTATTTATGTCTTGTCACTTTCTTTGATTGTGGCATATTTTATATTCAGTATTTATATGGCATGTTTATTGTATCTTGTTACGTCCCTCTGAGGACCTGGTTACCTCGTCAGGTGTGTGCTTTTGTCTTTCGCAGGTGTTCTAGCCGTGGCCATGATCATCCCTATGTCCTCGAGGATGGTTGTACTTTAAATCGTCTTCGCTTAGCTCGCCAAACTCTTTCTTTTATATTCAGTATTTTCTTCGTTACATAGGGTGCATCTACACTATTCACGGAAATATCTAAACACTATTCACGAAAATTTTCGAAATACTATTCATGAAAATATCTAAAACATTCACAAAATATCTGAAATCGAAAATATCTAAAGTGTAGAAAATCTGTCAGAGCGGTATACCGTCGGTATGTCGATCAAGGAGAAAATCTATAAGTTGAATTTTTTTTAAAGCATTCTGAAAATCAATAAAATATGAAATACACTACAAAATACGTATTCGTATATAAATGTCAATACTGTGAGACGAGTCTCACAAGGAGTCCTCTCGAGTCGACAACAGAGGTGACGACGAGCGTTTCAGAAGTCCTCTTGTGCTGGTTCCTGGTTGTGGATCTTGTTAGGATGAATTTTTCTTTGAGCAACGATGATCCTCATCATCCCAGCAAGCCGAACGTTTTTGTCTTCCCCATCTCTTTTCTTCTTCTAGTTGTAAACATTATGTCTCAATTGCAACTGTGTTTGCAAGGAAGAACGTATTCTAATTCTTGAGAGTTTGTAATCCAAAGTTATAATCTGAAATTTAAAAGTGTTTCATTGGAATCGAGTTCTTCAGAGAGTAAACTCGTTGTGTAAATCACTACAAACTTTCGCGAATCAAACAAGGCCTAAGTATAAAGCTCAAACTTTTATTAGATATGTCCAATGTACACGTTAGACTTCATAGAACTCACACTTCTCCATTCAAACATATATACTTTTTAATACGATAAATAACTTCTGCGGCAAAAAATATTAATATATTAAATTTCCTTATTATCAGCCTCGTTGTCTACTTAATAGCCCATGTGAAATCGCCAGATCACAGTAAGCACACCACTGATAATTAGTGGGTGTGGATGCTTAGGATAAACATGAAGCCGACTTTATGTCACGTTTCTTACCAACCAGGAGTAGCAAAATATGGATGGTTTGGTGAACAAGAATCGTATGCTGCTGTCTTAACGGCCAAAGAATACAAAGTTGCATCCAGTTGACAAAATCCAGTCGTGTAAAGGCTAAAGCTCCCCATTGAGCTAGCTGATCATGATTACTTATATTAACTAAAAGTATTATTATAAAGGAGTGGCAACGAAGATTAAGGTTGTGTTTGGTTCATTGTAATGTAATCGTAATAAAATTGGATTTGTAATGTAATCGAGTCTATAATGTAAAGGAGTTATAATTACATTACTATATTTGATTGAAACATGTAATCAATCCATGTAATGTAATGTCAGTTGCATTCATATGTTTAGTTTACCATGTAATAAAATTTAGTTTCTAATTTAATATTTTTTAAATACAACACAAAAAAAGTAGTAGATCAATAAAAGTTTCAAAAATTTCAAAAATTAAAAAAATTAAATAATAAATAAAGGGGGAAAAAAATTGTTTTGTTCTTCTACAAAAAAAAAGACAAAAAAAAAAGACAAATGAACAAAAGAAAAAAAACAACCAACAACGAAAAAGCGATAAAAAAATGGAAAACGACCAAAAAAGAAAAATCAAAAATGACAAAAAATTGGAAAAAAAAACCATCAAAAGTGAAGAAAAAGGTCAAAAATAAAAACTTACCAAAAAAGGACCAAAAATGAAAAAAAAAACGAAAAAAGACTAAAAACAAAACGACAAAAACGACCAAAAAGGACAAAATATATATATATATATATATATATATATATATATATATATATATATATATATATATATATATATATATATATATATAAGCGAACCAAACTAAAAGTACAAAAAGGATAAAAAAACGACAAAAAACGATCAAAAACGACCAAAAACGAAAAAAAACAAAAAAAAGGAAGGATGACAAATGAAAAAAAGATAAAAATGACAACCAAAATCGATAAAAAAAAAGAACAAAAACCAATCCAAAACGATAAAAAAGAGCAAAAATGATAAAACGACAAAAAACAGAAAAGACCAAAAACAAGAAGAGATCAAAACGATCAAAAAACGGAAAAAAAAAGTAAAAAAAAAACTTGCAGAAACGACCAAAACTAAAAACTGACCAAAAAAAGGCCAACAAATTAAAAAAGAACTAAAAACGAAAAAAAAACAAAAAAAACGACAAAAACGAGCAAAACGACAAAAAAGGGACAAAAACGACCAAAACGAAAAAAAGTACAAAAAATGATCAAAATGACAAAAAAATGAACAATAACGGAAAAAAAGACCAAAAACGACAAAAAACAACAACAACGAGAAAATATGAAATGACAAAACGATAAAAATGAGCAAAAAGACCAAAAATGATAAAAAAAAAAACAAAAATCAACCCAAAACGATAAAAAGAGCAAAAATGATAAAACGACAAAAACGAAAAAAAGATCAAAAACAAGAATGGCTCAAAATGAACAAAAAAAAACGACAAAAAAAGGTAAAAAGAAAAACTTGTAAAAACGACCAAAAATGACCGTAAAAGAACAAAAACGGCCAAAAATAAAAAAAATGCACAAATGAATAGAAACAGCAAAATGGACAAAAAGGCAAAAATAACTTGCAAAATCGAAACAAAAATGATAAAATTAGAACAAAAACGCACAAAAAACGAGCAAAAATAAAAAAGAGCAAAAAGCGAGCAAAAAAGAGCAAAAAAATAAAATAAATAAATAAACAAAACTTTCAAAATGATTAAAAAGTCGAAAAAACGATCCAAAATGAGAAAAACGAGCAACGACAAAAACGACCAAAAACGTGTAGAAGCAATAAAAAAGTGCAAAAAAGGACAAAACGAAAAAAAAATGTGCAAAATCGACCAAAATGATAAGAAAGTGGAAAAAACAACAAAAAAAAAGTGCAAAATCGACAAAAAAGATATAAAATGTGAAAAAACAACCAAAAGCAACAAAAAAATGATAATAATTTTAGAAAAGCAGCCAAAAGCAACTAAAAACGATAAAAAGTGCAAAAATTATCAAAAAAACGTACAAAATCGACAAAAAATGTAAAAACGTGAAAAATTGCAAAAATCGTATAAAATCGACAAAAAAAGATTAAAAAAGTGCAAAAACGACCAAAAACAATTAAAATAAGTGAAAAACAGTCAAAAGCGACCAAAAATAATAAAAAATGTGTAAAATGGTCAAAAACGTACAAAATCGACAAAAAATGATAAAAACATATGAAAAAAACCGCAAAAAAATGTACAAAATCAACAAAAAAGATTAAAAAAAGATGCAAAATGGCCCAAAACGGCAAAAAATGTGAAAAAACGACCAAAAACAATTAGAAAACGTGAAAAATAGCCAAAAGCGACCAAAAACAGTAAAAAAATGTAAAAATTGTCAAAAACGTTCAAAAACGAAAAAAAGATAAAAAACGATAAAACGTGAAAAAATCGCAAAAAACGTGCAAAATCGACAAAGAAGATAAAAAAGGACCCAGAACGGCAAAAAACGTGCAACAAGGACCAAAACAATTAAAAGCGTGAAAAAACAGCCAAAGCGACCCAAAATAATAAAAAAATGTATAAAATGGTCAAAACGTACAAAATCGACAAAAGCGATAAAAAACGTGAAAAAACCACAAAAAATTACAAAAATCGACCAAAAATAATAAAAAATGTATAAAATGGCCAAAAAGGACAATCACGTACGAAATCGACCAAAACCGATAAAACGTACAAAAGCGACCAAAATCGGCCAAGAACATGCAAAAAAGACCAAAAATGGAAAGAAAAAAGAAAAGAGAAAAAGGCCCAAAACGAACAAAAATGGCTAAAAAAACGAACAAAAACGACAAAAAACAAACAAAATGAACGAAAATTGACAAAAAACGAACAAAACGACCAAATTATAGCATACCAACATTCCGCTTAAGTTGTAATGTAATCGCGATTACATAAATTTTATGATGTAATTGAGTTTAGAAGAAACTGATGTAATATAATCAAACTTGTAATCGCGATTATATTATATCTAATTTTATTTTGTCCAACCAAACACCTGAGTTTGATTGACAACGTAATGTTGTCCAATCCTGCAAACTAAACGGGCCCTTAGTTGTTCGTAGACCTCCTTGATGAGTAATTTAGTAAGCAGGGGGCTGTGGTCATGTTTGGTTCGCAAAATTGAAGACTTGGAAAAGGAATGTATATTTTTTTCTTTTGTTTGGATGACAAAGAAAATGACGAAAAAAAAATTTTATTCCAAGAGAAAGAAAAATAGGGAGCAAAATGGTTCCTCCCACGGTCCCACCAACCCAAGGGAATTTTTTTATATTGTTTCTTGTTTTTCTCTAAGCATCCACTTCTTCTTTTTTCCAATTTTTTTAGTTTTTCCAACGGCCGAAAAAAATTGGTTGGAATTATAATTTCTCAGAAGAAAAAATATCAATGAATCAAATTCCTTTGTGAACCAAACGAGGCCATTTTTCAGTTCGTTTGGGAAGAGTTAAAGCTCATCTATGGTGAGTGGATTATATTTCAGTTCGTTGTTTTGTTTTAAAAGAGCTTGGACAATTTTTTGGTATACATTCCATTTTTTTTTTTTACTAAGCACGGGCTGTCCCCATTATTTTTATACGGCCCAACCCGTAAACAATACAGAAATTGACAAGTTTATCTTGTAGTAATTACATAAAAAGTAGATAACTTAGGATTATTTTGTGTAAGATTATCAGGTTAATCTATAATCTAATTAGACTTTGTGTACTAGATTTGTTGGTTTTGACTTTGGGTACTCGAATTTTTAGTGACACATTTTAGTGACGAACATTTGTTAGAGGACTCATTTCGTTACTGAAAGTCCAATTTCGTTACTGAAAATCCAATTTCATAACCAAAATGTATCACTAAAAAATTTTGAGTACTTAAAGTCTAATTAGGCTCTAAACCTGATACCCTTATACAAAATAATCATATTTGTAAACGCTATAACTATAAAAAGCAACTTGTTACCATCAAACCATTTTCTTTAAGATATATTTAATATATATATATATATATATATATATATATATATATATATATATATATATATATATATATATATATATGACTAATCTTAGCTTATTGAAGTTTACATTAGGTAAGATTTGTTGATCAAGTGCAAAACAACAACTTATAGAAGAGAATCCTTGAAAAAATTACGCGTAGTCTCTCTCTCTCTCTCTCTCTCTCTCTCTCTCTCTCTCTCTCTCTCTCTCTCTCTGTCTCTTCTAACCCATCAAAACCCTAATACTAAGACTGGCGAACGCAATCACAACATCGTCCCAAACTCATCAACTTGCGTATTATATTTTTTTAATAGCTAAATTGCATATGCACACATGGACATAGACAACTTGGACACAAGGTTTCGTGAACGGTATCCGCGGCCACGAAATCGATTTAGCCTAGAGGAACAAAGATAATTGGTGCTGATGTATAATACACATAAATTGCGAGACCTGCAGTGAGGCTAGCTACCTGAACTGGTAGGGACGTCATAATTCCATGAATAGTCTAAGATGTTGTGTCACCAATGACCTTTATATAGACAAATTGCATTGGTAATTAATGATGTTTGCAGAAAATAGTATGTTAATCAGAAATTTTCATATAGGGTAAAGAATTTTACTCAAATTGTAAAAAAGTAAAAAGTTTAGTAAAATTGCATTCCAAGTAAAGAAACGACAATGGAGATGGCGCGTGCTGGCAGCGAAGGAGGAACGCGCCATGGATGATGGCGCGCTTTAGGATGCGTCATGGGTGATGGCGCATACTTGGATGCGCCATGGGTGGTGGCGCACGCTGGCAAAATCCTACAGGGACGTGCCATGGGTGATGGCGTGCGCCTCCCCCTGCTGTCTTGGAGACCCCCCCGCTGCTGTCTTGGAGACCCTCTGCCTTCTTGAAGACCCCTCCTGCTGCCTTCTTGGAGACCACCCCTTTCTTGGAGACCCCCAATTCTTGGAGACCACCTTCATTGAAGACCCCCCTCCCTCTTCTTGGAGACCACCCTTGTCATGTCCCGATTCGTAGAGTCATTTATTCACATATTTTATCTCTTGGAATCGATCGTCCTCGCTTGAGCGTGATGCCGTACAAGTCTGATATTGCACTTGTACAAGGCAAAGATGGTACATAATTGATTTTCTTCAAATATGAACACATCGCAGCGGCAGAAGCAGATAAATTGAGTTTAGTGAGGACAATCTTTATCATTGAATAGAAGTACATCACTTCTTTATAGCAGCGGAGATAAAAGGATAACTTGAAGTCACACAGAGATATATAGAACTTTATTCTCTTTATTGATAATTGAAGAAGAGTACAAGACTTGTATTGAAGTACAATGCTTACAACAAAACCCACTTTACATTTAAAACCAACTGAACAATGCTACACAGCTTACAATTGATACTTGGATACACTGGATTACAACTCGATATACCGACTTGGCTTACAACTCACTGGTACAACTGATTACAATGTTCCATACATTATGCCCTTTATAAACAGAAGACATCATCTTGTACAAGGAGAGCTTCTGTATGTCCAACAAATCTTCGATGTCGCGGGACCAATCAAGCAAATCTTCGTGTGTAGAACATCCCAAGCACGAGCACCTGCCCACAAAAATGTGGGTCATCACATCATCTATGTAATGGCGAGCAGAATTCAACCCACTCGCCTAAACCAACATTTAAGTAACCATTTAAGCAACATTTATTAGAATGATCTTTCTATTAGAGGCCTAGCATCAGTTTACAGTTCTTGAGCAGAAATATTGAAGTAAACATGTCATAGCATGGTATAGCATTTCTTTGTGTAAGGCATCATCTAAGCAACATTGAGTTAACACGTTACAGCATATTATGGAAATACTTTCTGAAGGGGCATCGTTTAGCATACTTGGTGTTATCATTCAACAGGTTATGGCAATGATCTAAAAGGCAATGCATTAGAAATTTACATTTAACATGTTGAGCATGTCATGGAGTCTCTCATTTCAAAGGCAAAAACACAGCATCATTTCATTTAGTAATGTTTAGCAGACAAGTTGAACCAACATATACAATATCACAATTATGTGATTCCTTACCGATAGTCGACTTCTCATACCTGCATCAAATACAGGTTATCAGATATACTTACTCTGCATGCACAAAATATTCATTAGCATGCATCCTGACTACATGGTCACTGGTGTTGTTAAACCATATGGACTCTTTTCAGTTCATTTTATTTCAAGATAATACGATCAGCATAGTAGGAGGCGAGCCTCTATGCCACCCTGCCTTATCCGTGCTCCCACAGCACTCATCATTATTTTCTCCTAGGCCGAATCGGTCCCCAGGGCCCTAGGAACCGTTCGAGGAAATTAAAACTTAAACCTTGTATACAAGTTGTCCATAACCATGCGAATGCGTGTCCGACTCGATTGTGAACATAATCGCATAGTAAAATATATTAAAGAAAGTAAAGGCAACAGTGCATCATTAGTCATATTCAATGACTTATTCACTTCATTATTACCATCATTTCATTTGGTGATCTCAAGGACCCCATACTTCATCATTATTCATTCATTGCTTCATTAAATGTTTCTCATATCGTTCCTTTCGACAAGGAACATAACATTCATTCATTCTTTCATTGCTTATAAGGGACAGTTAATATTTTATATTCTTGCAACAGTTATACAGAGAGTACATGATTCTAGTGTTTCATTCAGTTCATTGGGTCGATAGCATAGCCAGTTCATTTCTTATTTCGTCATTCACAAGGCATCTCATTATTCCAGTGTTTCTACTTGATCAGGCAAAGTTAAACGTAAAGGGCCATTATCAATTCATTCTCAGGCATCAAGTCACATTAGCAGTTCAAGGGTGATTCATTCAGCAGTTTAATGATCATGTGTTGTACATTTCAATAATTCTTATCATAAGCATCTTCATTATTCAGCAACTAAAACATGGGACGTTTAGGGACAATTTATAGCATCAAATACTCCATTTTATTAAGCATGAAGGAGTAAGGAGGGGGAAGGACAGTTCCACTCACACATAATTCCACTAAGCGTAGCTCTACCAGCAAGTCACGTTCTAATACCCATTCCGTCTAGCCAGCTAAGAGAGACTGCATCAGTCTCAATTCTCCTGATTCCCAACTTAAGTCACGGTCCAACATCCTGATAGCAAACAAACATGCCAACCAAATGCCTCGTGCGGAGCGGGGCATTACATACCCTAATCTCCCTCCCTCTTCTTCATATACCCCGTTACTTCTTCTTTCCTCTTCACTACCCCTTACTCATTCCTTCCTCTTTACAGAACATCTTTCCTATTCTTGTTCTTCATCTTCATCTTCACCTTTACATAGTTGCAATCTCTTCAAATTCTAGTAAGTATTTATTTTTTTTATATTGAATTTAAATTTTCTATTAATATCTATATTATTAATCGTATTTTTGGAAAAATCTAATAGATGGCTCAACCGAATGACGGACATATTTTCGGGGGACCGGTTACACAAGTCATAAGACAGGAACGAGAAAATCATATATCTAAGTTGGTTTTTGACGGGAAGGTAAATTAAAAAAATGGTAACTAGCATTATTATTTATTTATTTTACATAAATATAAGAAATATAATTTGCTTGTAGCTATATGATTATCCTCCCGAGGCTCGAACATGGAAGCATAGAAGTTGGAGGATACAGAGAGGATATCACAAATGAGAGTTAAATGATGCCCAAAAGGAGTTGTAGCGTTCATTTGGGTTTCAATATCTGGATAAAATTCAAATTTTAGTCCACGATGTGCACCTTATTTTTAGTCTCGCTGAGCGTTGGTGGCCTCAACGCAACGTATTTCAGTTGCCAGTTGGTGAAATGACAATCACACTTTGGGATGTTGCAAATATTCTAAGATTATCTATTACAGGTGAACCTATATATTTTAATACACATTTAAATTCATCTAAAATAATCAGGATATATCTTGTCATTATTGCACCATCGAACTTAAGAGGAAAGAGTTTTGTCAATGTAACTTGGCTTCGGAATAATTTCATGGATCTATATACAACTATCGACGGTCCAGTCGTGGTCGATGATTTAAGGATACGTATTTATTATAAAGATTTACTTATTAGTTAATATTAAGAGTGTGTTAATTTTAATATGTTAGTTTTAATATTTGTAGATACTTCATTGTACTAGAGCATATTTGCTATGTTTGTGTTGGACAATGCTATTTTCCAAAGGGCAGGGAAACAGAGTAAACGTGCGACTATTACCTTTATTAGATAATTTAAAAGAACCTACGCATCATGCATGGAGAGCTGCTACCTTAGTATATTTATATGCCAGCTTAACGGAATTTGCTAGATTGAATGGTTCCAAAAATTTGTGTGGGTGCATGACTCTGGTTCACGTATGGTGCTACGAGCATTTCTTTATTGGTCGACCTGTAACCAGCATTACAAGTGATGTTGGAATTTTTCTACTTGCTACGCGATGGACCACAAATATAGTAGACCTACATCATAATTTACACAAGGATGCTTTAATTGATAGGTGAGGATTTGATACGTTACTGTGGAATAGGGTAACTACTCAATTTATTAAAGTTTTTTACACTACAATTGTTAATCCACTTTAAGTTTTTTACACTACAATTGTCAATCCAATAGGTTATCTGGATACCATACTCGGATGATAAAAATGCTCCAGAAATTAAAAGGACATCGTATGATCTGAGCCTACATAAATCTTATATTATATACGATCGTTACACTATGTATCATTCGGTAAATCGTGTTCTCCGGCAATTCGGTTACAGGCAGATAATTTTGGATGACCCGCCTTGCATGAGTTATGATATACCCAATGTAAGAAACTTAATCGATAGTGCTAGAGCTGCCTAGTATAGGAGATTCCAAGATAGTAGTGTGGCAGAGCTGCCCCGAATAAGGCATCCTGATGAATGTAAGTTCTAACTTACTAGTATATTGGACGGGTAGCATATACAAGTGTATTTGTCTTATGATTGTTTTTATGAAATATAGATGAAGGTGGCTTGGCTTATAGACAATGGTGGGGAGCATCTCGTATGACCAACAGAGCATACAAATTTGAGGAGCCACAGTTCAAGTCAAAAGCCTTAGATGAATCTTCCCTGCGAGCTTTTGTTGATGGCATATCTGAAGCGGTAGGACTTTACTACTATTTCAAATTAAGAGATATATAATCACGAATTTAATTTGCACATTTCAAATTTCAGGCTATTATGGGCCAACAATATATCTAAGAACTAGAGAGCTATTTATGGCCGCATGGTCGGGAGTGGATGCGGGATATTTTAACTCGCGTAGATTCACTGAGTCTTGGACGGAATTCTGATATGCCTCCATTGCATACACCTATCCCAGCTAATTATTCGGGTGCCACTTTTCCCCTGAGATATTCACGGCGTCATAAGGTGGACGATCTAGAGGACGAGGAGGAAGAGGGCGCTACTGGAGAAGGCGCTGCTGGTGAGGGCGCTACTGGTGAGGGCACTAGTCAGCAGTATCATGGAGATGACGATGTTGGAGCGGCACCAACCAGCAGCATCATGGAGAAGGCAACAGCCAGTAGTACCATGGAGAGTATACTAGCCAGCAGTACACTCCAGAGTATACCAGCCAGTAGTACGCTCCACAGTACACTAGCCAGCAGTACGCTCCAGAGTACACTAGCCCACACTATGCTGGAGAAGGCCTTAGTTAGTAGTATGTGGGCATGGGCACTTTCTCAGCCTTTCAATCATATGGTCAACGCATAGCGACTCAACAAATCAATACTGCCGTAACGTATTTGTTTGATGACATGTTGTATTACTCACAGTTGATTACATCCCCGTCAGCTCCGGTGCCTACTTAGGAGGTCGAGGAAGATCTTAGAGTCGAAAGAAGAGTGGAAGAGGATGAAAGAAGAGCGGAGGAGACCACAGAACAAAGAAGAGCCCGACTAGTTTTCAGACATGTAGAACAAAGGCATTACAAACGAGTCGCCCGCAGATGAAGATGTGTTTGTAATGAAATGAAAATTTAAAAGTTGAATTGCTATCTTAGTTGGTACTACAATTTTAAAAGTTGAATTCTAAAAGATGTGTTTGACATGAATGTTGGTAATACAATATTTTACTATGTTAGTTGACTTGTACTTTACTCTCTTGGTTGACTTGTACATTTTCTTCTGTTATGTCCCATCAAACCACAATTGTCGCATCGTAGTTCTTTTGTCGATGATTCACGTGGTTTGATGCAATTTTTCTTCGGCCTTCCGGCTTTGCGCCCGACATCTGGAACTTCAATTTCTCCCATAACCAAAGTAGCTTGAATGTTGTAAGGAACTGGAATTTGTTCCATCTGTGGCTCGTACACACTTCTCAATCTATCAATAGAAAATATTATCGAATAATAACCTTCAATATCATGACTGCAATATTGACAAGCAAAATATGCATGTATACATGGTATGTAAATATGATACCACCTTAAACATGAACAATATCTTTCATCTAAGCGTACAACATAAGTTCTACTCGATGCACGGTCTAATATTTCAAACAAATAACTATCAATTCGTAATATTTGAAGTTGATGTCTCTCGTTGGTAATAGATGTCATAGTCTTCAACATCTTTGCACAATAACTCGTCTCTAAATTTCTAGCATGGTTTCTGTTTTTGTCATGAAGTGTTATAATCTTGGCTCTAATACCATCGAGAAGTGTAGTTATTGGTTTATCACGTAAGCTCTTAATCTAATTGTTAAAACATTCAGCAAGATTAGAAGTGTTAATATCTAATCTAGGACAAGGAGCATATGCTGTAAACCAATGTGCAAAATGATAATTTTCATCATTTATACCAACAAGCCAATTGTACATCGTCATGTTCTCAGCTTTAATTATTTCAAACAAGTACTGTGCATCTGTTTGATTATACGATCTAGCAAGCGAGTCTAACAATCGATAATTTTTTTCCTTCACAATGGACTTCATATTCTGCTTAAAATGTTGAATGTAAAAGAAATGAAGAGATTCTGGAAAAATATGTCACATAGCGTGTATTAATCCTTTTTGCTTATCAGATATAAATAAAATTCTACTCCAATCATTAAAATAACTTTCAAATGATATTCTAACAACATTTAAAAACCAAGACCAAGAATCAGTATTTTCACCTTCGGCAACAACATATGCAATAGAATACAATTGATAATTAGGATCATGAGCACAAGCAATAAATAAAATACCTTAATATTTGGATGAAAGAAAAGTGGCATCAGTGCTAATAATAGGTAAACAACCCCTTAAAAATCTATCAATACATGCCTTGAAGCAAATAAACATTCTCTCAAATTTATTATTTTCGGAAGTCTTAAGGAAACATATCTACTACCTGGATTCAACTCTATAATTCTAAAATCATACTCCTCAAGGCCAGCATATGCCTCAACATAACTATCATTTATTTCACGTAATGCCATCTCACGGGCTCTCCATGCTTTCGAGTATGTAATATGTATACGATGCTCCCTAAATATATCCTTCACAATTTGTGATGCACTATATGACAGATTATCTCTAATTAAATCAACTATTTTTGTCTTAACCTATGCAGCGGTAGCTAGTCGATGACGTCATGTCGTAAGTCCACTTAAACAAGAATGACGATTTTCTAGTATACTAACTTTAACTATTTGTCCTTTTTCTATGGATTTGGCATATGCGCTCCAATGACAATTTTGTTGATCACAAGTATATATAATTGTATGAAAATTATTCATAGCACTAGTTGAACAATTAAAATTATGCTGAATTGCTAAACTACTTAAAAACTTCTAAATTTTGAACGACTGTCGAATGTTTGTCCTACAAATAATTCAGGAGTGTTAGAATTATCAATATCATCATCATCTATCTCATAACCAGTATTTTTAATTAAATCGTTACTATTTTCATTGTCTCATTATTATCATCATCATTATCATTATCATCATCATCATCATCATCATCATCATCATCATCATTATGTTCATCTAGCAAGGGAGCAATTGTTTGAGAAGAAGAACTAGCACATGTGTTAACATGTTGGTAACTAGAAACAAATTAATCATTAGTTCTATTAGCAAATGATGATACTTGAGTAACATATAAACTAATATACGGTGCGAATTAATCCCAAGAATAAAATTTCATGCTTCTTCACCATCTATTAATAAACATGTGGAACCAAAAATAGACTTTAAAATAAATTGGTAACTAATAGAAAAATGCATAGAAATTAAATTGCATAAATTTTTTAAAGTAATATGACGATAAGTTGTAAAAAAATTGGGTGTCACCTCGTTCGTAAGATAGCCCATTTACTCTACCTCCATGTGAACATACTATTTTAATATTATGATCCATGAGAAAGAAGAAGTAGTTTAAGAATGTTTAGCTAATAGAGAGTCGCGTTGCAAGGAGCGAGAGCTTGTAAAAGAGAGAGACTAGCTTCTGTGAAGAGATGGAGCTTCCAAGCTTCAAAAAATTGTTTCTGTGAGAGATGGAGAAATTATTGTGTTTGTGTGGAGAGAGAGAGAGAGAGAGAGTTAAACTTAGCAATAAATAGAAAAAAGAAAAGTGACGTTGAAATGTAGCCGTTGGAATATAGATGTTAAAAAATTAGCCGTTGGAAGGGGTCTTCCTGACTCATCTCTCGAACCCCATAGAGCGCGCCATGGGTGACGACGCCTTCACTGCCGCGCGCCATGGGCGCTGGCATGTCCCCCTAACGTGCCATTGGCGCTAACGCGCCACCCCTTCCCTTCCAAGTACTCCGACACGCCATCTCTAATGTCGTTTCGTTACTCCGAATACAATTTCACTAAACTTCTTACTTTTTTTACAATTTAGGTAAAATTCTTTACCCTATATGAAAATTTCTGTATGTTAATCCTTGTTTGAAGGGATGATGATCAACAGTATGTAAGAAACACCGTTTGGTGATATATTCTATATTTTACATTTATATGTCTTATGAATTATTAATTAATTGATCCTAAAAAAGTTTGAAAGATCACTAATAAATATTGTATGCTGCCACTAGGGTCGGCCTGAGTAAGTGCATCCGCTCCGGGCCCCATATTTACTGGGGTCCCAATTAAAAAACATTGTGGTGTAATTGTTAACATAAATTAATTGTGGTGTAGTGGTTAATATAAATAACTGTGGTGTAATGATTAAGATATTGTTAACCTAAAATAATTGTGGTGTACTGGTTAATATAAAATAATTGTTGTGTAGTGATTAACATATTAGTCTTGCACCCGAGTGGTCCTTAGTTCAAATCTTGGTGATAATGATAATTTTAGTTTTTTAATTATTTTTTAACATTATATATGGGGGTCTATTTTGAAAGTTGGTCTTGGCCTTGGCTGCCACAAGATTATTGTGTTGATTTTGAAAGTCAGATTAGATAAGATAAGGACATGCAAAAGTAAATTTATCCACAAATCATACCAAGAATCATGTATTAAATATTTTGAAGATGTAAATGCTTAATATGTACAACTCAGTATATGAATAGAATAATGCTATTTGTTCCTCCAAATTGTCCCTCCAAATCGTCCCTCTTTACGTAGTAGCTGACGTGGCATGTTGATGTGGCAACTGACATGACAAAATTTAAAATTAAAATTAATGTTAACATGAACATTAACACTAAAATTAATATTAACGTTAACATTAACAATAATATTAATATTAACATTAACATTATTATTATTATATTAATATTAATATAAACATTAATATTATTGTTAATGTTAATATTAATATTAATTACATTAACATTAATATTAGTATTAGCATTAACCTTAATAAAAAGATTAATATTAACATTAATTAATATTAGCATTAAATTAATATGGACAAAAATTGGGTAATTAATTTTTTGGGTTAAAATTTGCCATGTCAGATGACATATAATATTATTTACAAAAAATACTATTTGGCTCCCAAAATATTTGGGTGATGCCATCTCCCATTATGTGGCATATGACATGGTTGCTGATATGACAGCTGACATGACAAAATTTAAAATTAAAATTAAAATTAAAATTAAATTAACATTAACCTTAACCTTAACATTAAAATTAATCTTAACATTAAAATTAACATTAATATTAATATTAAAATTAATCTTAACATTAAAATTAATATTAACATTAACATGAACATTAACATTAACATTAATATTAATATTAATATTAACATTAACATTAACATTAACATTAACAAAATTGAATAATTAATGTTTTGAGTTAAAATTTACCATGTCAGCTGTTATGTCAGCTGCCATGTCAGATGCCACATAATCAGGGTCGGCCCTGAGTTAATGGGGGCCCTAGGCAAATTTTTAAAATGGGACCCATATATAATATAAAAAAATTGAACTAAAAAATGATACAGCCAAGGCTAGAATCTAGGACATTTTGTGTACAAGTATAACAAACTACCACTACACCACAAATATTTTGTGATAAAGGAGGATCATATTATATATTAGTTCTATTTTCCATATAAGATTACTAATATATATATACATTTAAATTAATTTTTTTGGGCTCCCAAATTTTATGGGGCCCTGGGCGGTCGCCCTGGCCGCCCTGGGCCAGGGCCGGCCCTGCACATAATGTGGGATAGCATCATCCAAATATTTTAGGAGCCAAATAGTATAATTGTATTATTTAACATGTCACGTCGACTGTAATGATTTGGAGAAACAATTTGGATGTAAGAAAATTATTACTCATATGAGTATATGCAACCATACGCAGATTTAAGAAATTAGAATATACAAGGTACTAATATTTTGCGCACCAAAGTCTAAAATGCCACCGTTATGCGCGTACTTCTCTGAGTGGCTGCGCTACAAAGAGGGAGTCAATACATTGAGAAGAAAGACTCTGGTATTGAACAGCCTCCGTAGCAGCCTCTCGCACCCGGCCTCCACTTGTACAAGAAAATCTTCCAATGTCCCCAACCTCTCCAATGCACTATTCCACTTCTCTTCTTCCCCCTCTTCTTTCTTCGAGGTTGGATCTTTCTTATTACTAAACGAACTCAATTTCCGGAGCATCGGAACCACCTCACAGTGGGCCTGAGCGCCCACCGGAGAATACGAGGCTGACGACAGTCGGACAATGCCCCCTAGCACGGCTGAGGATATCTCTGATGTCACGGTCACCACCTCCCTCAAGATCTCCTCAAGCTCAGCCTCCGCCGTGTAGGACACGGGGGACAACTTCCCGGCTTTAGCAGTAGTAGTTGTAGTAGTAGTACTCCTCAGTGCCGAAGCAATCTTGGCCAGCTCCTTCTCGGCCTTCTTCTGGGACCGCAAGCGGGAAGCGATCCGGGAGGCGTCACTTCTCCTGATGGCAGCCTGCGTCGCCGACTGCTCCTGCTTCAGGACGACGATCGCGGAGCGGAAGGAGCTGTAGGCGCCGGCGAGGTGCAGGAAGTCCTCGAGGAGGTTGTCCGCGGAGGCGGAGCGGCGTGCGAGAGCCTCTCGCGCTTTCCGGTGCTGGAGGAGGTCCTCGAGAAGGGAGCAATGGAGGCGGTCGAGACTTGCCAGTGCTTCGCAGATACGCGACGGCGGATCAAAATGAGAGCGAGGATCCCTCCGCCACGCGTTGAGTGATTGGATCTCGTCGTGGAGCTGAGAGATGAAGGGGCTGAAGCGGCAAGGGAGGCTGGTGGATCCCTTGCCATTCATGCGAGGGACTACTGTGAAGCTTGGAATTGGGAACGAGACAGAGCGGTGATAATTCTTTATCGCCATTCTTTCTTTCTTTCTTTCTTTCTTCTGAGAATGAGAACTAGAGGAATGGCTGTTCTTTATAGAGGTAGGGATTCGGGAAAGCGTGTCAGATTTGCAGGAGCGCGGCGGTGGGAGCTATGCTTCTCCTGTACAGGCTGTACACGTCAGAACATGTCTAATTAGTTGTAACCCAGACACCTGGCTTGCCGACAGGAGCAACGTCACCGATTAGCTATTATCAAAGTTCAGGGTACCAACTTAAAAAAATGAGCGCTGCTAGCTGGTCCGTTTGCAGGCTAGCTCATCGTCAGGTGGCATCACCTATTGGCAGGTCAATCGATATGAGATCCATGTCTATAGGGGGAGGCCAATGGATTTCGGCCACCTAACGTACGGTCTGGTCCGCTTGCGGCCAGATAGTGTTTTCCTAAAAATATATCAGTAGATGTTTTGGACATTTCGATTACTATTTAATAAAATCTTATGTATCCTATTTGTATTGGTCTTTTTTTATGATTGTTAATAATATGATAAAGTACCAAAAGTAAAAGAAATTGATTTTGCACTATTGTGGGATGATTTATATGAGATACAAATAAGCTAATAATCTTTATATTCTAAATATATATGTTCCTAGTTATAGGTTCACTAACATGAACACTAGTGAAATCAACTCATATGATGTGTATAACTATAGTTTCATAAGTTTCTAGTATACTTGACACCACAACGAGAGTATGAGTGCTCAGTTGGTTCTATTAATCAACGCTACAAAGATCTAATTGATGATATATGTTAATGTCGATAGAGAGTGCTTCATTTTAGTTGTGCAAATGATCACCAGACTCGAGGCATTGCGGTACCTTATGAGTGTCCAGTCACACTTTGATTATGTAGTTGAAAAGAATCCAAGTGTTGCATAAGCTCATACGCTTGGTGTCGTCAATCACTCATGAAGGTTTTACAACTAATAAGAATATATATCACTCCTAGCATATGACGAGGAGATATATGGTCCGATATGTTACACTCAAGAAATCCTTGTGTAAGATGATATGAAACTAGAGATACCTACTAGGTATGTGAGTGTTAAACATATGAGATCGTGAGACACGGTTACTACGATTAAATACGGACTTTGACAAACATCTCATATCGTATGTCTAGTCGGATCATAGAAAGACTAAATTACATGGTAACTATAGATGTGTAGGTTCTTGAGTTGGTGCCTCTATCCTTACACCATATGAGGACCATGAAAAACTATCATATGTCAATTTTGGACATCAATGAAAGTTCAAGAAGAAAGTAATTTTCGAACATGATACTTGAAATTCCTACCATAATTCCAATTTTAATAAAACATTAGTGTCAAAATCAAGTTTGATTATGCCATCATGGTGTGTGAGCTTATGGGTCAGTACTCACAAAAGCGTTAGTGATCATTTAGAATATGAATAGGTTTATATTGGTCCATTACAGATTGACCCATGAGCAAATGACTTAAGTCAACCTAATTGATCACTTGTGGTGCACTCATTGAGATGTTAACTTTGTCAACTTTTAATTGATCGTATTAGAGAAATTATATTATAAATAATCAAATTCAGAATTAGATTTGTATCGAGAGTATTTTAGAAAAGTCGTGAATCGTCTAGAAGATTATAGGGGAATCTACATTAAGGATTGAGTTGGAATTACCTACTATAATTCTAATTATGAGACATCAGAATTTTTAATTCTATCCCTTGTTAAATAAATAAATAAATAGAGGGGTAAGGGTTTGTTGAAATTAGGAGACACAACCTCTTTCAAATCCCTACAATAAACCTATCCTCTCATATTCCTTATGTCGCCTTCTTACCGAGTTCAACTAGCATTCGAATGGATCAAAATTTTCACTTGAATTCTGACAAGCCTGCTTTTGGCCAAAACATGTAAGAACAACAATACAATTCTACATAAAGAGTTTCTACTAGGAGAGACTAGTAGGAGCAAGGTATTCATGGAAGAAGTTCTAGAACAAATAAGGGAAACCAACCCAATATATACATGAATTTGAGAATACTAAACCTACTATTACACTACCTACGCATAACTCTAAAACAACGACCATCATTCCAAAATGATACTATGGTATAATAATAGAGAAAGATGCTACTTCTTGTATTAAGGATAGTAAAGATATTGCGACTTATCAAGAAGCTATATATGCTATAGATTTCAAGCATTGACAAGATGTTAACTGTCATGTCCCTTCCAAATACTCAGGTACGAGTACGTGGCTACGGCCAACCTACGTCTACATTATCTATATTATCATTAGTCCATAATACAAAAATATAATATAGCATCCACATAGTTATGGTCACATAAAACACAAGAAAAAATATACCTAAATAATTTTAAAATATAATAATATAGATCTACCAAATAAGTACAAGTCCAAATATGTTACTACCACATTTCTAGATTGAAGGTATTTTTGATATTTTTGGGGTAATTTAAATTTATTAGAATTTATTTGAATTTATGGGAATTTTTAGGAATTATTTTGGAATTGTTTGGATGAAGGTTGACTTTGACTAGTTTTGACCCTTGTAGACCAACCTAGAAGCTAACCCTAGTTAGTATGGACTTGGTTAGGTTATATGACTCTAGTCTAACCTAAGCTAACCCTTGGTTTGGTCAATAGACTCTAGTTAGCAATAGGAATTAGAAAGTCATAAGTCATGGCTTATGATTTAGAACCTTTGATAAATCAATTTAAGTCATAGCCTTGTAGATTGGCCCAAAGCCCAAGAATTACCAAAACCCTAGCCCTAGACATTATTGGCCGGCCACCATATCCTCCTTGGGAACACAACCCTATAAATACTCTCTTAGTTTAGGGTTGCCTCTTTTTAGGAAAGCTCAAGTTTAGAAAGAGGTTTGTTCCTATTTCATTTAATCCATAGAAATTCCTCCTCATGTCCTTTTTCATTCAAATATCTTCCATTAGGTTTTTATATACCTATATTTGCTGTTATTGGAGTTTTATTTCAGTTTGGTATTGATTTGTTGGATTGGGATATCAAGGAGAGGAGCTCAACAAAGGGGGATTTTTCTAGAAGTTCAACTATAGGTAACTTCTTCATTTCTCAATGAAATTTTGATTTATTTATACATTTAGGAAGCCCTAGGAGACCCCTTAGTGGCTGCATTGGTTTCGTGTCGAGTTTTATAGGTTTCGTGTCCGTTTTGGACACGTATCAGGAACCCACAGTAGGTGTTTGTTGAAATGTCCTAAAGGACATTTCAACCTAATTTTTAGGAAGTTTTTGAATAGGAATCTAGGTTTTGATATTGCTTATTGATTTCTGTTCCTCTGAGGTGGTTATTGTGTCGGGTCGTGTCGGAATCGATAAGTGGACACGCGGTCGTGCGTACGCGCGCACTGGCAGGTTAATCCCCTGCTACTCGGGCTAGTTTCTGAGCTGGACACGCCACGTCGACCCACGAAAATTGACACACGTATCGTGTCCGTGACTGATACGGTGTCCCCCAAGTGGTTTGACCCCTCGTGTCGTATCGGACACGCATTTGCCTGTGCACGTGTCGTGCACTGTGTGTACCAGTGTTCTGAATTGTGTTCTTGTGTTAAATTGATTTTAATGCTTTTAAATTGTGTTTTAATTGATTAGATAGATCCTAAATGTGTTGTTAATCTCTGATTATATTAGGTTTACATGTTAGATTAGGTTAATGTGGAAATTTGGGTTTCGAATGATGGAGTAAATGATATGGCTGATACCAATTCCTGATACATTGTTCTGTTGAGGAATCCCTAAATTCATTCCAGTTTCAACTTATTTTTATTAGTGATTAAATTGTCATTTTAAATCCTGAACATGTGTATTAGTGCATGGTAGATTAGTCTTACATGTTAGAATAGGTTTTATGTGCATCAAATGGATTTCGACACATGAGTTGGATTTCTGAATCCCTGTACACCTGATACTGTTGTGTAACAGTGAAATGGTTCAATGTTTATTCTTTGTTCGATTGGCACAAGGATTAAAACATCATGTATATTTAACTATGATTAATTTATCTGATCAATAGATACCAAGTTTAGGTTGTGAGGGTTCTTTGTTATGTTAAATTGATGAATGAGAAGTTCAAATGTTATTTGGATTTGGAATGTACATTTGATACACTGTTTAGTTCAAAAGATGCACCCTAGAGACTTTCGAAGGACAGAGGGGATCTTGTATGCCGATGAGTGGATCGAGCATATGGAGGAGATTTTTAGATTGGCTGAGATCCCGATGAGGCTCCAGATAGAGGCAGCGACCAGCATGATACAGGATCTGGCCCGTACCTGGTACCAGACCGACCCGAGGGTCGGCACAGCAGGATAGACTTGGGCAGCATTCAAGAAGCTGTTCAAGGAGAAGTTCTTTCCAGACGCAGCATTGGGAGCCCTCGAGACCCAGTTCGAGGCCCTAGTCCAGGGGAGCCAGTCCATGGAGGAATACGCAGGAGAGTTCTGCCGCCTGAGCAGATTTATAGAGGACTTGTCAGAGACGACGAAGGCTCGGAGGTTCCGGAAGGGCTTGGTAAAGGAGGTCAAGTCCTATACCAAGAACGCCCGTAGTGCTACATTTGAGGAGATCCTGGTGGACGCACTAGCTGCAGAGGATGATCTTGAGCTTAGGCTCAAGAGGAGACGAGACCCAGTTGGGGGAAGCAGCAGCAGCGGAGGCCAGGCCAAGAGGCCTCACTTTCAGTTCCAGCAGCCGAGACAGTTCCAGCCGCAGCTGATTCAGCAGAGGCCAGTTCACCAGCAGCAGCAGTCGAGGCAGCACCAGCAGGGCCAGAGGCAGGTTGTCACTTGTACCTACTGCAAGAAGCCCGGGCATGTCGCCAATGAGTGCCGGAAGAAGCTAGGCCAGTGTTTAGTGTGTGGTTCAGCAGACTACCAGATGAGGGAGTGTCGTATGGAATGAGCAGCCCAGGAAGCAGCAGTCAGAGCTCCAGCTGGCCAGCAGAGGGGACCAGCCCTGCCGATGCAGCAGCAGAGATTTGTTCAGCATCAGCAGCAGGCCAGGGAAGGCCAGCAGGGGCGAGCTTTCGCCATGGCAGTTGGGGATACAGAGGTAATAGGAGAGCTGATCGCAGGTTCGATTCTTCTCTTCTCCAGTCCAGCTTTTACATTATTCGATTCCGGTGCTTCGCATAGCTTCATATTAGTATCTTTTGCGATTAGACACGGTATCACAGCTGAATCGTTGCCTAGGACTTACAAGATCACAACCGGGGGTGGCATTATCCTTGTGAGTGATTTTTGTAAGGGTCGGAGAGTAGTTTTGGGAGGCCGTGAGTTGGAGGTGAGCCTGCTCGTAATGCCATTGCCGAACTACGATATAGTACTAGGCATGGATTGGTTGAGGAGACACCACGCCAGCATTGATTGCAGAGGGGGTAGAGTTCTCTTAAGAGCACCGGGGGAACCAGAGTTCGAGTACTCCATACGTCAGGCAGAGCAGAGCAGCGGAGTCTTCTGTGGAGTCTCGGTCGAGGAGCAGGCGATTCCACACCCCTTGATAGCGGAGTATATGGATGTTTTTCCAGAGGAGTTGTCGGGATTGCCACAAGACAGGGACATAGAGTTCTCGATAGACTTGGTTCCAGGAGCGGAACCCATCTCTCAGCATGTCTATCGGGTGAACAACAGTGAGCTGGTGCAGCTGAAGAAGCAGGTGGATGAGCTACAGGACAAGGGCTTCATCCGCTTGAGTTCGTCGCCATAAGGTGCACCGGTGTTGTTTGTGCCGAAGAAGGATGGGTCAGTACGGATGTGTATTGACTACAGGGCACTCAACAACCTCACGATCAAGAACAAATACCCACTGTCGCGGATCGACGATCTTTTTGACCAGTTGAGCGGAGCTCGGGTATTTTCCAAGATTGATCTGAGGTCGGGATATCACCAGGTGAAGGTGAAGGGGGAGGATATTCCCAAAACCGCTTTCAGGACGCGGTACGGGCAGTTTGAGTTTTTGGTTATGCCGTTTGGGCTAACCAATGCACCAGCAGTGTTTATGAACCTTATGAACAAGGTATTCCACCAGTATCTAGATCAGTTTGTGGTGGTGTTCATTAATGACATCTTGGTATATTCCAAGACTGAGGAGGAGCACGAGGAGCATTTGAGGATCGTACTGGAGACTCTCAGGAAGGAGCAGCTTTACGGAAAGCTCTCCAAGTGTGAGTTCTTCTTGGACCGGGTGGACTTCTTGGGGCATATGGTGACTGGAGATGGTATCTCAGTTGACCCCAAAAAGATTGTAGCAGTTGAGGCATGGGCAGCGCCGACTTCAGTTGCAGAGATCAGGAGTTTCCTGGGGCTGGCAGGATATTATCGGAGATTTGTGCAAGATTTCTCTCGGGTTGCAGAATCGTTGACTCGGTTGACCCAGAAGGATGCTGAGTATGTTTGGTCAGAGGAGTGTCAGGCAGCTTTTGATGAGTTGAAGAAGCGGCTTACGACAGCTCCGATTCTGATATTGCCTTCAGGATCAGGTGGTTTCACTATTTATAGTGATGCTTCAGGGAAGGGGTTGGGTTGCGTCTTACAGCAGCATGGGAAGGTGATTGCCTATGCTTCCAGGCAATTACGTCCCCAAAAGAAGAACTACCCTACCCACGACCTGGAGCTGACAGCACTGATATTTGCTCTGAAGTTGTGGAAGCATTATCTATATGGAGAGAGGGTGGAGATCTTCACAGATCACAAGAGCTTAAAGTATGTGTTCACTCAGAAGGAGTTGAACATGAGACAGCGCAGATGGCTAGAGTTGATGAAGGACTTTGACATCCTACTTCAGTATCACCCAGGGAAGGCCAACGTGGTTGCCGATGTCTTGAGTAGGTATCCGACAGCCATGTGTTTGACCATGGATCGGCATTTGCTTGCAGACTTGGAGAGCCTTTGGATTGAGGTGATCGTGCCCGGAGTGTAGATACAGATGTGGGGCATGCAGATTCAGTCGGACTTGGTAGAGAGGATCAAGTCGGCACAGTTTGAGGATGTTGCTCTGCGGTATCTCCGAGAGCAGGTTCGAGCAGGATTGTTGGAGGGCGAGTTTTCTCTTACAGAGGATAGTGCCTTGAGGCACGGTTCCAGGTTATGTGTGCCCAGCGGAGATCTCAGGGAGCAGGTTATGCAGGAGGCCCACAGATCTCAGTACTCTATACACCCGGGTGCCAACAAGATGTACCGAGATCTGAGGGAGCATGTTTGGTGGTCAGGGATGAAGCGGGAGGTGGCTCGCTTCGTGGCTAGGTGCTTGGTCTGTTAGCAGGTCAAGGCAGAGAGGTAGAGGCCCGGTGGATTGTTGCAGCCGCTGCCCATTCTCGAGTGGAAATGGGAGCATATCACTATGGACTTCGTATCAGGATTGCCGCGTACTCCAGGAGGGAAAGATGCAATTTGGGTCATCGTTGACAGGTTGACCAAATCGACCCACTTCTTGCCATTCAAGGTGGGTACGTCTACAGAGAGGCTGGCAGAGATGTATATGCGGCAGATAGTCAGGATTCACGGAGTTCCGGTCAGCATCGTCTCAGATCGGGATAGTTGCTTTACTTTCTATTTCTGGAGGAGTCTGCAGACCAGCTTGGGCACTCAGCTCAAGTTTAGTACTGCATACCACCCCCAGAAGGACGGACAGTCGGAGCGGACTATTCAGACACTTGAGGATATGCTATGGACGTGCGTCCTGGACTTTGAAGGTTCCTGGGAGGATCATCTTCATTTGGTGGAGTTTGCTTACAACAATAGTTTCCAGGCCAGCATTGAGATGTCACCTTTCGAGGCTCTGTACGGGCGTAGGTGTCGTACACCCTTATCTTGGGATGATGTTGGTGAGTGAGCTTTACTGGGGCCAGAGATGGTTGTTGATGCAGCCGAGAAGGTGAAGCTCATCAGGGACAGACTTCGTGTGGCACAGGACAGACATCGGCACTGGTCTGATAGCCACCGGAGGCCGTTGGAGTTTGAGGTACAGATTAGAGTAGGATTAGATTTAGGTTTGTTTGTTTGTGATTCTTGATCATATTTGTTTATTATATTTAATTGAGACCTTGCTTGTGATTAGGTCGGAGACCAGGTTTTCTTGAGGATATCTCTGACTCGTGGTACGATACGTTTTGGTGGAGGCGGGAAGCTTAGCCTGCGCTTCATCGGCCCTTTCGTTATCAGCGGGAGAGTCGGTGACGCTACATACAGGCTAGACTTGCCGTCTGTGCTAGTGGGAGTCCACAACGTATTCCATGTATCACAGTTGAGATGGTACGTGGCTGACCCTAGCCATGTGCTCGATCATTCAGAGATTGAGGTTGGGCCTTCTCTCAGCTATCCAGAGCAGCCAGTAGAGATTCTGGATCGACGGAAGAAGGTTCTGAGGAACCAGGTGATACCTTTGGTACGCGTCGCATGGAGGCATCATTCTCCAGGAGAGTCTACCTGGGAGCGGGAGGATGAGATGCGCGAGCACTACCCTTATCTTTTTGGACCGTGAGGTATACTTTCTATTCTTCGCATCAGTTGTATTTCGCCTTTCAATTTCGAGGACGAAATTCTTTTAAGGAGGGTAGATTTGTCACTACCATATTTCTAGATTGAGGGTATTTTGACATTTTTGGGGTAATTAAATTTATTAGAATTTATTTGAATTTATGGGAATTTTTAGGAATTATTTTGGAATTGTTTGGATGAAGGTTGACTTTGACTAGTTTTGACCCTTGTAGACCAACCTAGAAGCTAACCCTAGTTAGTATGGACTTGGTTAGGTTATATGACTCTAGTCTAACCTAAGCTAATCCTTGGTTTGGTCAATAGACTCTAGTTAGCAATAGGAATTAGAAAGTTATAAGTCATGGCTTATGATTTAGAACCTTTGATAAATCAATTTAAGTCATAGCCTTGTAGATTGGCCCAAAGCCCAAGAATTACCAAAACCCTAGCCCTAGACATTATTGGCCGGCCACCATATCCTCCTTGGGAACACAACCCTATAAATACTCTCTTAGTTTAGGGTTGCCTCTTTTTAGGAAAGCTCAAGTTTAGAAAGAGGTTTGTTCCTATTTTATTTAATCCATATAAATTCCTCCTCATGTCCTTTTTCATTCAAATCTCTTCCATTAGGTTTTAATATACCTATAATTGCTGTTATTGGAGTTTTATTTCAGTTTGGTATTGATTTGTTGGATTGGGATATCAAGGAGAGGAGCTCAACAAAGGGGGATTTATCTAGAAGTTCAACTATAGGTAACTTCTTCATTTCTCAATGAAATTTCGATTTTTTATACATTTAGGAAGCCCTAGGAGCCCCCTAAGTGGCTGTATTGGTTTCGTGTCGAGTTTCATAGGTTTCGTGTCCGTTTTGGACACGTATCAGGAACCCACAGTAGGTGTTTGTTGAAATGTCCCAAAGGACATTTCAACCTAATTTCTAGGAAGTTTTTGAATAGGAATCTAGGTTTTGATATTGCTTATTGATTTCTGTTCCTCTGAGGTGGTTATTGTGTCGGGTCGTGTCAGAATCGATGCGTGGACACGTGGTCGTGCGTACGCGCGCACTGGCAGGTTAATCCCCTGCTACTCGGGCTGGTTTCTGAGCTGAACACACCACGTCGACCCACGAAAATTGACACATGTGTCGTGTCCGTGACTGACACGGGGTCCCCCAAGTGGTTCGACCCCTCGTGTCGTATCGGACACGTATTTGCCTGTGCACGTGTCGTGCACTGTGTGTACCAGTGTTCTGAATTGTGTTCTTATGTTAAATTGATTTTAATGCTTTTAAATTATGTTTTAATTGATTAGATAGATCCTAAATGTGTTGTTAATCTCTGATTATATTAGGTTTACATGTTAGATTGGGTTAATGTAGAAATTTGGGTTTCGAATGATGGAGTAAATGATATGGCTGATACTAATTCCTGATACATTGTTCTGTTGAGGAATCCCTGAATTCATTCCAGTTTCAACTTGTTTTTATTAGTGATTAAATTGTTATTTTAAATCCTGAACATGTGTATTAGTGCATGGTAGATTAGTCTTACATGTTAGAATAGGTTTTATGTGCATCAAATGGATTTCGACACATGAGTTAGATTTTTGAATCCCTGTACACCTGATACTGTTGTGTAACAGTAAAATGGTTCACTGTTTGTTCTTTGTTCGAATGGCACAAGGATTAAAACATCATGTATATTTAACTATGATTAATTTATCTGATCAATAGATACCAAGTTTAGGTTGTGAGGGTTCTTTGTTATGTTAAATTGATGAATGAGAAGTTCAAATGTTATTTGGATTTGGAATGTACATTTGATACACTGTTTAGTTCAAAACCTGAGATAAGTTTCCCTATTGAACTAGTCACATGATTCTTTAAACCAAATATCTGAGCATTGATTTCCATTTCTTATTAACCTGGGAATCTATTCATTATGAACTGTCATTGGCTTTGAGAACTGTCATATTCTCTTATTAAACTGGGAAATGATTTCCTTCCCTTAAACTAACTTGAATGATCTGTTAATGTGAACCCTTAGGCAAGTATTAGCTCACTGTTTCATGGAAAATGATAACTGATTATGTGTTTTCAGTTTTCTATACACTGATTTCTTTTCTTTGGCACATGAACACAATGTACACCACTGGGTTTCCTAATACCCTTCACTATTTTGATTTTTCCTATGCTACTGTTTTCCAGATTTTACATATGTATACATTGCCACTGTTTTCCAGATTTTACATATGTATACATTGCCACTGTTTTCCAGATTTTAATTTCATTTAGCTATCACACACATTTGCTCATCCCTCACTCTTTACTCACTCACATTATCACCACACTCTCTATCACACTACACAGCCACCCTACCTAACTCTCTTCACACACACACACACATGCTCTCTCCCTATATATCATGTATATATATAAGTTAATAATGTATTGTGAATATATAATATATATGAGTATCTATTTATGTATGGATATTATATAGGTATATAATGTATATATAGTGTACATAGATATATGTGTTTAATAATTGTGTATGTGTGATGTTGGTTTGACCTAGTGATTGTGTAGGAGTACTAAGCTAGGCTTGATTAGACTAATGTAGACTAGTTTGACCTAATTTAGACTTGGTTGACCTAGTTTGACCATAGTTGACTTAGGTTTGACTTCTTGGTTGACCAAGGTTGACCAAGAGTTGACTTTAGCCTAGATTGACCTAGAATCATGTAGAGTGCATAGTAGAACTTCATTGTACCATTTTAGACTTGTTGTGACTTGTGCTGTTCTGATTAGGAGCCAGACACCACTCCTCGGACAATACTTTCATATTGGACACTCAGATACCAGGCGAGTACATTCTCTGATCATTTCATATCCTGCTTAGAATTATTTTCTGTATTAAATTACTTTACTTGTTACTGTCACGTCGGTCACACGGATTGGTACTATATGGATCCCTTTTTGAGATGTTATCCTTAGGGAGCATCGGGTACTACATGTTCTGTGCGTTTCACTTACATGGGGTATCACTATGCTTCATTGGTTCTTTGATTACTTGTGACATACACTCTTATAATCACAGAGTCTCCTAGAATCCTTATCCATTTACTGGGTATCCTAGAATCTCCTAGAATCCCCATTTATGGGACATCCATGTATCACCCTTCGGGGGCCTTTGCATGGAATCATAACATAACTTGGTTGGATCCTTGTGTATTGATTGGGGGTACGGAGGAGTAGAAGTGGACATGTGAATAATACACCAGTAGTGTAGCATCAGAATCATTCCATAGTGTAGCATCAGAATCATCCCATGCCATTTACATGTCTATGTTGTACTCTGACTCACTAGCCACATGTTAGTTATCTATTTATAGTAGATATTTCTATTACAGTTCCCTCTCTGTTTACATACCGTATTTCTTTTAGTACCTGTATCTTACTTTACTGTATGATTATATTTTCTAACCTGCTATGAACTGTTGAGATGTACTGTGCTCGCTCCTGTCCTGACTGGACCTGTTGAAAATATTACAGAGTACGAGGAGGAGGCCTGTCTGGATACTTTCTACGGGGCAGCCTTAGATGACACTTGCGAGCTGGACCCTCAGGAAGACCCAGCTCTAGCTGAGGACATCACCCCCATTGCCTAGACTAGTTTAGTTAGGCTTATCTTATTTTATGTAGTCTTGAGACATGTTTAGCTAGACTTATTTTCTGTTCAGAGATGTTGAGTTGTATATATTCTTTCATTCTGTAGCTGAGTTTGTACCTCTGGACATTTGCTGCGATTATCTTAGACTACTTTATCATCTATTTTTCCTTGAGTTCTATTTCATATCATGCTATCTCTTTCTTAGTTTGTGATTGAGTTCATTTACTGCTATGTCACCCCCATTCGGGGAGTATAAACTGTTTAGAGATATATTGTTAGATGTATGTTGACCTAGGATAGTGTTCTACCGCCGACACTGCGGCATAGGCTGGACGTACCCACGCCTCGTGCCCTTACTCTAGGGTGCGGGTCATGACAAAATACCTCGGGAAAAACCTAATAAAATGAATAAAATAAAATAAATTGAACTAGAATAAAATAGCTAAGAAGATTCCATGAGCATAAGGCAAGATATATGATGCACCAAATCGGCAAGAAAGACCTGTATGTCGGTATCACCAATGTACTCATCGTAGATCTCATGGTAAATACCGTTATATATAGCTATTACAACATATCCAATCAAGATTGGAGAAAGGGCGATAATAACACAATATTTATATGATATGATATACATGTATGAGAGAAAAGGACAAAAAAGAATAGCTATGTATATAAGTTACAAAGAGACAAGGAATAAGCATGCTAACGATATGCATTTGTTGTAGGTGACAGAAGATGTGATAATATAACAAGAAAATATAATCACCTGTACTTTATGTTTTAGAATAAAAATGTTTTGCATGTGGACGAGCATTGATTTATAAGTCAGTCTATGTGTGTGGTGCATGACATAATTTTATTCAATTTAAGGGTGCACAATTTGTTGACCACATGTCGACTTATTATATTCCCCCACACCTCTCTCATTAACAGTCATGTTAAGAATGATTACAAGTACGAGTAACAATAACAAGTAGATACACTAAAAGTATGAAACTACCTCTCGTATAAAGTATGGACTAACATAGTACTAATGTAACTAACAATATCCCTACAAGAAATTGCACTTTAGCAACACAGTTTAGCGACATTCTTTTATGTCGCCAAAAGCTACTTTTTAGATATATTGGCGACATGATTATAGTATGTTGTAGAATACATACAAATAGCAGGAAAGCAAATATCAATTTTCCAAAAAATATCTATATATTGCGACATCAACATCGCACAACGACACCATACATTTGGCGATATATATGCCTGTGTTGCAGATTGGCACCATATGTTTAGCAAGAAGTGCTTGTGAATCGCAGAGCGACACCATCCATTAGGTAACATGTCCTGTGTTGGAAAATGTATTTCTAAAATTTCCCAATCCAAAATTTTAGTTTTCCCTCCTTTAATTTTATATCCCTTCTCTACTTCCCCCTAACTCTATATAAAAAATGTTCACAAACAACATGCTTCTATTCCAAATTCTGATTTTGCTAGGGCTTTCAGGAGTAGGCTCGAGTGAACAGGGATTTTTTGTATGTTGGGAGAAAGCTCAGGTGGAGTAGAAGCTCCCATATAGCAACCTCCACCAAGACGTGACCATCAACCCCGGCCTCGACTCTGCGAGCGCCTTCGTTGCCTCTCTTCTAAGCCCTAATTCAGCATGTTAACAATCAAAATAATCAATCTCTTCTATTTCTTAATTACTCGGTCTTTGTCTCTTCTAAAACCCTAATTCCTAATTCAATGAAAACGATGGTCAATAGAAGATCACTTGAGTCCTTGATAGCGCTACCAAATTGGTAGTTCTATTATTTTGTTCAATTTTTATATGTTAACTATGTTCAGATCGATTGATCGATCAAGTTTGATGGGAATGTGGGTTTTGTAACACCCAGTTTTCCAAATAAGAGTAAATTTAAACTTTTGTAATTATAATTACTATTTATTGATATTTATATCACATTATGAATTTTGGTAATTTTTAATCAATTTAAAATTTGTTTTAAATCATGACTTATAATTTTGATGTGCTGCTAGTGAAACCCTAGAGACTGTTTGACCTAGAGCCTAACCATATCATTAGGATAATTTATTTTTACTTTTGAGCATGAGGGTATTTTGGTCATTTGGCCTCTTTGAATTATTTTATGATTTATTGCATTGGTGATTGTTAATTTTGACTTTTTTGCTAGCTGTGACTTAAGAGACTATCCTAGACTTTGACCTTGACTTTGTTGACTTAGTTAACATGGTATGGGACCTTAATCTAACTTAAGTTGGTCTTGGTTGACTTAAGTTGGCTAAGTTTCATGGAGAGAGTAGGAGAATTTTTGCATTGGACCAAAGGCTAAGGACTTGAGCTAGTTAGCTAGCTAACTTGGCCCAAAGCCCACTAGGCTAAAACCTAACCCTAATTCCCATTCATTATGACCACCACTAGGGCTCCCCTTCCTATAAATATTCTCCTTATTTAGTTCTTTCCTCTTTTGTATCATTCCAACACTTAGAGAAAAGAAAGGTATGACCATTCTTCCCCAATCCATAGATTCTTTATTTTAATTCCTTTTTCACTCTAGTTTCTTACATTAGAGCCTAATACTCTCCTGTTTTCTATTTGTGGAGAGTAATCCCATCTTTGGGTCAATTTGGAGCATTTGGCTAGCAAGGAGGAACCTCCCATTTGAAGCTTTTTCTTGCTATTTGCATCTACAGGTAAAACTCCTTAAATTGTGCTAATATTCTGATTTCTTTGCATATTAGGCTAGATCTAGGTGTCCCCTTGATGTCCCTAAAGTTTTGGTAGAAATCGTGTCCATTTGGTGTCCATATCGGACACGTGTCATAGTGTATAGGTAAGTGTTTGATAGAATGCCACTTAGGATTTTATTTTCGATTTTTGTAAAACTAATTACATGAATTTGTAGATCTAAATATGTATATTAACTTTTGTGAAGACTGATTTGATTTCTGGCACGAATCGTATCATTTTGGACACGGAAACATACTGCACGAGGCTCGTGCGGCTCCCCTGCTGCTCGAGTCCTCTGTAGGACACGACACGCCACGTGGACACGTGCCACTTGGCACAGAGGTGGAGGCAATCACTGAAAATCCCCCTCGAGTTTTACGACCCCTCGTGTTGTATCGGACACGAAATCGTCGTTGCACTGGTTTTATACGGACACGTGCCGACTAGTTTTTGCGCTCGAATACACGTCATTTGACACGACACGGGGACACGTTAGCACTGTGCAGGGCGACACATGCGTAGCCCTATATGGGGCGAACACGTGGGCACGAGCATGAGTCGTGTCGTGCCCTATGTCGCGTGCACGAGGCTATGTCCTCTCTGTACGAGGCTGCCTGTGCTATATTTTTGATACTCTATATAATTCTTGTTTTGGACACGTTGTGTCCACTTTTGTGGACACGACACGACTTGTATAACACCCTGTCATGTGCACACACCTTTACCAACCATTTATTTGGAGTTTTATTTGTTTTCGAATGTGAAAATGGTTTTTGGAATATGTTCTGATACTGGTTCAGTTCAGTACAAAATTTTCGAGTTTTGTGAATTCGATTAAATGTTAAATTGTGATAATTTGTGATGCTGATGTAGGTACATGTCTGGGATAAATGATTTTTACATAACTAGGTTTATATGGATGCATGAATTGGTTGAATTGTGGTTTTCCAGGATTGAATGTGTGGTTTCGAGTCACATTCGAATTCGAGTTTGATACTTCCCTGTATCAGTCGAAATTCATATGAGGGTTTTGATGTTCAGTATATATCTCATGGTTTCAAACCTTGTTTAACACCCAAATGTGGTATTGGACTCTTTGAATTCTCTAATTCAATTTTTGGTTTGTTGTATAATCGAATTGATAATAGGATTGGTTGATAGTTCCTGAGAATTAATGAACAGTGGATGATTTTGATTTATAGTTGTATGTATGCATATATGTCATATTAAGTGGAGTTGGATTGAATGTTGGGAAATCTGAGATCACAATCTTTGTTTCAGTCCACTTGGACATATAATTCAGTCCCCTTATTTATTACTCCAGATTTTGATTTGATAACAGTCTATATACTTGATATCAGAGTTTGATGTTAGGCTTGAATGGTTGAGAGGTACCCTGAGAATTCCCTTTACTGCTGTACTTCTCTGTTTCCATGAAATCTGAGAATACCCATGTCACAGACACACACATTTGAGCTAAAATATGAGAGTGTATCACTCACTCACATAATGTTCACTTACACACTACTAAACTGAGATTGACACTGATATGCACACACACGTGTACTCTAATGACACACACACACATGAACTAAACTGTCACACACATTCAAAACTGAATTTGAGACACCATGTCACACACACACACCCATGCATTACACATAACCTGAAAACTAAGTACACTGATACCACATGACACACACACTACACTCTGTACACATTGATTCCTATATCACACACATACATATGCATTGCCTCTACCCCTCTATGTATATATATATATATATATATATATATATATATATATATATATATATATATATATATATATATATATATATATATATATATATAATAACTTGTGTGATAAATGTAATGTATAGGTAAGCATTAATGTAGGTAATGACATGTAAACATGTAATGCATATGAATAAAGAATAGAATGGATGAATGTATTATGCATGTTTAGATAACATATGTGATAGATATATATGTATGCAAAATGCCATGAACTAATAATCAAATGTAATGTATATATGTTAAGAAATGAATGCATGAATGAATGTAGAAATGCAAGCATCTATGTAAATATGCTTATGATTGAATGAATGCAAGTTCAAATATATGAATGTAATGTAAGCATATATATATATGTAATATGTGTTCTCTATGACTTGTGATGGTGTGTGTTTGCTAGTTTAGACTTGGTTAGACCTAGTGAGACTTGTTGGACTAGGATTGACCTAGTTTGACTAGAGTGTTGACCATGGTTGACCCAAGTTTGACTTTGACCTAGATTAGCCTAGAAATCATGTAGATTTCATTGTATGTTATTATTTACCATTCTGGACATGACATAACCCATATTACTCTGTTTAGGACATTGTGACTCCGGTGCAGACATCTGATATTACACTACTCTTTTCAGAGTAGCAGACGAGTACATTCTCTGATAGTTTTTTCATTTACTTGTCAATTACTGTACTTCAGTTCTAGTTAGTTGTATGTGATTCTCTGTTACAGCACGTATGGATATTTCTGGATTTATGTATGCGACACACATACCATATTGTCTGGACTCTATTACTGAAATCATTGCTGGTATCATCATGTTTGGCTGGACTCATCTCGATTCTCGTGTCGTATTTTGGATTCACTTGTACTTGCTGGAAGGGGAAATACTTGAGTAAGACATGTAGACATACCCCAATTCTGGAATCACCCCACATGCTGGAATCAAACTGGAATGATAGCCATCTCACACCCGGCCAGGTGTGTGATATGCCAGATTACCTATAGCCGTTTACATGTCGACCTCGGTATTTTTAAACACACTGTTTGAGTATAGGCTGGACTCACCCTGGAATCATTGATCACTATGACTGGAATGTCTCCTACTGGATTCATCTTGTATTATATTCATCTTGTACTGGACTTACATTGGAGTTTACACTTGTCTACATTTACTGTCTGGACTTATACCATGTTAACTCTAGTTCAGCTAGATTCTATTTTAAGTCTTTATTGCCATGATTCTTCTCTTGTTTTAGTTACTTTACTTTCCTTGTACTTTATCTGTCTCTCTATACCATCACCTGAATATAAACTGCCATGTTCATCAATACAACTGTCTATAACTGCTTTATAGTTCTCTGTCATTTACTTGGGTTTTCTAGATAAGATTGTGCTTGTTCCTGTCCTGACTGGACATGTTGAAATTTTACAGATGATTGCCCTGAGGACACTTGCCCTACTTACTATAGACCAGGAGATGGTTTAGCTACCTTTGGCCTCGACACTCAGAGTGATCAGGAGACTAGCTAGTAAACTTTGTTTAGTTTTCATATTTTAGAACTTGAATTGTAAATAAGTTGAGATATGTTTTGTTTTGAGATTGTTTAAGATTATTGTTATTTAGTGTTAGTTTTGTTGTTATTATTTAGTCTTAGTTATAAGCTTATGTGTTATCATATCGTGCTTAGACTGTGATTGAGATTTATTATATCTACTTGCCCTCCGTTCGGAGTTGAGATTTTGACAAGTGCATTATATAATTGCGTGAGTTGATTGATTAGATAGTAACCTAGAACATCATTCTACCGCCGACACTGCGGCGTAGGCTGGACGTTGTTACGTACTCGTACCCTCACAGTGGGTGCGGGTCGTGACAGGTTTTGAAATTTATATCATTTTCATTGGTAAAATAATTTATCATATTAATCTAGATAGGTTTCGTAATATGATTTTGTGGTTTCTTTTACTTAACACTACATAACAGCCTAGTCTCAAAATACATAGAACCATGATACGTAAACATGCCAGCTACGTGTCAAGTGGACTCCAGTCCTACTCGAATACATATAAGTTGTCTAGAGGTCCCATCTAATTATAAGTAGCAAGTCCAACTATATCTCTATCCACAAAATAGTAACATGAATAGTGAACCAAGTGCACAATAGTTGATCAGACCATAATATACTGATTTTAGAATAGATAAATATATTAGAGTGGATCCCTAATAAGACATATATCATGAACAAGCTAGAAGAAAGATAAAGCTTGTAAGTTACTAGGCTATAATTGTAGCATGAGTAAATTTAGGACAAGAATATAACATAAGGAAGAATATAATGACAGTATCAACTAAATATAACTAACATCTTTGAAAAACAACCACCAACTACCCTTTTATAGAAGCTTAGCAAAACTTGGAGAGATCACCAGGTCCTCATGGGACATAGCAAGATACATAATAATATGTCGAATGTAACAGTAAATAACATGCATGGAAAGACAAGAAAATAGACACAAAGGAATAGCTAAGACACAAGAATACTAAGACAGTAGCATGTCATAAAGAAGCATAATACGAGACATGGCTAACAAGTAAGGCAAGTCAATTCTATAGATAGTAGTCAAGGCAAGCACTCCCAATCTATAGTCTCAATTATAGTCCAAGGCAAGCGACTCTCAATAAAAAATGGTCAAGGTAGCTGTAATGCCCCGCACTACATAGTGCATTACGCTGAGTCAATTGGGTCGATAAGGTATGAGTTTGATTCAAAGAGATATGGTTTGGACCCGAGTAAGTATTAAATGATTTGAAGAGATATTAATTATGTTGGTTTCATGTGCAGGTAGCATTGGACGCCCCGTACAACAAGCTAAAGCATGGGCATAATAGTTTGAATCAGTCCGTTAGTTTGATGGAGCATGAAGTGCTCGAATGGGTAAGTCAAATAAGTTGGCCATGTAACAAGTTAAAGAATCAAGCCTTATCGACTCGACGAAATAATAAGACGTATCGGCTTAAGGTGGACGGGATTAGACCCTTCTTTCCTACTTCTTCATGCCTAATAAAATGTACCTTATATGCATGATGTTCTCGAGGAGTCCATGGGCATGGCTCAAATGTGTAAAAATCTTAGTGCTTGTCGAATATTAAGATAGAACATTGAACATTGAACAATTGAGGTGACGTGCATCAAGTGCACAGGTCGCGGTAAGACATTGATGGTAGAACACTGAAAGGCAATATTGAGATGTGTATTAAGTGTACGACTCAAAGTACATTGAATACTAGGCCTATAATATTGAATATGGCATTGAGCGTGCATCTGTGCACGGAAACTATACAAATGACTTAGTAAACGAAATAAACAAGTTGTGGCACAACACCACGAAACCTGTCGTAACATTATAAGATATAGTTCGAGCATCAAAGTATGCAGTTGTGGCATAGGTGCCACAGAACTGCCATTGTAAAAAAACTTAAAATGGAATGCGTTATGTAGTATAAAGGTTTTCAGACCTACACCATTGGGGCATCGTGCATCAATATGGATGCGTTGGTATGGTTTATGTATTGGACTTGAGAAGGTGCTTATGATTTTGATGTCTTCTTAACTTTTGTGCATATTGCATGGTCAATAGACTTGTATAACCTCTGCAACGATTTTGGTATCCTTCGAATGAGTTACGACCAAGGCATCGGGATCGTTCGACCTTGGAGGAAATTGAGATAGGGTATTAAGGGACCACCAAAGAGGCTTGATACCTGGGCTAGTCGGGCGCATCGTAATACAGATGGTACGAACCTTCGGGGGGGCTTGCTACCCGCCCGCATGAACGACCATACATCTGGATGACATGTATAGTCTATTATGGCTTGGAATGCTAATGACCTTCATATAGATAGGGCCGGTGGGCTGAGACTAGAATCGGTTGCACGGATTGATCCTGGACCCTTATGATTTATAAAATATTGTCGGTTGCTGGCTTGATGTTTAGATTATATGATGATGTGTATGATCACTATGTTTATCAATATTATGTGGCTAACAGTATCTGTTGCAGCGACACGATACTTGACACATTTGTATTTCAAATGTTATTGATACCGAATACATGCTTTACTGCTTTGAATCTTGCCACAAAATTGATCCTAAGGCAATAATAGAAATACCACATAATAAAAGATATGTCTCACTAAATTATTTAGTGTTAATTTAGGCAAATGGGTCTCATCAGTACGTGAGATGATTAGTATTGATCCCCACTAGATTGCTTGCAGGTTCAAGATATGGTCGGCTCGTGGCAGAGCTTTGCTTAGATGCGATGATGCATGGAGTCCCTTAGCATTTTGAGGTGTACGACAGCACCGGAGGTCGGCTTACAACATAAAGATATTTCATCCTGGGGTCTTTGGATGTGCTATAGAAGACATAATGTATGGAAGAAGATCCTTTGTGAGCTAGAGAGGTCTTGAGTATTGTAAGCCAATTGGCATATTCAGTTGGACTATTCAGAGCATTTGTAATCTGCTTCATTATCAATAAAGATTTGTTTTATATACTCTGATGTGTCTCTACCTTTTTTTGCAGCTTATGTATTGAATTGAGACAACTATTTTAAAAATTTGTCATCTTGGCTTGCACGAGTGCAGCTCCAGACTCGTGCGACATCATGCCCCAAGCGAGGACGATTGATTCGGGTGAAATCGATGGGCGGACGAGCAATTTCTTGGGTCGGGATGTGACAAAGTGGTATCAGAGTGGTTCTATCCTTTGGACCTTTAACGAATCTTTTTGACCCCCAGTTGCTTTTGCTATCGAAATCAGTTGGCCCTAAGTTATTTTTGCAATCGCATGGCTCATGGATCTGCTCAATGCTACACTAAATGTTCCATAAAATAAGTCTAAATACTTGTGTGTGTCTTGGTGCATATGTTTTAGAAATTTACGTGATGTTGTCGAATAATGTTGTGAGATATTGGTTGCATCAAGCACAATGACTTGTGGGATGTTGTTGCATCGTTATGTTGGCCCATTTGGTCATATGGTCAACCTGATTTTAATAATTGATCAAACTCTGTCTGGATATACGAAGCTAGTCGGGACATCTCGGACTCTTGGACATGATCAAGAATGGCTATCCACTGAATTCAAGATCGAAGATCTGTTTGCCTATTCGAGTCTGTAATTCCTTATGCAATGTATTTTTCATTTTATTTGAGTCTAGGAATATGTTATACACCGAGTTGTACTGGCAAATAGGCTACCCTTAAATGAGTTCAAAATGTTTTTAAAATGTCCTCTCAAAAAGGTTTACAAAAAGGTTTTCAAAAAGGTTTTTAAAAATCACCAAAAAGTTTTTTAAAACCCTAACTAAACCCTGACAGAACTCGGACCGAGTTCGGCCAGAGTTCGACCAGAGTTCGGTTGGTGGTCGTTGTGATTTTGAATCCTTGTTACTTGGTCCTCCTGCAGTTGCGGATTTGACCGAGATTTGCTCATAGAGTTCTGTCCGAATTCTGCCCGAATTCTGTCAGAAGTCTGCCTTTGGAACACCTATAAATAGAGAAGGATTTCGATCATTTTAACTCACTCATTCACTTTCAATCTTCTCTCTATCTAAAGCTTTCAGTATTCCAAAGAGTTTTTTTTAGAGCTTTCAATTTCAGATCCCAAGCCAATTACAATCCTCTAGTCGATTTGCCAGTGCGGTACGGTCTAGAAGTTTCTGAGAGATTGTAATCAGAAGGCTTGATTGAAGAATACCTCTTCACATTTGAAGTTGGACGAGTTCTTCGTATTAAAGCTCGCGTTGTAGAAGTTGCAAGGACTTCGTAAGAAAACTTGCGATTTTTCCAATAGTGGATTCAACTGGTAGCAAGAGTTCTACCGACTGGATTAGTCCTCAACAGAGGGAAACCAGTATACATCGCTGTCTTTGCGTTTGCTCTCTTAACTCTGTCTTTACTTTATTTTAGTTGTGATTAATATTCTGTGATTGTGCTGCTAACATTTTTAATTAGCATTATTCCGCTGCCAACTCTATTCACCCCCCTCTAGAGTATTACGCTTTACTATTTTGTTCCTACAATTGGTATCAGAGCGGGTGTTACAGGTAAAGCAAAGGTAACAGTGCAATTATTTATTCATTTTAATTAACTGTTATATAGATCACAGCACAACATATGGCAACTGTGAAATTCACAAGTGAAGGCCAGGCCACAAACAGATCCCCACTGTTTGATGGTACGAACTATACCTATTGGAAAACACGGATGAGTTTCTTCTTGAAATCACTTGACTTTGATTTATGGTCCATTGTTCTTGATGGCTATCAAAAGCCACCTCGTATAAATGTTGATGGAGTTTTAGTTGAAAAACCCCATAGCAGATATACAGAGGAAGAAAAAAAAGGGCCAGTCTTGACGCACGTGCCATTAATGCTCTTTTTTGTGCTTTAGACAGAACTGAATTTAACAGGGTGTCTATCTGCACAACGGCTAATGAAGTGTGGAAGCTACTTGAAGTCACACATGAAGGCACGACTCAAGTCAAAGAATCTAAAGTCAACAGACTTACTCAAGAGTATGAGGTGTTCAAGATGAAGCCCAACGAAACAGTTACTCAGATGTTCGAGAGGTTCTTGGATATTATAAATCCTTTGTCCTCCCTAGGCAAAGAGTACAGTAACCATGAAAAGATTCGCAAACTCCTGCGAGCACTTACCAAGAACTGGATTCCGAAGGCTACTGCAATCATTGAAGGGAACGATCTCACAACTATGTCCCTTGAAGTACTCATGGGTAAGCTACTCACTCATGAACTGGAGCTACAAGATTTTGAAGAGCCTGCACCAAAGGAGAAGACGATTGCTTTCAAGGCTCAGCACAGAAAAGCTGCTGAAGGTGACTCAGACAGCAGTGAATCTGATGCTGAAGATCAAGCTCTCCTAGCAAGGAAATTCAAAAGATTCATGAGATATAAGAAGAAAGCCAAGGAAAACAACAGCAGTAACAACTGGTATCAAGATGACGCTGTCTGCTACGGCTGCAAGAAGAAGGGACACATGAAGAAGGATTGTCCCACAAACTCATCATCAAGCAAGAAGAGCAACAGGTATGAAAAAGGGAACCTGAAGAAATCAACATCTAGGAGATATGCCAATACCAGCATATGGCATGAAAGTGAAGCCAGCGAATCAGAAGACGAACAATCAGAAGACACTGCAAACGTATGCTTTATGGCATCCGATCAGGTACCTACTGAACCTGTAGTTGATACTGATGATGACTTTACCTTTGAGCAATTAGGAGATGCCTTCAGTGACCTGATGACTGATTACAGGAAACTGCGTAGCAAGTATCAGACCTCTAAGAAGGTACTCAAAGAGTACAAAGGTGAAATAGGTAGACTTACCGACCTACTAGCTGAGGTTAGAAATAATGTTAGTGAGTCTGGTGAGCTTTCTTCAACAAAGCTCTTATTACACGAGACTACCAAGTCATCTGAAGAGAAAGACAAAATTACTGACCAACTTAAGGAAGAACTTTCTATAGAGAAGAAAAGTCTTCGATGTGCACAAATCAGAATGGAAACACTCACTTCTGATTATACTAAGTTGTATGACACTTCCAAAAGATTGGAAATTAGGTTAGGAAAACAGCCTGAGCCTGCTGCTTCCTTCCCTAACACGTGTCACTTACCGAAAAATCGGAACATTCCCAAGCCAAACACTATCAGACCTAACCCTATCAAACCTTTACCCCAAAAGGTTAAGCCCAAACAGGATTATAGGCATGCTTTCTTCTATACTAGAAAACCTAAACCTACCAACCATGCACACCACTCGGCTTTCAACACTCGACATGCAAAATGTCATTATTGTGGCCTCATTGGTCATATTTCATCTGCATGTAGAATGAGAAAGCTTGTTGATTTAAATATTTATGCTTGGATACCAAAGGCTAACATTTTAGGACCCTACAAGAAATGGGTACCAAAAGTTTCATCTGCAAACTGTTTTGTAGGTGGAACACCTTTCACATGCTAGAAGCAAATGGATCTTCGACAGCGGTTGCTCACGGCATATGACCGGTGATGCTACCCTATTTGCAATACTGTCGAAGAAAAAGAAGGAAGGCTATGTTTCCTTCGGTAATAACTTGAAAGGGTATATTATTGGTATCGGTGATGTTGGTAAGTCTTCCTATCCTGTGATTAAGGATGTCTGTCTGGTTACCGAGTTGAAACATAATCTACTCAGCATAAGTCACCTAGCTGATCATGGTTATGGCATCAACTTTGGCAAAGACAAATGTACTATAGTTGATAGCTCAACTGGTAGTACTATCTTTGAAGGTATCAGGGAAGATAATATATATGTTTTCTATTTGTTAGAAGAAACTAACATTTCAGGTAGATGCTTAATGGCCAAGAGTGATGAGAGTCATCTGTGGCATATGAGACTCGGTCACGCTAATATGGATACGATCTCAAGATTATCCACAAAGAAGCTAGTACGCAGTTTACCGGACATTACATTCAAGAAGGATTCGGTATGCAGCCAATGTGAAAAGAACAAAGCTACCAGATCCATATTCAAGTCAGTAAACGTAGTATGTACTACTAGACCTCTACAATTGCTTCATATGGACTTATTTGGTTCTAGCAGAGTTGCTAGCCTCGGAGGTAAACTTTATGCTTTCGTAATTGTAGATGATTTCTCTAGATACACGTGGGTATACTTCTTGACACGCAAGAATGATGGATTATCCGAATTTGTCGCCTTTTGCAAGAAAGTACAGAATGAAAAAGGTTATATGATCACTCGAATCAGAAGTGATCATGGAGGCAAATTCGAGAATGCTGATTTTGAGCAATTTTGTGATACACACGGTTTTGTACACGAGTTCTCCTGCCCTAGGACTCCACAACAAAATAGAGTTGTGGAACGTAAGAACAGAACTCTAACTGAAATGGCCAGAGTGATGTTAAACCAGTTTAGTCTACCCAAATATTTCTGGGCTGAAGCTGTCAATACAGCTTGCTTTGTTCTCAATAGAGTTCTAATTCGACCCAAATCGAAGAAGACTCCATTTGAGTTATAGTTTGATAGAATTCTATCTGTTTTATACTTTAGAATATTTGGTTGTAAATGTTTTATTCTTAATACAAAAGACAATTTGGGAAAATTTGATGAAAAGGCCGATGAAGGTATATTTTTTAGGTTATGCGGCCAAGAGAAAATGATACAGAGTCTTCAACAAACGAACCATAATCATCGAAGAGTCAATCAACGTCACTTTTGATGAACTAAATCAAATGACTATCGATGACAGTGATGAAGATCTGCCTGCATCAAGCTCAACATCAGCTGATCCTCAACCAAGCTCTGCACTAGCTGAACCTCCTAGAGAAGATCCAGGAACCAGCTACCTTCAGAATCTACCGAAAAGGTTGAAATTTACAGCTGATCATCCAAAAGATTTGGTAATTGGTGATACTACCAAAGGAGTAAGTACTCGTACATCCAGTAGAGATATTGTTTCTAGTGTTGAATTTATTTCACAGCTAGAACCCAAAACTATTGATGAAGCATGTAGTGATAGTTTTTGGATAGATGCTATGCAAGAGGAATTAAACCAATTTGAACGGAATCAAGTTTGGGAACTTGTTCCCAGGCCTATTGATCATCCGGTCATTGGCACCCGTTGGGTATTCCGAAATAAACTAAATGAGAATGGTTTAGTGACTCGTAATAAGGCTCGACTCGTAGCTCAAGGATACAATCAAGAAGAAGGTATCGACTACGATGAGACTTATGCCCCAGTTGCGAGATTAGAATCCATTCGCATGTTATGTGCATTTGCATGTTTTCATGATTTCAAACTATTTCAAATGGATGTCAAGAGTGCTTTTTTAAATGGTTTTATAAAAGAAGAAGTTTTTGTAGCACAACCTCCAGGTTTTACGGATTTCAAAAACCCTGATCATGTTTTCAAGTTGAAGAAAGCCTTATACGGTTTAAAACAAGCCCCTCGTGTTTGGTATGATTGTCTAAGCTCTTTTCTACTTGACAACGGTTTTTCAAAAGGCAAGGTTGACACTACCCTGTTTATTAAGTCTTTTAATGGCAAACTTCTTTTAATTCAAATCTATGTTGATGATATTATATTTGGATCTACTGATAAATCTCTGTGTCAAGAATTTTCTAAGTGTATGCAGAATGAGTTTGAAATGAGCATGATGGGAGAGCTGAAATTCTTTCTCGGATTGCAAATCAAACAAACTGATAATTGAACATTTATAAATCAAGCCAAGTACACAAAAGACCTGCTAAAGAAGTTTGATCTGGACAATGTCAAACCTATTGGCACTCCAATGGCAACTTCAACAAAGCTTGATTCAGATGAACAAGGCAAGCCAGTCGACACACGTAAGTATCAAGGTATGATTGGTAGTTTACTTTATTTAACTGCTAGTCGTCCAGCTATAATGTTTAGTGTTTGCCTGTGTGCACGTTTTCAAGCTAACCCAAAGGAATCACATCTGTCCACAGTTAAGCGTATCTTTCGATACCTTAAGGGCACTTCTTCTGTTGGCTTGTGGTATTCCAAAACTAAGTCCTTTGACCTTATTGGTTATTCGGATGCAGATTTTCCTGGATACAAAGTTGATAGAAAAAGTACCAGTGGCACATGTCATTTATTAGGCAAGGTTTTAGTCTCATGGTTTAGTAAAAAGTAAAATTCTGTAGCCCTATCAACAATAGAGGCTGAGTATATCGCCGCAGGACGTTGTTGTGCTCAGATTTTGTGGATGAAACAAACCCTAGAAGACTATGATTTATTTTACACACAAATTCCCATTTTCTGTGATAACACGAGCACTATTAATTTGACTAAGAATCCAGTATGTCACTCTCGTACTAAACATATCGAGATTCGACATCACTTTCTTAGAGATCATCATCAAAATGGAGATATAAACCTTGTGAACATAGATACTGAAAATCAACTAGCTGACATATTCACTAAATCTCTAGCGGAAGATCGTTTCAATTATTTACGTTGAGAATTAGGAATTTTGGACGTCAGTAATATTAATTAATTTTATTTTATGATTATATATCATTACGCAAAAACTGTGTTAGAGATAAGCCAATAAAGAGTCTGTCTATCACCACAACTACGGTTGAAGCGAAGCGGTACTTAAGAGTTCTCCGGTGAACCTCCGCCAGCTGGGACAGTACTCCTACAGCTAATCTGAAACAGTCGCTGTGTAACGACATTTAATCTATAAAATAATATTAATTATGTTAATTGAAGTTTAAATGACTAATCTTTGAATTAAATATTTAAAATGAGACAATAAAAAAGAATGGCAAAAATCAACTATAAAGAACCCTAGGCGAATTCGGCCAGAGCTCTGACCGAATTCGGCCCGAGTTCGGTTGAGGGTGTCAGGTTATATATACAGAACCCGAGAAGCCTTTCTTCTTTATTGCTTTCAAACTACATCATAACAGCAGCAGCAGCCGCGAAGGAGCCCCGAACCCTAGCTTTTCACCACCCTCCTTCTTCCAATCCAAGTGGTGAAATCAATCCAAAATTTGGATTCGTGCGGAGTTCGTCGTTCTCTTCGACATACTTTGATTTCGGGAGGTATAACCACATCCTTCTCCACTTTTCAATTAGTGCATTTTTACTTCAATTTGTACAAATGGCACCTAAATTCAATCCTTCAAAGAGGAAGAAGACGAACCCCAGTGAGGAAGGGTCATCTTCGCATCCGCATACGGATTCTCTCTTCTCGTCGGTCCAAACGAGCGACGGCGCGTTCGACGGGTTTTTCTTTCAAACCCTAGACCAAGCCCTACTGTGGTATGGAGACTTCTCCATGAGATCCATATGCACAGGCGCTCCAGTCAAATGGACTGTATTTCCTGATCATCGTCATTTCTTTGAGGCATTAGGGTTACATCTTTTTGTTAAAATCTGCTTTCCTATAGCAACTAATGCCATTAGATTATTTTATTGCAATCTCATATTAAACACTTTTGATGTGAGCACTCGTGTTGGAGGTATTGATATCAATTTCAATGATGACCTCTTAGCGGAGATCCTTGGTATCCCTAACGAAGGTGAACCACTAGTTGACATCACTGAATTTGATTTCCCCGAAGGCACGACACTCGCCAGTTTCAAAGCGGAACTCTGTGCACCTAATAGAGTATGCTCTGGAAAGTTCAAGGCTAACAACCTGAACTTGTTTAACTATGAATTGCATCGCATCATCTATTCCACTATCCTTCCAAAATTCACTTCAAAGGATGATGTGACTTCTCTTGAGCTGTCCGCCATGTACCATATTCTTAAGGGGATTCCATTTTCTGTCCCTAAGACCATGATTCAGATGATGGGTCGTTGTCGTGCAAGAGATAGAAATCTCTCTTACGCGATGATTCTCCCACGCATCTTTCAGCGCTTCGATATCGATCTGTCGACTTGTACTCAGGACCCTGAGCCCAAGTTTCTTCAGTTATCTCGTCGTAGCATGACTGCTTTAGCTCTACCTCCTGCTCCTCCTACTGCACCTCCTCCACCACCTCATCAGTATGCCATGACATTTGAGAGCATATATCAGCATTTTTCTGCTTTGCATGTCTCGATAATGGACATGGCTCGCGAGCGTGAGTTCCACGACGTCACTCGTTATCAGGCACTTGCAAATTCCTTAGCTGATCTTCGTTTCGCCCAGACTGGTCATTCAGCCGGTTCCATCCCTTGAGATCCAGCTTTCTCTGGTTACCGCTGTGAGGATGAGGCTGTTCATGCCTACTTCTATCCCGGTAACGCATATGATTGGTACCATTCTGACCGTGCTCCTCCTCGTGATTATGTTGGTGAGTTCTATGCTGGCGCCCCTCCTCATCCTTTTGGCGCTGGTACCTCTGGAGCTGGTCCTTCAGGAAATGCTGGTCGAGCTGATGATAATGATGAGGATGATGATGAGAAGATGTGACTATATGATTTTGAGTGATATTTTATTGTGCACTTGAAAATGCTTCGACATTCTAAGTTATTATCAGTACTTTTTTCTTATTATTAGCACTTTCTAGTTTGCTTCAGTACTCTGTTATTTTTATGGACATGTTTATTATGCCTCAGTTTATGGCATTCCAGTTTATTTCAGCACTATGTTTCAGTTTCAGTTTATGATAGCACTATCTCTTATATTGCATCATTCTTTATAACTGCCTGTGAAATTACATGCCTGTGATGATTATTTTTTAGACAATACATGCCTGTGACATTTCTCTTTTATTTTTGCCTTATTTCTTTTATATGTGTTTTCTCACTATTTGTTACTTATGCATTGATTGCGGAGGAGATTTATCTTTTGCAATTATTTTGCTAAGTGACAAAGGGGGAGAAAAATTAAAAGATCTAACAATTTTTTTGAGATAATACAGGATATGAACAATTCTACTTTTTGATATTTTGAACAAGCTTAATGTTATATCATTCATAGTTTGTCAATTATCAAAATGGGGGAGATTGTTGGCCCATTTGGTCATATGGTCAACCTGATTTTAATAATTGATCAAACTCTGTCTGGATATACGAAGCTAGTCGGGACATCTCGGACTCTTGGACATGATCAAGAATGGCTATCCACTGAATTCAAGACCGAAGATCTGTTTGCCTATTCGAGTCTGTAATTCCTTATGCAATGTATTTTTCATTTTATTTGAGTCTAGGAATATGTTGTATACCGAGTCGTACTGGCAAATATGCTACCCTTAAATGAGTTCAAAATGTTTTTAAAATGTCCTCTCAAAAAGGTTTACAAAAAGATTTTCAAAAAGGTTTTCAAAAATTACTAAAAAGTTTTTTAAAACCCTAACTAAACCCTGACAGAACTCGGACCGAGTTCGGCCAGAGTTCGGCCAGAGTTCGGTTGGTGGCCGTTGTGATTTTGAATCCTTGTTACTTGGTCCTCCTGCAGTTGCGAATTTGACCGAGATTTGCTCATAGAGTTCTGTCCGAATTCTGCCCGAATTCTGTCAGAAGTCTGCCTTTGGAACACCTATAAATAGAGAAGGATTTCGATCATTTTAACTCACTCATTCACTTTCAATCTTTTCTCTATCTAAAGCTTTCAGTTTTCCAAAGAGTTTTTTTTAGAGCTTTCAATTTCAGATCCCAAGCCAATTACAATTCTCTAGTCGATTTGCCAGTGCGGTACGGTCTAGAAGTTTCTGAGAGATTGTAATCAGAAGGCTTGATTGAAGAATACCTCTTCATATTTGAAGTTGGACGAGTTCTTCGTATCAAAGCTCGCGTTGTAGAAGTTGCAAGGACTTCGTAAGAAAACTTGCAGTTTTTTCAATAGTGGATTCAACTGGTAGCAAGAGTTCTACCGACTGGATTAGTCCTCAACAGAGGAAAACCAGTATACATCGCTGTCTTTGCGTTTGCTCTCTTAACTCTATCTTTACTTTATTTTAGTTGTGATTAATATTCTGTGATTGTGCTGCTAACATTTTTAATTAGCATTATTCCGCTGCCAACTCTATTCACCCCCCCTCTAGAGTATTATGCTTTACTATTTCGTTCCTACATGTTACAATAAGTCAATATATGAGATGATACACATTATATGGCTAAGAAAATGAATAGAGAATATGTTGAACAGATCGAGTAATAGATTTGAGTATCTAAAATGAATCATTGCACAAGTTACAACGAATGAGAATGAAAAATCACAGAGTGATAAGAGCGGGTCAAGTTGGTCGCTCGTCGAACTTGAGTAGACGAATATATAAGTTGGCCGAGGTGTGTCGAGTTTCGAAGTAGGTGAACGTGTTTGTTGGCCGAATATTGAGTTAAACCTTGAGTAAGCGATCGTCACGTTTGTGATTGGCATGATTACTGAGGCACAGTTAAATCAAAATAGTCGGACCAACGCTTAGTATGTTGTGAGCGAAATGACTCGATTTCTGAGTAGTAAATGCCATACCACCTATGCGATCGATGTATCAAAATAATTATATCAATAATGATAGGCTCGATTTCTGAGTGGTATATGCAGTACCACTTAGTGATAGCTATGTCAAACTGTTTGATGACTTGCAATAGATTGCATCGAGACAATTGCGTATATCGTGATAAGTTTGTCTGCAATGGACGGGATAGTATCGAGACTCGAGTGGGAATGGTTCGATAGGAATCGGTGTTGATATACTTCGATGAAACTAGTTAGAACAATCAGGCACGGACTCATATTAATGGATGATGAGTCGAACGAGAATCCACTGAGTGTAACATGAACGATAGCTGAGTATAGCAACTGGATTATACGTTGAGGGAATGACTAATTCGATAGGATTTGAGTTTAAGTAAATGCGAAGAATCAGTTGGAACAAATTTGAGTAGATGTGAAGAATTGGTAGCACGATTTGGAAGTTTGATTGGGAAGCGAGAATGGACATAAGGAATTAGAAATTGTGTCACTTGATGACGATAGTTAGCTATAACAAGATGGACCTTGATGTATATGAGACTTGATTTTGTATTCAGTTCGAAGGATAACGATAATTGCAACGAATTGGAGTTTACGAGAAAGGAAGATGTTCAGGTTATGCACATCGACGATGGTATTGATTTAACCCCACCTTTCTAAAATAAAGAATTTGGTCATTTCTCATATTAGTCTAATATATATTTATTTATTGTAATTTAATTTTATAATTATTATTAAATGTACATCTTTGAATATTTATGCTTCTACATATCATACTTATTCTTTTTGCTAAGCACCGTACTAATCAGCCCAATTGGGCCAAACCTATTTCTTTCAAACCATTTAGCCACATCCTATTCATTTATAATTCCTAACCCATGTCATAAGCCAGCCCATAACTGTAAACCCAGCCCATTTAGAGAAACTGACCTGATAGGTTCTATCACAGACCCGTTAAGAGTTCATTTCTTCAACCCAAATGTACCAGATCAGTTCGAACCAGTACTTTTCTTTCTCTTCGTCTGGCCATCGTCTGGTAGCAGAGCAAGAGTCCCTTGTAGCATGACAGTGGCAAGTTGGTTCCGGCCATGCTCAAGTTTTCAGAAACTTCCCCATCTCCAACTTAGTCTAGTTGATCTCCGTTGTCCAAAATCCACTGCCTTACCTCGGCCAATCTCCTCCGCCTGTCGCTAACCGCTGTCGACCTCCCTACAATATATAAATAGGACCCCATCCCTCCTCTTTCTTCATCCTATCTAGAGTGGTGAAGCCTTATCAAATTGGTAAAAGAACGTTCCTTTTCTCTCTTCCTCCTTAAGTCCATGCTCGTCGAGTTCATAGCTATGGCATTTGGCCAGGCTCTGCGGTGAAGACGAAGGGCCTCCGTCTACGAAGCTATAATATGGAGTACATGTTATAGTCAACAGTGCACGGGGGGTTTGACTAGCAGTTGGTCGATCGACCTACGTATAGATGAATTCGAGTACCTTACGTATTGATTTATTTTTCTCTTTCATTTTCGATCAATTTCTAATAGATTCCTTAGAGTTGTACAGATCGTTGTAGAGATTAGACACTGGGTCAATTTTGGACGATTGTTTCAACTCTTGTTCACGAACGACCAATCGATCAGGACGATTAAGTTGATCCAGAGACTGGTAAGTCTTCTCAATTTCCTGTATTCATAGCCGAGATTGTTTGTGACAGTAGCAATTGTTCCTATCCACTTCTATTCGTATCCGTAGAATTGTGCTTGTGTTTGGTAGATCGGGACGGTCATATTTAAGATCGGGTCTGTGCTATTATAGACTTGGTGATTTTTTGATCTATTTTCTTTTTAAATTCTTTGAATTTCATATCGAATGGTCATCAATTGATATCGATTGTGCATATAATGTGTTCGAAAGAACATCTCAACCAGATTTTCTTTGGTCAGGACAGCGTGTCTAATAGCTGTGACATTGATACAGGTTTCCATTAGCTCAGGTATAATCCGAATTTGTTCCTATCAACACTATCTGGTTGGGACACAGTGACACGATGATTTGGTTTGGGCAGTCTAGCACATACGTGTATGGACACTTAGATACCTGAGTGCATGGGACACAGACCCCATGGCCGTACTTGACATAAATTGGCACTATGGACACTGTGCTGTATATTTAGCAGATTGATTTGTGTTTGAGGTAAATTTGTATTAGGGTTAGATACTGCTGTAGTAGCAGTATTCAAAAATTCCCTGGTGTAATAGAGCAGTTGTTTAAATAAATTTGACCGTTGGTGATTAGGGTTATAAATATTCTAGTTGGCATTGGATTCAATTAAAGAATTTGAATATGGCTACTGTACGTTAGCCTGGTTTTAGGGCTGGATTCACAGAGTCTATTATTGTATAAGTTAGTGAGTTAAGTTGGACTCTGATTTTGGACCAGTGTATTAAGTCCTGGTGGAGGTGGGCCTATTATACTGTTGGGTTAATTTGTGGGAGGAATAAGGCATAGGCTATATTAGTTAATTTGATTCATGTAATGAGCCAGCTTATAGGCATTAGGTTGAATTAGTGATTTTAACAGTAAGTATATTTTGGTGAACTAGTGTTTTAATACAAGGAGAGAATTACATGATTAGCTCAATCCTAGGAAATTCTTCTAGAATATTTCTAAATCCTATTTTCCTATTTTAGGTGATTAGAAGATATTAATATTGACAATTTTCGAGAAGAGGCAAATAAATGTAACTCACTTAAACACACATTGCATGCATAACATATTGTACATGTTTCCTATTTATTATTTCACTTGCTTGCATGTCATCGTGTCGTGTCAGGGAGGGAAGAACATTATAAAGCATGTAGTCATGTAAGCCTAAGCGTATACCCGATTGTTAGTATAGAGTACATGATATACCTCATACCTATACATGACTACTAGTATATCATTGTACTATATAATACGCCTGTTTACTTGATTGCTAGTATATAGTACACGATATGCCCTATACTAGACATGACTGATAGCATATCATTGCTATATACCTTATCCTTTTTAGTATAGCATACATGGTATGCCTTACTCCTATACATGACTGCTAGCATACCATTACTCTATACTCTTGACTTGATAGCCCTACATGCTTAACGATGTTCTTATGCATGATTCATGTAACTAGTACATATGTCAGTTATTTTTTTTACTTATCATTAGTTCCTGTTACTTCCTTTGACACTCTGTTGTGATTTGGTTGAGCTACTCTGTACTTTGCTTTGTTTTTTGACAGGATCGTTGATTACAGGTGAAATAGATCCTTTATAGTATTATGGCCAGCAGAGGGACCTAATAACGAAGCTCACTCCGGATGTTCCTGAGATGTAGATTCTTGTATAGGATTGATTGGATGTATTGGTACTGAGGATATTGTAGGATTAGATAGCCTTTTTATTTACCGGCTTTGTAATCAGATATTCATGTAAAAGGCTATGGATATTAGCAGCTATATCGTAATAGACGCTGTGATGAGTATACAAATTATTGATGATGACTAGACTAGACGGCTGACTACCACTGTCAACGACAGTGTAGGTCGGACATGACTCGATTCGTACCCGATTATCTGGGAGCGGGTCATGATATGTTTTTGTTGTGGCCCATATAGGTCTATCTAATGTGCTTAGGACTAGAGTACCATTAGGAGCCTGCGAAATAGGAAACTCATCACAGCATAGGCCGATGGTTGTATATTCTACTATCTATATTGTTTTCTAAATTTTTCTGTAGTGTTACCCACAAAGTTATAGTTATAATTCTGTGACTTTTGGGAATTATCTTCCTTTATCAGATTCTAACATCATTTAGGATCTAGGCTTCATTGCTATTTAGCGATTAAGGTCAGATTTTCCAAACTTCTCCTCTAGTAAGCCTAGTAAAAGACCATTTCAATTTCTCTATTGGTTTTAATCAGAATCCTTCCTCTCTATCTCTATTTAGAATCTAGAATCATTTACTATTTAGAGTTTTAACTCCTCATTTAGCAGGTCTCTTGAATATCTTAAAATAGCCATTTCAAACTTCTCTATTTGATTTTGGTTAAAAATCCTATTTGATTTTCTCTAGCAATTCCAAACCCAAGTATTTCATTTAGAGCCATATAGCTCATATACTAGCTATTTGTATCAATCTTTTCTCCAAAACCCTCCATTGGCCGTAAGGAATTATTTTTCCAAAATAATTCCAGTATAGGACAATATTCCCTAAGCAATTTCCAAGAGCCAATAACAATTCTATCATTGGTTTCTTTCACTCAAAACTTTACCGTTTCTATTCACCATGAATCTAACTCAATTAGCCATAGTCGTAGTTTTGTTCACTTTGGTGTTTATAAGCTCCCGTGGCTCGATCCACTGATCTTCTGTCACCTAACTATGGACACACACAAAAAAGAAGACGAAATACTGTCTTTTCTTATTGGCGCAAGGTACCACAAATCGAGTACGCCTGAGAGATCCTGCGCTGAGGATCCCCGAGTACAAAAAGAATTCTTGGGAATGGGACGATGGAGATCGAGTGGAAGTTGCTCCTTTACTCCGTTGACACTCCGATTACAAAAGTGGAAGAAAACCTAAGAAAATTGCTAACTCTCGACTTACTGGCAAGAAGGGAAGCAATTTGGCTCTTGAAATGGCTTCCGTTCGGTCTGTCTTGTAGAGGGGGACGCTCTCTATTTATAGTCCTTTTGGCACTGAAAATGACTATTATGCACCCACAGGTGGAAAATACACTGATTTTACTGTGGGCGCATAACACTCCTTTAGGTGCATAGGGTGTAGGCGCATGGATACTGGATGATCGTGGGTAGATCGTGGGGTTGACGTGGAGTTGACGTGGCCGCATGCTTTGGTGCACGATTGCTCGTGGAGACTGACATAGCCGCATGCTTCGGTGTACGACTGACCGTAGAGTTTGACTGAGTCGTAGGGATCTGTTATCTTGGGCACATAGAACGGGAGTGAGTTTATGCGCCCACACTTGGGTGCATGTTTGATCTGCATGAAAACAATATGGGCGCATAGACCCTCTTTGATCATGTGGGCGCATAGCTTCTCATTAATCCTATGGGCGCATACCTCCCTCTTCGACCATGTGGACGCATAGCCCCCTCTTTGACCATGTGGGCGCATAGCTTCTTTTGTCTTTGTATTTTTCATGCTTTTACAAGACCCCTTCAAAGTTTTTGAGATTCGAACGAGTGTCGAAATACTTTGAAAGAAGCATGGGCAAAACTGTCTCCACCAGCTGCATGGGCGCATGATAGAAATGACCCCTTTGGGTGCACAGGTGTCTGTCAGGCTGTCGAAATGTGGCTGTTGAGGTCTTCCTTAGAAATCTGAAGCGGTAGGCTCGTTTTGGAACAGAATTTAAAAAAGGTCCATTCTCTATACGTACTATGCATCAGCAGATAGCAGACACATAATCTGCAAAAGACTGTCTCTGCGTAGGCGCATAGAACATGTGGGCGCATAAACCTCGTGGGCGCATAGGCCATGTGGGCGCATAGGCCATGTGGGCGCATAGCTCTCCGTTCATGCCTATAATAAGCTTTGAAGAGAGAGAAAGTTTATTCTCTTTCAATTTCAGAATTTTTAAAGAGTTTTTCCTTTGTTCTCTTTCAAGCAATCATGTCTTACAAGGCTGCTTCGACTTCCAAGAAGTCTGCGAAGGGCAAGAAGGCTGCAGCAGCTACTTATCCTCCTTTGGCACCCCATCCTGGGTGAGGAGCTGTCTCCAAAAAACGAAGTCTCGAGCATTAATTTGTGATTCTCGGACTTTTCTCTGCGTGGGTGCATAACCATCGATATGCGCCCAAAGCAAACACTTCCTTTGTGAGCGGACTTATGCACTCACAGATGCATGCGCCCACGCATTCAGTTGTGTTATGCGCCTAGGCACTTGGCTGTATCATGCGCCCAAAAGAACATGTGCTTATGCGTCCACGCAGAATTTGTGCTTATGTGCCCACACAGAATTTATGCTTATGCGCCCACAGACCCTTTGGGCGCATAACATCAGGGCGCATAGAATTTCTCAGTACGTAGCACTTTTTTCTGTAGATTCTAAGTCTGACTTTTCCTTATGTCTTCGCAGTTGACATGGTTGTGTCACGCCCCGCTCTCGAATAATTGGGTACGGGTCGATGTCATGCCCGGCCTACACTGTCATTGACAGCGGTAGTGAGCCGTCTGGTCATCAATAACAAATAATCTCATCACAGCATCTGTCACGCCCAGAACCAGAATACTGGAGAGCGGGGGCAGACATAGCCAGCTACGTATATGAAATGTAATCCATCTCGCTATACGGTCACGGCTGTCTAGATACATGAGGGTTTACTACAAGCCAACAGTCTCTTATGGTTATGAACAAGCCTATGTCTCAATCACATGCAAGTAAGTAAAGTCACAAGATGTATAATCATTAAATATACAACAATAAGGCGTCCCAAATATTACATATTCAGCTGATCATGAAGCTAGTCGTTACAAAATGTTAGGACTAGCAAGAGTTCAGTCATACATGATCAACCCTAGGATCTGTCAATCATGTTACAGCCCGTGGGCAGACAGTAAGTAAGTGCAATCGAGCTAAACAGGTGATCGTCGGCTAAACGCCTCAAAAGAATATTTTTACAATAAAGTGGTAGATCAAAATAAACCCACTCGTTGCCCTGGTTACGTCTAGTCGCCACCATCGGGCTGGAAAGTCGGTAGATCCTCTGGAGCTGCTCCGAAATCTGGCCACACAAAACCAGCTGGGTCAGACCCCAAAAAGAGCAAGTACCATAAAGGAAGCTTCACTTAGGAACTAAAACCAGCAATTAGCACAGAAGATAATAATAATAGTAAAACTGGAGAAAATATAACATCACGAGGATATACGGTAAGATAACCATGGGACCATTCAGATAACCAGGTTACAATCCTTAAACTAAACAAGGACCGGGATTGTAACCCTTCGTCTGAACCGAACTTGGTTTCTCCCATTTATCGGCAAGATAATATAAGGAAGTCAGAGAATGTAATAATCTATACAGGATCAAGGCAAGACTAGACTGATAATTCCCCATTCAACAATCACGGCCAAGCAATAAGTACGGCTTGATGCTTTAACTAGCTAGGGTTATCACAGGCCTAGTTACTAGCAAGATGCAGTGAGATTATTCCACAGCCACAAGCCCTGCAGACCATCCAGGTTATCCAGGTCAAAAATTAGGGGTTGAATTCAGGTGGGTACATCGTCCAGGAAACGCATGTACCCTTAGGTAGCTTGAAGGGTGCAACACATGACAGTGTGCTGGAAATGTGCCATACTCAACGGCAGGCTACAGATCCCAAGCGCGCCTAGGTAACGGGATTGCCTGTAGCTGGAAGATCTCTTTACGACTAATGTATTAATCTAGTTATTAGCCTTAGTCTATTTCAGTAGGTACTCCTGACCGTGGTACTCAGGAGTCCCCTCCTAGACATGATGCAAGACAGGACTGGATTATTTGTACCAAGCACAATCGCCCACGGTGTCCAGGTTACTTATACAGGTCATGTCATGTCAGGTAGCCGTCGCAACAGTTTATCAAGATATATCATGTCAGGTTATCATGTCAAGTGTACTGGTCAAGAGTGCGCTACGACGGGCCACTATCAGGTCATGTCATGTTTACTTATCAGGAGTGCACCACTACAGGTCACTATCGTGTTTAGGGTACATGTACAGGGCATCATAGTGCAAGCATTCAATCAGGAGACCCAACTTATGCTAAGGTTACAAGACACAAGTTATTAGTAAAGATCGAATAATAATAGAGAAATAATAATAATAACAATAATTAAATAACAGGGCAAGGCACAGGAAGGAGCCCTACGGCTCAGGATTACTAGAACTCATGCGGCCAATAAGGAGAGCGCATACAACTTGGTAAGGACAGGGTCATGCGGCTAGATAGGCAAGGACGCATGCGGTTAGGGAGGCAAGGGCGCATGGTGTCCCAAGAAGTTGGGTCTCATGCGGCCAGCGGAAGAGTGAGCTTCATGCGGCTGACGGAAAGCAAGTCAATGCGGTTAAAGAAGGACGGCGGCATATGCGGCCAAGAGTGATAGGCGCACATGCGGCTGGCCGAAGAGTAGTTCCATACGGCTGGCGGAGTTCGGATTCATGCGGCTATCGGAAAGCAATGCCTATGCGGCTCAGGAGTGATGAAGCCCTATGCGGCCAGGAATGATACTCAGCCTATACGGCCAAGAGAAAAGCGGGTCTATGCGGTCGGGAGTTAATTACCCATGCGGTTGAGGACGACTGGGGTTCATGCGGCCAGAGAATTTATGCGTGCACAGTTCGGAGGAGTTCAGGCATATGCGGCTCGGAATGGTCGGTGCATATGCGGCCAGACTATCATGCGGCTGGGGGAAACACTTGCCGTATGAAATGTTCATGCGGTCAAGTCTAAGCACAGTTCATCTTCTCCAAAATTCTTAGAAGAAGAACACAATGAGAGCCAAGTTCTCAAGCTCCATAACTCCATCATCCGGAGCCCAAATTCGAACTTCCATAGGTCAAAATGGGGTAGAACGAAATTCTCTACAACATGGAACCATCAAAACTTAGAAATAACAAGATTAAGTAGATCAAAACTCAAGAAATCTGAAAATAATATAAACTTAGATTTACAAGAATCTGGCCATGGAAAGTAAAAATGCCAAGTACTAAAGTAAGTTAAAATACTGTAAGGAAGAGAATGAAGCAATAAAATTAGAGTTCCTCCATGAAGTAAGTTGCACTTGCCTAGACCTCTCTCTCTCTCTGGTAGGTGAAGGAGTTAATGGAGGAAAAAAGAAGAGTAATGAAGAGAGAGAAGGAAGTGGGGGTTAATAAATGGTAGTGGTGGTAGGTAGGTAGGGGTTCATCCTTGGTTAATAATGAACCAAGGCAAAACCAAGCCAAGCCGAACCAACCCATGTAAGAAACCAAGCCAAAAAGGAAGCTAAGCAAGGAATCATGCAATACAAGATAAAATATGTACACGTATTCCGAAATACGTAAGACGAACCACAGGCATTACAACTCTACCCACCTTAAAAGAATTCTGTCCTCGAAATTTAATCAAGAGACTAGAGGAGCAATGACAAGCTACACTAATCGCAAGCAAGCATTAACTAGGCAATCAATCAATCATGCAAGTAAGAAATCGAAGGTATGAGGCATAAGAAAGACATATACCTCACGAGTCAAACAGGCCGGGATATCGCGATCGGATATCATCCTCACGCTCCCACGTTGACTCACCCAAAGAGTGATGACCCCAAGCAACTCGGACTAACTTGATAGTCATGTTCTTGAGTGTCTTCTCTCTCCGGTCCAATATAGACACGGGCCGTTCCTTATAGGAAAGGTTGGTGCCAACAACCAATTTCGAATAATCCAGGATGTGGCTCGGGTCTGGAATATACCGTCGTAGTTGGGATACATGGAACACGTCATGCACCTCGCTTAGCAAAGGCGGAAGAGCGAGATAATAGGATACATCTCCTACTCGTTCCAGAATGTCGAACGGCCCTATATACCTAGGATTAAGCTTTCCCCGTATGCCAAAACGAATGATGCCACGGTTAAGCGAAATTCTCAGGAATACATGGTCGCCGATAAAAAATTCAAGGGGACGCCGATGAGAGTCGGCCCAATGGCGCTGACGATCTTGTGCAACGCGAAGATAATCTCTAACTCTCTTGACCACTTTAACTGTCTGGGCAATCATTTCTGGACCGAGCATCTGTTTCTCTCCCACATCATCCCAAGCTAACGGGGATCGGCACTTCCTACCATATAGTGCCTCGAACGTGCCATCTGGATACTAGCTTGGAAGCTGTTGTTGTACGAGAACTCTACCAGGTGCAGGTGATCTTTCTACGAACCACCGAAGTCAAGTGTACAGAACCGCAACATATCTTCAAGAGTCTGGATCGTGCGCTCTGACTGACCATCTGTCTGCGGATGATAGGCTGAGCTAAACTGGAGACGGGTCCCCAAACTTCTCTGGAGACTCTGCCAAAAGTGCGAAGTGAATCTTGAATCCCGGTCTGAGGTGATACTGACTGGTACTCCATGCAACCTAACAATCTGCCTGAGGTACATTTCTGCCAGTTGAGCCGTCGGCTGACCAACTCTGAATGGAAGAAAATGAGCCACCTTCGTGAGCCGATCAACTATAACCCAGATAGCATCTCTACCAGCTGGGGATCTAGGTAATCCAGTCACGAAATCCATAGTCACATGCTCCCACTTCCATTCTGGAATCGACAAGGGCTGAAGAAGTCCAGCAGGCCTCTTATGTTCAGCCTTAACTTGTTGGCAGACTAAACAACGAGAGACAAACCGGGCTATCTCCCTCTTCATACCATTCCACCAGAAATGCTGACGGATATCACGGTACATCTTCGTACCGCCAGGGTGGATGAAATACTGAGAACTGTGTGCCTCTATCATAATCTACTGTCTGATATCTCTGCTGGGTACACAAAGACGCTTACCATGTCGAAGTGTACCATCCTCATGGATGCATAACTCTAGTCTTCGTCCGGTTTTACATTCTGCTCGGAGCCGCTGAAGCTTGGAATCTGTTGAGTGTGCCATCCGGATCCTCTCGACTATGGTGGACTGAACTTGCATACTGGCCATCAATGCCACACTGGAAGGAAGAACAACTTCAATACCCATCTGCTGAAGATCTGCTAACAGCTCTGGTTGCGCTGTTAGGAAATAAACTCCGGCTCTCCTGCTCAATGCATCTGCAACAACGTTGGCCTTCCCGGGATGATACTGCAAGTTGACATCATAATCCACAAGAAGCTCCAGCCACCTCCTCTGACGTATGTTAAGATCCTTCTGGGTGAAAACATACTTCAGGCTCTTATGATCGATAAAAATCTCCACCCTATCTCCGTACAAGTAGTGCCTCCATAACTTAAGTGCAAACACTACTGCTGCCAGCTCCAAGTCATGGGTTGGGTAATTCCTCTCATGATCACGAAGTTGCCGTGACGCATAAGCTATTACCTTCCCATGCTGCATCAGAACACATCCTAGGCCTCTGCCTGAAGCATCACAATATTCTGAGAATCCTCCGGTTCCATCTGGAAGTGTAAGAATGGGAGCCGTCATCAAGCCTCGCTTCAACTTCTCAAAAGAATCCAGACATTCTGCTGTCCAAGAAAACTGCACCTCCTTGCGGGTCAACTGGATCAAAGGTGCCGAGATCCGGGCAAAGTCCGAAACAAATCGCCGGTAGTAGCCGGCCAATCCGAGAAAACTGCGAACCTCTGTAACTGTGCTGGGTACCGGCCATGACTCAATAGCCACAATCTTCTGGGGATCCACTTCTACTCCTTCTCTGGTGATGATGTGACCTAAGTACGAAATACGATCGAGCCAGAACTCGTATTTACTGAACTTGGCATACAACTGGTGCTCCCTGAGAATCTGAAGAACCACACGGAGATGCTGCTCATGCTCCGCCTCGCTCCTGCTATAGACCAGGATGTCATCCAGAAACACGATCACGAACTAATCCAAATAAGGCATGAAAGTACGATTCATGAGATCCATGAATACAGTCGGCGCATTGGTCGCTCCAAATGGCATCACTAGGAACTCCCAATGCCCATACCTAGACCTGAAAGCTGTCTTCGGGATGTCCTTCTCTCTGACCCTGATCTGATGATATCCTGAGAGTAAATCGATCTTCGAGAATACTGCTGCCCCTTTGAGCTGATCAAACAAGTCATCTATCCTCGGAAGAGGGTATCTGTTCTTGATTGTCACTGAGTTCAAGGTACGATAGTCTACACATAATCTGGACGTACCATCATTCTTTTTCACAAGAAGCATCGGGGCTCCCCAAGGCGATCCACTAGCACGAATGAATCCCTTGGTCCTAAGTTCTTCAATCATCTTTGTAGGTCCAAAAAATCAAACCGTGCCTAGGTTTGATTCAACAGATTGATCAGAATGCGCCTACAGACAGATGGCGCCTACTTCACCAACAAACTCAGAATGCGCCTATTTTTGCATCACAGAGGCGCACTTCACAAACTGTGCTTAGCTGACGTGAAGTCATTATTACCTGACAAACACGAAGATCAAGGCAGCACTATCATTCCTCTGATGGCGTGGAGCTCGAGGAAGATATGACAGCTGTCTAAACAGATTGCGCCTACATCAAAGAACTAGGCGCTATCAACGGACTGCGCCTACTTCTATCCGAATTCAGCGCACTTTGCAGATTGCGCCTACGTCTCAGTGAAGAAGGCGCAGTTCAATACAACATCAATTTAGAGCTTGCCACGTGTCCCTGAAACAGGCGCGCTTTGACTAAATCAATGCCTAACTACCACTCTACATGTCCAACACGTGTCCCACTAACTGTACACGACCAAGCGCATTTTAATCAAATAATGCCACGTGTCTAGAGCAGTTGGTGCACGTTCGTGATAATGGAGTAAAAACAGGCACAGTTTGTCATACGTGCTCAAAACAGGCGCACTTCAACCAGGCGCTCTCCAGAATAACTGCTCAAAACAGTTATTTCAGAACTCTATAAATAGAGTTTCGTTTCCATTCAACACATCACGAAAAAGATCAAGAGAAATCAGAGTTTTCGTCCAAGTGCTGCTGCGTTCTTCAGAGATTCAAATCTTCAAAGTTCACATCGTCCAAGGGATAAAGCGATCGTCATTCAGATCGGATTCCTATAGTTGTACTTTCCCAGAATTCTTGTAATATTCTTTACAAAGTTTGTGAAATAAAGATCATACTTTTGTTTTTGCAAACAAAATGGCGACTCTGCTGGGGACGACCTTTTCCTCTGATGAAAAGGTGACAACTCAATGTGACACGGCGTCTATCGGCTGGACGCAGAAGACTTTGGTCGTGAAAGTCGACCAAACGGCTTACGAAGCAATGATTAATGCACAAAGCACTCCTCGCCGCACTACGACTTCCGTCAAGAGTAAGACTCACTCAGTGTGGGCTCCTAAGAACTCTGCTCCTTCTCTGATGAAGAACCCTGCCACTTCCTCGGCACAACCTGCTGTTTCTAAGACACCAATGCCTATCTCTGGTAACCTGGCGCAGTCTGTTCCCTCTTTAGGGAAACAGAATGTTCAGGCGCAGTCTGCGGCCAAACATGCCAATCAGGCACAGTCTGTTCCTTCCTTAGGGAAACAGACTAAAACTGTGAACCAGGCGCAGTCTGCGGCCAAACATGCCAATCAGGCACAGTCTGTTCCTTCCTTAGGGAAACAGACTAAAACTGTGAACCAGGCGCAGTCTGCTGTCAAACCATCTTTTGGCACAGTTCATGCCAAAACAGCACAATCTCTGCCTCACAATCAGGCGCAGTCTGTTCTCTCTTTAGGGAAACAGGCGCAGTCTGTCACCAAACCTTCTTCTGGCACAGTTTGTGCCAAATTGGCACAAGTTAAATCTTCTGTTACTGCCAAGGCTCAATCCAATACATCTGCTGCCCTGACTAAACAGGCGCAGTCTATTCAGGCGCAGTCTGCTCAGGCGCAGTCTACTCCGAATCACTCCAGAATCCAGAAACCCCAAACTGCTCAGGCGCAGTTTGCTGAGGACAGTCCTTTGGCTGTTCCTTCTTCCATTCCATCAAAAGGAAAAGGCCCCTTGGTCTTTTCCCAATCTTCCCAAGCGCAAAACTTGGAAGATAACAGAGGGAAATGCTCTTTAGCTATCCCTTCATCTCAAAACAATGGGAAAGGTCCTCTGGCCTTTTCCAAGTCTTCTTTGATTCTTATCAAGGAGGATCTAACTGATAGTGCCTTTGCACCTATTAGTACGAATATCCCCCTTAACAAGGGTTCTCGTACTAATCAGAGAGGCATTTTACCTACTCCCAAGGCAAATATTCAGGAATTGCCTAATTTGCGGATTTCACGATCCGAACAAGGCAAATTACAAGTTTCACAAACTGAGGTTCCCAGGGGCGGTTTAAATGATTTACGGGCATATCTTAATAGAAAACCCCAATCAAAACCTACCTCTGTAAAACGCAAATATGCTAAGATCAACTTGCCTCAGTATCAACCTTTTGAGGCAAGGAATCCTGACAATTACGCCAATCAGATGAATACCTCTCTTTATACTCATGGAATCGAACGTTTACGAAATCGGAATCATGTTCCAAATGTCATCTATGAGTATATCCCTGCTACTTCTTCTAGTCCCATTGTCTCTGATCTTCGAGATCATCTCAGGCAGAAACGGAATATCACCCCCAGTTCTTCCAAACAATCATAAGTTCATCATTGCAATCATCCTCACGAAGTGGTTATCAAATGTTGTTGCCAAACAACCAAGCGTTCTGTCTTCGAGCGTCTGACTTTCCCTTCTGTTGATCAAAAGAGTGATAATGAAGAAGAGGTAATGTTTGCCTCTGTCAACATGACTTCTAGAGACTCTGGGGGTAGAAAATGCAAGCACGGAAAGACCCGGATACCTAGCCAGCACTATCTTGACCGACTTAGAGAATCAGATGATGGTGTTTACCAGCATACTCGATCTCGAAGCCGAGAAACAATCGGTCAAAGGAATCTTCCTTACAGTGATCGGTCTACTTCTCATGATGGGGGTAATTCGGACTTTGCTGTCGACAGTGATGACTCTGAACAAACTGTGTCATCTGTCATGGCACGAGAAGTAACAGCATACGTTACTGAAGAACAAGATGCTTCTGGTTCTAACAATCAGAATCAAAGGATTGTTGCACTAGAGGAACAATTGAAGACTATGGCCGAAATGATGGCTAAAATGCATGATGTTATTATGGCTCAGCACACTCCACCGGTCATAACTCCTGAACCATTGATTTCTTCCACTCCTCAGAACCCTGGTCTGGGGATACCACCTCTTCCAAACATCACAGTACCAGCTCAGGTTACTTTTAGCCAAACTGGTGCTGGGGGTGATGCTTACCATGCGGTTCCTCCTCCGACTATTACTAATCAATCTAGCAATCCTCAATCTTCAGGGAATGCTAATGATGCTGTTGAACAATTGCGGAATCAATTTGAAGCCTATACACAAAGGGAAGGCTTACAACGGTTGGGCATTAAACAACCCTATCCCGCCGAATGGAAGAAAATGCAGTTTCCGCCAAAATACAAATTCCCCACCATTATGCAGTTCGATGGTACTTCATCTCCCAATCAGTATATTAATCATTTTGAATTGATGACTGATCCTCTTCAGCCTAATGATGCCCTTCTTACTCGGGTATTCGTCAGTTGCTTAACTGGCGCTGCTTATGACTGGTACCGAAGTCTACCAGATGGATGTATCACTTCTTTTGCTGGTTTCAAACAGATGTTCCTTGAACGATTTTATGAAGGCGTCAATGACATGACTATGTCAGCCCTCATTAAAATTAAACAAAGAAATAATGAGCCTGCAGAGCAATTTATCGAGAGGTTCCGTCGTGAAGCTCTCAAAATGCCAATGGGAACTCCATCTGCCGTCACCATTGACACTTGTAAGAATAATCTCTTGCCAATTATCAGTATGTGGACAGGGGCAACTCAATTCCAAGACTGGCCTTCTTTCATTATCAATGCTAAGGCAGCAGAACTCAGCGCTGAAAAATTCAAGACATTGGGGGTTCACATGAATCCTGACCAAGGAGATCATAGCTCAAACTCTAACAACAATCGCCAGAATAATAATAGAAAAGGCAAAGATACATCTGCTCCTAAAGAAACTTTGGCTATTGACTTGAGAAGCAAAGAAGCACTGGCTGTCAATGTTGCTCAATCTGCACCTATTCTATCACAACAACCTCAAAGAGCACCACGTCCTAAAGAAGAATACTCTTTCGATGAAGATGATATCATGGGTATTTTTGAATGTCTTACAAAAAGCAACAAACTGCAATTACCCGACCCTAAAAGGCCGGAAGAGGTTGGTAAGACTGATCATCCTAAGTATTGTGTTTACCACAGATTTATCGGACATCCTACTCGAGCATGTTATGTGCTTAAAGGAAAAATACAAGAGATGATCAAATCTGGAGCAGTAACCCTCGAACAAGATGAAAAGACGGTGACGGCTAATGTCGTCTCTGTTCAGTTCGGCGAATTTCCACCAATGCAGATAGAAGATGGTGTAGTTCCCATTCCTCGAACCACTCTCGAGCTTGTAAACCTTCCACCTTTTCGAAATGAGGGACTAGTCCCTTTATCTACTTCTAAAGGGGAAATCATGTGGATTCATCCAGATCTGGTCTCAGATTTTGAATCCTCCGACTCTTCTTCATCTAAACAAAAGAAAAATTCCAAAGGCAAGTTTAAAAGTTGTAATATGGTTTCTCTTGAACCATTAAATGAAGAAGAGATTTTATTGGGTACCAGGTCTGGTAAACCCTATTTACGGGAATACCCAGAAAATCAGGAAGCTCCAACCTCATCTTCCACTCCTGACACGCCTCCTGAAATTCAACCCTCTTCATCTTCAACTAACCCAACTCCTCCTCCTGTTAAACCAGCAGTTACTGATAAAGGGAAACAACCGGTTCGTTTCGATAAAGCTCTCAAAAAGTCTACTTCTCTCGGACTCGAGAAGCCGTATAACTTTGACATACTGGCTCAATTGGCCAATACTCCTGCCAGATTGTCAATATTCGAGCTCTTGCGCCTCTCTAAGGAAACTCGAGAGACGTTAAGTGAAGCTTTGTTGCAGGCAGAAAATTGTCTTGAAATTCTGAAGAAACCGGAGAAAGAGCCTCTCTCTTGTCTCCATTGTCATAGCGTGTTGGAATTAATTCTAAATATTACCTTCACGCAAGATGACATGCTCCTGGAAGATAATCGACATGATCGCCCTTTGTATTTCACAGGGTACGTTGATACCATGAAGGTCGATCGTATCCTGATAGATCCAGGCTCTGCACTCAGCATTATGCCTAAAACAATGTTGGATGCTTTGAAAATTCCTGTACGCAGTCTTACTGGTACAATCACTACTATTCTGGGGTTTAATCAAGGAAGAAGTGAACCTCTGGGCAAGATTCGCCTAAAATTCCAAATAGGCAATCTTCGTACAAAGGTAACCTTTTACATCATTGATAACCATGGTTGTTCCTACAATGCTCTTCTGGGAAGACCATTCCTTCATGAGCATAATATTGTGCCATCAACTCTTCATCAATGTTTCAAATATGTTGATGACAAAGGAGAAGTCCAAAAAGAAGTTGCAGATCTCTATCTTTTCAAGGGAGTCGAAGCATACTGCAACGATGCCCGCATGTACAAAGATGAGTTCATGAAAGTTGTCTTGGCTTTAGACATTGAAGAAGAGCAGGGAATTGAATCTCAAGACACTCTTGTAATTCCTGTTAAAGGGCACGTCTCTCAACCCTCTTCTTTTGAACCACTAACCATCTATCTTCCTCCTAGCAAAAAGGAACAAGAACCAAAGTCACAGGATACTCTTGTGATTCCTGTCAAAGGGCGCGTCTCTAAGCCCTCGCATGCTGAACCACTGGTCATTCGACTTCCTGCCAAGAAGACAATTCCTATGACTGATCAAGGAAAAAGGGAGCTCACCTCTTCTGAGCCATTTGTTATCGACCTTCGTCGTAACAAGCCTTCTCTTCCTCCTCGTTCTTCTTCTCCCCCTCTTGTTATCAATTTGACTAAGCCTGCTAAGGCTAAAAGTCCTACTGTAAACACTGTTGTAAATATCAATAAAGATGCATCTCCTTTACAGTATACTGATGTGTTATATCATGCTGAGTGTTACTTAAATATGTTAGATAGGTTGAAGCCACTCACAATTGAAGTTGTACAATCTTACCAAACAGATGTATCATTGGAATCAACAGATAGTTCATACTTTATAGTTCCTGCTCGAAAAGCTGACGAAAGTCCAATAATCTTTATTAGAGGACCAGAACAAAAGTTTTCTTATACCGAAAACTGCAAACACGATGACACAGGACATTTACAACTCCGTCGTTACAGTACTCAGTCTAAAGAGATCATCCGTAAAATGGGATATGATTTCAAGAGTGGACTCAACTATGGAAGAGGGAGACGAACTCCTATTCATGTTACTAGCAAGAGGAATAAGCTCGGCCTTGGTTATGTATTTACATTTCCTGCTATGGCTACAGCTCCTAAAATTATTGAATCTGATGATGATGAACGCACTGTTTCATCTGATACAGTTTCATGGGATTCTGACACTAGCATTGGTCACGTACATCGTATTGCCATATCCTCCAACATGGTCTCAGTTGAATTTCCAGATATCAACAATGATGCTACTGATGATGACTTCGAAGAAAGCCCTGAAACTGATCCTTGGGTACAAAAGATGGACAATCAGTGGAAGCTCCGGTTTGAAAAACGAGAACCACCTACCGAAGATCAGCTAATCCAAATCGATGTAGGAGAAAACGGTATTTCCCGTCCTATATTCATTAGTAAGAATCTCCTCGAAGATGATAAGCAGGAGTTGATTCTTCTCATTCGCGAATATATTGATGTCTTTGCTTGGAGCTATGAAGACATGCCAGGTTTAGATCCCAAAATTGCTACGCACAAGCTGAATATATTACCTAATGCAAAACCTGTTAAACAACAACAACGGCGCTTCAAACCTGAAATGATGGATGCAATTGATGAAGAAGTTCGAAAACTCATCGCTTGTGGCTTTATTCGTGAAGAACAACATCCAGACTGGGTTGCTAATGTTGTTCCAGTTTTGAAAAAGACTGGGAAAATCAGAGTCTGCATTGATTTTCGGGATCTGAACGACGCTTGTCCAAAGGATGAGTTTCCCCTTCCAATCACTGATGTCATGATTGACAATACCTGTGGGTTCGAGAGGTTATCTTTTATGGATGGATTCTCTGGATATAATCAAATCAAGATGAATCCTGACGATGAAAAGCATACTTCTTTTCGTACTCCTCGAGGAGTTTATTGCTACACTGTGATGCCATTTGGTCTCAAGAACGCCGGTGCAACTTATCAACGAGCCATGAGCACTATCTTTCGAGATCATTTGAGAAAGACTGTTGAATGCTATGTTGATGATATTGCTGTCAAAAGTCGTCTGAAGGAAGATCACATTTAAGATCTGAGAACTATCTTCAATCTCATGCGCCAACATCAACTCAAAATGAATCCCACCAAGTCATTCTTGGGTGTCTCTAGTGGTAAATTTCTCGGCTTCGTTATTACCTCTAAAGGTATACACGTAGATCCTGAGAAGATCAAAGCCATTCGCGAGATGCGTCCTCCACGCAACCTAAAAGAGCTACGAGGATTTCAAGGTCGACTTGCGTACATCAGGAGATTCATTTCAAATTTATCTGGACGATGCAGACTGTTTACACAACTCATGAAGAAAGGTGTATCTTTCGTTTGGACCGAAGAATGTCAACAAGCGTTTGATGACATAAAACAATATCTTATGAGCCCACCAGTCTTGGTGCCACCAATCTCCGGCATACCTTTCTTAATGTATGTCAGAGCAATGGATCACTCATTGGGTGCTTTACTTGCCCAAAAGAACAAAGAAGGACATGAACAGGCTATCTACTATCTCAGTCGTACTATGATCGGTGCCGAACATCGATATAGCATGGTTGAGAAAGAATGTTTAGCCTTAATGTTCGCTGTACAAAAGACAAGACACTATATAATTGGTCAAACAATCCATGTTATCTCCCGAATTAACCCTCTACGGGTACTCATGAAGAAGCCCAGCACTCTCAACTCAAGGCTGGCTACGTGGGCTATTTTACTTGCCCAATACGACATGATTTATGTACCTCAAAAGTCAGTTAAAGGACAAGCCCTTGCTGACTTCTTAGCTGCTCATCCTGTTTCTGAGACTTCAAAACTCTACGACGAGATTCCTGATGAGACGCTCGAAACAAATCTGATCTCGGAAGAATTTCCCACATGGCGTCTATTCTTTGACGGAGCTTCCAGAATTGGACCAAATGGGATTATTATAGCAGGAGTAGGGATTGTGCTCGTTTCGCCAGAAGGATTAACTATTCAATAGGCTTATTCTTTGGATGAGCCTTGTTCCAACAATGTTGCAGAGTATAATGCTTTGCTTATCGGCCTTCAACTGGCTAAACAATTAGACATCCAATATCTTGAAGTATACGGTGACTCTAAACTGGTTGTTAACCAGGTTAGAGGAATATATGAAGTTCATCATCAAGATTTGATTCCGTATCATGAAGCAGCCATTGCTATGGCCATTTCCTTCAAAGCTTTCTATATTGAATATGTTCGTCGGGCTTACAATACCGAAGCAGATGCTCTAGCAAACCTTGCAGCAGTCTTGGCGATTCCTGTCCAAAGACAGCAATTGGTTGTTATTTCCAATAGAGAGTTATTTTGTATTGAAAATAATCACAATATTAAGTTTAGTAATTCTGCTGAGGTCAATATCATCAATGAAGATTGGAGAACTCCTTTCATTGATTTTGCAGTTTATGGAATATTGCCTGAAGATCCCAAAGAGGCCACTAGCATTCGAAGACGATCTCTCCGTTTCTATTATAATCATACAACAAAAACTCTCTACCGAAGAACTTATGATGGTCTACTATTACGTTGTCTTGCTGGTAATAAAGCAAAACAAATACTACGTGAAGCTCATGATGGTGTTTGTGGAGCGCATCAACCTGGTCCTAAATTGCAAGATCGTATTCGTCGTATGGGCTATTACTGGCCTTCTATGGTATCCGATGCTATTGAATACGCAAAGAAATGCAGAGCATGTCAAATTCATGCAGATTTCATTCATCAACCATCAGAATATCTACATCCTACGGCTGCTTCTTGGCCTTTTGAAGCTTGGGGCATGGACATCATAGGCCCAATCAACCCTCCTTCTTCTAAAGGGCACCGGTTTATCCTGGCCATCACAGACTACTTCTCTAAGTGGGCTGAGGCTATACCTCTGGCTGAAGTTAAAACCAGCAGTGTCATCAACTTCATCAAACACCATGTGATATACAGGTTTGGTGTACCGCAGCGAATCATTCATGACAATGGACCTCAGTTCATTAGTCAAAAGTTCACTCGGTTTTGTGACGATCATCGCATCGACAATGTTGCTTCGACAGCCTATAACCCTGCAGCAAACGGTTTAGCTGAAGCTTTCAATAAAACCATTATCAAACTCCTTAAGAAGTTTGTCTCTACTAACAAACGAAATTGGAGTGAGAAGCTTGGCGAATGTTTATGGGCTTATCGCACTACAGTTCGCAATCCTACCGGTTGTACACCTTTCTCCTTGGTATATGGTTGTGAAGCAGTTTTGCCACTGGAAATTCAAATCCCGTCTCTGCGGATAGCCATTGCCAATGAACTTACAACGGAGAACAACGATCAACTTCGATTGCAAGAGTTGGAGGCACTTGATGAAAAGAGGCTTTTGGCTCAACAGCACATTGAGTTATACCAGGCCCGTATCTCAAAAGCCTTTAATCACAAAGTTAAAGTACGAGCATTTTAGAAAGGTGATTTGGTCCTTACAGTCAGACGTCCTATGACTATGACTCACATGAGTAAGGGCAAGTTCGATGCCAAATGGGAAGGTCCTTTTGTTGTAAACAAAGTATTTTCCAATAGTGCTTACCAGTTAACAGAGATGGATGGCAGAATAGCTATGATGCCTATCAATGGCAAATTTCTTAAGAAATACTATGTATAAATGTGTAAAGAATTCTTGACAGACAATGTAAATAAAATTTCTTTTTATTTTTCAAAGAAGATATTACATTACATTAAGGGAGATCACTATCATCCCTATCAAACTTAGGACGAGGGCCAAGCCCCTCCTTCTCACAAGCAAAATCAGCAAAGGAGTCGAAGACATCTTTGTCTGAACTCAGCAAGGATTTGAGGAAAGCTATCCTCTTTGCCTCTTCTTCCGCAGTCTTTCCCGGCTCTATCAGAAAGTCGAGGATATCCTGTGAAGGCTTTGGTACAGAGGAGCCTTCACCCATCTCCTTTTGATCCGATAAGACTGAGTCGACGAGAGGCTTAGGTGCAGATGACCCTTCGCCCTTCTCCGTTCCAGCAGAAGGTTCTCCGGTGACGCTCTCGGCTTTCGGCACGATTTCAGTCTCCTTAGACATGTTGTTGGAAGACATCTTTCTTGTTGAAGGCAATGATAAAATTCTTCATGAGTCATGTACTATTTATACTAGTCTACTGACTCTTCGTGAATCGAGGTGACTGTTCATCCCCCTTTGATGAATCTAAAGGTTCATTCATTAAAATCCCCAGCAGACATTTTTAATGAATCATTCATTCTGACGGTTCATTTTTAACCGTTCATCATATCATCATCGTCATCAAAAAAGAATTCATGTCCATATTACCTTTGAATTCTACATATTTTCTATTACAACTTGTTACGTCCCTATCACCTCTGACTAAGTTGTCTATTGAAATAACAAATATTCGATATTTATATTTTGCCATGTCCACATTACCTCTGAGCAAGATATAAAGAATATAGTTATTTTCTACATCAAGAAAATATATCACGTCCTGTACCTCTGAATATGTTTTCTCATTATATTGCTTATCTCCTATAATAGGGTATGTAACAAGTAAATAGAATCATCCAAAATATCATTCCATTTCATTCAAAATAAAGTCCATTACAATTGGTCAAAACAAAGAAAGACATCCCAAAAATTCAGTTATTCAGAAGGCCGGGTACTGAGCTCTGCAACACGTCTTTTCAAAGCAGCTATCTTTTCATTTTGAGAGTTCAAAATCCTTTGTCTAATTTGATTCCTTGTTGACTCGAAGTCAAAGGGTTTTAGATTAGCAAAACGAGCAGTCAGCTCTTCATGTTGAGTCTTGGTATTAAGCTCCTTTTGACGCTTCAGCGCAACGAGGTGATCTGCAGTTTCTTTGTTTAAGAGAATCTTCTCTTCCCTTTTCCGCTTCGCCAGAGTCAGACGTTCTTGAAGCTTGGCAATTTCTTCGTCAACTTCTGCTATTTCAGCTTCATTGGTCTCCAGCTTCGAAGATGTTTCTTCAATCTGGGTTTCCATATCAGCAGTAAACTGAGCAAAGGCTGCCAAAAATACTTCAAGATCTTTTTCCTTCTGTTCAGCTTCCCGAGCCAAAGCTTGACATTCTTCTTCAATTAGGGAATCTATATTCCCAGATGATAGATTCTTTATTGCAGTCTTCACTTCTTCAAGCTCATTGAGGATATGTTCCAGATAAACGGCCTGAGCTTCATCTCCGTGGTCACGAATCCCGTTGATCAAATATTTTACGGATTTCCTGACTTTGGAGAAAGGAATGTTCTCACTCTCCACCATCGGTTTGAGTGTTAGATAGAATGCGTTTGTATAAGATCTTATAACGATTCTGTTTGCCTCAGAAGTGATGGGAGTTTCTGCTATCTCGGCTGGAGTAACTTCAGTTGCGACAGATGGCGTCGTCAAAGCAATAATTTCAGAAGATCTTTCTTTTGGTATCTGGGTTATTTTTATTGGAGGAGCCGTGGTAGAGCTTGTAGCAGCTTTGACTGGTTCTTCTGCGAAATATTCTCATTAGCAAGTCTTATTGTACAAAGTCGACAAAGTTAAAGCTTTACCTGATTGAGGCAATTCAATTTGTACTTGTGATGGCCCAGGTATAGGTATCTCTGTAGAGCTCTCTTCTCTGACAGGAGTCTCCAATGGAGCCATTTTCGAGCTAGTTACACTCCTCATTTGTTCTCCTGAAAGTTAACGTATTGCGTTAATTTTCTAAGAAGGTTATGAAATTCAGAATAATAAACTAACAATTTACCAGTATTCATTGTTCGAGCAGGGGTGCCTATCTCAGGAATAGTATATGTCACCATTGCTTGACTACTACCCGCCTCTGAACCGCCTGATAGGTGTACATTACCTTCAGCTATTAAAGAAAAGGAATCAATATGCTAAAAAAAAAATATCATCATTGATAACAATCTACAGGATTCAAGAAATTTAACCTGGATCGGGTATGTATGGTGTATCCACCAATACTGTTACTTCCTGAGGAATTTGAGCTGGCATTTCTTCTGAAACTTCCTCTGCATGATTACTTCCCGCATCAGAAGTACTAAGTGAAGGCTGATCTTCTCTGGTAGGGGTATTCATAATATTGACATGTGCTTCTTCCAATGGTTCATTAGCAATGCTCTCAACATTCTCTTCATTCAATTTATGAGCGTCAGATGGCTCATTTATATTTTCAGCTTCTGGATCAGTAACAGTATCCTCGATATATTCAGCGCATGCCTGTAATGCATCAATCATTTCGCTATCTGAATATATTGGATCATCGGCATGAGTTTGAAGATGATCTAATGTATCGATCGGAATAGTATTAGATACTGTTTCTGGAAGCGCTTCAGGAAGAATCGCCAAAGTTGAAGGCTGGCCAATCACAGAAGATGCGTTTATTTCCATAGCCTCTTTGCCAGAATGTGTTGGTTCTTCTGTAGATAATGGTTCTGATCCAGAGATGGGAGTGGGGGAAGACATCATATGCCCAGCAACAGCACTAGCCAGGATGGATGCAGCACGAGATGGACTCAATAATCTTAATTTTCTACTAACTACTTTCTTCAAACTCGGCCTTCTTCGAAGAGGTACATCTGGACTTTCTTGGTCAGCAGAAATGCCCTGTTGTTTCTGTAAAGACGTAGGAGTTATCTCTTCACTCCTTACAGATTCTTCTGCCCGTTGTCTCGATTGTGACCTAGTGGTAACTCCTTCAAGGGATTCTGCAGTGGTTTTCTTTTTCTTTGGATCTGGAGAAGCAACAGGAATATCATTTTTTCTTTTCTTCTTATCCTTCATAGGAGATTTTGTTACTCGGAGAGAAATGTTTAAGGGTTCAGTAAACTCCTCAAGGAAGTTCATATCTCTGGAGATTTCAAAAGGTTCGTCAGCAGGTTCTTCGTCATTTGGATCTTTATAAAGAAGGCTCGGCTTTCCTTTCTTGGCTCGTTTGTCAGAAGCGAAGCTATGTGCTAAATCAAAAGTCTCCACAAAGGTATTGGCCGAAGTGTAAAATCTTGAATAGGTGAATAACATTCGCGGTCCATGATTTGTATTCTCAGGCATTGAGAAAACGGCCCTCGTATTTTTAGCATTATAATAGTACCAAGCCCTGGCGCCATCAATCAAATATCCTTTCCCTTGTAGGCATGTTGTGGCATTCCCTACATGGAATTGATCATAGCCGAATTGGCGAACAAAACGGCTAGGCAAATATGGTTCAAGAATACATTCATCTTCAAATCGATGTACGAAGTGTGAAGGTCGAATCGACTTCAACCAATTGAATATAGCTGGATCTGTTGGTAGAGTATTCACTGAATCTAGGATATTAGCTGGCAATAACTCGTAGCCAGCTGGTGGATCCACATAATAAAAATCCCAGTTATCGCCGCGGTTCAATACTCGCCGGCAATCTATCAAGGAGGTGTGATTCCATCTACACCCTTCATACTTTCTTAAAAAGTTTCCTCCAATGGCTCTTTCGCCAGGGCTCATCAAAACTGGACAGTGGATTAGAAGCCACCCAAATAAATAAGTGTGGGCGACTTCAGTACGTGGAAAGCCATCTTTCTTATTATTTAGCATGCCGTCCACAAAGCAACGCAGACTATGATTAAGTCGGCTTGTCATCGCCGATAAAATATCCATCCGATAATCGAACACTAGGCGGACTGCAGCAAAAAGAACACCTCTATGGAAGCGATCGACTGCACTTGCTCTAGGGACTACATACCTTCGTAGCCAAAAAGCAAGAAAGCCTGCCAGATGGGCTTTCTTAGACATACGTCTGTATCCCATCCTCATGAAACTTTCTATTTTATCTCCTATCTTGAGGGGAGGATAATCTTCATCATTTTTAACTATTATATCTTCTTGGCGAAACCTTGCCATCAACTCATTTATCTCTTCCTCATTGAAACGCTGAAAGGTAAGTGGATCAACAGCTTTCTTCTCACTAATTTGTTTCTCTTCATCATCATGTTTGAGGAAGAGATAAGATATCCATTTAGTAAGATAGCAGGAGCCTGAGCTTTCAAAATAACAACAACAGATGTGATAGTGACATAACAGCTCATCAAAGACTTCTACCATTTCAGCATTTTCAGATTTCAGCCTGTTTAATTCATCTTCAGTGGGAACATACTCCTCATAAGGAAAATTTCCCATGGGCAGCTTGGAGATATGATTCATCTCGTGAAGAGCGAAACCGATTTCTCCTTTTGGGGTCATGAAGGTTCCCGTCCTATAATTGTACCTTTCGATCAGTGAAAGGAATAGGTGTGGATTTGGAGGGAAGCCATGTACTGAAGAATAAACAGCTTCATACAGACTGATATTAAGAAGCTCTTCTTCATAATGTTCTAAAACCCAGTTGGCAATGCAGCTCCATCGTTTATAATCTGGGTTGACTAAACCTTGCATCCTTAAGGTGTTATCAGTATAATACCTACCTTTTCTAGCAAACTCATTTGCAAAAATTGGTATTCTCACTGGTAATAGACGAGATGAATTCTCGGGAGGGATGCAACCTGGTTTCAAACCCCTGAGATGAGTTGCGTAAATATCAGATGAACTATAGAAGATATCTCTGTTGTTCACCTTTTTATAACATATTTTGCCCACCCGAGCCTGCTGAACGGGAGTGATATCCCACGCCATTTGGCGGGGATAACTGGCAAACTCATATCTGGAAAGAGGTAAACTCCTAAGCATATCTGGCAAATATATAGTCTTTTCACCTTTCTTAAAAAATCCTCTCTTCCACCCGCTGTTTTGGCTGAGATTCCCTGCCTAAGGCATCTCCAAACAAGAAGAGTGGTTTCTTGTGGATAGCTGCATCCAGTGACTGTAAGGGTTGGCCGTTCATCAAACACAGAAGAGTTTCATTATCCTGAGTAGTCAGGATTGTTCTTCGAGACTAAGGTAGTTCGTAATGAGGGAACTTAACGTGTGACAAGTCCTCTTTGAATTCAGGTTCAGACAAAGTTCCTTGGAAGATCTCGAAGTTGGGATCTTCCCTGATATCAACTGCAAAACAGAAAAGAGCAACATCACAATAAAGTTATCAGATTGCGCCTAGTTGACTGCTTAAAGACAGACTGCGCCTAGTTTTCAGTCAACTAGATTAAACTGCGCCTAATTCATGAATCTGGGCAGACTGCGCCTAATTTTCTGTCAAATAGGGCAGATTATGCCTAGCTTTCATTCAACAACAAACAGCGCCTGTTTTTTTAGACAAAGCTTTATCCGATAGCGCCTAGCTTTGTTACTAGGCGCGATCGAGCAAACAGAGTCTAACTTTCTAGGCGCCATTTTGTGGAATGTTTAAACTTCATAAACATGAAGTTTAAAGAATCACCGAACCCTAGAAAGAGTTGGCGACTACAACTGAGCCCTAAGAAGAGCCAGTGTGCGTTTCTATAACCCACCATTAATGGCTGGATGTGCAGTTTCGTGTCGAGAGACACGAGTTTGTCCAGGCTCTCGTATTTGAAGAGAACCGCGTGATTCGACCACGGGAGGCAGTGCGGTCTTCTTCGATTTCTTCGAAGATTCAATTGGTGCGGGCTCCTTTCCCTTATCAGCTCGACGAGGCGCCATCGAAGTTGGATCAGAAAAAACTCGTCAGAAGAAGAAGACAAAATCAAAGAAAAACTCTCGGAAGAATTTGCCCTTGGGTATACTTTGAAGTGGTAAAAGATTAATGAAGTTTTTCAAAGGTTATTTATAGCTTTTGAAGAATTCAAATCGACGTAACCGATCGCGCCTAAACCGCCGCAACGAAACGCGCCTAAATATCCACCACAACGGATTGCGCCTATTCAGCCTGAAGATCCGTTCTTGCCTTAAACTGCGCAACTTCTTCAAATATCAAGCGCGGTTTGACTTGGTCATATGGAAATTCAAAGTATTTCGAACTTTTGAAAATTCAAAATTCGAAAACTTTGAAGGGGGTCTTGTAGGTCCAAAAAATCAAACCGCGCCTAGGTTTGATTCAACAGATTGATCAGAATGCGCCTACAGACAGATGGCGCCTACTTCACCAACAAACTCAGAATGCGCCTATTTTTGCATCACAGAGGCGCACTTCACAAACTGCGCTTAGCTGACGTGAAGTCATTATTACCTGACAAACACGAAGATCAAGGCAGCACTATCATTCCTCTGATGGCGCGGCGCTCGAGGAAGATATGACAGCTGTCTAAACAAATTGCGCCTACATCAAAGAACTAGGCGCTATCAACGGACTGCGCCTACTTCTATCCGAATTCAGCGCACTTTGCAGATTGCGCCTACGTCTCAGTGAAGAAGGCGCAGTTCAATACAACATCAATTTAGAGCTTGCCACGTGTCCCTGAAACAGGCGCGCTTTGACTAAATCAATGCCTAACTACCACTCTACATGTCCAATACGTGTCCCACTAACTGTACACGACCAAGCGCATTTTAATCAAATAATGCCACGTGTCTAGAGCAGTTGGTGCACGTTCGTGATAATGGAGTGAAAACAGGCACAGTTTGTCATACGTGCTCAAAACAGGCGCACTTCAACCAGGCGCTCTCCAGAATAACTGCTCAAAACAGTTATTTCAGAACTCTATAAATAGAGTTTCGTTTCCATTCAACACATCACGAAAAAGATCAAGAGAAATCAGAGTTTTCGTCCAAGTGCTGCTGCGTTCTTCAGAGATTCAAATCTTCAAAGTTCACATCGTCCAAGGGATAAAGCGATCGTCATTCAGATCGGATTCCTATAGTTGTACTTTCCCAGAATTCTTGTAATATTCTTTACAAAGTTTGTGAAATAAAGATCATACTTTTATTTTTGCAAACAATCTTGTACAAGATCTCCAACTCTGAAGGCGCCATCCTGTAGACTCTCTCTGATACTGGGGCTGTCCCGGGAATTAAGTCGATGGTGAACTCGATCTACCGTTCTGGCGCCATACCTGGAAGCTCTTCTGGGAAAACATCTGGAAACTCCTCGACTATCCGGGGCAACTGTATTGCTGCTACTGCCATCCGCAATACTGGAGGAGAAGGCTCAACGGCGCCTCTGGAAAAGGAAAACTCCGGCTCGTCTGGAATGCTAAAAACAACCCTACCAATATGGCAGTCTATTCTAGCATACTGGTTCCTCAACCAATCCATCCCTAAGACCACATTATAATCGGCTATCGAGAATTCTATCAATCTAGCGGGAAATTCCTTACCGCTAACTACGATCCGACACGAGGAAAACACCCTATCGACTCCCACAAGTCCGTTACCAGTAAGTATATTAAGCCTTACTGATAATGACTCAGGCTCCAATCCTATCCGTGTCGCGAATCATGCAGACATAAAAGAATACGATGCACCAGAATCAAATAAAGCTGAAGCTAGAAAGGAGTTGACGAGAATAGTACCTGCCACTACCTCTCCTGGTGCCAATCCTTCATCTGCGGTCATCACCATAGCCTGACCATGCCCTCGGGGTGCTGGTCCCCTCTTCTGAAATCCTTGCTGCCTATTCTGACTCAAGGCTTGGGCTTGAATATGCTGCTGGAGGTGTTGTTGCTGGAACACCTGGGACTAAGGCGGCAAGGGCCTCGGCAATGGATACTGCTGCTGCTGGACCGGAGCTGGTCCTCTCACCGAAGAGCTAGAAAGGTTGGATGATGATGAACCACCCCTATTTGGACAGGATCCAACCCTATGGTCTGCTGCTCCACAAGCCAGGTACAATCCCTGTGCCCTGCGGCACTCTGCCACTACATGGCCTAGCTTTCCACAATGAGAACATCCCACTGCGGAAGACTGCTTCTGCTTCTGCTGAGGGTACATCGGGGTAGAATGCTGAACCGACGTTACTGAGGCCGCTCGCCTCAGAGCTTCAGTGGTCAAAGCTCTGGCTGCCGGGGCTGGTGCTGAAGACTGATTCATCTGGCCGTGGGATCTCTTCCGACCTCCGGTCCTATCCATAATCTTCTGGGAGGTATACTCATACCTCCTAGCTGCTCTCAAGACTGCATCAAAAGTCTGATGCTCAAACTGCTCAACTGCCAACAAAATCTCCAGGTGAAGCCCTTGCTGAAATCGCTGGGCTCTATCATACTCGGTCGCCACCAAGGTGGGAGCAAACCGACTGAGCCTCGAAAACTCGGCCACATATCCGTCGACCGTCCTGTCCATCTGCTTTAGATTGGTGAACCTCGTCTGTAGATCGTACCGAGCTACAGCATCAAAATACTTGGTCTGGAATCTCTCTCTGAATACTGCCCAAGCACTGGGCGCTGCTAATCCAACAGCCTGAGCAGCCCACCAGTTGCGGGCAAGATCTAATAACTGCAGGCGCACCACGGCTACCTTCTCGTTCTCTGGGGTCCTGGCTGCTTCTAGAATCACCTCTGTGTCCTGAAGCCATGCATCTGCTGCGATGGCATCTTCGCTACCATCAAAGAATGGAGGGTTCAAGCGCTTGAAGCTGTTGGCCGCGCTGTTACCCTGATGACCTCCTCTGGTCAGAGCATCCGTCACTGCCTGGTGCAAGGCATCTCCTCGACGATCTTAGGAAGCTATCAAGGTCCTGACGAGACCTACCAAAGTGCCATCATCAGCTCGGCAGGCTGGACTGGCTGGACTGGTGGCTCTCCGTCAGAAGGCACGACTCTGGAGGCTACTCCAGAATACTGGGCTTGATCTCCAGGTTGCTGCTGATCCACAGGAAGTGCTCCGCCTTGCTGACCGGCAGGTCCAGGAACGATGCCGCTGAAGAAGGCGACATGGAAAAGATTAAGGAAGGACCAGGACAGATCAACGATACAAGCATATGATCAAATCAAGATTCCAGGGATTCGGATGATACGAGCAGAGATCAAAGGCGAATACTGATTAAGACATCTATTCGGTAAACCCTCACATATCTTGATTTACAAGACCTGCATGGGTCACCACATAAACCATGTTACGCCCTAGAACCAGAATACTGGAGAGCGGGGGCAGACATAGCCAGCTACGTATATGAAATGGAATCCATCTCGCTATACGGTCACGACTGTCTAGATACATGAGGGTTTACTACAAGCCAACAGTCTCATATGGTCATGAACAAGCCTAGTGTCTCAATCACAAGCAAGTAAGTAAAGTCACAAGATGTATGATCATTAAATATACAATAATAAGGCATCCCAAATATTACATATTCAGCTGATCATGAAGCTAGTTGTTACAAAATATTAGGACTAGCAAGAGTTCAGTCATACATGATCAACCCTAGGATCTGTCAATCATGTTACAGCCCGTAGGCAGACAGTAAGTAAGTGCAATCGAGCTAAACAGGTGCTCATCGGCTAAACGCCTCAAAAGAATATTTTTACAATAAAGTGGGAGATCAAAATAAACCTACTCGTTGCCCTGGTTACGTTTAGTCGCCACCATCGGGCTGGAAAGTCGGTAGATCCTCTGGAGCTGCTCCAAAATCTGGCCACACAAAACCAGCTGGATCAGACCCCAGAAAGAGCAAGTGCCACAAAGGAAGCTTCACTTAGGAACTAAAACCAGCAATTAGCACAGAAGATAATAATAATAGTAAAACTGGAGAAAATATAACATCACGAGGATATACGGTAAGATAACCATGGGACCATTCAGATAACCAGGTTACAATCCTTAAAACAAACAAGGACCGGGATTGTAACCCTTCGTCTGAACCGAACTTGGTTTCTCCTATTTATCGGCAAGATAATATAAGAAAGTCAGAGCATGTAATAATCTATACAGGATCAAGGCAAGACTAGACTGATAATTCCCCATTCAACAATCACGGCCAAGCAATAAGTACGGCTTGATACTTTAACTAGCTAGGGTTATCACAGGCCTAGTTACTAGCAAGATGCAGTGAGATTATTCCACAGCCACAAGCCCTGCAGACCATCCAAGTTACCCAGGTCGAAAATTAGGGGTTGAATTCAGGTGGGTACATCGTCCAGGAAACGCATGTACCCTTAGGTAGCTTGAAGGGTGCAACACATGACAGTGTGCTGGAAATGTACCCTACTCGACGGCAGGCTACAGATCCCAAGCGCGTCCAGGTAACGGGATTGCCTGTAACTGGGAGATCTTTTTATGACTAATGTATTAATCTAGTTATTAGCCTTAGTCCATTTCAGTAGGTACTCCTGACCGTGGTACTCAGGAGTCCCCTCCTACACATGATGCAAGACAGGACTGGATTATTTGTACCAAGCACAATCGCCCACGGTATCCAGGTTACTTATACAGGTCATGTCATGTCAGGTAGCCATCGCAACAGCTTATCAAGATATATCATGTCAGGTTATCATGTCAAGTGTACTGGTCAAGAGTGCGCCACGACGGGCCACTATCAGGTCATGTCATGTTTACTTATCAGGAGTGCACCACTACGGGTCACTATCGTGTTCAGGGTACATGTGCAGGGCATCATAGTGCAAGCATTCAATCAGGAGACCCAAGTTATGCTAAGGTTACAAGACACAAGTTATCAGTAAAGATCGAATAATAATAGAGAAATAATAATAATAATAATAATAATTAAATAACAGGGCAAGGCACAGGAAGGAGCCCTACGGCTCAGGATTACTAGAACTCATGCGGCCAATAAGGAGAGCGCATATAACTTGGTAAGGACAGGGGCATGCAGCTAGATAGGCAAGGGCGTATGCGGCTAGGGAGGCAAGGGCGCATGCTGTCCCAAGAAGTTGGGTCTCATGCGGCCAGCAGAAGAGTGAGCTTCATGCGGCTGACGAAAAGCAAGTCTATACGGTTAAAGGATGACGGCGGCATATGCGGCCAAGAGTGATGGACGCACATACGGCTGGCCGAAGAGTAGTTCCATGTGGCTGGCGGAGTTCGGATTCATGCGGCTATCGGAATGCAATGCTTATGCGGCTCAGGAGTGATGAAGCCCTATGCGGCCAGGAATGATACTCAGTCTATGCGGCCAAGAGAAAAGCGGGTCTATGCGGTCGGGAGTTAATTACCCATGCGACTGAGGACGACTGGGGTTCATGCGGCCAGAGAATTTATGCGTGTGCAGTTCGGAGGAGTTCAGGCATATGCGGCTCGGAATGGTCGGTGCATATGCGGCCAGACTATCATGCGGCTGGGGAAAACACTTGCCGTATGAAATGTTCATGCGGTCAAGTCTAAGCACAGTTCATTTTCTCCAAAATTCTTAGAAGAAGAACACCATGAGAGCCAAGTTCTCAAGCTCCATAACTCCATCATCCGGAGCCCAAATCTGAACTTCCATAGGTCAAAATGGGGTAGAACGAAATTCTCTACAACATGGAACCATTAAAACATAAAAATAACAAGATTAAGTAGATCAAAACTCAAAAAATTTAAAAATAATATAAACTTAGATCTACAAGAATCTGGCCATGGAAAGTAAAAATGCCAAGTACTAAAGTAAGTTAAAATGCTGTAAGGAAGAGAATGAAGCAATAAAATTAGAGTTCCTCCATGAAGCAAGTTGCACTTGCCTAGACCTCTCTCTCTCTCTGGTAGGTGAAGGAGTTAATGGAGGAAAGAAGAAGAGTAATGAAGAGAGAGAAAGAAGTGGGGGTTAATAAATGGTAGTGGTGGTAGGTAGGTAGGGGTTCATCCTTGGTTCATAATGAACCAAGGCAAAACCAAGCCAAGCCGAACCAACCCATGAAATAAACCAAGCCAAGAAGGAAGCTAAGCAAGGAATCATGTAATATAAGATAAAATATGTACACGTGTTCCGAAATACGTAATACGAACCACAGGCATTACAGTATCTAATCACAAAATCTATACTAACCATCACAGCAATCCACTATACAATTATTACAACTTATACATGAATGTCTGGGTACAAAGCCGGTAAAAGATAAATAATACAACAACAATATATAATCGAATACACTCAATCGATCTCTGTACATGAAACTAGCTATCTCAATGTCAAGCGAGCTCCAATGCCAATCATGACAATCTAAAGATCCATCTCACCTGTAATCAACGATCCAGTCAGGAAATGAGTAAAGTACAATGTAACTTAATAAAATTCACCATGAAGATCAATGGAACGGGATATCAAAATATAACTGAAGATAGAAAACATGATGAACAATAAGCCTGCACTAGCTACGTGTATATGTGCAATTGGACGTTATCAACATGTGGGGACTAATATGTAATCAGGCATATAAAATATGCTATCAGTCAATATAATCAGGCATGTCTGACGACAATGCTATCAGTCACACAATAATCAGGCATGTCTGACGACAATGCTATCAGTCACGCACGAAATAGACTCAGGCATACATAGTATGCTATCAGACAATGTTTGTCCAATATTAGTCAATCACATGTCTCTAGAACGTCCCCCACCCGATACGAGAAATAATGCAAGCAATCAATCGAGAACAAGTAAAATAAATGACACGATAACAAGTGTAAGTGCAATACATGCAATGATGGTAATACTGAGTACATGTACTTGCCTTGATTTTGGGGTTTTTTCCAAGTCTTCTCAATCACCTAGAATTAGAAATAATAATTAGAAGCATTCTACTTATCCCTCAACTAAATTAGTGATTTCTATCTAACTATTTCTAATTCTTTAACCAACCTTGCTTAAACAAAGTGACAACAAGGCTTAGGCATCCTCAACATACGAACCCGTCTTAGAAATCTATATATAGACATATATATGGCTCGGCCCACAAGGTTGGCCCAACGAGTCATGTATTAACAATTTCTAAAATAACAACTCAACACAAACTAAACCAATAATCAATCAAGCCCAACTTAACTAAGTCAATAACTAAAATCCCTAATGGCTTTCTAATAGGTCCATACTAAGTTCGAGCCCAACTTATAACTCCTCCTGGTGAACCGAGCACCCAACCAATAATACCTACCAAGCCTAAGTTAAACTTAGCTCTAACAACTACTTCAAATATTAGAGTAGGCTTAACAATGACATCATAGATTCAACCACCAATTACAGAGCCAACTACTGATGTTATGAACCTATCCATAACGTGTCCTTATTCGTGTTACGAGCACAGACCTGTGTCCACAGTGGTGCAATCAACTCATGTCAACTACGATACCTCAACTAGACACGCCGACATGGAGTCCTTTCTTGACAAAATAACCCACAGGAAGAGCATAGGAAGATACATGCAGCTAGACGTGCTCCCAGTGTGTCCGACACAGGTATATTTGAGTTCGGAACAGTAGGAACGACTGGTTCAGTTATTTTACCGAACAGCTGACGTGCACAAAAAGGAAACAATAATATGAGTTTGATTTGAATCGATTCGACTCCAAAATTGGAGAAAACAATCAGAAACTCACCAATGAGTTCCTCCCAATAGTAGACAACCGAAATCTCAGAGAATCAAAATGAATCGATCAATCAAAAACTGTCAATATTGAACCCGATCAAGAATATTCTCAAAAGAAAACCAATAGGAATTTATCGTTTAGTGATTAAATTCTCTTACCTAAATGAAGAATCAATCGCGAGCTAGAGTAGGGAACGATCACAGCTCACTGTTGATGACCAGCGACAACACGGCTGGATCACAAAATTTCCTTCGCCATTACTCCAAATTAGAAAAACTGAAGAAAAAGAGTAGAAGAATTTCATTTCCAACACTCTGATCCCAACGAGTCCCAGAGTCCCGATCATCAAGAACCATGGTGGAGTGAAATGTCTCTGTTGTGCCTCTGCAACCATTAATGGCGATCGGTCAGGAAGGAAGAGGAAATGATGTGGTGTAGTCCCCACGTGACTTCAGCTGTCCACCATCTCTGCCATGGCCAGATCTTCAGGGGATCAGAGGAAGAAGAAGGAGAGGAGAGAAAGAAGAACAGGCAGTGGCCAAACCGACAGGGCTTCACCGCTCTGGTGAACGATGGAGAAGAAGGGGACTGGAAGTCTTATTTATAGGCTAGGTCGAGCGGACAGCAGTTGGCCGGGCACTTGACCGGCGGTTGGGCGGGCAGCGGCCGTTACGATCCGACGATCGGAAAGAGTTTGGTTGTTGGGGATCGACAGTGGAGATGAAGTATATAGTTAGGCAGTTAGGGGAGAAGTTTCTAGAGAAGCCTAGAATTCTTGGTCGTCGTCGTCGTCGTCGTCGTCGTCGTCGTTCACTGCAACGGAGGAGAAGTGGAGGGAATTTTGAAGGAATGAAAAGAATTTGAATTATATAGCTGTTGGTTCAGCTATCGGGTTCGGGTTTAGCGGGTTGGATTTCCGGGTTAGAATTTGAACCCGCGCCCTAGGTTTAACGGGCCGGGCTGTTTGAGTGGGTCGGCTAATGGGCCAACGAAATGGCCTGAGAAGGCTGAAAAAATTTACAAGGAAAATTCAAATCAATAAGTTTAATAAAATTCTAAAAAAAATAATTATTAAATGAAAAAATGATTTACAAAATCATTAATAATAATTAGTGATTAGTTAAGAGAATCAAAAATAAATTCTTAAATTAATTCAAATAAAATCATAGGAAAAAAATACTCAAATTTATTTATTCAGGAAAAGTGGAGTTACAAATCTACCCACCTTAAAAAAATTTTGTCCTCAAAATTTCAAAAAGAATCGACTAGGAATAACTGACAAGATAATCAACTAAGCACTAAAATAGAAGGAACCTATCTGGCACGATTAAGAAACAATCTAAGGAATTTAAAGGCAATGCAATAATGATTAGAATCCGTCAAGGCACTGTTAGGGATACGAGTGAAATAATATAATCATGATTAAGTTTTTAATCACGACTAAGGATAATCAGCACGATCATAATTAATTAGGCATGAAATGAATCGAAGGTCAAAAAGAGTTGACATGATCTAAAACAAAATCATGATCAATTGAGTATCTAAGTTACTCAGGCATGATTAGAACATGATTTGGGCACGATAGATTCAAATCATTTAGGCACGATTAAATTTGAGTCATGGTTGAAAATCAAGATAAATTCTGGTAAAGTTGTCAATGGTGATAGGAGGCTAATCATGAATTTAGTCTAAAAATATTCGGAACTCATGCATATCCGGAATCACTTTACCTAAAATTCATGCCCCGCTAGTGTACATCTGGCTGCAGTGAACTCTTGGCTCCGTGACTCAAGAATGATAAGTACCGAATAATTTCTAAACTTTACCCATGGACAAAACGACTTCAAGGGAGAGAAACATAATCTCGAAAATATTCGAAACCTATACATACATTAGATCACTTCGACTTAGAGCCCCTGCCTCGCCAGTGCGCTGATGGCTGCAGTGGACCTGCAGTTTTCATGATCCAGATAAATGACTGCAGTGCGCGGCTGCCACGCCATAGTAGGTTATTGAATATTCCTCGATGGTTATCCACTGGAATTCCAAAGGAGTACCTTGATAATTCAATTCAAGCAAGCTTTCCAATTTACTAAAGAGATTCAATCACACTAGGAAGGACATGTAGTATAATTATCTGTTCTTGAGAAACAAGAGATTGACTATAAAATAGAAGAATGATTAGAAATGTATTATAGAGTTGATACACTAGTCATGGAATGTCAATGGAATAAGTACTTAATACGGCTAAAGATGAGTTGAAACTCTAAATGGGAAATGGATAGAGAAATGGTTTTGTGAAAGGATGGAATAGCTAATATATGAGCTCTATGGCTCTAAATGAAATAGTTGGTCTTGGAATGGTTAGGGAAAATCAAATAGACTTTAGAAACCAATGGAGAATTTTGAAATGCCTGGCTAAATGAGGAATTTTGAAACTCTGATTTAATCTCTAAGTAGCAAAGAAGTCCAGATTCTAAAGGATGTTAGAATCCGATAATGTTGTAGGAGAAGATAATCCCCAAAAGTCGTGGTTCACGACTTTTGTAGAGACCACAATGAGACATAAAAAAATTCAAAAATTACTATAGACAACAAAATACATACAATCACACAATCGGCCTATGCTGTTATGAGTTTCCTATTTTGCAGGCTTCCAATGGTACTCTAATCCTAAGTACCATTAGATAGAGACCTGCATGGGCCACCACAAAAACATGTCATGTCCCGCTCCCGAATAATCGAGTACGGGCCGATGCATGCCCGGCCTATACTGTCGTTGACAGCGGTAGTGAGCCGTCTAGTCATCAATAACAAATAATCTCATTATAATATCTAATCACGGAATCTATACTAACCATCACAGCAATCCACTATAGGTTGTCCCGGTTCTTGGTGGGATTCTTCTTGGCTTTGTCCGCCATGCTCTAGATTCAAGCCTTGTCACCGCAACGGTCACAAAAGCTCAGGTAAAGATCATCCACGACCAGCCTTCGATGCGGGTGATTGCTATGCTTGAGCACGACAAAATGTTCTTGAAGCAGATGATAAATGATGAGAAGTTCACATTCGAAGAGGCACGGAGCTTTAAGAGACTGTACTTCCTGTTTGTGATAACCTGGGTTTTGAGGACAACGAGACGATATGTCTAGAAGACCCTCTGGTAGTTAGGTTAAATAACCAAAGAATATGGTTGCCATCGATGAAGCGCCAATATCCTCTGTCAGCGTTTACTGATCTGGCTATGTGAAGGCAGATAAAATGGGACCTGACCCCTGAACTGTATGGAATCATTTATGGCAGGAACCAATTCAACTTTGGTGACCAGAAGAAGGACACTTTCAAGTGTGTCAAGGGCTCCACGTCCTACTCGACGAGGGGGCTGCATCCTGGGGCCATAATAAACGATGTCCCGACTGATCTTCACCCTTACACTGCTGAGACTCTCTCCAACTTGATGCTGTCAAAGAAGGAGTCGTATCTGGGAGGGAAGCTACGGATGGAAGGTCGGAGATACTCTGTCCCGTTCTAGAGTGACCTTACTGGATGGGTGCTCTAGAGTTACGAGGCCACCCTAAAAGCTGCCGGTCTATTTTATGTCGTTAGAGCCATCCAATATGGCATTAAGGTTAACTGGCATATGTTTATCACATTGGTGGAGTTGTACAACTATCACACGTGTACCTTCTTCACTCCGGGTGGGGAGATGGATTTGGCTCTTCACGAGATACAGGCGATATCAAAACTCCCTGGGGGATTGAGCCATACGAAGAGTATGTCCCCTGTGATGAGGAGCTCCTGGATTTGGAGAGGGAAAACTCCGAGATGATAGAGGTGTACAAAGAATTACTCTGTCACCTTTTTATTTCTCACCAGATCACGAAGAAGGGTAAGACTGAGGGATCCCTTCCCCATAGGAGGGCCTGGACCAACTATATCTTCATCAGAGAAGAAGGAAACGACCCAGTCACTTTCTCCACCCACAAGCCCTCGACAAAATCTGAGATAGAGCAGTTGATGGCAGATCACGGGGCTGTAGACACCGAAGATAGTGATGATCCCGAGGAAAACTTCCCAGTTTGTTATTTCTTCAGGCAGGCCGAGTTCAAGATGTCAGAAAAGGCGGTGCTAGCCGCTTTCCTGATGACGTGGCTTCGTGATTGTGTAGTCCCTGGTGGTTCAGGGTCCTTTGAAAGAATAACCCGGGGTATGATACTTTCGGCTGTAAAATTAGCCTTTGGATGCCAGCTTGCTCTGCTTCTTGCGATGGTCTGCACCATCCAACGAGGCTTGCGACACTTCATAGTAAACGCGGTGACGCCTGATGGCAGAAAAGATTTTGTTAGGACTGAATTTTCTTTTCATTCTCTGATGGGATGGCTGGTGCTGTACTGTCCTAAATTAGAAAAGATTTTGTTAGGACTGAATTTCCCTTTCATTATCTGATGGGATGGCTGGTGCTGCACTGTCCTAAATTAATGAATATCGGGGTGATGGTAGACTCTTTGGCGGGAGATGCCTTTCTTCGAAGATTCAAAGATGCATATTGGACCGTTACAGGGGTACCTGTTTACAGGAAGGCTTTGAGTTTCCTGCAGAATTATGAATTCTTCAGAGTGTCGCCTCCGTCTGGTAGTGGCCTGCAGTAGACACCCTAGTAGATGAGGGATCACTTACTACTAGCCTTCCTATTAGGGCATTTCGTTGGCTCCAGTCCATCAGGCCTTCCTATCTGGTGTTCAGAAATAGGAACCAGACTTTCCTGGAACCTTATCTGCCGAGTCATTTTGCACGGCAGTTCAGCTACAGCCAGCTTCTCTTGGGCAATCCCAACCCTCATCTATAGTCGATAGGAAGCCTGATCGATGGGCACGTACAAGGGGTTACTATAACGTTGGATGTACGGGGACAGTTTTTACCCTGCCAGAAGATAAGCCTGACACCTACATGCTCTTTGTTGCTGCCAAGTTCTATATTCAGGTTAATACTATTCATTCTCTGTATGACCGTGAGCAGATTTTAATATCGGGGACTAGGCTTGCCCCTACTCTTGCTGATATAGGACGAGTGCACACAATGGGGGGTCACAAAAAGAAAGGCGCCGTACCCTCAGCTGAGCCGGTTGTAGCGCCACAGCAGAGAGTTGTTCTTGTGGAGCCCATTATTGCAGCGCCTCGGAGAGAGGATACTGAAGAATCTCTTTTGACGTCCCTCATAAGAGGAAAGCTTCCACTGAGCTGGTTCCGCGGTCCAAAAAGAAGAAGGTTGTTGTCTCCCAAGGGAGAAAGAAGGTCACGGACATGAGCGCCAGCTTGCCTCCACCCAAAAGATCTTCTCGATAGACGGCATCGCGGGTCGTTACCATTCGGAAGGTAGATCCTTTTCTAGAATCTATAACCGTTTTGGTCAAACTGTTAGAAGTTTTCTCACCATTGCGTTTGTCCTTTGCACAGGATGTTGAAGTCACGACTGCGGCAGGTGCTTCTTCGTTTGAAGAGGTCGACATAACAATAGTGTCCCCTGCTTGTCCTCAACCGATGGATAAGGGTGGGTCTTCTTTAGTTGTACGGCTTGAGCAAAGGGATGATCAGGGCGAAGGCCTAGACCAAGACGGCGAGCAGAAAGCCAGTCCCTTCTATGACATTTCTTTGGGGGATATGTCTGCGATAGGAGCTATGATGAAAGGCTTGGATGAAAATCAAGTCCAATCAGCTCACCCTCCTCTGGGTATGTTATCTTTGTACCTCTCTTCAGATGAGATTTTTTGATTTTAATTTTGCGTGCTCCTCGTGAAGCTGACTGCCATTGTGTATTCCCTTATAGACAAGGAGAAGGAACCACACATAGAGATAGCCCAAGATATTACAGGAGGAAAAGAGGTTGTCCCTGGCTCCTCTAGGGTTGCTGGTACGGAGGATTCTGTCATAAGCCGATATCGACTACAGAAGGAGAGGTTGAACAACCTTTTGAGGTGGTTGTTGTTGAATCTACTTCCAGTCCATCTGGAGCCGTAGAAGATATACAGCCTGATGTTGCTCGGGGCGTTGATATTGTTCTCATTAAAAAACCTGGGCCTGCCCTTGGCTCCTTAGTAACCAAGGCTGATGACCTAGTCCAAGTTGGCGCTGAGCATGCTGAAGGTACGAAATTACTACTCTTTTGCACTCTTTCAGGTTCACCTTTCCGTTGCTGATATATATATATATATATATATATATATATATATATATATATATATATATATATTATTTTCTTGTCAGGTTTGGCTTCTTGTCAAGCATCTCTTCCTGGAGCGGAAGATCCTTATCAAGCTTCCTCTCCGACGACCTCCTCCAAAGACGACGAGATAGCCCAGGAAGTCGTCAAAGCTTTCTATTATATCCTGAAAGTAAAGATTCCTGGAGTTTTGAATCAGAATGCCGCCTTTGGCCCTGTGAAGGCTGTTGCTGAATGCCAAGTGGCAGCCCTTGAGAGCATTGTTGGCTACGAGGAGCAGGCTAATGTTCTAAGGAAAGTTCTGAATGGCTTGGAGGACCGCGTGGCCAAACTCAGGGAAGACAAACAACGAAGCCCGACGTCGCTGTTTCATGAAGAAGACGAGGCTTTAGTCGCGGCTCTCACGGAGGAGGAGGCTACTTTCCAGGCTAGGAAGGATGACCTTGCTTAAGAGATCAGTGAATTGGCTGATCAGTATGAGCAGTTCAACGCCGCGAGTGAGGCTCGTGTTTGCCTCAAAGAATAAACTGGCTGCCCAAATTACTGAGAAATATAATTACATCATGCAGATCCAAAATAAGTTTGCCCAACTGGAGGCCAGCTTGAGGACAGTTGTGTCTGAACAAGAGGATTATTCGGTTCAGGCTGCCGTGACTGCCACAACTTTAGATTAATTAAAAGAACAACTGGTGAAGTTGGAGAGAGTGCACGTGAAACTGATCCCCTTCCAGGATGAAGCTTTCCGACAGGAAGAAGCGCACCGTCGTGCTACTGCCAAGTCCGAGGCCGAGATTACGGCTCTAAGGGATAGCATCAATCGGTTGTGTATCCCTTAGATCTTCTTTTGTAATAGGCTCAATTAGCCGTTAAGACTCCTGTATCTTTTTCTTTTCTCTGTCTTTTGATAGACGTTTTTAATAAAGAATCATTTGGCTTTCAAAATTCATGAATAAAGTTTGTGAAATATCAGAACTAGAGATAATTTGGACGTAGTAAGGATATTTTTGGTGGGTATTCCGCTGGGGAATTTGATGTGGAATTATTATTCATTTTATATTCAAGGTTCTTGAATATAGATAATAAGTTGAAAGAAGCTACTAATAGAGGTAATATGGACGTAATAGCAGAGGATGTTCTATATCTGACCAGAGGTAATATGGACGTGGAAGGATATATAACATTAGATAGGAATGGATAATTCAGAGGTAATATGGATGTGATTATCCTTGATGAATGCTTTGCTCAGAGGTTATATGGACCTGGCAAAATGTTTTTTAATCATCCCACAGGGGAAATAATTATCGAAAAACAGTTCAGAGGTATTATGGACGTGACTTGTTTTCGTCAGACCAAGTTTGGGTAGAGTCCAAAACAGAAATAATTCTACTGGAGAATCTTTTTAGAGGACCTATTATCCATGGCGTATTCAAGACTCTTGAAATACGAATAATAGTTAAATGATTTTTTTGAATCACATAAACATTGTACTGTACATTTACATAACTAGAACAGGGTATATGTGAACGCTGTTCATGAAGGTTACAGATAATATTTCTTTAGGAATTTGCCATTGATCGGCATCATGAGCAAGTCACCATCAGGTTTGGTTAGTCGATACGCACCGTTAGAGTACACTGATTCTATAACGAAAGGACCTTCCCATTTAGGCTAGAATTTTTCTTTTGTCTTGTGCGTTATGACCATTGGTCTTCTCACTGCTAAGACCAGATCACCAACTTGGAAGATTCTTTCCTTCACCTTTTTATGAAAGGCTCTGGAAAGGCGTGCTTGGTATAGCTCAATATGCTACTGAGTAAATAAGTGTTTTTCGTCTAGCGCTTCGAGCTCTTGTAGTCGTAGACGGAAACTTTCTTCGGCAGTCAACTCACTAGCTAAGGCTACTACCTGTTGGAGTCCGGACCGTTGTACGATAGGCCCAGAGACATTCGCCGAGCTTCTCACTCCAATCGTGCTTGTTTGAAGACACGAACTTCTTGAGAAGTATAATGGTGGTCTTATTAAAGGCTTCTGCTAACCCATTAGCCGCTGGATTATAGGCAATAGATGCTATATTTTGGATTTGATTCTTATCGCAGAATCGATAGAATGCATGGCTCGCAAATTGTGGACCATTATCATGGATGATCCTGCAAGGTAGGCCGAAGCGATAGATAACATGATATTTGATGAAACTGATCACGTTCGACGTCTTTACTTCGGTAAACAGTATAGCTTCCGTCCATTTGGAGAAGTAATCAGTTATAGCTAGGATGAACCAATGTCCTCTTGAGGATGGCGGACTGATTGGGCCTATGACGTCCATATCCCAGGCTTCAAAAAGGCCAAGATACCGCCATCAGGAGTAGAAACTCCGAAGGTTGATGAATGAAGTCGGCGTAGAACTGACAAGCCCTATACTTCTTTGTATATTCAACAACATCTGCTATCATCGTGGGCCAATAATAACCCATTCGTCTGAGGCGATCTTGTAATTTGGGGTCTGGTTGATATGCACCATAAACTCTTTAATGAGACTCACTGAGTGCATGTTTGTCTTCTGTGTCTGATAAACATCATAACATTAGCCCGTCGTAAGAGTGTCGGTACAACCACTACTAAAATACCCCACTTTATCGACGGAAGTTTAGCGACGGACGGATTCCGTCGCTAATAGCGACCAATTTTCGACATCTTAGCGACGGAGTAGCGACAGACAACATAACGTAATTTTTTCCAATTTTAAATGTAAAAATTTGTCGGGTTTCCGTCGCTAAGTCGACGAACGTTAGCGACGGATTCTTTTTCGTCGCTTATTCGTCGCAAATGTTGGCGGCAAAATCTTTAAAACATTGGCGGGAACTTTAGCGACTATGCCGTCGGTAATTTATATTACCGACGGATTCGCGACGGATCTGGCCGTCGCTAAATGGACAACTTTTGGTAGTGAACATTTGGTAGCTGTATCATAGTAAAATCTGAGGGATCGCCTTTGGACTGACACTGCTTCCTTTGGGTCCTCAGGAAGGATTCCATAGATGGCATAGTCTATGAAAGAAAATCTCCAGTCTTTAACGTTGACATTTGTTTCCGTTGCGTAACTGTGATGAATATGCAAGGCATCTTTCACACAGAATAGTTCCCGACCAGACACTGTGATCGAAAGCTGAGTATTGGTAGGGATGGTCAAGGAAATAGCAAGACCGGATAAAGCATCTGCTTTTATATTCTGTAGTCGAGACACGTGCTCGATGAAGAATCCAACGAAAGTAGAAGCCAACTCGATTGTCGCTTTGTGATATGGGATGAGGTCTTCGTGACGAACTTCATAATCATCTCGGACCTGACTAACTATTAGCTTAGAATCGCTGTAAGCTTCTAGATAGTCAACTCCCAGTTGTTTTGCCAGTTGAAGGCCGATCAGTAGGGCATTATATTCGGCCACGTTGTTAATACTGGGTTCCATGAGAGAATATGCATGGTGTATAACCAGATGGTCGGGTGACACAACCACGATGCCTACTCCGGCCACGATATTTCCTTTTGGTCCTGTTCTTGATGCACCGTCAAAGAACATTCACTAAATAGGAATTTCTTCAGTTGCAGTGTTAGACTCCACTACTTCATCCGGGATTTCATCGTAGAGTTTGGAAGATTCTGGCACCGAATGAGCTGCTAGGAAATCAGCTAACGCTTGGCCTTTTACTGTCTTCGGAGGGTGAACAATATATCGTATGGAGTTAACAACATTGCCCATGTAGCTAAACGGGAATTAAGAGAACCCGGTTTAGTCATGAGTATTCTGAGAGGATTGACTTTAGATATGACGTGGATAGTCTGCCCAGACACATAGTGGCGTGTCTTCTGGATAGCAAATACCAGTACAAGACATTCCTTTTCCACGGGTGTGTATCTGTGCTCGGCACCCACCATCGTGCGGCTGAGGTAGTAGATTTTATGTTCATGGCCGTCTTCATTCTTCTGAGCTAATAGGGCACCAAGGGAATGGTCCACAGCACGGACATATAGTAAGAAGGGCTTCCCCATTATTGGAGCCACCAATACTGGAGGGCTTGTGAGATACTTCTTAATGTCATCAAATACGCATTGACATTATTTATTCTAGACGAAAGATACTCCTTTCTTCATGAGCTGAGTAAACGGTTGACACCTTCCAGAAAGATTTGAAATGAATCGTCTGATGTAGGCTAGCCTTCCTTGAAGTCCGTATATCTCTTTGAGATTTTTTAGGGGATGCATATCGAGGATAGCTTTCACTTTCTCTGGTTCAAGATGTATACCCTTTAAAGTGATAAAAAAACCAAGGAACTTGCCGCTGGAGACTCCCAGAAAAGACTTGGTTGGATTCATCTTGAGTTGGTGTACACGCATTAGTTCGAACACCATTCTCAAATCTTGGAGGTGGTTGCCCTTGAGATGACTTTTAACTGCGATATCATCTACATAGCATTTCGCTGTTTTGCACAAATGATCGCAAAAAATTGTGTTCATAGCTCACTGGTATGTTGCCCCTGCATTTTTCAATCCGAAGGACATCACCGTATAGTAGTATACCCCCAATGGTGTTAAAAAAGATGTATGTTTCTCATCGTCAGGGAACATCTTGATCTGGTTGTAGACTCAGAACCCATCCATGAAGGACATCCGCTCGAAGCCGCAAGTATTATCGATCATTACGTCGGTGGTCGGTAGAGAAAACTCATCTTTCGGGCATACAGAGTTCAAATTACGGTAATCGATACAGACTCGAACTTTACCATTCTTTTTCATAACTGGCATAATGTTAGCGACCCAGTCAGGTTGTTATTTTTTGCGAATGAACCCGCTTGAATTAAGCTTCTTGACTTCACTGTCGATGGCCTCCATGATATCTGGTCGAAATTGTCGTTGCTGCTGCTTCATTGGCTTAGCTTTGGACGAGATATTTAGGCGGTACATAGAAACTTTAGGCTCCAAGCCTGGCATGTCTTCATAGCTCCATGCAAAGACGTCAATGTATTCTCTTATAAGATGTATAAGAGATTATCGTTCTTCGCCAGACAGACTTTTATTGATGAAGAGTGGTTTAAGAGATGATTCATCTCCTAAATTACTTGGACGACTTCGTCTTCAGTAGGTGGTTTACGTTGTTCGAAACGTAACTCCTACCTAGTATCCATCTTTTGAGCCCATTGTTTAAGCTCGATCGATTGGACATCATATGTATTTTGGTCAACTGACACCATGTTGACGGACAAAGTTGCTTTGAACATGTCTCCAATGCTAGAGTCTGAATCCCAGAGGCAGGAAATAGAAGAATGAGAACAACAATCCGCTTCGACATCTGATCCTTCTGGAGTTGTTGGAGGAGTAACGTAGCCCAAACTAACACCGTTTTGTTGATAATAGTTCTTGGGTTTGCCGGGAGGAGCAAAGTGACGTATTAGCAATCGTCGTCCCTGACCATAGTTTAGCCCCTGGTCGCTTTTTATATCATATCCCATGTTTTGGATGATATTCTTGGCCTGCCAACTATATCAGTAAAGTTGTATTTTCCCAGAATCATAGTCAGCTTCAATGTTGTGATTGGGAGAAGTAGAGTCCAGAATGAACTTTCTTTTTCATGTAGATGAGGTAGTGGATATCTTTTGGCCAATTATCAGTAAAAGTCTGCCAATTATTCGACCGAAGATGATCAATTCTTCACCCTTCTTTCTAGCTGGAATGATGAAGTAGTGGATATCTTCTGGCCAGACTTTTTCACGTAGATGCGACATCATGACCGGCATGCAGAGATGTGGTCCTATGCCGTGCTCTAGAGCGTATATCGTATCTATGTACTGGTTTACAGATTGGTAGACATCGGAGTAATTCAAAGATAAACTTTTACTTAGAAAATATGCAAGTTCTTCTTTAGGGATAACATCATCTACTGAAGATACATTATTTTGAGTATTGATATACTCATTAAGGGGATCATTGTCTAGAACAGGAGCCACAGACTTGGCCAAGTTTGCCACATAGGGTAACTCTTTAGAATTGGAAAGACAGACTTCAGCAGGTTCTACCCGAGGTATTTTACGGAGAGTGATAGTCAATGGTTTGATCTTATCAGGATTCTTCTTTTTAACCTAGATTGTGAGAGGCTTTGGAGTACTTTTTGGAGTAGTACGTCCTTTGACTCGAATAATTAGGGGACCATTATTGGCGGATGAACTCACTTCAGCTTCATCGTCAGCTTCGTTGCAGTCATCCTTTGAGGGCTGAGATTGGTAAAGTACAGAATCTCTATAGTAGGCTTCAGTACCCTTGAAAGGATCGATATCGGCAAACTCCGTCTTCACGATGCGATCGATGTTGACGTACTTGAAGCACTAGTGATGGGTAGAAGGAACGATCATGTTTTTGTGTATCCATGGACGTCCTAACAAGATGTTGTAGGACACGTTAGCGTCGATTACATAGCAAAAAACCTCCTTTCGGAGATCACCAATCTGGCACTTGAGACGGATCTTGCCCAGCGGGTGGCTTCTTCCAGCATTGATAGCCATAATAGTTGTATTGGTTGCAGATAGCTTATGCAGAGGGATCCCTAGAATTTGGAGTAAACTTCTAAGAATGATGCTGAGGGAGAAACCTGGATCGATATACATCAGATCTACCTTAATTGCCCCGATATACCATGTATAGTACAAAGGTCTATCATGACGATTGTTTTTGAGTAGCATGTCCTTCTGTGAAAAGGTGATGTTGGGTACCACTTCCATAGTGCTGTGACAGTGAGGACAGAAGATGGAATCTTCAGTAGGGGCTTTGACTTCAGCGAGATAGGAGTCGGCATGTAGTAATGCCTCATTTAAGGCCTTTCGCACTTCTTTTGAGAGTCGCAATAGATCAAACAAAGACAACCTGACAGGTGTATTAGCCAGCTATGCCAGTATGTCAAAGTTGTAAGGTCGATTTATGCCTTCGGGAGTTGGCACCTTCAGAGACTTGTCAAATCGCGTCTCCTTCTGCTTGGTTTTGTCGGTAGTTGAGGGCTTAGATGGACCGACTTCTGAACTTGTGGGGGTAACAGGAGCTTGAGAAGGTACTGATTCTTCTTGTGCGGGTTCATAAGTCCGTAGGTAAGCCTTCCCAGATCGCGTCTCGCCAGATAGAACTTCGTAAATGGGAGAAGACACCATATGACATGATTTGTATTTCTTGTCCCTCTTTACTTTGGAAGATACCATCCCTTGCATCATTTATTGCATAAGGTCCGGATGGACCTACATGATCTTACTATGTTCAGTCGTGAGTGGCACCAAGGTTGAGTTGCGGGCTGACGGCAGGTTGACGACTTCCATTATTGCCTTGGGGATTGGGACTACGTCGTTTGGGACTTCTGTGGGAGAAAAGTCACCAAATTGAAGAGAGATCATGTTAGAAGATATGACCTTGTCTTCAGCTTCGAGGTTGATCACTTGGTTGTCGATAAGCCGTTGTATCTTATTCTTCAGGACGATGCAATCCTTGGTAGAGTGGTGCACGTACTGATGATAAAGACAGTACTTGGGATCGTTGAGTTGGTTCACCTTCGCAGGATGTCGTGGTGGAGGCAATGTCAGTTTATTACCCTTCATCAATGTATGAAAAAGGGTAATAACATCATCCTCGTCAAAGGAGAAAGTCTCCTTAGTTTGTCTGGAGTGCCTTGAGAATTGGAAGCTCCCTTGGAAGTGTCGACCTTCAAGACTTCTTTCCCTTTACCCCTACGGACATGGATAGTTTGATGGTGCTTGCTTTTGTCTTCAGATTTGGGTGTCTTCAACCCCAGTAATTCCAGATTAGGGACATCATTTTCTACAGCATCAGCGGCCCCAATGAAAGCATGCTATGTGTCATACTTATGTATACCAGACAGAACTTCACTGTAGGAAGGAAGTTATGTCGACAAGTATCCATAAGTTCTGAGTCTGGTATACCGATGGACATCTTCAATGCTAGTCGCCTGAAGCGTTCGATGAAAGCAATAACAGACTCAGTCCTCCTTTGCTTGGTCTCGACGAGCGTGGACATACTAACATACATGCCACTCTCATAAAACCTGTTGAGGAATAACCTTTCCGAATCTTTAAATGAATTAATATAACCGTCAGGTAGACTGCAGAATCATTCAAAATCTACCCCTGTAAGGTGCTAATAAATAGCTTTGACAAGAACGGATCGTCCCTGGGTAAGTGTAGAGTCTGCGTGTTGAAGTATGTCATGTATTGGCGAGGAGAAGTCATCCCGTCAAATGAATTTAGCGTCAGTGGCTTGTAGTTAGGAGGGCAAGTAGCATTCTCCCATTCATTAGGATAAGGTTGAGATATCCCCATCTTCTAAAGCTCGTCTTTGTGTGAGATGGTATCGAGATGGGCAACAAGAAATCGATTGCATCCTGCTGATTGAGCAGATATTAAGAAACGACTACTATACGGTTGTCAGGCGACGTTGGTGAAGGACCACCTCTAGTATTTATAAGATTTAGAGGAGACACAACAGAATGATACTCCTTCTGTAGTGAAGGAGGGTTGTTGCTATGAGCCGGACTAACGTGTACTGAGACGTTTGGTTGAGGTGGAGGAACAGCCCCAGCAGTTTGGACTACCATGATACTGGTAAGCATATCAGTGATCTTGGCAAATACTGTTTCAAGACTCTCTAGCCGTTTGTTGGTCTGATCACTGGCTTCTTCAGGTCTCTCTCCATTTGCCATGTATGTAGATAACATGCGAGGATGAATAGAGGAGACAGTACAACTGGTGCTGATACTGTCTGTCTCTGAGTTAAAAAGTCCCTCGTCTTCAGGTAGGGGAGATAGATAGTCACCGTCAGAATCGGAGAGATCATCGTCATCTGGAAGGCTACCCCCAGTGTGAAGGTCATCTGCTTCAGACTCCGAAGGAATACTACCTCCAGCTGAAGGATCATCACCTCCAGCTTGGGAGTCATCGTCATCTATACGGAATTGCATCCTTGACCGAGTACCCATATAGACTCCTTCAGTGTAACAGCTCGCTGGCTATCTGTTGGTAGACTTCTTCTTCTTCTGTTTGTAGAACTGAGAGAAAAAATTAGGTTCGTGGTCCACCTTCTTTGATTGGGGTCCCGTAAGTAGGACCCCATGAAGCCATGTTGGATGAAACACATAGCAGCTTTTAATCATCAGAGTGATGCATTCGTCTAAACACGGACTGCCTCTGAGGCACTCTCGTTGCTTTGGAGCAGCAACAGTTGATGGCAATACTGGTGCATGGATGTACGCCATGAATTGCCGTATCCTCCCTCGCTTTACGCTTATGATTTATCATGTCGCGTAAATCGGCGGAAGGGAATTTTGCCTTAAAACCCATCTCACATGCATCACTGAGCTTTGCATATAGGATTGTAAGGGGATTTGCCGCATCCGGACTTAGTTCACGTGCAGGGGAAACCCCCACACCTAAGTTCCGTAATGACCTTAAAGACAGCCCCGTGCTATACACGGTGGGGTATGTCTTTTTGCTGTAGGCGCATAGACCCTACAACATGCCTTTGGGCGCATGCTTCCCTGAGGTCCTGGCAGCATGCCTGGCCTTTCTGGATGTGGGTGCATAGAATGGGTCATCAGAGCCTGGGCACATAGCCTTGGGCGCATGGCCCTGGGCACATAGCCTATTAAAGACAAAAGTCATATGGTTAGGGTTATGCGCCCATATACTGCCTTGGGTGCATGACTTTGGGCGCATGCTTGGGAAAGCAGCACTATTTTATTCCAGTTTCACTTTCTTCATTTGTGAGCCTCGTTCAGTTTGTCCAGAGCGTCGAACAATTCGATTCTTGGCATCGTAGTATTTTCCTTTGCCAAGTTTTGAGCGTTGAACACTCTGTTGTTGGTTGCACAAGAGGGAAGTTGCTGGCTAGTAGAGCCCAGAGCGGTATGCGCCTTCTTCGTGTCAGGAGCCTTTATGGCAGAGCTAAGCACCCATAGAGGATCTCCATACACCCATGTGGAAGGCCTATCGGCACATGTAACTGTGTCCTTCGGTTGCATATCTTCTATGACACTGGCAGGATATGCACCACGAGCCTTCGGAAGCCAAACCTTGCTAGACTTGTTTGGCTTCACAGATTTTGAGGGAGTAGAGCCATCCCTCGAGAGCATTTCTTCGAACGCCTGCTGATCGAACTTCACGATCAACATCTTCTGAGTGCTCCCCATTTTATCGGTATCGGATTGCGTCACCACCTTCTCGTCAGAGGAAAAGGTAGTCCCCAGCAGAGTCGTCATTTTTGTTGACACACACAAAAAAGAAGAAAAAATGCTGTCTTTTTTATTGGCATAAGGCACCACAAATCGAGTACACCTGAGTGATCCTGCGCTGAGGATCCTCGAGTACAAAAAGAATTCTGGAGAATGGGACGATGGAGATCGAGTGACAGTTGCTCCTTTACTCCGTTGACACTCCAATTACAAAAGTGGGAGAAAATCTAAAAAAATTGCTAACTCTCGGCTCACTGGAAAGAAGGGCAACAATTTGGCTCTTGAAATGCTCTCCATTCTGTCTGTCTTTATAGAGGGGGACGCCCTCTATTTATAGTCGTTTTGGCACTGAAAATGACTGTTATACGCCCACAGGTGGAAAATATACTGATTTTACTGTGGGCTCATGACACTCCTTTGGGCGCATAGGGATAGGCACATGGATACTAGATGATCGTGGGTAGACCGTGGGGTTGACGTGGCCGCATGCTTTGGTGCACGATTGCTCGTGGAGACTGACATGGCCGCATACTTTTGTGCATGATTGATCGTGAAGTTGGACTGATTCGTGTCACGACCTGCTCCCGAATAACCGAGTACGAGTTCGTGTCCAAACCCAGCCTATGCCGCGATATAGGCGGTAGAACGATGTCTAGTAAATACAGTAACATCCTCCACAGATACAATAACACAAATACAAATTGTACTCAGCAGTGACACAAACCAAGGAAACAAAAGTTCGATAGATAATAAAATAATAATATCCAAATCCAATGACAAAGAGACTGAAATCCAGAACAATAAAGTATCGCCCATCCAGAAACAAATCCGATCCATCTAAGAAAAAAACTAAGGCATGCATAAAGGTAAATCTAGATCCCTCCAGAGATCAATCATGGCTCCTGAGTCTCGGTACCAACAAGTCAGCACTACCCACTGCTGGTCCATAACATGAAGTGCTAGCGATACTCGTCCTCACCTATTAACAACGATCCAGTCAGGAAAGAAGCAGAGTACAACCATATTGCAATTAATGTTATTAGTCCAAAATAAGCTAGAACAACGAAAAACGATGATGGCAAAGAGTATATAAAGAACTAGTACTAGCAAGATATAAACTAGCAAGATATGAACTAGCAGAATATAATCTAGCAAGGTATGAACTAATAAGATAAGAACTGGCAAGATGTAAACTAGCAAGATGTAAACTATAAAGGAATAATAGGAACACTATGTGTGTGTGAAATACCTTTTAATACGTGAACGGCTAGGCTAATACGGTACATCATACGATGGCTATCCACAATAAAGGGTACGGCTAACTTATATGTGGGTGTACGACTTAGCTATCCACAATCAAAAATGTTTGGGTTTGTTCACGTACTTACTGAGTATTTCTCCTTCCGACTCTCTAATAATCAATAACGGTCAATGATACACTAAGAAGGATACAATAACTACGGTGTCACAATCGTGTCTCAATGAAATATCAAGCAATGTCTCAACGGGATATCAAACAAGAAAACGATAGAGAAAACGTTATAATGAACTAAAACATAAATGCAATACTATACTTGCCTGAATCCTTGTATAAACCATAGTCACAAGTAAAGGATGAGGGGAATGCTGATCTAGAAGTTGTCAACCTATAACACAAATCGTACCACGAACCGTGCACGAAAACCACAAATCAATTCTAATGTTCTAGTTCTAATTCATGGAATAGTGGTTAGTTGGGTTACTAATCTACTAATAATTAATTCTAGAATAATTCACTTAAAAACCTAATTTAACCTAATAATAATCTGAATAAAATCTAAACATGCAAGTTTGGCCATCAAAAGTTATGTTTCCAATTTTGGAAACCATGGCACGTAAATCGAGACGTGTCATTGACTATCTAGTCAAACGCTATGAACTCTAGATTTTGAAAATGCACCTTGATATATTTCAGTGCCACGGGTGCATTGGAATCAACCGTGCCGCAAAATTATGCTTTGGTTAAAAGATATTGCCGTTATGGCTAATCATGACCAAAATGGTGATCAACCGATCAATCCTGAGTTCAACAGAATAACTAAAATACTAGATGAATGAAATAATTTCTGAGAAACATATATGTCATATAACTCTGTGTTAGCTTTCTGAAACTTCAAACGGTTCGTGATTTCGATTCCTGGTCCTCCCGGAATCTCGAAAACATCGAAACGTGTCAAGTTTCGGACAACCGACACTCTACGAATTTTCCAGAAATTAAGGAATAATATCTACAAAAATAAATTACATGTTCAGAAAGTTTACCTGGATACGAATCCAACAAAAACAACGGCACGCGAAAATCACGTCGGAGTTGACGGCAATCGCTTCGAGAAGTCGGGATTCTCCAAGATCAAAATTCTTCAAAATTGGCTGAGAATAATTAGGGTTTAACTATCTGCAAAATATATATATACACACACACACACACACACACACACACACATATATATATATATATATATATATATATATATATATATATATATATATATATATATATATATATATATTTTATATATATATATATATATATATATATAGGGTCCGCGTTGACCCGCAGGGCCGGGTCGCTGACGGGCGGGCCCAGCGCCTGAGTGTGCAGTGAATGGCTAGTGGGCCAGGCCTGCTGACTGGGTAATTATTTAGGAAAAAGGGTTTTATTAGCCAAAAAATAATTTTTTAAGCAGTTTTAATTACATAAAATTATAATAAATATTAGAAATAGCCAAAAAAATATGAAAAAATTCTAGAAAATGTAAAATAACATAATAAAGCCTAGAAAATATTTGGAGTCAACCTTTACTCACATGCTTGCAAAATAAATTCTAGAAGTGCTAAAAAATAGGTTTTTCCAATATTTAATAATCAAAATAATTCCAGAAAATTCCTAAAATTTCCTAGAAAATATAGAAATTAGTTTTTAAGGTATTAGAGCCTAACAAAAATACTGGGTCTCAAAATAGTCACAAATGACCTTAAAATAAATTATGAAAGTCATTCATAAATATAAATCTTCATAGAATAAATGTTTAAAAATATATAAAAATGTCTAAAAATCATAATAAAATATAATATAGTTATAGACTGCTTATAAACCCTATCTAGAGATCATGTGACCACAAGTTGGTCCATAATCACCTATGGAGTTAGTCACAACTCCTATGATCATAGAAAATTAAATATAAACTAATCAAATAAAAATAAAATATATCACTAAATTATAATCGGGGTGGCAGATGCCACATACTATCCCCTTTAAAAATATTTTTGTCCTAAAAAATCAACATGTCATACTAAGTAACTTCTACAGGCAAACTCTAAAAAAAATTTCTAGTCTATATCATGGAAAGGTTTAAAATTCTAAGATTACTAATCTAGCATTAACCAAACATGAATGCTAACTATAACTATGGAAAGCCTTTAAGGAAACCTATTTGACTACATATACCTTCAGGTCGAGTCACAGCTACAAATGCTTGATCTTGTCCTTCCTGCTGTCCTCCTGGCCCTCCATGAGCATGTACTGGGTCTTGACGAGTAAATACTGTTAGGCAAACTCTTACTTGGTGCGTAGTCGATCCACACGATAAGCATTGTCCTAATCTTTTGCGACACACATCAAAATGATGGCCTGGTCTTCAACAGTATAAGCATGTAAAAATTGGCTGGATCTGATTTTGCTGCTGCAGGGAACAAGGCTGCAGGTGATAGTGCTGGGGTGAAGTCTTCTCCAGAATATTAGGACATTTTGCCGATCTCAATTGGTTGTTACATCCTCCATTTGCGTCTCTATCTCTCTTCTGCTTGTGCTTCAGCTCCTTCTCTAAGTCCTGTACAACTTTCAAGATTCTTTCATATGTGGTGGCCTGGCTGGTGGTGATGGCTATGCAAATTTCACGTGAAAGCCCTTTTCTGAATTTCTTGGCTTTGGCTGCAGGGGTCAAGGCATCTACGAAGTGACTGAGACGGGAGAACTCTGTGGTGTACTCGTCGATGGAGAGGTCGCCCTGCTCCAGGCTCTCGAACTCGTTCTCCAACTCCTCTCTGGCCGCGTCGGGGTATAACTTCATCTTGAACAGCTCCTTGAACTCTTCCCAAGTCACGTCTGGTATAGTGAATCGGGGCTCGTCTCTATACCACGTACGGGCGATGTCATAAAGCTGCATGCTAGCTGTCTCGACCTTCATGTATTCAGGGATTCGAGCCACCTGGAGGTTGTGATCCACGTTCTCTAACCAGTCGTCTGCGTAGAGAATCCCTTTCGTCCCTTTGAACTCCCTGGGCCTAAGGTCCATAAAATTCTTAGAAATTCCGGGGCACAGTGGGGGAGCCACCCTAGTCTGAAAAGCCTCCCTCAGGGTGTCACGGAAGATGTCGGCATGCCTCGTCTGGAAAGTGATGAGCTGCTAGAAAATCCCAAGGAGGGTAGCATTGTCCAGCGCAGGCGCTAGAGGCAAAACTGGTGCTAGATGCTAGAAGTGTGCTGGTGGAGGAAACTGTGCTGGTGGTAGAGTCGGTGGAGGGAACTGGGGAGGTGGTCGAAGGTCATCTTAGCGAAATCTCGAAGTCTGCGGCTGGGGTGTCTCGCCTAGATAGGTGAAGTAGCCTCCGTGGGTCGGTGGAGTTCCGTTCGCGGAAGACCCTCTTGGGTGTTTAAGGGAGCGATGTTCCTGCCTTGAGAATCCATTAGCTGCAATAAAAGAAAGGCATTAAACGGCGGAAAGATTCAAGCATGATACAAATCGAGAAAAGGTTAAAGTCGAAGGTGGAGATCAATAATCAAACATGTGGAGGATGTCCTTAAAATCTGTTCCTATTTGCAGGCCCGAAGTAGTACGACTAACTTAAGTACTACCACGAGTTCGCAGTCTTTGAAAAATGGACCTGCATGGGCCACCATAAAAGTTTGTCACGACCCGCTCCTGGATAGCCGAGTACGAGTTCGTGTCCAAGTCCAGTCTACGCCGCGGTATCGGCAATAGAATGCTGTTTAGTATACACAGTAACATCCTCCACAGATACAAGAACATAAATACAAATTGTACTCAGCAGTGACACAAACCAAGAAAACAAGAGTACGATAGATAATAAAATAATAATATCCAAATCCAATGACAAAGAGACTGAAATCCAGAACAATGAAGTATCGTCCATCCAGGAACAAATCCGATCCATCTAAGAAAATAAACTAAGGCATGCATAAAGGTAAATCTATATCCCTCCAGAGATCAATCATGGCTCCTGAGTCTCGGTACCAACAACGTCAGCACTACCCACTGCTGGTCCATAACATGAATTGCTAGCGACACTCGTCCTCACCTATAACAACGATCCAGTCAGGAAAGGAGCAGAGTACAACCATATTACAATTAATGTTGTTAGTCCAAAATAAGCTAGAACAACGAGAAACAATGATGGCAAAGAGTATATACAGAACTAGTACTAGAAAGATATAAACTAACAAGATATGAACTAGCAGAATGTAATCTAGCAAGGTATGAACTAATAAGATAAGAACTGGAAAGATGTAAACTAGCAAGATGTAAATTATAAAGAAATAATAGGAACAACTAAGTGTGTGTAAAATACCTTTTAATATGTGAACGACTGGGCTAATACGGCACATCATACGATGGCTATCCACAATAAAGGGTATGGCTAACTCATACGTGGGTGTACGACTTAGCTATCCATAATAAAAAATGTTTGGGTTTGTTCACGTACTTACTGAGTATTTCCCCTCCCGACTCTCTAACAATCAATAACGATCAATAATACACTAAGAAGGACACAATAACTATGGTGTCATAATCGTGTCTCAATGCAATATTAAGCAATGTCTCAATGGGATATCAAACAAGGAAACGATAGAGAAAATGTTATAATGAACTAAAACATAAATACAATACTGTACTTGCCTGAATCCTTGCACAAACCGTAGTCACAAGTAGAGGAAGAGTGGAATGCCAATCTAGAAGTTGTCAACCTATAACACAAATCGTACCATGAACCGTGCACGAAAACTACAAATCAATTCTAATGTTCTAGTTCTAAATTCATAGAATAGTGGCTAGTTGGGTTACTAATCTAATAATAATTAATTCTGGAATAATTTACTTAAAAACCTAATTTAACCTAATAATAATCTGAATATAATCTAAACATGCAAGTTTGGCCATCAAAAGTCATGTTTCTAATTTTGGAAACCATAGCACGCAAATCGAGGCGTGCCATTGACTATCTAGTCAAATGCTGTAAACTCTAGAGTTTGAAAGTGAAAATTGGTAGATTTCAGTGCCATAAGTGTGCTGGAATCAACCGTGCCGCAAAATCACGCTTTGGTCAAAAGATATTGCCGTTATGGCTAATTGTAACCAAAACGGTGATCAACCGATCAATTCTGAGTTCAACAGAATAACTAAAATACTAGATGAATGAAATAATTTTGGGGAAAAATATATGTCATATAGCTCTGTGTTAGCTTTCTGAAACTTTAAACGGTTTGTGATTTCGATTTTCGATCCTCCCGGAATCTTGAAAACACTGAAACGTGTCAAGTTTCGGACAACCGACACTCTACGAATTTTCTAGAAATTTAGATATAATATATACAAAAATAAATTTCATATTCAAAAAGTTTACCTCGATACGAATCCAACAAAAAAATGACACGCGAAAAGCACGTCGGAGTTGACGGCAATCGCTTCGGGAAGTCGGGATCCTCCAAGATCAAAATTCTTCAAAATCGGCTGAGAATAATTAGGGTTTAACTATCTGCGAAATATATATATATATATATATATATATATATATATATATATATATAAAGGGCGGCGGCTTAGAGACCCGGATCCGCGTTGACCCGCAGCGCCGGGTCGCTGACGGGCGGGCCCAGCCTGAGTGCGCAGTGAATGGCCAGTGGGCCAGGCCTGCTGACTGGGCCTGTTGACTGAGTAATTATTTCAGAAAAAGGGTTTTATTAACAAAAAAATAGTTTTTAAAGAAGTTTTAATTACAGAAAATTATAATAAATATTAAAAATAGCCAGAAAAATATGGAAAAATTCTAGAAAATGTAAAATAACATAATAAAGCCTAGAAATATTTGGAGTCAAACTTTACTCACATGCTTAAAAAAGAAATTCTAGAAGTGCTAGAAAATATGTTTTCCCAATATTTAATAATCAAAATAATTCCAGAAAATTCCTAAAAATTCTTAGAAAATATCGAAATTAGTTTTTAAGGTATTAGAGCCTAAGAAAAATACTGGGTCCTAAAATATTCACAAATGGCCTCATAATAAATTATGAAAGTCATTCATAAATATAAATCTTCATAGAATAAATATTTAAAAATATATAAAAAGTCTAAAAATCATAATAAAATATATTATAGCTATAGAATGCTTATAAACCCTATCTAGAGGTCATGTGACCACAAGATGGTCCATAATCACCTATGGGCTTAGTCACAACTTCTATGATCATAGAAAATTAAATATAAACTAATAAAATAAAATAAAAATCACTAAATTATAATCGGGGTGGCAGATGCCACAAGTCGTAGGGATCTACTGTCTTGGGCGCATAGAGCGGAAGTGAGTTTATGTGCCCACACTTGGGTGCATATTTGATCTGCAAGAAAACAATGTGGGCACGTAGACCCTCTTTTATCATGTGGGCGCATAGCTCCCCATTGATCCTATAGGCGCATACCTCCCTCTTCGACCATATGGGCGCATAGCCGTCTCTTTGACCATGTGGGCGCAAAGCTTCTTTTGTCTTTGTATTTTTCATGCTTCTACACCAAGCAGGATCTTATCTCTCTACTTGGTAACCATAAGAGCCACTTGAGTTCAATGTCTATAAGCTTCTGACATCGATCCTTTGTACCAGAGGATAGTTGAAGAGCAGACCCTTCTTGTCTTAATCCATCCTTATGATTCTTTTCTTCCTATTGATGATCAAGAACTATGTCGATTCCTTCCCTTTGTAATTGAATCTCCTTAGCAGATAGGAAACTTGTTGAAAAATCAAGGTGCTCCTTTAAAATTCCATGGATAACAGTTGAGAGAATATTCAATAACCTACTATGGCGTGACAGTCGCGCATTGTAGCCATTTATCTGAATCATGGAAACTACGGGTCCATGATGATTTCAGGTATAGGTTTTCTGACACTATTGGGACTATGTCCTAGATACTTCATGTTTCGACCACTTGAGTTGTTCTGTCAATGTCATTCAAAAATGGGTGAAGTTGAGAGATTATTCGGTACATATCATTCTTAAGTCACGGAGACAAGGGTTCACTGCAGCCAGATGTACACTGCCAGGGCATTAATTTTAGGTAAAATGATTTTGGATGTACATGAGTTCTGGGTACTATTGAGACTATATCGATATCCTAGATTTACATTATTTGGCCTCTTATCACCATTGAGAAACCCTACAAGAATTAGTTTTGATCTGTTTGATGTTGTCCTAACCTGAAGGATCTACGCCTAGCAACTCTCAGAGATTATTTCTAATACTATAGTCAATAGTAATAAGGATCCCTTGTAACGCTCTAGTCCCAAAATACGTAGGACTAGGAGATCATATATATGCCACCTACGTATCAAGAGAACTCCATCCCAGCTCGAGTACGTGCTGTCTTGTTGTTCTAAATCTACTATATCCCAATCCGCTAAATAATGATAACAATGACGAATCAAGTGCACTAAGGTCGATCAGACCGTAATACACTAATTCTCTAGAATAGATAAATGTTTTAGAGTGGACCCCCAATAGCATATTTATCATGAACAAGTTAGAAAAAAAATTAAGCTTGTAAAGGACTAGGCTATAATAGCACCAAGAGTCAAATATAGGACAAAGTAAAAATAAGGAAGATGATGTTTGTAACAACAACTGTATACCTGAAGTCTTCGCGAACCAACCATCATCCATCAATACACTAAACCTTGATAACTTCATATAATACCTGGAGAGGTCACCAGGTCCTCAGGGGACTAGCAAGATACATATAAACATGCCAAAATGTAATAGTACAACATATGCAAAGAAATAAGAAATAATCAAGGAAAAAACCAACTGAGGCACAATGGACTAAGACACCAAGATCTAAGACACAAGGAATCTAGACATAAGGAACCTACGACGCTGGCATGCCATACTAGAAGTGGCTAACAGGTCAATCCTGTAGTCTGTAGTTAAGGCAAGCACTCGCAATCTATAGTATCTCAATTTTAGTCAAGGCAAGCACTCCCGATCGAGATGGTATCCATTCCTAGTATCAAGGTTAAATAATCTTATAAATCATAGTCAAGGTAAGCACTTATAATCCACAGAATGTCATGAGTCAAGTCCTATGCAAGTCAAGTTTTGTCAAGTCATACTCAAGTCAAGTCAAGTCAAGGGAAATAATGGTGTAGGACTAGACAACTTTATCACGAGACACCAATGAACTTGGAAGCAATATAACAAATAATGAACATATGACAGAAATTAAGAACGTGCATGTAAACTAAAAATATGATAAAAGTAAAACTATAAACAAGATAAGTGAAACTAGACATGGGATAAAGCAATCATAAATATAAGAAAAAGACCAACAAAGAGGTAATAAATATGCATATAAAATATACCGTACAAGCTGGCAATGTATACTTGCTTGGAGTTAGCAAAATGGCCCACAAACAACTCATCAAATCAAAGAGTCACGAATCCTGAACTCCCGCAAATGCCTCCGGTTACTGAAACAGACATCACCAATATTTTGTCATAATAAAAATGTCTAAGTTTGACTATCCATAAGTCTAATTCTGGATACAAAGGCAAAATGATAATTTTGGTCCAAAATAATGTCCGCCGTTGTACCCACTTTGTACCAAAAAATATGCCATAACTTATGGTCTCCAAAGTCGACAAATTATATACCTACAAGCTCAGTTTTTTGATACGAACTCAACGATATATCCAGATTTGGATTTTGATGAGCCGTGCACAAAATTGGCCGTTGAGTCGGATCGTGGGCCCGCCAAAATAGAGTTTCTGTCGACCTTCTCAGAATATGACCAAACTTGGCTCATAGGACCAAAAAAATGATACGAGTCCAGCAGTGCAAGCTTCGTCGCAAGGTGACAAACATGCACAAAGTAATTAGGGATTTTGCAAAGAGGTCGATACAGAAATTTTTGACGGATACGCGTCGAATTAGTCGCGCACACGCAACCAATTCGAGTTCCGTCAAATCCCACATATCCACAACATCCGTACGCACCTTTCAATGCTCAAGGGTTGCGACCAAGCCACCTGATTTGTCGGGACGGACCCCGTATCGGGAAAAATTCTAATTTTTGAAAACAGTTTTCTCAGTTTGTTTCCTGATTTTGGAAGACAAATTACTTCACAAATATATGATGAAAATAGAAACTATAAAAGGGTTTTAAAGACCTATAGGTTGTATAAAATATTATTTAAATAGATTTTAAAATTTCTATTATCATGTTCGTGATTCTCCTTCCAATATAGGGGTGTGAGTTTAATTTCGGTCAAATTCTAAACAAGATTTTATCAATCTTTGCATTGATTTCCTACACATTCAAATAAATTTTATGCAAATCTGTTTAAATAGGTTTGAAGAGGGTCATGCCATCTACGCATAGAATTTTACGTCTTAAGAATTTATCAACCGACGAGAGAAAATATGTCGAGGAAGATGGTTATCGACGTCAACTGCTATAGTTTTTGTCGCGCTGTGGTGCACGGATTCTGGCAACTCTGGTCGGCCTCCGACGATGCAGTTGGCCAGGGGTGGCGCACCGAGGATCGGGGCTGGTGTGGCGAGGGTTTAGGGTTAGCGTTTAGGTTCTCTTCTCATTTTGTCTATAATATATATTGGAAGAGGGGGTTCCGGGTCACCATGGGCGAGTTTGGAGGGGAAGAGGCGGTGAACAGTGCAATAACACTGTTCGCAGGTTTTTTTTCCTTTTCTTTTCTAAAGACTTAACTATATATTTACCTCTTTATATATAAACATATATAAGTATGTGTAACTCCCTAAACCTATTTTTGTATATTTAGAATTGTTTGAAAATTTTCCCAAAAAAAAAATCATTTTTGGCTTTAAGTAATAATTAGTTATATTGAAATTTTGTTAGTTAAATTGATTTCATTTCAGCTACTACATATTGAATTTGATTAGTTAATAGTAATTTTTTTTATCATTATTCCTTTATCAAGTATTAATTACAATTAGATTCTACATATTAATTATTAGTTTTACTTAATGATAATTATTAATTATTGATTTTTCCTAAAAAATTTCTTATGGTATAATATTATACTTTTGTATAAAACCTAATTTTATAATGAATTTTTATTTGTTTTAGATCCGGTTAATGCAATTACTTTTAGTAGCAAATATTGTTACTTTTAAATAATGATTTTGATAGGCTTGGACCACCAGTCTAGAGGAGGGATTGGCAGACCTTATATCTGAAATTACCTAATCATTTCTGTTAATTAGCTATTAATCTGTTATCAACTAATTTCGTAATTTTTAATTAATAAAATCTGTTTTGAAAACTGTTTGAATTTTTTTTTAAATTGATAATCTGTTAGAGGATAACAAATTTTGTAGCAATTTGGAATCTGTTATTAATTCTTCTAAAAACCCCCAGATCTGATTTTTATTTCAACTCTGCCACTCCTCTACACACACACATAATATTTTATCATAAATAGGTGCACAGTTTCCAATACAATTATGACATATCACAGCAGTGTCTGACATTCTCTCTCCTCACTCTTTCTCTCTCCTTTCTCTGGTGAAGGACCCGATAGATCTCCCCAGCTGATCGCCGGCGGTCAACCACTGCGAGCCACCACATCCAACTGCCGCCTCGCCAGCAGTTGTCAAAGTTGGGTGAGCCGCTGCCTCGCCGTCTTTGTTAGATCTGATTCAGATCTCGAGATATGAGTTTAGAGCTTCCTCCTTGGACCGCCGCCTTCGCCTCGGGAGTCACCAACAGTTCCTCGTGCGCTTCCCGCCGGTGAGTGCTCTTCAGGTCGCTCGCTGAGCTACTGCGCGATCCAGCGCCTCGGGCACGAGACGCTGCGCCTTCCAGTCCCGGCTACCGTCGTCCTCTCCGTGCGGCCACATCGAGTTCCGTATACCCCTTCGAGATCCGCACCATCTCGTGGTTCGAGCCTCGTCGCCTCTTCGAACCGGAGCTCCTCGTTCAGACTGTCGAATCATCATCGGAGACTTGCTGCCCAGATCAACCTCATCTACAGCTCACTTCTTGCAGATCGAGTCATCGGGATGATTTGTAGACGTCGCTGAAGCAAGCCGCCATCACAAAGCTACCGGATCTGGACCCTGAAGCTCGACCACCGCTCGCCGTGGCCTCCACCGAGCGCCGAGGTGAGCTTTTCCCATCTTCTCTACTGATTCTTGTTCTTCTTCCTCTTCTATAGTTTGGTGGGGGTGAGATTATGGGAATAGGAAAAGAGAGAATGGAGACTAGGAAAAAGTATATAGGAAAAAGAAGCTAGGGTGTGGTTCTCGGTTTTGCTCGGAAGATAAGCTATTATGAGAAAGGAAGTTGCGGTCATGAAGGAATTTATTAGGGTTAGGGATTGGGATGCTGGAGGAAGAAGACGAGAGTGAAGAAGAAAGGGATTTTGATCGGTCGGCTGAAGAATTAAGAATGTGAGAGAGAAGAAGAGTATGGTTATATATTTAGGTTTTGCAAGTGGGCTGGGTTTGGGCTTCTGTCCAAAAACCTGTCATAATAACTGTTTTGATTATTAAGAATTGAAGTGGACTGGAAGATTGGGCCGGTTTGATGGGCCAGGCTGCGGGTTCAGTGTTGGATTTGCTGGTTGATTGTAATGCAAAATAAGAAATTAGTTTGGGTTTGTAAGTTGAACTATGGGTTGGCAGCAGTAGCCTTGGGGCTGAGTATAAAGGTCGGGTTAGGAATTTTCTTAGAATTAGCAGTGGAGTTAAAAGACTGGTTAGTGAAGTTGGGCTTGACTGGGGCTTGAATCTATTAGTTTTTAGATAATTTTGTGTTTAGTTGTATGGGTTGGGCCTAGAAGCTGGGCTCAGTTCATGGATTAATGCATGGGCCCAACAGTTGGAAATAATTTTACAAATGAATTATTTTGGGCTAGGCTTTGGGAATTTTGTGAGAATTTTTAGTGATAGCTAGATGTTGGGTTTAATTCTCTTGAGTTGTAAGAAATAGAAAGGTTAGGCCAGTGAAGGGAATAAATGGCAGTTGCTTGGGCTGAGTAGGAAAGTGAGTAGTTGGGTTGGGCCTGCTATTTAGACTTAAACTACTTTTATTAAATGTTATTCCTTGGTTAATTACTGTCTAAATGATTCTATTTTTTTATACCTTGCTAGTAAAATGTTCTAATAATTTATAAAATATAATATGTATTTTTCATTAGTATTTATGGTGACTAAAATTATAAAATAAATAAGTATTTCCTAAAAATGAAATGTTTTCCTAGTATTTATTTGATTAGCATATCTAAAACTTCTAAGTATTACTTGTTATAAATATTGAAGCATATTAGCAAATGTTTACATATAAGATTTTACTAAAACAAATTCATATTTTTTAATTATTATTTTTGTGCAAATTATTTCAAAAGGATTTTGTCTACCTAATATTATTTTGCTAATAAAATGTTTCTAAAAATTTCTCAAATCATATAGTATATATTTTCATTAGTATTTATATTGATTAAAACTATAATATTTTTCAAATATTATTAGCTAGAATGTTCCATTAGCTAAGTTAGTGATGTAGTTGGCTAATGTCTTTATTTTAAACCCTAATAATTGTACAAAAATATAACAGGTGGTTTACAACCATTCAGTATTACTCTCGTGCAACCAAACCAAGGCAAGTACACTGACTCGACTTGTACTTTGTTTTTCTGTCTTACATTCCTGTGCCTTGTTCTCATATCGGACACGAGATACACACGATTGCCTTATACATTGTTCATTGCTTGTGAGTCATTGTTTATTGCGGGGATTGGGGGAAATATTAGCTTTTGTGTGACCACACCCAACATAGGTAATTGTGGATAGCCTAATCGTACACTTCACGTACGATAAAGCCGGACCTTGTAAAATTGATTGACTCATTGACTCATTGCCTCATTGATTGATTGTGCTCCTAAGCCGGTCACATATTAGTTTAATATTTCAAATTTTCACAATTGCATATTGATTGTCGTGTTCATTGCCTTGTACATTGATAGCCGTGTTCATTGTCTAGCATATTGATTGTCGTCTATTGCCTGCAGTTTTTATATTTCATCTCTGGTACCGTAGTTTTATTTCATGTTCTAGTATTCTGGTATTCTGGTTTCACCTTGTACTCTGTATTACAGATTACATTATATATTGTCTTGTCAGGGTTGTACTTTGCTCTTTTCTTGACAGGATACGTTGCAGGTGAGCTTAGGCCACATGGAGCATGTGATTGCACTAGATATTACAGCTTTTCATTTTATTTAATTTTCTGGAGATTGTATCTTGGATATTCATTATTGTATATTTATTTTATTTGACCGGATTTGTCTCCGGCTGATTTTATAAAAAGACTTGATGGATATTGGTGATCATTTTTGGGAACGTTATAAAAGCTGTGTTTGTTACATTACATTGTGACTTGGAGTTTTTCTTAGTATTGTACAGCTTACTTCGTCGTGTCTATCGACGAAGGCTGGGCGTGTCTGACTCGTATCCGATTATTCGGGAGCGGATTGTGACATATTTTAGTGGTGGCCCATGCAGGTCTGTCCTAATGACACTTAGGCTATAAAGTGTTATTGGAGGACCAGTGAAGCTAAGGAAAACTCATCACAGCATAGGATCCGTAGGAAATAGTTATGGGTATGGTTTTACTAAAAAAAATTATTATCCTATAGTTAGGCCTATCTAATCGATTTTCTGTTTTGCAGGGTGGTTTAGACACGCAACACTGAGGTTATTAATTTTCTTGCACTTGAAAGTTCTGAGTTTATTTCATATATACATTTTGCTAGTATAAATGTTTGATTGATAATATTTGATCTGTCTTTAGATTCTCTTAGCACGTGGAATTTTTCTAAAAAAATTTTATTGTTATTCAAAAACATTGTTTCTAATTTGAGATTTTATTTCCTATAGAGAATTGTTTTGTCTTACTGATTGATTCTTATAAAATTCAGTATTTCTAAAAGGGGAATACTTACATTATTTCTAATTATGATCATAATTTCTAAAAACTTATTTGACTTTTCATAAACTTCATGGAATTTCTAAGGACAAAGTTGAGAGAGTACTCGACGACCTACTATGACGTGGCAGATGCGCACTGCAGTCATTTATCTGGGTTATGGAGACCGAAGGTTCACTGCAGCCAGCTGCGCACTGGCGAGGCATGAGCTCTAAGTTAAAATAATTTTAGATATTCATAGGTTCTCGAATATTATTGAAGCTATATCCTACGTCGTAAATTTTTGATCTCTTGAGTTGTTTTGATAATATGGATAAAGTTGACAAAAATATTCGATAAATTAATATTATTTAAATCATTGAGCCAAAGGTTTATTGCAGCCAGATGTATATACACTGGCGGGGCATGAACTCTAGGCAATATAATTTCAGATATATATGATTTTCGAATATTATTGAGACTGCATCCATGTTATATACCATGCTTGAACTTTTATTTGTCACTGACGATTTTACTAGGAATTATCTTGATTTTGATCTTTGAATGTCGTAGCAATTTTCAAAAAAAAGAAAATCATTTTGTTACCAAAGGTTCCTTATATAAATTTCTATTGGCTTTTCTAAAATGTATTATGACCATAATAATGAACATACCTATATGGTTTTGATTTCTGGATGGTTTTGTCCTAAATGATTCTTCATAATTTTATGACTATCTTTTTGGGTGCAATTTTTACTATGTAAAACTTTAATTTTTCTCATGTTTAGAATTTATCATACTTGAATATTTAAAAAAAAGGATCATTTTAGAAAAATCGTGATTTTATTAGTTGTATTAATTTAGATCTTATGTTTAATTAATTATTTTCAAGTCTTTGTATTTTGATTATATTTACCATGCCATTTGAAATTTCGAGGACGAAATTTTTGTAAGGGGGGTAGATTTGTAACACCCTAAACCTATTTTCGTATATTTTGAATTGTTTGAAAATTTTCCAAAAAAAAAAAAATCATTTTTGGCTTTAAGTAATAATTAGTTATATTGAAATTTTGTTAGTTAAATTGATTTCATTTCAGCTACTACATATTGAATTTGATTAGTTAATAGTAATTATTTTTTGGGAATTTTGACTTTCATCCCACTTGTTAATATGTAATTGTACTTACATCCCACATTTTTATTTTATTAGACTATCATCCCATTTTTTGTCACGAAAAGCATTCATTTTGTCACAAAAAATATTTGTTTTGTCACCAAAAATATTTTTTGTGACAAAAAGTGGGATGAAAGTCTAATAAAATTAAAATGAGGGATGTAAGTACAAATTCATATTAACAAGTGGGATAAAAGTCAAAAATTCCCACTTATTTTTTTTATCATTATTCCTTTATCAAGTATTAATTACAATTAGATTATACATATTAATTATTAGTTTTACTTATTGATAATTATTGATTTTTCCTAAAAAATTTCTTATGGTATAATATTATACTTTTGTATAATACCTAATTTTATAATGAATTTTTATTTGTTTTAGATCCGGTTAATGCAATTACTTTTAGTAGCAAATATTGTTACTTTTAAATACTGATTTTGATAGGCTTGGACCACCAGTCTAGAGGAGGGATTGGCAGACCTTATTTCTGAAATTACCTAATCATTTCTGTTAATTAGCTATTGATCTGTTATCAACAAATTTCATAATTTTTAATTAATAAAATCTGTCTTGAAAACTGTTTGAATTTTTTAAAATTTGAAAATCTGTTAGAGAATAACAAATTTTGTTAGCAATTTGGAATCTATTATTAATTCTTCTAAAAACCGCCAGATCTGATTTTTATTTCAACTCTGCCACTCCTCCACACACACACACGCAATATTTTATTATAAATAGGTGCACAGTTTCCAATACAATTATGACACATCACATCAGTGTCTGACATTCTCTCTCCTCACTCTTTCTCTCTCCTCTCTCTGGTGGAGGACCCGGTCGACCACCCCAGCTGATCGCCGGCTGTCTACCACCGCGAGCCACCATATCCAACCACCGCCTCGCCAGCAGTTGTCAAAGTTGGGTGAGCCGATGCCTCGCCGTCTCTGTTAGTTCTGACTCAGATCTCGAGATCTGAGTTTAGAGCTTCCTCCATGGACCGCTGTCTCCGCCTCGGGAGTCACCAACAGTTCCCCGTGCGCTTCCCGCGGGTGAGTGCTCTTCAGGTCGCTCGCTGAGCTACTGCGCGATCCAGCGCCTCGGGCACGAGACGCTGCGCCTTTCCGTCCCGGCTACCGTCGTCCTCTCCGTGCGACCACATCGAGTTCCGTATACCCCTTCGAGATCCGCACCATCTCGTGGTTCGAGCCTCGTCGCCTCTTCGAACCGGAGCTCCTAGCTCAGACTGTCAAATCATCATCGGAGACTTGCTGCCCAGATCAACCTCACCTACAGCATCACTTCTTGCAGATCGAGTCATCGGGATGATTTGTAGACGCCGCTGAAGCAAGCCGCCATCACAAAGCTACCGGATCTGGACCCTGAAGCTCGACCACCGCTCGCCGTGGCCTCCACCGAGCGCCGAGGTGAGCTTTTCCCATCTTCTCTACTGATTCTTGTTCTTCTTCCTCTTCTATAGTTTGGTGGGGGTGAGATTGTGGGAATGGGAAAAGAGAGAATGGAGACTAGGAAAAAGTATATAGGAAAAAGAAGCTAGGGTGTGGTTCTCGATTTTGCTCGGAAGAGTAGCTATTATGAGAAAGGAAGTTGCGGTCATGAAGGAATTTATTAGGGTTAGGGATTGGGATGCTGGAGGAAGAAGACGAGAGTGAAAAAGAAAGGGATTTTGATTGGTCGGCTGATGAATTAAGAATGTGAGAGAGAAGAAGAGTATGGTTATATATTTAGGTTTTGCAAGTGGGCTGGGTTTGGGCTTCAGTCCAAAAACCTGTCATAATAACTGTTTTGATTATTAAGAATTGAAGTGGACTGGAAGATTGGGCCGGTTTGATGGGCCAGGCTGCGGGTTCAGTGTTGGATTTGCTGGTTGATTGTAATACAAAATAAGAAATTAGTTTAGGTTTGTAAGGTGAACTATGGGTTGGCAGCAGTAGCCTTGGGGCTGAGTATAAAGGTTGGGTTAGGAATTTTCTTAGAATTAGCAGTGGAGTTAAAAGACTGGTTAGTGAAGTTGGGTTGACTGGGGCTTGAATCCATTAGTTTTTAGATAATTTTGTGTTTAGTTGTATGGGTTGGGCCTAGAAGCTGGGCTCAGTTTATGGATTAATGTATGGGCTCGACAGTTGGAAGTAATTTTATAAATGAATTATTTCGGGCTGGGCTTTGGGAATTTTGTGAGATTTTTAGTGATAGTTAGATGTTGGGTTTAATTCTTTTGAGTTGTAAGCAATAGAAAGGTTAGGCCAGTGAAGGGAATAAATGGCAGTTGCTTGGGCTGAGTAGGAAAGTGAGTAGTTGGGTTGGGCCTTCTATTTAGACTTAAACTACTTTTATTAAATGTTATTCCTTGGTTAATTACTGTCTAAATGATTCTATTTTTTATATCTTGCTAGTAAAATGTTCTAATAATTTATAAAATATAATATGTATTTTTCATTAGCATTTATGGTGACTAAAATTATAAAATAAACAAGTATTTCCTAAAAATAAAATGTTTTCCTAGTATTTATTTGATTAGCATATCTAAAACTTCTAAGTATTACTTGTTATAAATATTGAAGCATATTAGCAAATGTTTACTTATAAGATTTTACTAAAACAAATTCATATTTTTAATTATTATTATTGTGCAAATTATTTCAAAAGGATTTTGTCTACCTAATATTATTTTGCTAATAAAATATTTCTAAAAATTTCTAAAATCATATAGTATATATTTTTATTAGTATTTATATTGATTAAAACTATAATATTTTCCAAATATTATTAGCTAGAATGTTCCATTAGCTAAGTTAGTGATGTAGTTGGCTAATGTCTTTATTTCAAACCCTAATAATTGTACAAAAATATAACAGGTAATTTACAACCATACAGTATTACTCTCGTGCAACCAAACCAAGGCAAGTACACTGACTCGACTTGTACTTTGTTTTTCTGTCTTACATTCATGTGCCATGTTCTCATATCGGACACGAGATATACACGATTGCCTTGTACATTGTTTATTACTTGTGAGTCATTGTTTATTGCGAGGTTTGGGGGAAATATTAGCTTTTGTGTGACCACACCCAACATAGGTAATTGTGGATAGCCTAATCGTACACTTCACGTACGATGAAGTCGGACCTTGTAGAATTGATTGACTTATTGACTCATTGCCTCATTGATTGATTGTGCTCCTAAGCCGGTCACACATTAGTTTAATATTTCAAATTTTTACAATTGCATATTGATTGTCCTGTTCATTGCCTTGTACATTGATAGCGTGTTCATTGTCTAGCATATTGATTGTCGTCCATTGCCTGCAGTTTTTACATTTCATCTCTGGTACCGTAGTTTCATTTCATGTTCTAGTATTCTGGTATTCTGGTTTCACCTTGTACTCTGTATTATAGATTACATTGTATATTATCATGTCAGGGTTGTGCTTTGCTCTTTTCCTGACATGATAAGGTGAGCTTAGGCCACATGGAGCATGTGATTGCACTGGATATTACAGCTTTTCATTTTATTTTATTTTTTGGAGATTGTAGCTTGGATATTCATTATTGTATATTTATTTCATTTGACCGAATTTGTCCCCGGCTAATTTTGTAAAAAGACTTGATGGATATTGGTAATCATTTTTGGGAACGTTATAAAAGCTGTGTTTGTTATATTACATTGTGACTTGGAGTTTTTTTTAGTATTGTACAGCTTACTTCGTCGTATCCATCGACGAAGGCTGGGCGTGTCCGACTAATATCCGATTATTCGGGAGCGGGTCATGACAGTATGCTACGCACCAATATGGGAAAAGTCAACCAATGAGTCTCTTGTGCCATTCACAAATAAATAGCACATGGGAACTCGATTGATTGGCACATCCTAGGCATGCACGTCATAGGCTCAAAATGAGTCAAAATTATATATTGGGTCAAATGATTTTGATTGATATCGAGTCCCGAACTCACGTTAGAAGTTAGGTCTAGAATTACGGTAGATGGACAAATGGCCTAAACTGACCCGAAGTTACGCGAAGTCAAAAGAATATTAGGGGACAAGTTTAGATGGGACATGATATATCAAATTAGAGGTGGACATGTATACTTAGAAGCTCATAAAGGACGTTTTCAAAGATTGGCATTTCTTGTGCTCCAAAAATTAAAGCTACGAAAAAGTACATCTATAGTCATAATTAAAGATTAATAAAATCTAATAAATAAATAAATCATATAAAATAAATAAATAAATAATTTTTAAAAATTAGGATGTTTACAATCTACCCACCTTAAAAGAATTTCGTCCTCGAAATTTAATAACTCAATAATAATTAGGGAGAAGACGCTTTTCAACAATCGAACAAATGATCCGTCTTGTCTTCAAATATTTAAGGGACGTACTCTAAAATTTTCCTACAAAAGCCTAAAGGAAATAACTGTCAAGCTAATACTAATTCCACTATCTATAGTGGGTTTTCTACCATCCATAGTCACTAACTCCTTCCTAAATTTGAAAGGTAGTTATTTATTTACCTACTAGAGATCCTCATATGTTATTGTGATTATTTAGATAGAGCATATGAATCTTCTAAATTGTGCATTTAATCTACATGTCTAACTATATCTCATAATCATATTATTATCAAAATTATATAAAAAAAAATTTACCTGACCACGCTAAGTTATATCTACCATTATGTCCAATTCTAACTGTACAACTGATATGACAGAATAGTAAATGGGTTGGGTGAGGCTACGTTTAGGTTTTTCTTATAGATGGTCAATCTTTACACTAAATCTATCACTATATTCTTGATCAAGTGACTAATGTAAGTGTGTAACCTAGTATGACAATATATTTATTTCTATACTAAGGACGTCTACCCACCTTTGGTCACACTACCCCATGAAACATATGATGCCCTAAAAATTTATAATCCTAGCACAGTAGCTACAAAATTCGTACCACTATTTACCTACGGCATATAACATCTCTAATCCCCTTCTATCTATCAAGCAACCAGAACTCAATAAGCAAACTAATTTATACTATAAGTTATGAATTCCTGATAAATTATGTTATTCCCGAGGCATAATTTTTGATGGAAAACAAAGAAACAAAACTGTTGTCTCAATAGCAACAATGTTTCGTAGCAACAATTCAAAGAAGGTGCACTACAGAGATCCTTGGAGGATTCTGGGTAAAAAAATTTAAAGAGATTTCGTTGCAACAGCAAATGAAAGTAGAGCTTCTTTTATGAAGGTACAAATCGAGTTGCTAGCAGCAGCAGCAGCGACGAAAGCCCACAAGAAGTATCTGATTAGATCAGAGAAGAAGAGAAGGAAAGAAGAAAGAGAAAGGCTGCTTTGCTGGGGTGATAAGATCACCGTTGCTCAAAGCAAGATTGGCCTATATACGATCCACTTCCAGGAACCAGCAAGTTCGAGAGAACTTCTAGAACGCTCGTCAGTCAATATTTGAGACTTGAATAGGCTTTCTGGACTTTACAGACTGCTTTAACTCTCTTCTTGGTGCATCTTTCAAAGGAGGCCAAGGGGCTCTATTTATAGAGTGGAGTGAGACTTCACCTCTTCTCCTATCCGATGTAGGACTAAAATACCAATACTCAAAAATAGTATTTAATATTTTAGATCATCCCATAATCAGCATAGAAGTGTGCTAGTCCACGCCTACCCCTTGAACACTCCCGTGTATGCACGAGACGTCATGGAGTCCGTGTCCGAGTCTGAGTCCGCACAACAAAAATCAACTTACATCTTTGTTGGAATTAATCCTTTTTCTTTCCAGGAAAATACTCCCACATGACACACACTTTATGCCCCACCACACCTCATGTACACACCTCAACACAAGCAATGCATTATATTGAGATACGCACCATTTGGTGTAGCCGATGTGAGACTATCTTTCCTAGTCCAAAGACAAAACCACCAACAATCCCCCACATATCTCAATATATGGGTTGAGCGTTCCCTACAGTGAATGCCTATCATGCATTAGGAGAGATGCCGCTACGACTTGAATCTTCTCGCATAGGTTAAATAACAGCATGATACAAGAATGGACTAAGCCTTGAATTCTGCACCATAACTGCAATTCTTCCTACTCACATAATGACATCAACTGTGCTTCTGGCTACACATTAAAGGCCTTATGCCAGTCTGGTTTCAGTGTATAATTTTTGGACGTCTACAAGTTTACCCTCAAGAGACGGCCTGATATCTCTGTCCATATACTATAGGTGAGTTCTTTATAAAGAGTCATGGCATGAAGCATTGCGCTTCTTTGCGGTGCTACGTCGCTATGACATGGCTTAAAGCTGAGACTTTAGCCCACCTGGATATCTCATCGTAGTGTCATACTACTGTAGCCTAAGGTCACATGCCTCTTTGTAGTGCCAAACTACCCAGCAGGAAGCCTTACGCTTCCGTGTGGTGTTACGCCGCTATGACATGGCTTGCGAAGCCGAGGTTTTTCCCTACTTGGTACCTCTTCCTGGTGTCATGCCACTGTAACATGAGGACATCGTACTATTTGTAGTGCTATCCACCTCTCTTTATTACGATTATCATACAACATTAGGCTACCTGCCTATTTGCGGTGCTACTCCGCTGTGACTTGGTTCACAAAGCCGAGGCATTACCCCTAATCGGGAACCTCATGGTGGAGTCACCCCACTATAGCATGGAGTTACACTTCTTGTAGTGCTGCGCTACTGTGCTTCCTGTAAAGCACTCCAGGCATTCACTCAGCCTGAGAAATCATTAAAGCATTTAAGCCAACCTTCCCACAGCATCCGTTTTTCGCAGAAAACAACAGTAGACAACAGTGGTTGTAGGTCCGTAACCTCTCTATGCCACAGATGATAAGTACCCACCATTCCTGATATTCTTCCGGTTAATAGTCCTCCATTGAACCAAAAGCTAGATGTCCAGTAGATTTTTCTTTAAACTAATAGCATACAACTTTATGGTAGGAATATAATAATACAATATCAGAATGCCTTCAAGCCCATTTTACAAGCTGTGTCATGGACCAACTGGCGCTTGAGGCCCTTGGTGAACGGATCTGCCAGGTTCTCCTGACTCCGAACATCAATCACTACAATAACACCCGTCTTGATGAGATCGTGTACTGCCCTCTGCTTCAACCGCACAGTCCTCTTCTTCCCGTTGAAGAGGTCATTTGATGCCACCGCCGCAGTCGTCTGATTATCGCAGTATATCGGTATCCCCGATATTTGTGCCCCAACTACTGGAAGATCATATATGAGCTTCCGAAGCTATTCTGCTTCCTCCACTGCGATATCAAGTGCAAAGAACTCAGATTCCATGGATGACGCTTGTATACTCCAGCTGTCTGACGCTTTCACCTGAATTAGGCTTCATCTTCATATCACACCTGTACGGCGTATCGATCCCTGGAAGATCCTGATACCCATAACGAGCGATCATCTTCTCCACATAATGAGACTGTGACAGCACTAGTCCAGTGTCTGTCCGGATGATCTTGATCATTAAGATCACATCAGCTTCCCCCAAGTCCTTCATATTGAACTTGCTCGAGATGGACTTCTTTGTCTCCGTGACACAACCCATATCCGTACCTAGGATCAGCATGTCGTCCACTTACATACAAACCATCACACCTCTTCTATCAGCAAACATCGTGTAAACACACTTGTCCGTCTCGCTGACCATGTAGCCATTTGACCTTATAACTGTAACGCCCCAGTCCTAAAATACGTAGGACTAGGAACGTAGACATGCCAGCTGTATTCATACGAAGTACACTCCAATATATGGAAACCTCGTATGAATACATAAGCTGTAAATGTAGTAGAACCATAACTAATCTCATCCACACAAAATAAATGAATAAAGGATATTATATAATCAACTATGAATTGTTATGATATACTATGTTGGGCGGAGACAAATCTACTACCAACAAGTAAGGGTAAAATACATGGAAAATGAAATGAGTTGGCGAGTGAAGCGAAGACAATCCAAGTGCAATCATCCTGGAAGAAAAAGCGATGATCACGGCTAGATCTAGAACACCTGCGAAAGACAAGAGCACACACCTGGCGAGATAACCAGGTCCTCAGAGGGACATAACAAGACACATAATATCATGCCATATAACTGAATAAATAAAGCTCAACAGAAAAGTATATGTCTAAACAGATAAAGGTCCTTAACCATTCTAAGTGTAAATGTATTTTGAAGACAACGTTCCACACAAGGGCTCCCGAGACTAGAAACACGACGCTTTAGCGTTTCAACCAAGGCACTAGTGACATCTAGAGGAAAATAAATAAATGTACGGCACATTAGTCTCTCGGGTGAGTCACTAACGGCAGCTAGATAAAAGTAAATGCACGACACATTTGTGTTTCAACCGAGGCACTAGTGGCATCTAGAGGAAAATAAATAAATGCACGGCACACTAGCTCTCGGCTGAGTCATAAATGGCAGCTAGAGAAAAATAAATGTGTGAAAGCCCCTGCGCCTAATAACTGTCTTCACCCTCCCCATGCACTACTCGTGCTGAATCCACACCACGATATTTCTAATAACTGCTAAGTCTTCTAGGCAATTATATTAGCAGTTATATCCTAACGCTCGTCCTGTACGCACCGATGTACGGTCGGTACGCAAGTCCGAATCTATATGAGACACGTGATATCGTGGCACACATGTGTCGGGCCAATGAATGCGGCACAAACAAAGGTGGTCCCTTAACTCTAGGCCAAGTGCATAAAGAAAACTAAAGTATAATAATTTACAACTACATAGGATTTTGGAAGAACAACTTATATAAAAAAATAAAACATGTATGATATTGACCAAGAAATTAAACAGTAAAGGCAAGGTGTCTTGCCTGGTAGGACGCCTGGTGTGCTGCGGTGATCAAGGTGGCACGAACTGTGACTTTGGTACAATAACTATGCAAGGTGACCTCTGATGGTGACACGGATAGTTCCATTGGGTCCAGAAGGGTCAAATTGGTTCGGTTGGACATAAGGTAGGCTTGAATTGGCGAAGGAATAGTAATAATGGGCCTAGTCACGGGTTGGAGAAAAATCGAAGAAAGTTGGAAAAATAAATAATAATATATACAAATTTTTGAAAGATATTTGTAATAGCTAAAAACTAGTTTCATGAGTCAAATATTTATAGTAAAATACTTAAAGTCATAAAGATGGTTTTTAGAAGGCTATTTATAATACTCGAAAATATATTCTTACTAGCTAAAAATAGTTTTTAGATAAATACTTGAAAAGTATAAAATTGTTTTAGGCAAACACTTAAACTTTTAAAATATGGTTTTTTTGAGAAAGTAAATAAAATCATTTTTGGTAAAAACTATACGTTTATTAACTATTTAAAAATCGAGAAATTTGTATACATTAATTGAAACTATATATATATATATATATATATATATATATATATATATATATATATATATATATATATATATATATATATATATATATATATATATATATATTTTTTTTTTCTCCACAAATATTTTTAAAATATTAATCAAATTATTTCATACAATTATAATTTCGAAAAATAATATTGGCACTAATAATAGCAAATGGCAAAATACTATACCCATATATACTTTTAACATAAAATAAAATATTAATAATACTACTATTAATAATAATAATAATACTACTATTAATAATAATAATAATAATAATAATAATATAATAATAATAATAACAACAAAAATCCTTGAAACTAATACAGCTAATCCCTTTTAAATAATAATAATATAATACCAACAAAAATCCTTAAAAATATTACAGCTAATCCCTTTTTAAATGATAATAATAATATAATAATAATAATATAAAATAATAAGAATAATAATGTTACTAAACCCCTCCAACATATACTGAACCATATACACAGTGAGAGAGAGAGAGGAAAGAAGAGGGAAGTAGCGGGGAGTGGAAGAACGCTCACCCAAGGAGTCACCGGCGGCGAAGCACGACGGAGGTGGTCCTGATCGGAGGGTGCTGGGTCTCGCGGCAGGTCCTGGTCGGGCGAAGGGTTCGGGTCTAGCAGAGGGTGGCCGCCGCAGGGGAGCGCGGCTCGTGGCGGCGGGACGAAGGCTTCGTCGGAGCGACCAGGGCAAAAAACTATGGGAATGCGCCGACGAGGGTCTGCGAGGCGGCAGCGGCTGTGGATTTGGCCGTCGCGGGCGGCGCTGGGTTAGGGCGTTCGGTTCTCAGTTCGAGGTACGGCGGCGACGGTCGGTGCCAAGCTCGGCGGGCGGCGGGAAGGAACGGACGGCGCTGAGTCGAGCGCGGTGGTCGAGGTGGCGAACTCAGGGGGCGATGGCGCTGAACGGAGCGCGGCGGATGGGCGCACACTCCGACGGCGAACAGTGTCGAAGAGGGTTTATCAGCGGGCTCGGCAGAGGAGGGCAAGTTGGGGCGGTGCGGCGTGGAAGGGGGTGTCGATGGCGACTACAGATCCGTGGGAGGCGGTCGACGGCGATTGTGGTCGTCGAACGGCTTCGGCTGTGGGTAAGGTTCCCCTCTTCTTCTTTTTGGATGATGGTGATGGTGAATTTACTGGTGGTGGTCGCCGGTTGATGGGGTCGCCGGCGACGAAGGGGAGGTTGGGGCTTTTCCGGTGTTGGTGGAGACACTTGGTAACGGGAGTTGGGATGTCGAATTTGGCGGGGGTGGTTGTTGTGGACAGGGGATGTCCGGAGAAGGTGGATGAAGACGGTGCTGGTGATGAGAATGGTAAGAGTGCTGGCGCTGTGTAGCCCGGCCGGGAGATTGGGGACGGGACACGGTGAAGGCGGGGCTGTGGTTGCGATGATGGTGGAACGGGTAGGGGGACGTCGTCGTGTCGGGGACTGTCCTGACACGACAGTGAAGGGTTGGTGGTTGTGTCCTGCGAGACACGGGAGCAAGATCGTGTCCGGCATGTCGGACACGGAAAAGAACGATGTATATGTACTGGAAAATATAGTGGATGTAGGGAGGCACAGACACGAAGCACAAATTTTATGGAGAATTTGGTTGTGGAGAGAATTATGGAGGAGTACCTCTCCTTTTATAGGAGGTGGGAATTCCCATTAGGATAAGGAGTTGGGGGATTTAAATTCCCAATTAGATAATATAAATCTTAATTCAAATAATTCAAATATAAATTTAAATTAAATTCTAATTTAAATCTAGATCATCTAAACTCAAATATAAATATAAATTCTACCTTTAAACTTTTTAAATTAAATCCATAAAATCAAATCGAAATTTAAAATGGCCACAAAAAAATTTTAAATATATTTTCTGAAAATATCAATAATAATAATTTCAAAAATAATAAATATTTGTAAATATCTTTTTGAATAATAAAATATTAATATCAATAACTTCAAAAATGGAAATATATATATAAATTCAAATTCATGTACCTCATGTGCAAGGAATATTTGTATAAAAATAGTTTTCTAATTTACTATTTATAAAACCTTTCATAATGTAAAATAAAGAGTTTGAAATTCCAATATGATGTATTTTACAACTTTAAATAATCGAAGATATTTATTAATTATTATTTGAAAAACCAAGCTTCTAACATAAAAATGTTTTACAAAAATATGTACCTCGCACATATTCGCACTCGTCGAGTCATACGAAAACGAATCTCGCGCGCGACGTAAAAATACGATTACGCGACGTACAATACAAAATTTTAAATCCATACCAATTTTTTAAAAAAATAGTAGAAATTTAGGAGTTTTACAATAACCTTGTCAAATTTTTCATGCCACATCTTGGGAACCTGTTTAAGTCCGTACAAGGATTTCACCAACTTGCAGACTTTGTCTTCAAGACCCTTTACGACAAATCCCTCTGGCTGTTGCCTGTTAATCTTTTCGGTCAGCTCGCCATTTAGGAAAGCCATTTTCACATCCATCTGATGTATCACCATCTTATGTATTGCTACGAGAGCAATCAACGTTCTGATGGTGGTCATCCGGGCTACTAGAGCATACGTGTCAAAGTAGTCAATCCCTTGCTTCTGAGAAAACCCCTTAGCTGCAAACCTAGCCTTAAACTTGTCAATAGTTCCATCTGCTTTCATCTTCTTCTTTAAGATCCATTTGCATCCAATGGGTTTCGCTCCTTCACGAAGATCAACCAACACCCAAGTGTTATTTGAGGTGATGTAATCAATTTTATTGTCAATCGCCTCCTTCCAGAAAACTGCGTCTCTGGTCTTCATCGCCTCATCATCGGTAAGCGGATCTGCTTCCACATGATAGGTGACAAAGTCATTTCTGAAGTCCTTCGACCTTCTCATACGGTTCGACGGCTCAGCGAGTGCTGGTTCAACCGTTGTTTAAACAGTAATATCTTCTTGGACTACTTCTTTATTAAAAAATTTAGTTTCTTGTGCACCCTTATTATTCTCCTGTATATCTGCAAGAACAATATTCTCGTGCCTTACAAAGTTGTCTTTAAAATATTCACAATTACAACATTCGATGATATGATTTGACTCAATATCAAGAAATCTACGAGCATCACTCTTCTCGGCATACCCCAAGAAGATCGTCTTCGTAATCCTTGTCCCCAGCTTCTAAATCTTCAGATCTGGAAGCTTCACATAAGCCAGACACCCCCACACTCGAATGACATTCAAGTTAGGTCTGACTTTGAACCAGAGTTTGTGAGGAGTTACGTCCGAAGTTGCATATGGCACTCTATTTAGAATAAAAGTAGCCATCAATGCAGCTTCTCCCCAGTAGCATTTAGGAAGACCCACAATTTGCAGTAATGAGTTCATCATCTCTATTGACGTTATGTTCTTCTTTTCTGTAACACCATTTGATTGAGGAGAGTACGGAGCAGTCGTCTTATTAACGATTCCATGTTTTCTGCAGAACGATGCAAATTCATGAGACCTATACTCTACATCTCGATCACTTCTGAGTAGTTGTAGATCGATTTAACGTTCAGCTTCAGCCCTGAAGTCTCTGAACTACTCGAATGCTACATCCTTCTACTTGAGAAGTCATGAGAGCGTGCACTTCGAGAAACACTTCAAACCGGCCTTTGTGGAGAATTGATAAAAGTTACAGATATCTGAGTGTACTAACTCCAGATGATCAGTACTTTAGTTCAATCGTTTGAGCAGCTTCCCAACAGTCTTGTATCTACACAGACCTTAAAATCCTTCACCTCCTTACCCCCACATTCTGAAGATACGGTCCCGGTAGGACAGCTTGAGTCTGCTTCTATCATAGAACAACTCCCAGTCCATTCAATAAAGTAACTATATCGCCATCAGCAGAAGTTCGAATATTCCTTCAGCATCGAATATCTTTTCGAAGCATGTTCCTCGCCAAAAATTACCATCTGGCTAGTACGAATGTCCATCTTTCAAATCTGTATCAGATAACAGACTTCTTAAGATCGGATCTTCAAAAATATTTGGTACGTATAACACGCATTCCAGTGTCCTTGTTGGTGGTTTATAACCATTGTTTTGATCTTCAGATATTCTGCTAGGTACACGTTCGCCATCGAGATATTCGTCATAACACGGCTCGTCCTTGGTGAACAGCTCCTTCGAGAGCACACGTAGTCAGATGCACTAGTATCAGACCACTAGTCAGCTACCACACTAGATAACTTAACCTGTACAACAATAGCAACCAAGTTAAGTAATCAAAATAACCAAGTTTGGCCATACCTGCTATTTTGGTTTGGGCTTGGATTTTCATTCACTCTTGTAGTGGCCCTTCTTGCCACATTTGAAGCAAGTCATATGAGACTTGGTCTTCTGTTGCTTGAACGAAGGACCCTTTACTTTCAGATTAGTGGAGTCATTCTTCTTGTGATGAAAATCTACCTGCTTCTCCTTTAACTCTCTTGTCTGCACCAAGTTGGCCTTAGCCAGTTGTTTGGACAGAGAATCCATCTTCTGTTGAGATCGTATTTCATCCTCAACGTGGATCTCTTGTAGAAGATCTTCCAAGCTAATGTCTAGCTTCTTTCGATGCATTCTAGCATAGAATTGCTCCAACCAGCAGGAAATTTCGAGACTATCCCTCTAACAACAAACTTGTCAACGTAGGACATCTTCTCGTCATCTAACTTCTGGCACAACTTCAAGAATTCCTTCACTTAAGGTAGCATCGCCATCTTGTCTTCGAAGAGCCACTTCTGGTACTTTTCGACGATGAAGATTTTGGACCTGTTCTTATCATCTTCATATAGCTTACCCAAAGAATCCTAGATCTCTTTGGCATTTACCTTCTTGGAATATGACTCTGCCAGAGAGTCTTCCATAGAATTGAGAATGAGCAGTTTACAGATGCTGTTTTCTCTCTTCCATTTGCTCTGTTTGACGAGTGCAGCAGCAATAGCATCGACAGTTCCTCCTTCTGGAATCGTCGGTTCATCCTCAATCAACACATGGTTTACGTCCACGAGTTGAAGATTAAAGGTGACCTTCCTCTTCCAGATTTGGAAATGTTCTCCGTCGAAATTCTCCAACTTGCTAAAGCTGGTATCAATGAGAGAAGCACGAGAGTTTTCCATCTTCTAATCTTGCTTTGAGATTGTTATTTTCGAGGTATAATTTTTGATAGAAAATAGAGAAACGAAATAGTTGTCTCAATAGCAACAACGATTCGTAGCAACACCTCAAAGGTGCACTACAGAGATCCTTGGAAGATTTTGGGTAACTAAAATCTAAAGAGATTTCGTTACAATAACAAATGAAAGTAGAGCTTCTTTTAAGAAGGTAGAAATCGAGTTGCTAGGAGCAGCGACGAAAGCCCACAAGAAGTATCTGATTAGATCAGAGAAGAAGAGAAGGAAAGAAGAAAGAGAAAGGTTGCTTTGCTGGGGTGATAAGATCACCGTTGCTCAAAGCCAGATTCGCCTATATATGATCCGCTTCCAGGAACCAGCAAGTTCTAGAGAACTTCTGTAATGCTCGTCAGTCAATATTTGAGATTTGAACGGGCTTCCTGGACTTTACGGACTCCTTTAACTCTCTTCTTGGTATATCTTTCAAAGGTGGCCAAGGGGCTCTATTTATAGAGTGGAGTGAGTCTTCACCTCTTCTCCTATCCGATATGAGACTAAAATACCAATACTTAAAAATAGAGTTTGATATTTTAGATCATCCCACAATCAGCATAGAAGTGTGCTAGTCCACGCCTACCCCCCGAACACTCCCGTGTATGTACGAGACAACCTGGAGTCAATGTCCGAGGATGATATTTTAGATCATCCTTTTTTCCTTCTAGGAAAATACTCCCATATGACACACACTTGTACCACCACCGCATCTCATGTGCACACCTCAACACAAGCAATGCATTATATTGAGATACTCACCATTTGGTGTAGCCGATGTGGGACTATCTTTCCTAGTTCAAAAATAAAATCACCAACAAATTCTATAAAGCACGATCATTCGTCACTCCGAAATATGAAGGGACGAGAAGCAATGGTACTAGAAAGCAAATAAAGAATAGTCAAGAGAAAATACGAAGTTCAAGGACGGTAGAGAAATTTCTAAAAGAATTGTCAAGGCAGTTGTGGATTGAGATTCCTAAGGTTTAATCATATTCGCATGCCCACTCGATATAGTAATGTAACTGAAACGGCTAACTCGACCTGCATGGGCCACCAAAAAAACATATAACGTTCCAATCCCAAAATATATAGGACTAGAAGATCGTATATATGCCAGCTACGTATCGTGAGGACTCCAGTCCAGCTCGATGTAAGCCCCCTAAATTTCTAATTATTTTATTATCATTTTATCAAATACAAATTTGTATGTATTTTTTTTCTTTTTTTGAGGTAATTATTTAGTAAATGAGTTACGATTTTTGAAAGATTATAAGTATTTTATACTTATTGGATATTATGAGCATTAATTATTTTTTTACAATAATAATAATTTTTTTAAAGCTAGTTTGAGATTTTACCAATTATGAAAAATATATTAGAGGTTTAGAGATTATTTTATTAAATATTAACAAGTAGCAAATAGCTTTTCATATTGTATAAATAAGTAGTTTTACTAAATAATTGTAATAAGAATAAATTTTATATTTTTAGAAATTATTTGATAATTATTTGGTACTTTAAATCATTCTTAGGATTTTAGGATTTATTAGTAAAAAATAAATAAATATGCATATAGTTATAAAAAGAAAAGAAAAGAAAAGAAAATTATTGCTATGGTTACTGTTCCGCAAAAAGTAACCATAGAAAAGATGAGCCACCCCAGTTTTCTCATCCGCATATATATTGAACAAGGAAAAAAAAGGAAAAAAAAAAAGAAAAGAGAAAAACCCTAACCCTAACCCTGCCCTAGCCACAACCAAGACGAGCCATGCCCACGCCCGCCGCCGCAGGGTGGCTACCGGCCGACCGCCTGCACGGCACCACAGTGGCTGCAGCTGCACAAACACAGCATGGGCAACAGTAGCAACAGCAGTCTTAGTGGTCGCTCATCAATTTTCGTATCATGATTTCTCCGTCCACTTGTAATGGTTTCACAATTCGCTTTTGCAGGTTAGATCACAACCCTACCCACTGCAATGTCCTTCAAGTAGATTAATTTAATTCGGGATAGATGCCTAGTAATTTGAGTCCAATGATTGACGAAAAACTGTTCTAAAACAGAACAGTTTTCTAGTTCGAAATCCTATATTGGAAGTTGATTTTTACCCAAACCATCGGCATATTCGAGATTTTGTTTGAATAGACTTGTAGACAACATATAGTAGATCAAAACCCATCTTGTAGATTTATTTTTCATCTACTATAGAGAAACTAATTCGTTGTTAAAGTTTTGGAAAAATCAGTTTTTAAAACAACAAAAATTTAGAAAAATTGTCCGATACGCCGTACATCCCAACAAACCGGGTGTCGTGATCACGAACCAAAAGCATCAGAAGGTGCGTATCGACTTTGCATACTTGTGGAAACTGACGGAAATCGATTTCGTTGTGCGTGCATGACGAAATCGAAGCGTATCCATTAGGATACTCCGTATCGGCTACTTTACAAACTAGGCCATAACTTTATGAACATTCGTCGTATCGAGATAAAACTTGCGCCAACAGGACCGTATCATTTTTCTGGTCCTATATGCCAAGTTTGGTCCGATTCTGAGAAGGTTAGTCGGAACGCCTATTCGGCGGACCCGCGACCCGCTCCAACGGGCGAAATTGTGCACGGCCCACCGGAATCCAACTTTGGACATATGGTTGGGTTCATCTCCTCAAATCAGATTACAGACATGTAATTTGACGACTTTAGAGACCATAGACATTGGCACGCATTTCGGTGCAAAATGGGTCCAACGGCGGACATCGTTTTAACCCAGAATTACGATTTTGTCCATGTTCCAGAATTATACTTTTGGATAGGCGTTTCCTAGATATATCTTTTACATCGGGAACGTTCTTGATGTTTGTTTCAGCATCCGGAGCCGTTCGTGGATTTTGAGATTTCTTGCTGACGTGATTGATTGCTTGGAGTTGCTATTCCCGCACTGCCAGGCAAGATACCTTGCCACCTTACTCTATGATTTTCTTTGTCTTATTTTCAATTATTTATATTCAATATTACTTATCTTTTGTTAGTATTATATCACTGTAAGTCTAAATCACACTTGGGTGCAAGCGACTATATCGGTCGTTTACTTGCTTTTATTTTATTCTCTTACACTGACTTAGCTTAGTAACCACCCATTGATGATGAGATATTGGTATATCTCATTCGATCTTGACACATGATCAACACGAGTTGTGTGTCACATGTAAAACACATAATCGCGTAGTCGGCCCGCCACCGATACGTATGAGACGTGCAACGGTTAGGAGTAACTGCCAATAGCTGTGCATGCTAGTAGATGTGGCAGTTGCTAGAGGTTCATATGAGTCATGGATGTGACCCTACTAGGCATTGGGTGGGGAGAACAGTTCCTTAACGTATGGGCCATGTATGCACTATCCTATTCCTGATCCTTCTAGCATCTTACATTCGATGAATGTTATGCTTTAAGGTCCCTGGTGTCACGACCCGTTACCCAAATTGTTGGGCCGGGCCGAGCCATGTCCAGCCTACGCTTAAGATAAAGCGCAGTAAACTGTTCTAGAGATAACAAGATAAGACTAAATGTGCTAACAATTCTATAAGTGAAGAAGAATCATAAATGCTCCAAACACAAAAGTCGTCGTATATAGTAAAATATCCAAGTACAAGTAAACTGAAATGTAAAACTGGATACATGTCCAGTTACAAAATGATATAGTCTAATACATGACTACACAAAGTAATCCCAAGCAGCTAAGCAAACTAGACGAGTCTCCCCGCAGGAACATCCTCGTATGACAAAACCGGGTCCTCGGCAGTGACTCCATAATACGAATCACAGAGCAACTCCTCCTCAGTAAGTATACCTACAACGTTATCCTGTCAGGACGGGAGCAAGTACAACCTCTACAACTAAAGTACTGAACATATAATGAAAGAGATGTACAATAAGAGACATGGTGTGATAAGTCTATAAAATTGGAAATACTGGAAACATGGCCTCATGGTACAATTGGGATCATAGCATCATAGTAACATAGGGAACATGACATATCTTGATTTACCCAGTTTAGATACATTTCATCATGGCAATACATATTCGTTTTAAAGTTTAAAACTGTAGTAGGTGAGTGATCAATCAATAGGTAATCAGTATGTACTGTGGTACATGGCAATTTCTGAAGTGTACATACGTACACTTTACGGCATCGGTGTATATCCATACACAAACGCGAGATCAGACATACGACACAGATACATATAGAATGTAACGGTACTCGGTAAATACATACGGAGAAGGGGGTCATGATCACGTACACTACTAACAGTTTCCCCTTAACCCGTTATTTAACATGTGGGAGATACGAGAGCAGTATAAGCATGACAGGTACTGGGAGCAGTATAAAACATGTGAATACTCAGAGCAGTCTAAGGCATAGTAAAACTTGTACTGAGAACCCGTAAGAAGCATGTGAAGATATAAGAGCTGTACTAAACATGGCCGGTACTGAAAGTGATACAACATGTGAAGACATAACTTGCTACCTCAAGGATCAGTCTTTTAACAGGGTTAATACATGTTCTAGCATTAAAAGACAGTAAATGAGTATGTAGATGTACTTGCCTCTAGCAAAACAAGCTGCGATAAAAGTGCTATGGATGTCTGGTAACTCGTCACGGTAGAAATAAATGCAATAACTTAGCTTTTACACTAAGCTAAAACACTAGGATACTAATTGGTGCGACACGACTTGTGATTGGGCACCTAGCCAAAACGATGATTTGGCACAGGAGACCAATGTGGGGTGACACACTATGTTATCTAACTTTCTAGGGTCTTTACACTAGTGAGGGATGGGGTTCAACACGACTAAAACTGCAAATAACATAAAAAGCTACAAGTCGTAATTAATCAATAAATAAATCAAAAGACTATTGTGTTTTAACAATATTAAAGATAGGCAAAAAGTCTAGTTTTTCTTAAAGTAAAGTATCAAAGTGATCCTTGTTAATCATAGAAATTTATTATAATTTTTCTGGAATTTATTAACCAGTACAAGTATTTTATAAAAATCAGCTTTCCTAAGTATACAGAAAGTGAGTTTTGGTTTCATATGCCAAACTAGTGGCAAAACAGTAATTTAAATACTACAAAAATTATACTAAATTAGCTAACTTAACAAAGTATCTACAAACTATTTTTCCATAATTTTAGCAATACTTTAAGTATTTTTAGAAAAACAAAAACAGCAAGGCACACAATAATTAATTATCTGCGTATTTTGTCCATGTACATAATTTGAAGCAAAGTTCAAATACAGGACCCAAGGCCATGAATCAAGTCCAATATGACTTGTACAGGCCTTGAATGTGTGAAAACACATTTGAGCCCAAATACCCATGCTAGGCTTGGACATCAAATGGTTGCAGTATTTTAAATACACAAAAATACAAATTGATAAAAGTGCAAAGTAATTATTATTATTTTAATAAGGCAAAATTTTACATAGTAGTTACAAAAGTATGACAACTTTATTTTATAAAGATAACTTACACTAAGTAAAGTAAAACACATATATAAAAGTACATCTACAATATTTATATTTACACATAAATATATAGATATTTATATCAAGGATATATATACATCCATATATTAAAAGTTACATATATATATATATGTAAGGAAAATAATTAATTTATAAAGTATATATATAATGTTTATATACAAATATATATATATATATATATATATATATATATATATATATATATATATATATATATATATATATATATTTTATATATATATATATATATATATATATATATATATATATATATATAGAAAACATTTGATAATAAAGTGTATAAATTAATATATACACACATGATAAATATATACATATATACATATATGTATATATATAAAAATACTAACATATATACATAAAATTACTAATTATAAAATATATATATACATATATATAAAATACTGTCAAAACAGTATATACATATATATATATATATACTAATATACATATATATATAAAAATATATATATATATAACTAAAAGAAAAAGAAAAAGAAAAAAAGAAACAGAAAAAGAAAAAGAAAAGAAGACAGAAAGAGGGGGCTCGAACTCAGCCCAGCAGCGGGGGGGGTCTTAGTCACAGCGCGCTGGCCAGTGGGCCAGCGGCCCGCTTTGTTAGGAATAGGGTTTGGTTTAGTTATATTCTGATTAGGTTAGATTAATAAATAATAAAAAAAATACGTCCTGTGTCCAGACAGTTCAGGACACAGGTATCTACGTGTCTACGCCTAGCACGACACGCACGGTTCGATTCTCTCGTGTCCAGTTACACAAAAATGTTCGCCAGGACACGGCGAACAATATATACGTGTACGAGACACGTACGACACAGTCTCGTAACTGCTACCTTCGTGTCCGACTTCACAGGGGGGATTCGAGAGTGCTCGACGGCGGCTGAGGCGATGTGGTCGCGGCGGAGTGGTGGCGCTGGACGCGGCTCGACGAGGCGGTCCTGATGGTGGTGGTTGGGGACGATGACGTCGAGCGGTGGTGGTTGAACGGGGGTCGCCGGAGCTAGGGTTAGGTCTAGGGTTTTTGTTAGATGGGCGGAGGTACGGTGGTCGTGGTGGTCGGGGGAAGTGGTAGCTAGGTCGGGGGGACGAGGGGGGTTTTAAATAGGGTCTTTAGGGCGGTGGGGGCAGCCGGATTCGGCGGGGGTAGCGTCGGTGAGTCGGTCGGGCAGCGTCGTGAGTCAGAGGAGAGAGAGAGTCGGTCGGGGGTTAGGTAATTTGCAATAGAGTCCTTAGACTTTTAGGTTTTTACAATTAGGTCCGATTTATAAATAAATGCAAATATTAATTTGCATAACTGAATTAAAACAATTCCTAATTTACAAACTGCTACAATAACAATTTAAATAATTACAAAACTGCATTAAAACAATTCTAATAATTACAAAGTGATATTAAAACAATTCAGCAAATTGCAAAATGATATTAAAACATTTAAACAAATTACAAAATGATATTTTTCTCATTTAAAACTCATTTAAAATTCATTTAAAATTTATTTAAAAATTCTAGAAAATTCCTAAAATCATATTAAATTATTTTAAAACCAATAATGACATTTAATAATTAATTAACAATAGTTAAAAAAAAATTTGAAAATCAGGGGCTTACACCTGGTATCCTGGTGGGATCATACCTGAGTTTTCTGTACATGTAGCCAGAGTGACCATGCACCAAAGGTTTGTTCTTAACTGCATTATCATTGTAGAACTGGCGGGCACCCTATTGCATGCATCCCCTTTTACTTTCTATTATATATCACAGTTTATACGACATAGTATTTTCTTGTATCTTGTTACGTATCTCTGAGGACCTGGTGATCTCTATAGGTGTGTGCTTTCATGTCTATTCGCTGGTGCTCTAGCCTAGGGCCAATGTCTACTCTATTTCTTCGAGGATGATTGCTCTTGGTTCGCCTTTGCTTCGCTCGATAATTCCATTCATCATTATGTATTTCTTCTCATTAAATTGATTGGTAATGGATTTGTCTCTGTCCAGTGTCTTGTACAAAATAATAATTCATGAGTTGATTTATATTATTATTCTTTTGATTTGGTAGATGAGATTTAGTTACCATAGTTTACTGCATTTTACAGCTTATGTATACATACGAGGATTCCATATATTGGAGTATACTTGTATGTATGCAGCTGGCATATCTGCGTACTTAGTCCTAAGTATTTTGGGACTGGAACGTTACATGTTTTTGTGGTGGCCCATGCAGGTCGAATTATCACTTCGGTTATGTTATTGTACCGATGTAAACCTGCATATAGGATTAGAATCTAGAAATCTCATCCACAAGCTTGACCTCCTCCCTTGATTCCAATTTAGAACTCTCGTTCGATTACCTTGATTTCCTTTTGTTTGATTCCTTTCACTATAACTCTTATCTTTTTGCTTTCGTGCTTGATAGAGAGATTATGAAGATGACTAATACTAGTTATACGTGTTATATTTCTCAGTTACTCTATTAGTTGGCTTTTATAAGTTGGGTAGTATGCCTCACGACCTATCACCCTGTGTTCGTTTATAATCCCTTAATGACGTATAACTGGGGGGCGCTGAATATAAGCGAGTGTAGGAAGATATGTTTACCTAGAACATAGAGTTTTAGTAGTCCAATGGTCAACCAAGACCTGATGCAAGAGGAGGACGACTATATAAGCAGGAACACCGGACAAGACTTAGATTCTTGTGAAACTTGAATTATTTATAACTGCTTTCATCATTATCTCCCATACTTATACTTTGCACTACCATAAATGATGTTGCTATTTATAGCCTAGTTTTGCAAGCTTATTCTTTATCAAACTTGTTCAGGACATATGTATGCTAGGGACGCCCACTAACATATTGTCTAATCAGAATCAGTGTACTATGGTCTGATCAACCGTGGTGCACTTGGTTCGCTCTTCGTTTGATTACCCTACGTGGATTGAGATATAGAGGTATCCAGGACCTCATCTGCGACTGTATTGACAATTTTCTCTTGAATTATCATTCGACTTTGAAATCATGTATTTGTATTCCATAACCTCTTTTTGGAACTCTTTATTGTTTTTGCCTTTCACTAATTTGGAAAGACAAATGCTTGTATGTGATAGATAGAAACGGAGTACCCCCATGACCACGATAGTTTTGTACACAAACGTAGCTACTATCGGCCAAGCCATATGACTACAACCTTGCCTTGGGTTAATCGTTCTCTCATCGACCCTAAAACTACTATCGTGATCTTTTAATCACTTGAAATTGATGATGATTAGAATCATACCCTTGGTTAAAACATCAACCAAGAAGACTATATATTCTCAAATGTCACGCCGCAGTTCTGGAATACGGGGACGTACACGGCCAGCTACACCGTATAAGGTACGAATACGCTATACGGTGATGACGGCTGTCCAGTCTGGTTGGGTATCCTAGCATGCAATCAATCTATGGCCTAAATCCGATCTCATATCCACAGGTAAATCACAATGAAACAATATCAAGAGAGATAATCATATGAAAAATAGGAAATACTCATATAAAAATCTGGAATCTACAGTACAGAATAATGATGTAGACAAGTATACCTTCCCACAGTTCCTAGCATGGTCTGGAACTGAAGCACACCCTCCAAGTCAAGTCTGGAAGATCCACCGGGTCGGTCTCAGACAATTTGGGAACAATCCAGGGTTGGTCAGGCCAACCGCAGCAAGTACCAGAAAGGAAGGCTCAAGGACGGGCGAAGAAAACCAGCAGGATAAAATAAGACCAGAATAACATCTAAAAATAGTAAATAAAGGTAAGAGATCATGCGGTACCAACGCACGATAACAATCCACAAGTATAGTGAAGCTAACACAATCACAATCTCCCTAGCATCCACTAACACCTGCACTGCCAGCTGGAAATCAATATCAGCTGGCTAGCAGGCAACAAGCCAATCAACACAGAAGGACAAGCGGCCACACAATGCCTACGGCTTGCTATTATTAGCTAACTAGGGTTATCACATGCCTAATTACTAACAAGATGCAATGAGACTTCAAAGTCCAGCTCCTGCTTGCTACTACCCGAATGGCCCCAGCAAAAGAAAAAGATAGATATAGCAGGCACACTGCAGTAAGATACATGTGCCCTAAAGAATTGCCACACTCGACGGAGGGCTGGGAATGCACTCATCTCGACGGATAGCAACAAATCCCTAGTATATATATATATAGATACATAGGGCCGGGGTCAGACAAGCAACAAGTCACTGGGAAGTCCCCATGAACTACATGACTAATCTAGTTATTAGCCTAGTCAGTTTTATTATGGATCCCTGACCGTGGTACTCAGGGATCCATGTCCTAGACATGATGCAAGACAAGAATGGACTGGTGGCTTATACAAGCACAATCAAGAGAAATCAACCACGGTGTCAAGACGGGGTCATGCTGAGCAAGTCAGGACTGGCTGTCGCAACAGCAATCAAGAGTAAACATGCCATGTCGAGAGTACTAGTCAGGAGTGCGCCACCACGGGCCACTATCAAGAATCAAGAGTATACATGCCAGGTTTACTGTCAAGTCTAGAGTGCTAGTTAGGAGTGCACCTCTACGGGCCACTAATCAAGAATCAAGACGGGTCCAGGTCATCGTGTAATACCAGGAACAAGGTCAAACCTATCAGTCACAAGAAGTCATATGCCCAAATCGTGACATGGATATCAAGTCGGTTACAGGATCAAAATCTCCACTATAATAGTCTCTCAAGTACACATGGGAACCTACAGCTCAAATCATCAAGTCGATCCATCCACCTTATCAAACTATCAGGAGTCTCCTATCTACAGTGGAGAAAAATATCAGGTCGAAAAAGGATAAACACCAGGTACTAAGCTAATCAGAATCAACAACGTTAGGCCCTATGACTCACAAGAATCCTCTAACTCAATGATCACAAACTATCGAGAAAACAACCCTCCAATAACAAGTCACATCTATCGCACCAGAATCTAAGCACTTGGGAAGTCGGATAAAATCATATAAGGGTACAACCTCGATACTCCTCTCGTTTCATAAGACACTCGTACCATCATCAATGTACAGGAATCCACCGTCATACCCGGTCAAACATGAACCTTCTATAGGAACCCTAGAGGGGGGAATAGGGTCAAGCTAACTAATCAAGCACTTAGCACAAGCTAATAGACAATTTAAAATTATAAGTGCAAGAGAAGAAGCAATCACAATACCGACACCCGATGTATCCTGGTATCCTCCCTAGAGGCAATCCAGTCCCGAAACTCTCTCCGGATTTAATCCACTATTTGAGCAAATAGTTACACACGAGTTTGGATCCGAAGAACTCGCCAACTTTTTACATAAGAGCTTTAATCCGAAGGGCTCTCCGACTTCAACCGAGAGTTTGGATACGAAGACTCTCCAACTTCAATCGAGAGTTTGGATACGAAGACTCCCCAACTTCAACCTTTCACAATAGGTTTTGATCTCCTTATACAATAAGAAGAAGATCTCACTTTTCAACTCAATAACTCTAACACAATTTGTGGATGGCAAATAAAAGCTTTGTAGAGTTGTTTGTGGATAGGCTTTTGTGGTTTAGAAATTTTTAGGCTCAAAGCATCAACCTTGAATGAAGGGGTTCAAGGCTATTTATAACCAAAGCATTGAAAAGAGCTCAAGACAACTTTTCAGTCCACGAACCGGCATACCGCCGGTATGATCCGGCATACCGGCGGTATACCGGTCTGGGATTGTAACGGCTAGAAATATAGCCGTTGGGATCATTAATGGCTGGAAATCCGACCGTTGGAATTTTAACGTTTCAGAAGCGGTATACCGTCGGTATGGACCGGTATGCCGTCGGTATGCCGGTTTTGTAAACAGAAACTTTCTGTGAACAAAAACCGGCATACCGTCGGTATACACCGGTATACCGTCGGTATACACCGGTATACCGTCGGTATGCCATTTTCCAACCAAAAATGATTCTGGGCTTATTTCTGCCCTAGCTTTCGATTTTGCCATCCATTTCTTGTGTTTACAATAATTCCTAAGACTCATTACAGACTCCAGATAAACTTAGGCAGGTGCAGGCTTCTTCAGAGTCTTGAAATGATGATGGCATGGCTTGGCTTCTTCCTTTGATAGGTGCTGGCTTTTTCCTTGGTGGCAGCTGTCCAAAGATATCCAGTTTGTGAAAACTGAATACCTTTCGAGGGCTTCGCCCCCGAACCCCCGATGCGTGGCTCCGAAGATGTCGTCGGATGGTTCAGAGAAATCTTGTGGGATCCGTCGTCTTTGGCCCACCATGATTTCTTCATTGCATATGTCCACATTGATCTTGCTTATTGCTTTTCTGCATGTACATGTTAGACGAACAAAGCAAAAATATAGTAGCAAGTGTGATAAGTTTAATGCACATTAGGACAATGCTGAGTTTAAGTATAAGTGCTAAGGTGATAGCATAAATGTTAGTGATATCATAATAATTAAACTTAATTGAATAACCACAATCAAAAACATAGTTTTGATTTTGGCAACTCGATTAAATTTAAGATAGAAAGCTCATATCACTAATATGTAAACCAATAGACATATATCACCAAAGATATAAGTATAAGTAGAAATGCTATAGTGATAGTATAAAAATTAGTGATAATGAAATGTTAAACTAAACATATTAACCATATTCAAAAACATGATACAATCATTGGGCCAACACCTTCCCCCAAGTCAATAACAACACTATCCAAGAATTCACGTAGGTCTACCAAGTCAATATCCCGAGATCAAAATCCCCAATATACTCAATTATGATTCATGTCCAAAAGTTACCATCCTGATATATAAGGCACTAGCAGCCCTATCCAGCTTGGCTAGGACAACTCCTAGAAAGGATGGGATCAGAGGACAAGAGTCTAGCAATAAGTGTTGTCGGAAAGGCAAGGATTCCGTGAACCGCTCTGGAGTAAATCCACAACCCTTAAACCAAACAAGGACCAGGGTTGCAGACCGTCTCCCGAGTGGAACCGCTCTCCTTACGCTACCCGACGGACAAGACAGGTCTGGAGCTAGGCGACTAATTTAGTCTAGAGTCTACCTAGCAAGCAATGGGATCAGGTATACTATACCAAGGTGAACAGGCACGAGCCCAGTCCAGCAAACCAAAGGAATGGTTCTGCCCAGTCCTTCGAACCAAATTCCCGATCGGGAAGTTTGGAAGAATCCGGCAGAGTCTCCTCTGTATTCTGGACAGGAGCTCCCAGCAAATTGGGGCTAAAATCCACTCGGTGCAACCCGCCGCGGAATTACAGAATCGCAGACTGAGAACACTAGGTCTCAGCTACCAGCTGCACTACGATGTGTACTGGGAACAAATCGATAGCCGAGAACACTAAGCCCCGGCCTCTAGCAGCGCTACGAGGCGTACTGGAAAATCAATCGAACCCGAGACCACTAATGTCTCGGCCTCCAGCAGCACTACAATGCGTACTGGACACCAAGCCAACATGCATAATAATAAAATAACCGCCTCGCAGGGCGCACCACAACACATGTCCATAAATCCCTAACCCAAGCACAATCACCGCCACAAGTAAAGTTAGCCAAAGTCGTTACCCGACCGTGAGTCGGACACGGGGCACATGGGGACAATCCGTACAAGTGAGTCGTGCTCGGGTCCTCGGAGGTGTGGATGATCCATCCGAGTCGCCCGATACGGTCTATCCCAGTATCGGACCAAGCTAGTCTAGGTTATCATGGCAGTTCTACTACTAGGCTACACTAATCATGGTTATAAAATTTCCAAGTACAAATTAATTAAATGAAATAAGATCCAAGAGAGAGGGCAAGAGCCGTCGATGAGCAAGGGATACTTGCCTAGAGGGCTCGGCTAGGTAAGCAAGTCTTCGACAGTCGCGATCCAAGCTAGCACGCCAATCGAGATCCTCAGAACACACAATAAACAATCATTAGCACCAAACAATAAAATAATAGGAGAAATCACCGGGGATGGCAGGAGGCTATACCGTGTGGGTCCCCCAAGCAGTGCAAGGATCTGGCACGGAAACCGAGGCACACGGACCGATACGGGCACGCAAACCGAGACGCACACGCATATCGAGATGCGCACGAGAATCGAGATGACTCGAATATCGAGACGAACAGGAGACAATATACACGTAAATCGAGACGTACACGTAGGCCGAGGGATCACGAATACCAAGATGGTGCACGAATCACGCAACACGCAAATCGAGACGTGCACGCGAATCAAAACGACACAAGACCAATACGGCACGCAAATTGGAGCGAGCACATAAATCGAGGCAACAGAAGATACAATATGACACGCAAATCGATACGACACGTAAATCGGTGCATGCACGTAAATCGAGGCGACACGGGTTACGAGGTAGGCACAAAGGCCGAAACACGAGGATCGAGACAGCGCACCAACCGAGGTAGCATGTTGCCCGAGGCAATGTGGGGCTCGAGACGTCCCGCTGCCCAAGGCAACGCGTGAATCGAGGGCACACGAAAACCAAAAAGACGCACACAAACCGAGGCATACGCAGAACGAGGTATACGCAAAATGAGGCACACGCAGACCGAGCAGCGCACTGTTCGAGGCAGCACGTGCACCGAGGCACGTGGCCCGAAGAGCACGCAACCCGAGGCTGGCTCGCTGCTCGAGCAGCGCGGGGCCCAAGGGCGTCCCGCCGCTCGAGGCAGCGCTGTCCCCGTGCGCGGCGGCTGCTCGCCAGAAAGAAGAGAAGAGGAAGGGGCGGAGGAGCTGGGGAGAGAGGGAAGCGGTTACCAGGGAGGTGATGGCGACAGCCATGGGTGGTGGCGGTCGCGGCGGAGGAGGCCGGCCGAGAGGGAGGAAGAGAGCAGCGGTGGTGGTGCTGGTGGCGACGGAGGAGGCCGGCCGAGAGGGAGACGGTGACGGCGACGATGATGGTGGCGCTGGTGGTGGCGGCGGCGGCCACGGCGAAGGGGTTGGCTGCGGTAGAGATGGGGGCAGCAGCGGTGGTGGGTGGTGGAGGAGATTGCGACGATGATGGTGGTGGTCGGAGCAGTGATGGTGGCGGCCATGGAGAAGGGGGCGGCCATGGCGGATGGTGGAAGGAGGAGGCAGAGAGAGGGGGTTGTGGTGGTGGCCGCAGTGGAGGGCGGCGGCCATGGGGCTGGTCGCCGGAGATCGGGTCGGGGAGAAGGTTGGGAAGGAGAGGGAGGCCGGGAGAGAGGGGGCTGGGGAGCTCTTCCAGTGAGGGAGAGGAAGAGAGCAGGGAGAGAGAAGAGGAAGATGAGAGCAGTGAGAGGGAGAGAGAGGGGGGTTGGCTTCTCCAGCCGACAGAGAGGGAGGAGAGAGAAAAAGTGTGAGAGTGGGAAAGGTGAGGGAGGAGAGAGGGAGTGGGTGAGTGATGTGAGGGGTGATTTGAGTGAGGAGAGAGGGGGTTAGGTTAGATATTTTTGGAGGGTAGATTTGGAACAAGAAAATTAATAATAACATTAATAATAATAGGAAAAATTTACCTCCAATAATTTAATAATAAAATTTTAACAATACCAAATTTTAAAAATCCTCGTAATACAATAACACGGTCATATACGTATTTCAAAATAGGAACATTACATCAAATAACCAATTATTATGAGTCTCTAATTATTCTTCTCGATTCTTGCTTTAACTATCAACCCATATACCTTAAACCAACCCTTACTCGACCCAGCCCCACAGTTTAGACATAAGAGGAATAGAGAAAAATTAAGGACAAGCATTTACCATGACTATGGTAGACATCCATCCCGAGATTTGAGTCCAATAGGTATTATTCTAGTTATACATATTTTGTTATTAAGGCCTGACTTAGCATTGGGACATCACAATCACTAGCCTAGCCAATACCATAACATAATACCCTGTCATATGATGATTTACTAGTTATTAACATCAATGCATGAGCGCCACATTTGATACCATTAGAAATCTTATGACCATAGTCTGGCAGGCTTTACACAAATAGAAATTCATGACTTAGCCGTTAGAGATCTTTCATATGACGTGCCTTAAAGTTCCCATCGATAAGCTCTCGTATACTATAGAAGAGTGGATCCTTCTATTCTATCGACTCATGTATCGTTGTACGCAATCATTTCCATTTATTAGAAATCGGGGTACGATCCTCAAAACTGATTCATAACTACCATATCACGTTATCGATCATATCGTGACTATTATTACCAAAGGTCAAGGTATGACATTGCGACTCAAATATTCCTAAACCTCTTATTCCTAAAACTATGTCCTAGTCTCTAGAGTGAATAGACAGTAAGCCATTCTTACTTTTAGGAATTATGGGATCACCGATTGATTGAGGTAAATTGGTTCTCACTAGGATGATAAATTAGTGACTCGTGAACTCCCACTTTCTTTTTAGATCATTTGGTGTACCGTGACTTTAATATTCTGAGTATAATACTGGCTGTTGTCTTCCAATAAAATTTATATGCAAGACCTAGACGAGTCCACCTTCAAGTAGACATATCATGTCCCACTCAAACACATCTACTTGTACTATATTTTTATGCTACGACTTTCAGGTCAAAAGGGACTAGCAATAACCCTTACCATAATACCGATGTAATTTCCGACTGCAGTTAGAGATCCAACCTTGACTCAAAACTTTTGTCCCAATATATGGTTGTGATCTGCTCGAAGCCCCTACACACATGGCAATAGTGTGCCACTCAATTGAGACCTTATGTGCTACTTAAACACAAAAGTCACAGAAGGCACATTTTTGGGCTTAAAGAACCTAGTTAACCAACCCGATTTGAAATTAGCCAAACCACTTGAGTTGGAACCTATCCTTGCATACCCTAACCTAGTAGGAATGGTTCAGATTGATTTTATGAGATCTTGTCTAGCCAATATAGATTAAAATCCAAGATTATTCAATCAAAGATTGATGTCCAAATAAGGGAACCCACTAAAACTCAGTTAAACCCATCCATGGCATATCACCATACTTGGACTATAAAACTAAACTTTATAAGTAGACACCTACACCTATTATGTAGTTCCATCTGTTGCTTCACTAATCCTCCTTCCATCAGTTCCTTAATTGTATCTCCTCGTAGACTATGTTATCCGATGAATGGAATCCCGTTGTCCTAACTTGTTTCCGGGTATGCTTGACCAAGGCCCCTCCTACTGCCTTGATAAGCCATAATTGATACATGAGCAATGATAAGTAAGTAATACTAGGGCTTCCCATAGAGTCCATGACTATGATCAGAAGTAACTTCCATCCTCAAAATCACCTTAAAATTTGATCTTCTTATAAGTCCTCTTACTGTGCTTTCTATGGTTAACAAATTTCTATGAGTTGGGTAGTACCTTGAACCCAACACACCCTCTCCATATCTCTTATAATAGAATGTCGTTCGTAACCATTCCTACATTTGCTTGGGAGTTGCAACACGATTGTCGTATCGTATTTTATCTCCCTTTGCTCGTGCGTTAGATAACTGCGATAGAAGATAACAACCTTGGTTTTTCAAAATTTTGTCCCACCGCAGCATCGTGTCTTAGCTATAGCGAAGAAGGAAATTTCTAAAATGTAAAGGCCAGTCTCTCTAAGAATTACCAAATGAATGGAGATGATTGGTTCCAAGTTTGGCCAATTATTCAGTGGTTCATAAACGTCCACTTTTATCTGTATCAATTGATACCCTCCATCGTGACTTTGATCTTTGAGCACAACACGAGCCGTTCCCTTCAGACAAATTTCACCCTCGTGAACTAGAGCGGTCAAGCTACACACATGACCTGCATGTCCTACACAAACACATCTTCTTGTGCTCCATTTTAATTACGCACATGGGTGACATAATTTTCCGTAGAACCAACCATAAATGCTTATTTTATGTTCTATTTGACTTTAACCAAACAAATATCGACCAACCACTCAAAACAAACTAAATACCCATGATCTATGCAAGACGTATCACACCTATGACATATGCCTTTCACCTAGCAAGCGCATGCCACCTACACAACACTAAACACCAGTGCACATATATTAGTCGTTATGACTTAAAGGCTCCAAACCCTTACCTAATCATATATTGTAGCAAGGTTTTGCAATCATCGTAGATGGCCATCTCATGGCCATAAATTTTTCTTTTCTTCAGTTCTTCAACCTCGCTTCTTAGTTCCCATGTTAGACGAAGAATGAAATCCTTCTGAACCGACATACCTTAGTATATTCAAACTAGAGGTCCCTGCCAGCTTGTCAGAAGCGTGACCCCTCAAGTGGCAATGCTTGATTGTAGTAACTTTTTTATAGTAGATATTGACCAAGAACGCCATGGCAAATCATAAGTTTCCTTAGAAATTGACTTTTCTCAAAAGTCTTGTAACAATAATTTTCGCGGTTAGCCAACTTCTATAAGTTGGGTAGAGTCTTGAATGAAGAATACCCCTCTTGTAGAATGTGACGTCAATTGGTTTCCCTTGATAACAACCTCATCCATTGTTTCGAAAATCGAATTACGAATCGACATGCATGCTCTCAAATTGTATTAAATTTTACATTCTTAATATTAAAATTATTTTTAATTTCGAGGACAAATTTTTATAAAGTTGGGTAGGATCTAAGCCCCATAAATTTCTAATTATTTTATTATCATTTTATCAAATACTAATTTGTATGTATTTTTGTTCTTTTTTTTAGGTTATTAATTAGTAAATGAGTTACAATTAATTTTGAAAGATAATAAGTATTTTATACTTATTGGATATTATGAGCATTAATTATTTTTTACAATAATAATAATTTTTTTAAAGCTAGTTTGAGATTTTACCAATTATGAGAAATATATTAGAGCTGTAGAGATTATTCTACTAAATATTTACAAGTAGCAAATAGCCTTTCATATTGTATAAATAAGTAATTTTACTAAATATTTGTAATAAGAATAAATTTTATATTTTTAGAAATTATTTGATAATTATTTGGTATTTTAAATCATTCTTAGGATTTTAGGATTTATTAGTAAATAGATAAATAAATATGCATATAGTTATAAAAAGAAAAGAAAAAAAGTTTATTGCTGTGGTTACTGTTCCGCAAACAGTAACCACAAAAAACCCGAGCCACCCATGTTCTCTCATCCGCATATATATTGAACAAGGAAAAAAAAGGAAAAAGAAAAGAGAAAAATCCTGACCCTAACCCTAACCTTGCCCTAACCGCGACCAAGACGAGCCATGCCCGCGTGCGCCCCGCCATAGGGTGGCCGCTGGCCGACCGCCAGCGCGGAACCGTAGTGGCTACAGCCGCACAAACACAGCACGGGAAGCAGTAGGCAACAGCAGCCTTAGTGGTTACTCATCAATTTTCGTATCATGATTTCTTCGTCCACTTGCAATGGTTTCACAATCCGCTTTCGCAGGTTAGATCACAACCCTACCCACTCCATTGTCCTTCAAGTAGATTAATTTAATTCAGGATAGATGCGTAGTAATTCGAGTCCAAAGATTGACGAAAAACTGTTCTAAAACAGAACAGTTTTCTAGTTCGAAAACCCTATATTGGAAGTTGATTTTTAGCCAAACCATCGGCAGATTCAAGATTTTGTTTGAATAGACTTGTAGACAAGATATAGAAGATTGAAACCCATCTTGTAGATTTACTTTTCATCTACTATACAGAAACTAATTCGTTGTTAAAGTTTGGGAAAAATTAGTTTTCAAAACAACAAAAATTTAGAAAAATTGTCCGATACGCCGTGTGCCCCGACAAACCGGTCGACGTGATCACGAACCAAAAACATCAAAATGTGTGTATCGACTTCGCGGACCTGCGGGAACTGACGGAACCCGATTTCGTTGTGAGTGCGCGACAAAATCGAAGCGTATCCGTCACGATACTCCGTATCGGCCAATTTACAAAGTAGGTTATAACATTGTGCACTTTCGTCAGTGTCGAGGATGAAACTTATGCTAGCAGGACCGTATCATCTTTTTGGTCATGTATGCCAAGTTTGGTCCGATTACTGAGAAGGTCGACCAGAACACCTATTTGGCGGACCTGCGACCCGCTTCAACGGGCAAAATTGTGCACGGCCCACCAGAATCCAACTTTGGATATACGGTTGGATTTGTCTCCTCAAACCGGACCAGCAGACATGTAGTTTGACGACTTAGAGACCACAGACATTGGCATGTGTTTCGATACAAAATTGGTCCAACGACGGACATCATTTTGACCCAGAATTACGATTTTGTCCCTGTTCCAAAATTAGACATTTGGACAGGCGTTTCCCAGATATATCTTTTATATCAAAAATGTTCTTGATGTTTGTTTCAGCATCCGGAGCCGTTCGTGGATTTTGTGATTTCTTGTTGACGTGATTGATTGCTTGGAGTTGATATTCCCTGTACTGCCAGGTAAGATACCTTGCCACCTTACTCTGTGATTTAATTTATCTTGTTTTCAGTTATTTATATTCAGCATTACTTATCTGTTGTTAGTATTATATCACTGTAAGTCCAAGTCACACTTGGGTGTAAGCGACTATATCGATCGTTTACTTGCTTTTATTTTATTCTCTAGTATTGACTTAGCTTAGTGACCACCCATGATGATGAGATATTGGTATATCTCATTCGGCCTTGACACATGATCAGCACGAGTTGTGAGGCACATGTAGGAGACGTACTCGCGTAGTCGGTCAGCCTACCGATACGTATGAGACGTACAACGGTTAGGAGTAACTGCCAATAGATGTGCATGCTAATAGACTTGGCAGTTGCTAGAGGTTCATATGAGTCATGGATGTGACCCTACTAGGCATTGGGTAGGGGAGAACAGTTCCTTAACGTATGGGCCACGTATGCACTTTCCTATTTCTGATCCTGCTGGCCTCTGACATTCGATAAATGTTATGCTTTGAGGTCCCTGGTATCCTGGTGGGACCATACCTGAATTTTCTGTACCTGTAGCTAGAGTGCCCATGCATCGAACGTTTGTTCTTAACTTCATTATCATTGTAGAACTGGTAGGCACCCTATTGCATGCATCCCCTTTTACTCTCTATTATATATCACAGTTTATATGGCATGATATTTTCTTCAGTACAAGAAATGATCCCTGTTATAACGTTTGAAAAGAGATTATTATAACAGTTCAGTTACAAGCGTTACAGAATTTTTGCAACAGCACATAATATGACAGGTTTGATGAGTTTTTGGCCTATTATAACGATTTATAGTGCTAAAGCGTTATGTATTGTTCATACATATATGATATTGTTATACCTAATCGTTATAAAAAGTTGTAAAAATATATAATCCCGCTCGAATGTTCGCTCAAATCCGACTCCTGAATCTAAAGCCCCCGTTCCTTTTTTTCCCCTCTCACTTTCTCTTATTTTCTTTCTCCTAGACCTAGAACTCTCTCCTCATCTCCTGAAAACTGTTCTTCTTCTTCTCCCAAATCAGCTCAAGATAGTTTCTTCTCCCAAATCACCCATCATCTTCTCCCAAATTCTTCCGCGTCCTTTCAAACTCTAAACTCTAACCCGCCCCAAACCCTAACCCTAATCTTAGAAAGTTTCTTCCCCCAAATCGACTCCTCCATCTGCGAATCGCCAACACCACCGGAGATGCCCAGACCAGCCGCCGACACTGCCGGAGACGTCCTGACTAGCCGTTGCCGCCCCTCCTCTTCCACCATCGGATCGACGATGACTCCTCCAGGTTCTTCTCCACCGATAAAATTAACGATGCGGTACGCTCCTCTGTGTAGGTCATCAACATAGTAAAAAACATATAAATAATTTATACTGGTTATTTCTTCTTCTCGCTCTCTTTCTCCACACAATCACTCCAATCGATTGAGTGGAGATATGAAATCTATGGAAAATGATGTTGATTTGACCCCAAATATGTTATTCCACACAATCACTCCAAGTATTTGTTTCAATTGAATAACCGATCCCTTCAAATTTCTGTCTTTTTTGTTTTCCGTTTTACAGATTTGTATACGGACACAATTCTTTCTTTCCAAATCATAATTCAACTGGGATTAAATGTATATTCTCCGCAAAAGTGGTGCAGTGCGGGTGTATATATATCACCTTCTAGTTAGATGCCTCATTCTTTGCTCAACCATGTAAGCAGGAAAAAAAGGCAGGGGATATACTGGTGATTACATATTGGTAGGAAAAAATTGTAGAGTTACATTGTATCCCCACTTGATAATATAAGAAGCATTATGTTATTTGTGAACTCTAAATCATTCTCAAAATCCAATAGTTGATTTTTTTTTTTTGAGTACCCTTGGTAATCAATTATTCGGTAGTTATCTCGCAAATAATATGTGTGAGAACAATTTGGGGCCTCCACTGGAAACTTAATTGTCAGTTTGCTTTGTTATAGAGCACATGTGGATCCACTTCCAAACATTTTGCTTGGTTACAAATCCTACAAAAACTCCTCTGGAGATGATGCGGCAATTTGGCAGGTTTGATATGAGGCGGATTTGGCATAAAGCTGTCGAGACAGGTACGGAGCAACTTTTAAACTCTTTTGGATTTTTCTATTAGTAAACATTTTTAGCACTTTTTTTAATGATTTGTGTTCATGAGGAAATTTGGATTTTTCAGTTAGTTAAACATTTTTTTAGCATTTCATTTATGCTTTGTGTAATAATGTGGAAATAGAGGCGGAGGTGGGTATCTGGACCTCAAATGGAGTTGAAATTTTTATGTGAAAATGGAGGTGGATATGTGGACCTCCAATGGAGGTGGAGAGTTTTTTTTGTGGAAATGGTGGCGGAGGTGGACATGTGGTTATCAATTGTAGGTTGTGTTTTTATGTGGAAATTGAGGCGAAGGTGGATGTGGGTATGTAGACAAGTTTTTGTGTGGAAATGTAGGCAGAGGTGGGTTTTTGGACCTTATAGAGGATGAGATGGAGCTAATAATTATCTTCAAAATTTGAAAGCCGATATAGATGCAAATATTCTTTGTATAGACGAATGTGAAGGATTACATTAATTGAACTACTCTTGCAGTTTATTGGCAGTCTCTTATATGGAACAGATGTCTCACTGAAGTGTGTTTTGTGTATGCAAGTTCTACAGGACATTAGATGGAGTTTGACAACACTAGGCCTCAATTTGCCATCTTTCAGCATTTTTAATAGTTTGAGTAATTTACAATATATATTAAAGAAAACCCAATTCTGTGGAATGGATTTTAAAATATCAACTGCTTGAGCTTCCTACATTGTATATAGAATCATAATTTTCTGCCTCTACGAATTGATTGTTGTGCCTAACTTGATAGAAAATACAACATTGATGTACCTTGAATTGAAACTTTCTCAGCTGCTAGTTATCTTTGCTGTATAAACTTAATTCACGTGATTTTGCTTTATATCCAGTCCTAAGAAACTGGTTTCCTTTGGCCTTTTTAAAGTCATAGCTTATAATGATCTCTTATAATAATTTTATGCACTCTGCACCTGAAAAACCTTAATTTTCAGATCACGATGTTAAGGTTTTGGCTTGTTTTAATACTTGGTTCAACTTGTTTCCAAAATTTTGGAAAAAAAGAAAATGATTCAAATAGACGATAGTCCAAAAATTTGGAGAGGAAATATTTGCTGTGGTAGTTGTTTGTTGCTATCTTGTTTTAATGATTTCTTCTACTTGTTTTAATATTGTATGATCAGATGATGGCTGCTAGAATTTGGACTACATGGAAATGATGACTACAAATCTTATTCAAAATGAAGCAAATGTCAAATGTGGGGAGGATGACAGTTTCTCTTTGGTTAGTTTCTTTGCTAATCACTATATCTTTTGTAACCCCAATGTACTAGTTGTATTTTCTAGGAATGAGGATTTCTATGCTAATGCTCATTTAACAGGTCATATACCAATAAAATGGACTTCAATGCTACCCCTCCTTAAACAAGTTATGCTAATAAACTAAGTCCACCATATGTTACTCTATCCTAAAAGGACGAACTAATTACAAACATGATTTGTTGCTTAGTATAACTTGGGTGAAGTATTACTTGTGCATACACACATGATTCTCCTCTATACAAGGCTTTAACTATTAAGTTAGACTATTGTATACTTGCAAGTTAACAGGAACCATGTTTCTCCCACTTTTAGACTATTGTATACTTGCAAGTTAGCAGGAACACATGATTCTCCTATATACAAGCATTACTTTGCTTTATTTTACTTCCGACAATATGCATGTACTTTGGTTTATAGCCTCACACAGAACTCTCTTCCTTTTTTTTGTTATACCGAGATATTTTGATAGGTGGATTGGATCATGTATCTCATGCTATTATTTGGACTTCAGAACCCTGCTTACTACAGAGAATAACTGTTGTACTAATCTTTTTGGGACAAATATAATTATTCAGAACTACATCAAGAAACATGTTAAAAATGATAATGAAGGGTTAAGATATGAAGATTACTGAAGAGACTGCTATTTGAAGCTCATGGGTCTATGATGTGAAGGCTTGACTAGGGATGGACAGAAAAAGCAACAACTGAAATATGACTGTGTGCTCCAGCCTCCGAGGATTATCATGTGTAAGTAAAACTAAGCTGCCAAGTTGATTTCTTTCTCCCTCTTTCTTATGGTTTTGAAAGAGTACTTTTATGTCCTATTAGCATATATAAGCTTTGTTAGATGATTGCTTTCCCTTTTTTTATTGAAACTCCAAACTGATAGCTGGAGGTGTTGTCCACATTTGGTTTTATTCAAACTGGACCTCTGGGCAAGAAAGTTTATTACTATTGACATGTGCACTGTCATTTGGCTGAAAGTAGTATCCCTTGTTCTTATCGTAACTGCTGGTATTGATCTTTTTTTTTGGGTTCAGCAACAACACAATCTATGACATGATGATAGAAAATATTTTAGTGTATGGAGAGTAAAATTTGTGGACTTTGGTTGGTTTTGGTATATTCTACAACAAAAGATTTCTAGCAAAATAATGTTCCCTGGAATTTGTTATACAGTCAATGTTATTGTCATATTCAATTTTCCCATACAACTTGTTAGTATAATATTGTCCATGCTAATGCTTTCCAACTTTTGCAGTTCATTCAAAATTTGAGCTTGTTAGTAAAATATTTTGTCCATTGCCATACAGGTATATGTTTTACTAGCATTCAATCTCATAGACTCACATAGGCTCATCAATCCTGCACCTTGTTGGATAATTCTGGAGTTGGGATAATTTTGGAGTTGAATATATTGATCTTTTTCTATAATTTTGGAGTTGGGATTTTTCGTGTTACAATGTGCTTATATTTGATCTTATTACTATCTGCTTTCCATCTTACATACTGTTTGATATCAAAGATTGTCCTTGTGATTTGGAAATATCATCATAATCTCTCTTTATTCATTTATTCATTCTTTATTTGTAGGTACGTACAGTGTTGGCTTTTGAAGGGATATACAATGTTGGCTTTTGAAGAGATGTCACAATTTGGTGTTGGTGAATGATGTTTCTATGTTTTGAGTCCGACTGCCCTAAAAGGGAAAGATGTATATATTTTTGGATTTTGAAATGTAATGGTGATATGTTGGTGAAATAAAAGTTGGAAAAAGAGTGATATATTTGAAATGTAATTAAGATGATATGATATTTGGATATTTTTATTGAAATGTTTCAAATGTTAGTTAAATTTTTATTTTTGTTCTCTCAGGAAATTAATATGCTTTTTGTAACGCATTGAATTATGAGCATTGACAGGTGATATATATGTATGTGAATGATAAGAACAGAACGTTACAAAGTGTTATGTATATGTTCTTTTTATAACGTTTCATGAACGCTTTATGAATAGTTTCAAAACCATATCATTTTAGTAAACGTTATGTATATATAACCTATTAATGTCGTTTTCAAATTTAGTGTTATATATAATTGACTTAATTATGTCATTTTTAATTAAAAAATGTCATATAAGTGTGAGTCATATATAACGGTTTTTCTAAACTTTTATAACACACGTGTTCATGACGGTTGCCTGCTTCAAAAAACCGTCATAAATTGTCACATATGACGGTTTTTACCCGTCATAAAATGGTATTTTTCTTGTAGTGCTTGTATCTTGTTATGTCCCTCTGAGGACCTGGTGATCTCTCCAGGTGTGTACTTTTATGTTTATTTGCAGGTGCTCTAGCCCAGGGCCATGATCTACTCTATTTCTTCGAGGATGATTGCTCTTGGTTCGCCTTTGCTTCGCTCGACAATTCCTTTCATCATTATATATTTTTTTTCCCATTAAATTGGTTGGTAATGGATTTGTCTCCGCCCAACGTCTTGTACAAAATAATAATTCATGAGTTGATTTATATCATTCTTTTGATTTGGTGGATGAGATTTAATTACCATAGTTTACTACATTTTACAGTTTATGTATACATACGAGGATTCCACATATTGGAGTATACTCGTATGTATGCAGCTAGCATGTCTACGTACTTAGTCCTAAGTATTTTAGGACTAGGGCATTACACTCGAGTACGTATAAGCTGTCTTGTTATTCTAAATCTACTTTATCTTAATCCACTAAATTATGATAACAATAATGAATTAAGTACACTAAGGTTTATCAGACCGTAATACACTGATTCTACAATAGATAAATATATTAGAGTGGATCCCCATTAACACATTTATCATGAACAAGCTAGAAGAAAATTTAAGCTTGTAAAGGACTAGGCTATAATAGCAGCAAGAGTCAAATATAGGACAAAGTAAAAATAAGGAAGAGAATAATTGTAACAACAGCTGTATACCTGAAGTCTTTGTGAAGCAACCATCACTCATCAATGCACTAAACCTTGGTAACTTCATCTAATACCTGGAGACATCACTAGGTCCTCAGTGGACTAGCAAGATACATATAAACATGCCAAAATGTAACAGTATGACATATACAAAGAAATAAGAAATAATCAAGGAAAAAACCAACTGAGGCACAATGGACTAAGATACCAAGATATAAGATACCAAGATCTAAGACACAATGAATCTAGACATAAGGAACCTAAGACACTGGCATACCATACTAGAAGTGGCTAACAGGTCAACACTATAGACTGTAGTCAAGGCAAGCACTTCCAATCTATAGTATCTCAATCATAGTCAAGGCAAGCACTCCTGATCGAGATGGTAGCTATTCCTAGTATCAAGGTTAAATAATCCTATAGATCATAGTCAAGGTAAGCACTCAAAATCCACAGAATGTCATGAGTCAAGTCCTATGCAAGTCAACTCATGCCAAGCCATACTCAAGTCAAGTCAAAGGAAATAGTGGCATAGGACTAGATAACTATATCACAAGGCACGCATAAACTCAGAATCAATATAACAAATAATGAACATATGACAGAAATCAAGAACGTGCTTGTAAAGTAGAAATATGATAAAACCAAAACTATAAACAAGGTAAGTGAAACTAGACATGTGATAAAGCAATCATGAATATGAGAAAAAGAACAACATAGAGGTAATTAATATGCATAGAAAATATACTGTACAAGCTGCCAATGTATACTTGCCTGGAGGTAGCAAAATGTTCCTTAAATAACTCATCAAATCAAAGAGTCACGAATCCTAAACTCCTGCAAATGCCTCCTAATGCTGAAACATACATCACCAACATTTTTGTCATAATCAAAATATCTAAGTTTGACTACCCATAAGTCCAATTCTGGACATAGGGGCAAAACGGTAATTTTGGTCTAAAATAGTGTCTACCCTTGGACCCGCTTTGCATCAAAAAATATGCTAGAACCTATAGTCTCTAAAGTCAACAAATTATATACCTATGAGCATTGATATGAACTCAACGGTATGTCCAGATTTAGATTCCGATGAGCCGTGCACAAAATTGTCCATTGAGTCGGATCAAAATAGAATTCCGGTCGACCTTCACAGAATCGAACAAAATTTGGCTCACAGGACCATAAAAATGATATGAGTGTAGTGGCATAAGTTGCCGCAAGGTGACGAACGTGCACAAAGTAATTAGGGACTTTGCAAAGAGGCCGATATGAGAATTTTTGACGGATAAGCGTCGAATTTGTTGCGCATACGCAACCAATTCGAGTTCCATTAAAGCTCACATGTTCGCAATATCTGTACGCACCTTTCGATACTCATAGGTTGTGAAAAGTCTCCAGGTTTGTCGAGATGGACCCCGTATTGGAAAAAAATTTAATTTTTGAAAATAGTTTTCTCAGTTTCTTTCATGATTTTGGAAGATGAATTACTTCACAAATAAATGATGAAAATAGAAACTATAAAAAGGGTTTTAAAGACCTACAGGTTGTCTAAAACATTATTTAAATAGATCTTGAAAATTTATATTATCCTGTTCATGATTCTCCTTCTAATATAGGGGTGTGAGTTTAATTTTGGTCAAATTCTAAACAGGATTTCGTTAATCTTCGCATTGATTTCATGTGTGTTCTAATATATTTTATGCAAGTCTGTTTGAATAGGTTTGAAGAGGGTCATGCCATCTACGTATAATATTTTACTGCTTAAGAATTTAATAACCGACGAGAGAGAAATACGTCAAGGAAGGTGGTTGTAGGGTGTGAAAATTATGACACGCTGACATAAGACTCAGCCCAAGTCATACGCTCAAGGCCATACGCTCAGTCAAAGCCATACGCTCAAGGCCATACGCTCAGCCAAGGCCCTACGCTCATCTAAAGGCCGTACGCTCAGTGAATATTTTAATATTTCTTGAGATGACAGCACAGCATGTATTTAATGAAGGATGAATCTGACACTTCGTCTTTCGTGCAAAGACAGCTGCCTATGAAGATTAGCCGTCGTATAGGTTTTCGAGAAAGGATTTTGTCTCTTACGAGGATAGCTCAGCAGCCATCATAAATAAAGAGCCATCATTACTGTCATTTCTGACAGTCTGTCAGCCATCATATCTGCAGCACGACGCTCAAGAAATATTTGTCAGTATTTGAAGATATGGCATGTTTGAGAAGATTGAGAACAGCCACGTGTCTACTCCTTGCCATCCAAGTGAGCGTATGGACCTCATACGACTCTTTCCCAACCAAGTGAGCGTATGGACCCCATACGACTCCTTGCTAAGTGAGTGTATGGACCTCATACGACTCTTTCCCAACCAAGTGAGCGTATGGACCCCATACGACTCCTTGCTAAGTGAGCGTATGGACCCCATACGACTCCTTCCCAACCAAGTGAGCGTATGGACCCCATACGACTCCTTCTCAACCAAGTGAGCGTATGGACCCCATACGACTCCTTGCCAAGTGAGCGTATGGATCCCATACGACTTCTTCCCAATCAAGTGAGCGTATCAGCTTTATATGATCTAAGTCAGCGTATGCAAGACATGTGCCTTCAAAAGCTAGCGTATGACTCTTCTTCAAAGACAATGTATCACAGCAAAGGTATCCAGGATGACTTTTAATGTACAGTCAACACACGTTCTCACGTGTCCTGTACTCAGTTACTCAGTTATTCAGAAGTTATGCAACGTGGCATCCATGCCACCAATCTCTCCTAGATATATTCCACTACTCTCAACCGCACTCCAACGTGTCTTCACCAGAATTCGCCACGCGTCCCTGCAGTTATGCACACGTCAAGTAACTGACTGAGCGTATACTTCAGAATAGTTATCCAGAACTCTATAAAAGAGAGTTTCTTCATCTTCATCAGACACACAGTCAATTTCAGAGAGAACAGAGAGATTTCCCAGTTGCTGTCCAAGTTCTTCGAAGTTCGAGTTTTCTTCATCGCATCGTCCAAGGGATAAAGTAATCGTCTTCTAGATTAGATTCCTACAGTTGTAATTTTCTCAGATACAAAATAAATAAAGTAAATTTATTTATGGAAAACAAATTGGTGACTCTGCTGGGGAAAGTTGTCTCCTCCAACGAGATAGCAACAACTCAATGCGATACTTCGTCGATCGGCTCGACGAAGAAGACGATAGTCGTACAATTCGACCAATCTGCTTACGAAGAAATGCTCAAGGCGAAGGAGGGCCGAACTGCTTCCTCCGCTCTTCCGGCTGCTAAGAAGAAGGGACGCTCTGTCTATGTCCCTAAGTCTTCTTCAACAGCCCGAGACGTTTCTGTCACTTCTCACGCTGACAAGAACACGTCTTCAACTTCAACGAAGCATGCTTCGGCTTCTCTAAACACGGCAACAGTGGCTTCTCCTAGACACGCTGACAAAGTGGGTTCTTTAACCAAGTCAGCGTGTCCAAGGAAAACCATCTCTGGACATGTCAAAGTCTCTCCTCCCTCTACTCTTACGACAGCAGTCAGCTCTTTAGCCATTGATGACTCTGTGCGTATGGCAGTCAAAGGGCAGCGTACGACAAAGGCGGCGTATGCTAAGCCAAAGCCAGCGTATGCTAATAAAAAGGCAGCGTATGACCAGAAGTCCAAACTGAAGTCAGCGTATGCTAACAGATACAGTCCTTTGACTGTTTCTCAAAATCAAGCTGGGGGTTCTCTTCCACAGAACATACAAATGATTCCCCCTCAACTTGCACATCTTGTGCCAACCAAGGAGAAAGACTCTTTAGTCAACTCCTCTACTCCGAAGGTCTTTACCTCTGGAGTTAATTTGACTAGTACTCTTACTAGATCAAACAAAGAAAAACGCCTTTTGGCTAATTCCTCTAAAGATGGATTATTACCGACTCCCAGTTGGAATAATACCCATCTTCCTTCTCTCAAAATTTCTTGATCTGAGAAAGGCAAATTACAAGTATCCAAGACTGATACTAAAGTCAGATCTCCTACGGATCTTCGTAACAAGCTTAATCAGAATCGTCTCGGTTCCACTGAGACAAGTATATTAGACCCTGATGCAGAATATGCCAAGAACTATGTGGCTCAAATTAATCAGTCTTTATACACTCAAGAACCGAGAAGACAGAAGAACAAAAGACAAGTTTCTACACAGAAACTATCTTCAAGTACTTCCCAATCTGTTCCTACAGATCTCCGGGAGTATTTGCAAAATAAACGGAGAATCGACACTCCATCAGGCTATGATATTGCTCATATTTGCCATGAAAAGCATGGTTGCAACTTCCAACCTCGAGTTGTGATTCAGTGTTGTTGTTCACCAAAAAGACGATCTGTTTTCGAACGGATTCAATATGAACCAATATTGGATGAAGATGAACCTCTTTATGCTTCTGTCAACATGACCTCCAGAAATATTGGGGGTAGCATACGGTCTGATGCTATATCATATTCTGAAGATGGTGTTTATCTCGGCACCCGATCCAGGACCGGAGCCTTGGCCAGGGTCTCTTCTTCTTCTCATCCAAGTGGTAATCCAGAGATCACAGAGGACTTCCTTGGAGAGTCCAACTTTCCAGTATTGACTCCCGTAAATAGCCCCGGGAAAGATACTGACTCTCACAGTGATGATTCAGAACAGACTGTTTCATCATCTATTCCTCGAATGATTACCACTTACATGGCAGAGGGCAATCATGAACCTTCAACTAGCACCGAAGCTCATGAACAAAGGATTTCTTCCTTAGAACAACAGTTGCGAGCTATGGCAGATACATTAAATGCTATGCACACTATTATGTAAGCTCAGCATCAAACTCAGCAAGTCCAACAGACAGCCCCTCCAGTTGTATTAAATACTCCTGTTGTTCCAAACCCGGAACCCTCTACTATTCCGGGGGTACAATCTAATGTTCCTGTACAACCCACTCCAAGTCAGTCTGGAGCTGGGGGTGGTACATGTGCTGCAGTCCCTCCTCCCAATTACACTCAACAAGTTACAACTCCCCAATCTTCTGGAATTGTTACTGAAGAGTTAAGGAATCTCCAAACTCAATTCGAGGCATTCAAACAGAAGGATGGTTTACAAAGGTTAGGTATCAAGCAACCTTACCCGATAGAATGGAAACAAGTATCATATCCTCCTAAATACAAGCCTCCGACTATCTCTTTCTTTGATGGGACAACCTCCCCAAGTCAGTTCATTAATCACTTTGAGGTAATGACTGATCAACTGCAACCAAGTGACGCCCTCCTTACTCGGGTGTTTGTTGGGTGTCTCAAAGGAACGGCTTATGAATGGTATAGAAGTCTCCCTGATGGGTGCATTACCTCATTTGCCGGTTTCAAGCAAATGTTTCTTGAACGGTTCTATGAAGGACTCAATGACATGACCATGTCAGCCCTCATAAGAATTAAACAGAAAAATAATGAAACCACCGAGGACTTCATTGAAAGATTCAGAAGAGAAGCCCTCAAAATGCCTCTCGGAACTCCCGATGCTGTTACTATCGACACTTGCAAGTCGAATCTCTTACCAATTATCAGCATGTGGACAGGGTCCACTCAGTTCCAAGATTGGCCTTCTTTCATCGTCAGTGCCAAGGCTGCTGAAGTCAGTGCTGAGACCTTCAAGGGTCTGGGGGTACAAATGGCTCCCAAGGAATCAAATCAGAGTGCTAGTAATAGTACTCGACCCAACAATCGCAAAGGGAAAGAAGCTCTTGAAGTCAATCTCCAAAACAGTAGTCAAGAGGTAAAGACTACCCAAGCTACTCCAGCTCCAACAAATCAACAACAGAGACCTCCTCGGCCGAAGGAAGAATATTCTTTCGACGATGACGATGTTCAGGGTATCTTTGAATGCTTGCTCAAAGGTAACAAGATTCAATTGCCAGAAATCAAAAAGCCTGATGAAGCCAATAAGACAGATCATCCAAAATACTGTCCATATCATAGAATGCTGGGTCATACAATCCGGTCTTGCTATGTATTAAAAGGAAAAATCTAAGAGATGATTAAATCAGGAGCTGTGACACTGACACCCAAAGACAAGACAGTCACAGCAAATGTAATTTCAATGCAGTTCGGTGACTTCCCTCCTTTAATGGTGGAAAGTGGGATTGTTCCTATCCCCAAAGCAACTCTCGAAGTTGTGAACATCCCACCAGCACATAATGAAGGACTTGTTCCTGTCACAACTAAGAAGGGAGAGATCATGTGGATTCACCCGGATTTAATGATGGAGTTTGAGACGTCTTCCTCTTCTCCTCGGAAGACTCCCTCATCTAAAAAGAAGCTCGGGAAGACTAAGTCATGCAATGTGACTTCTAGTTTCACACCCGATTTTTATCTAACCTCTACTTTCATCTTGGCAGGAAATTCACTCCCTACGGAGATAAAATCTGTACCTCAATCTGAAGATAGGTACAAGCCTGTATTTCATCTATACAGTTCACAATCTCGTAAATTAATGGCAAAGATGGGTTATGATCTAGCCACTGCTCCTGGTTTGAACTCAGGCAAAGGACTCCGAGCACCTTTAGCCATCACCATAAGGCATAATCAATCTCGTGTTGGCCTTGGTTTCTGGAATGAAGCTCTCATCAAGCATAAAAGAACCAAGAGCAAGATAAAGAATTGCAACATGGTTTCTATAGACCCTGAACCGGAATCTGAAGTCGAAGTTCATGCTGGAACTCGGTCAGGAAAAATATATCTGAAAGATTATGCTAAAATTCCTGAAGAAACTTCTGATGTCCCTCCGGTTACGGCTCCAACACCAGTCTCTACTGAAGAGCCTTCAAATGTTCCTGTTGAGACAGTTCCTTCTAAACCAACAGCAGCTGACAAAGGCAAACAACAAGTCCGCTTCGACAAACCACTGAAGAAGTCATCTCCTACAGGACTTGAAAAGCCTTATAATTTTAATATATTGGCTCAACTAGCCAATACACCAGCTAAATTATCAATCTTTGAGCTCTTACGCCTCTCTAAGAAAACTCGAGAAACTCTGAGTGAAGCACCGCTGCAAGCAGAAACCTGCCTAACTCTCCTCAAGAAGTTGGAAACAGAACCTGTTTCTCATTGCCATAATGTATTGGAATTTATTCCAAACATTACCTTTACGCAGGACGATATGCTGCTAGAGGATAATCGACATGATCGTCCTTTATATCATACAGGATATATCGATTCTATGAAGGTTGATCGTCTACTGATTGATCCAGGATCCGCTCTCAGTATTATGCCAAAAGCTATGCTAGATGCACTGAAGATACCTGTGTATAGTCTTTCCAGCACTATCACTACCATCCCGGGATTTTATCAAGGAAAAAGTGAGCCTTTGGGCAAGATTCGCCTCAAATTTTAAATAGGCGATCTTCGCCCTAAAGTTACTTTTTACATCATCGACAATCATGGTTACTCATACAATGCTCTATTGGGGAGACCATTCTTGCATGAACATAATGTTGTTCCTTCGACTCTTCATCAGTGCTTCAAATATGTTGATGATAATGGAGAAGTTCAAAAGGAGGTTGCAGATCTCTATCCATTCAAAGGAGTTGAAGCTTACTTCAATGACGCTCGCATGTACAAAGACGAATACTCAAAAGTCTTGCAAGCTATGGATAATGACGATGAGATATCAAAAGTCGATACCTTTGTTATTCCTGTAAAAGGGCATATCACTCCTCCGCAGTCTATTAAATCGTCTGAAGAAGGCTCACTGATAATTCCTGTCAGTGGACGTACTACTTCATCACCTGCCCAAGCTCCACAAGGTTCACTGATAATTCCTGTCAGTGGACGTACTACTGTATCGTCTTCTCAAGCTCCACAAAGTTCACTGATAATTCCTGTCAGTGGACGTGCCACTCCCCCTCCACCTTCTCAGGCTAGACCAGATACTCTAGTCATTCCAGTCAGTGGACGTACTACTTATCCACGATCTTCTTCAAGGGAGCTCACCTCTTCTGAGCCTTTTGTTATCGATCTTAATCGAAACAAAACTTCTGATCGCTCTTCCTCTCCCCCTTTTGTCATTAATTTGACTAAGTCTGATAAGGCTCAACCTTCTGTTGTAAATACAGTATCTAATATTAATGAACATCTCCTTTGCAGTATATTGATGTCTGTAATCATGTACAAAGTTATTTACAATTGCTAGATAGCTTAGAGCCACTAACTATAGGAGTTATTCAAACTCTTCATACAGACGTATCATTGGAGTCCATACAAAAATTATACTTCGTGGTCCCTACTAGAAAGAAGGGAGAAAATCCAATATTCTTCTATAAAGGACCCCAGAATCCTCCTAACATGGAAGAAGATGACACAAATGACGATACTGGAAGGTTACAACTGCGTCGCTACAGTCAGCAATCCAAAAATATCATCAAGAATATGGGTTATGACTTCAGAACCAGCCTCAATAATGGAAAAGGAAAAAAATGCCTGTTTGAATTCCTCTATTAAAATACGGAAGGACAAAATGTGGTTTAGGTTACATTGCTCCTACTTCCTTTATCAACATAGTCCATGAAGATTCAAAATCTGATGAAGATGAACGATCTGAATCTTCCGATTCCCTTTCTTGGGATTCTGACACAAGTATTGGTGATCTCCATCGCTCTATTCTATCCATCAATATGGTCTCTGTTGATGGCCCGAAAGAAAATGATGAAGATGAGGATGATTTTGAAATATCTCCCGAATCAGAACAATGGGCTCAAAGATTAGATAATCAATGGGAATTCAGGTTCGAGCAGAGGGAACCTCCTACTGAAGATAAACTGATCCAAATTGATGTTGGTGAAGAAGGGTCCCCTAAACCAATATTCATCAGTGAAAGTCTTTCAGAAACAGATAAGCAAGACATGATCAAGCTTATTCATGATTATATCGATGTCTTTGCCTGGAGTTATGAGGATATGCCGGGACTAGATCCAAAGATTGTAATGCACAAACTTAATATCATGCCAAATGCTAAACCAGTCAAACAACAACAGCGACGATTTCGTCCAGACATTATGGATGCAATTGAAGCTGAAGTCAACAAGCTTATGGCTTCTGGATTTATTCGAGAGGAACAACATCCTGAATGGGTGGCTAACATCGTTTCTGTCCTTAAAAAGACCGGCAAGATTCGAGTCTGTATAGACTTTCGCGATCTCAATGCAGCTTGTCCTAAAGACGAGTTTCCTCTTCCAATTACAGATGTCATGATCGACAACACATGTGGTTTCGAACGGATGTCATTCATGGATGGATATTCGGGATACAACCAAATCAAAATGTTTCCAGATGATGAAAAACACACTTCCTTCAGAACGTCGATCGGTACATATTGTTATACAGTGATGCCGTTTGGTCTCAAAAATGCAGGAGCAACATATCAGCGAGCAATGAGCACTATATTCCGCAAACATCTCCGGAAAATAGTCGAATGCTATGTTGATGATATTGCAGTCAAAAGTCGACGAAAGGAGGATCATATCCAAGATTTGAAGACTATCTTTGATTTAATGCGTCAGCATCAACATAAAATGAACCCTACTAAGTCCTTCCTGGGCGTCTCTAGTGGTAAATTTCTCGTCTTCGTCATTACCGCTAAAGGTATACACGTGGATCCCGAGAAGATCAAAGCCATCCAAGAGATGCGTCCTCCACGCACCTTAAAAGAGCTACGAGGATTTCAAGGAAGAATTGCTTATATCAGGAGATTCATTTCCAACTTATCAGGACGCTGCAGACTATTCAACAAACTTCTGAAGAAAGGTGTATCTTTCGTCTGGAACGAAGAATGTCAAAAAGCATTTGACGATATCAAACAGTATCTCATAAACCCTCCAGTTTTGGTACCTCCCGTTTCGGGAATACCATTCCTTCTATATGTTCGAGCCATGGATCATTCTCTTGGTGCATTACTCGCCCAGAAAAATAAAGATGGCCATGAACAAGCTATTTATTATCTCAGTCGCACAATGACAGGCGCTGAACCGCGTTATTCTCCAATCGAAAAAGAATGCCTAGCATTAATGTTTGCTGTTCAGAAAATGCGACATTATATTATCGGTCAAACGATTCACGTCATTTCCAGAGTGAATCCCATCAGGATTATGATAAATAAACCCGGTATTCTCAACTCCAGACTAGCTAATTGGGGAATCATGTTAGCTCAATACGACATGCATTATATTCCCCAGAAGTCAGTTAAAGGACAGGCTCTTGCTGATTTTCTGGCAGCTCATGCGGTTCCAGAAGATTCTAAATTATATGATGAGATTCCTGATGAAGTTTTGGATTCAAATCTAGTTTCTGAAGAAATTCCAACCAGGCGTCTATTCTTTGATGGAGCATCTAGAATAGGTCCTAATGGCGATATTGTCGCCGGAGTTGGGATTGTTCTTGTATCCCCAGAAGGACTAACTATTCAAAGGGCTTATTCTCTGGATCAATCATGTTCAAATAATGTAGCCGAATACAATGCATTGCTCATCGGTCTTCAACTTGCTAAACATCTAGATATTCAATATTTAGAAGTTTATGGAGACTCCAAGCTTATTGTCAATCAGATCAGAGGAACGTATGAAGTTCGTCATCAAGATTTGATACCTTATCATCGAGCAGCACTATCTATGGCCTCCTCCTTTGAAGATTTTTTTATTGAACATGTTCGACGAGCTTATAATACAGAAGTTGATGCTTTGGCTAATCTTGCTGCTGTATTAGCCATACCAATCAGACGTCAGCAAGTAATAGTGGTTTATAACCGAGAACTATTCTGTGTTGAGAATAATCTGGCTTTGGCTTTTCCCTATAATCCTCATGAAGATTCTCTCAACCTTGATGCTGGATTAAAGTTTGACAAAGTGTCCTCGTCTTCTTTCGATTCTACTATGGAATATGTCTTTTCTAATGAAACAGAAGCCATAACTGAAGACTGGAGACGCCCATTTCTAGACTTTGTATTATATGACATACTTCCTGATAATCTGTAACACCCTGTTTTCTGAGATTGGGAATTTTTGAAAATTTATTATTTTTATTATTTATTAGTGGTATTTTAGTCATGGTATGATTTTCTGGTGATTTTAGTTAGATTAAACTATTTTCTAAGTCATGCTAAGTCATGACTTATGACTTTGTGATTTTGGTTAGTATAACTTATTGTAAACCCTAGTTTCCTTAAACCTAGACATTGCCATGACCATGTGAACTTGACCATAGGCTTAGAATATCATTTTGGTGATTTTTAGCCATAGGGGTATTTTGGTAATTTCTAGGAAATTATTGGGTTTAAGGTTGGATTAGTGAGAAATTACTATTCATGGACTTCTTAATTAGTGACTTGCTAATCCCTAACCTAATTACCCTAATCCATAGGTTAGCTACTAACCTAGAATGGCTAAGGATGATATTTTCATTTAGTTAAAGGAAGGGAAAATATCTACATTCACCTTTATAGATATTTTGCTTAAGTTGTGCAAAATATCAATTAATTGTCACATAAGTCTTTCTCTTAGCCTAGAAGTAAAACCACACCATGCCACCCTAGTCCTAGGCCATACTTGGCCGGCCAAGGCACCCCTCCCTTTGGGTTGATCATTCTATATATATTGGTTCATTTCTTTGCATTTAAATTTAGATGTTTAAACCATCAAAATAGCCTTTCCTTGAAAAATCCACAACTCTCACCATAGTGATCCAAATCACTTCAAACTTCTTGCATTGGGTTCCTACAATCTAGAGGGAGCTTAAGGAGGCTAGCAATCAAGAATTTGGAGGCTTTTGTCATCATCAAGTTGAAGAACAACACCCCCTCTTCTTTGAATTTCCTTGAAATTCACCAATAGGTAAATTTCCACAAACCTAGTCAAATTCCTATTTTTCTTTCATAGATGCATTCATATAGGGGTAACAATATTGTGGGTAAAGTTTGGTAGGATTTTGATGTGTTTTGGTGTCGTGTTGGACACGTATCCTACTAGTCTAGAACCCTAATTTTACTCACTGTTTGAGCACTGTCATTGTGTATTTTGATCACTGTTTTTCCAAACTCTTTGAACAAAAACCTAGCCTAACTAACCCTAACCCTAATCCTATGTCACTGGACACAATTCGACTTGTGTCGTGTCCAAATTTGGACACACAAGCTCTCGGGACACAGGGCAGTACACAGGAATTGTGTCCTGCTGCCACAGTGTCCCCACGCACTGTAGAAGCCACGTGGACACGCCAAAATTGGCACGGAGCACGGGGCAATGACTGACAGGTCATCCCCAAAGTTTGGGATGACCTCGTGTCGTGTCGGACACGGAATCGACCCCGCAAGGGTCGTTCTAACACAGTGTACACACACGCAGACACTAGACTTTGAACGTGTCGTGTCCACTGTACACGACACGTAGACACTTGGTACTGACATGGACACGAAGCCTGTATATAGGCGAACACATTGGACACAACCACGTGGTGTCACGTGTCCCGTGTCGCGAACACGAGACACGCGAAAACGCTGACACGCAGTCTGAACACGTAATTTAGGGCTTCTGATACGTGTGTCGTGTCCCCTCTACACAACACGTGGACACGTATCAGGCCCATGGACACGAAGCCCAACCCTAGGCGCACCTTCGGGCACGAGCACGAGGCCTGTGTCGCTTTGTGTCGTGTCCTAGACCCCTATTGGTTTTACACTGTGTCAGTTAAACCTAATTTACCCGGGTGATTTTAAATCCTTGTGGACACGCCGTGTCGTGTCGTGGCACCGTGTCAGGCTACTAGGGACCTAGTCTAACCTAGGGGCTGTCATTACCAACCGAGCTTGGGTCACCTTAGTTCGGTTTAGGTGATGTTTGATCTAACCCAAGTTGGGTTTTCACTGTCCAATTTCCAGTTTTCTGGAAATTCCAGATTTTCGCAAAATCGATTTTTGAATCGATTTTGCTATTGATTTTTGTATTGTATTAGTGTATTTTAATGTGTATATGTGTAGTATATGTATATTTGAGGGTGTGGGTCGAATTTGAGGGGATTTGGATGTGTGTGTGTATAGTTATGTATATATATACATATCTATGTATATATGTTATGTGTGTGTGTGTTTGGGGGTTTGATTGTGGGTTCCAGGTTCTGGAATTTCCCCCCCTGTCTGATCTCTCACTCTTCCTCACAGTCTCTCTCTCTCTCTCTATTTCACTCTCTCTCTTTCCTCTCTCTATATATGATATATATATATATATATGATATATATTTTGTGTTAGATATATACATAGTGTTATTTATATATATATATGTAGGGTTGGGTATTATATATAGGTATTTCCATATTAATATATAGTTAGGCCTATATATATATATATATGTATAGCCTTAGTTATAGGTTTATGTGAAAACCTAGACAATGGCCTATGGCCAAGAGCAATGGCCTATGGCCTAAGTGACTAGCCCATAGTCTTGGGACCAACCCCATTGACCTAATGACCTAAAAACCCAACATGTTGACCCTTGTTGACTAAGGGTTGACCAAAGTCAACTGTAGGTCAAAGTTGACCTAGTTCACCTAGAAATGACTAGGAATGACCTAAATCAACTAGTTTAACTAGTTTGACTAAAACCCTAACTAGTTTGACTAGTATTGACTTAACCTTGACTAGTTTGACTTTAGAGTTGACCAAGAGTTGACTTTTGACCAGATTGACCTAGAATCATGTAGTATGCATTGTATACTTTATTTTTACCATTGTGGATACATTATGACTTGTATTGCTCTGATTAGGAGCCATACACCTCTCCTCAGACAGTATATCTTCTTCAGACATTCAGTTATCAGGCGAGTACATTCTCTGACCGTTTCATATTTGCCAGGATTTATATTCTTGCTCTAGATTACTTTACTTGATGCTGACACGATTGTTATCACGGATTGGTACTATATGGATCTTTTCATGAGATGTTATCCCCCTCGGGAGCATCAGATACGGCATGTTTGTGCTTTTCACGAATCATCATGTATCTCTATGCTTTCATAGATTCACGAATCGCTTGTGACTCATGTACTCTCATGCTCACAGAGCCTCTCATGAATCTCCCATTTATGGGCTTATCACGAATCTTAACGTAACCTGAATGGATCCTTGTGTATTGATTGGGGATGGGGGAGTGGAAATAGTCATGTGGATATTACCCCAGTAGCTGTAGTCATGAATCACTTCTAGCTGTAGTCATGAATCTCCTATGCCATTTCACATGTCTATATTTTACTCTGACTCACTAGACACTGCTAGTTCTCTATATACAGTAGATATTTCCTTTACAGCTATCTCTTTTGCTACATGTATCTTCTTTCAGCAGTTCCTGTATTTTACTCTATTGCATGCTTTATATCTCCTATCATTCTATGCACTGCGTGAGATGTATTGTGCTCGTTCCCGTCCTGATTGGACCTGTTGAAAATATTACAGAGGATGAGGAGGAGGCCCTGGTGTCTACCTATTATGGAGCAGGACTAGATGATACTTATGTTGTGGACCCTCAGCAGGATCCACCTGCAGCTGAGGATGTTGTTCCAGTAGTCTAGACCAGTTTAGCCTAGGCAGTCTTTTCTATATTTACTTTTGTCTCACATCTGAGTTGTATTTTGAGATGTTGAGTCATGTATAGACTCTTAGTCTTGTATTATGAGTTGACATTCTGGATGTTATGTATCTTAGACACTTAGTCTTATTTCATCTATGCTATGGTTCTCCTTGAGTTACTATCTATCTGTTCTTCATTCTCTACCTAGATGTGATTGAGATTATTTCTGTTTGTCACCTCCACTCGGAGAGTATAAACTGTACAGGTACTTGATATTGTTAGATGACTTACCTAGGACAGCGTTCTACCGCCGACACTGCGGCGTAGGCTGGACGTACCCACTTCTCGTGCCCTTACTCTAGGGTGCGGGTCGTGACACGTTTTTAGTGGTGGCCCATGCAGGTCTCGAGTTTATGTAGTGGTATTCGAACTAGAGTATCACTACAGCCTGCGATAGGATTTAAGGAATAGGCTTAGAGAGAGTGGATACTCAATCACAAATTAGGAAAAATTTTCATGGATTTGAATCTACTGACTTTTGTTCAAATCTATATAATCTATTTCATATTATCCTTTGATACTATCATCCTTGTACCGTTATTGACTTCCTTATTGATCTGTCTTCAGGATGGTGGAGACACGATCGCAGCGTCTCGGTCCAGGTGATACCACTGAGAGGTCTGCCACCTCTCGTCCAGCTCACCAGGACCCGGGGACTGCAGCTCCCCATACTCCAGCTCATGTGGGAGCTTCTGCCCCATTTGGGGGTGCACCTCTTACTATTCAGGGGGTCATTCCAGCTACTCCAGACATGCCTCCCCCGCAGTTTCGTCAGCCTCAGTTTCAGCCGGAGTATCAGCAGCAGCAGCAGTACCAGCAGGGGTACCAGCAGCAGATGCCATCTGGGTATGTGGATGCTGCACAGATGTTCTCCTACTTCCAGCAGTTTCTCGAGTCGCACCAGACCCAGACTCAGCGTCAGACGACGGCTTTTACCAGAGGCATTGATGATGTCCATCAGCTGGCCACGGCGACGATAGAGAGGTTGGCAGCCCAGCCACAGGGAGGATCAGGACAGCCGCAGCAGCAGAAGATTCCGGGCATACAGGACTTCAAGAAGATGAACCCCAGGGACTTCTTGGGGACTGAGGGGATTCTTTATGCGGATGACTGGATAGAGCACATCGAGGAGATCTTCCGACTGGCGGAGATACCAGCCGGACTCCAGGTGGAGGCAGCAGCTAGCCAGATGCGGGATCTTGCCCGTACCTGGTATCAGACGGACCCGAGAGTAGGTACTCCAGGACAGGCATGGAGAGCTTTCAAGGAGCTCTTCAAGGGGAAGTTTTTCCCAGATCAGGCAGTCGGCGCTTTGGAGACACAGTTCGAGAACCTGGTTCAGGGGAACCAGACCGTAGAGGAGTACGCCGGTGAGTTTTGCCGGTTGAGCAGATTCGTGGAGGGCCTTAGCGAGGCAGCGAAGGCGAGGAGGTTCAGGAAGGGCTTGGTCAAGGAAGTCAAGTCCTTGACCAAGAGTGAGAGGAGTGCCACATTTGAGGATATTCTAGCAGGAGCGATGGCGGCTGAGGATGATCTTGAGCTGAAGCTCAAGAGGGGCCGTGATACACAGGGAGCAGGCAGCAGTGGAGGTCAGGCCAAGAGGCCTCACTATCAGCAGCAGCAGAGGCAGCCACAGCAGTATCAACAGCCGAGGCAGCAGCAGCAGGTCCCGAGACAGCAGACTACCAGTTGTCCCTACTGTAAGAAATCGGGACATGGATGGGGAGAGTGCAGGAAGAGGTTGTGCTCGTGCCTACTATGTGGGGCAGCGGACCACCAGCTGAGGGAGTGTTCCCAGTACACAGGCAGAGTAGCACAGGGAGCAGCACCAGGAGCAGGAGCCAAGGCTCCGGTAGGACAGCAGCAGAGAGGACCATTACAGCCACAGCAGCAGAGATTTTTGCAGTTCCAGCAGCAGGCTGGAAGGGGTCAGCAGGGGCGTGCTTACGCCATGACAGTTGAGGATGCTCAGGCAGTTGGCGATGTGCTTGCAGGTTCTGTTATTCTAAATTCCATTCCCACCTTGCTTCATTATATCTATCTTAAAATCCAATTCCATCTGCTCCTACCTGTTCTTTATTAGTGATCAGTTTTGACCTGTTAGTTCTTTGATTTTGTCGATTGTTGTTGTTTCTTCATCTCTTACATAGGAGTAGGAGTAGGAGTAGGAGTAGGAGTAGTTTAGTTGTTAATATAATTCTTGACTAAACTCTTTTGTTAAGAATTTTCCTCTAAATAAATTAGTGTATATATATGTTATGCCTTTTTGATATAGTATCTCTGACCATAGAATGGTAACCCTTTTAGCCCTGTGATTTATTGTTTCCTTATCTTCCTAGTCTATACCTATGACCAGGACTGTCCCACCTAACATGTCCTTTACACTACTATTCATCATGATTTTTTGGTTCAATTTAGGCCATAGACTTTTCCCACTCTAAATTATGATCATCGTAGGTACATTATCGTGACTTTTAAATTTGGAGCACAAGACTAGTTGTTTTCTCAAAACTGACTTCACATACATGACCTAGACATGACATACTACACCTTATGACCTAAAACTGCCAACCAATTTTTTTTGACATGACCCAGTATAGGTCTACTACCCCTATTTGGCTTGATTGACCTTGTATGTTGCCTAGGTAGTGGCTTCGTCCTTGATTATTGGAGGTTTGACCTAGAAGGAGTACGACCATCTAAATTTCGAGGACGAAATTATTTTAAGGTGGGTAGACTTGTAACACCCTGTTTTCTGAGATTGGGAATTTTTGAAAATTTATTATTTTTATTATTTATTAGTGGTATTTTAGTCATGGTATGATTTTCTGGTGATTTTAGTTAGATTAAACTATTTTCTAAGTCATGCTAAGTCATGACTTATGACTTTGTGATTTTGGTTAGTATAACTTATTGTAAACCCTAGTTTCCTTAAACCTAGACATTGCCATGACCATGTGAACTTGACCATAGGCTTAGAATATCATTTTGGTGATTTTTAGCCATAGGGGTATTTTGGTAATTTCTAGGAAATTATTGGGTTTAAGGTTGGATTAGTGAGAAATTACTATTCATGGACTTCTTAATTAGTGACTTGCTAATCCCTAACCTAATTACCCTAATCCATAGGTTAGCTACTAACCTAGAATGGCTAAGGATGATATTTTCATTTAGTTAAAGGAAGGGAAAATATCTACATTCACCTTTATAGATATTTTGCTTAAGTTGTGCAAAATATCAATTAATTGTCACATAAGTCTTTCTCTTAGCCTAGAAGTAAAACCACACCATGCCACCCTAGTCCTAGGCCATACTTGGCCGGCCAAGGCACCCCTCCCTTTGGGTTGATCATTCTATATATATTGGTTCATTTCTTTGCATTTAAATTTAGATGTTTAAACCATCAAAATAGCCTTTCCTTGAAAAATCCACAACTCTCACCATAGTGATCCAAATCACTTCAAACTTCTTGCATTGGGTTCCTACAATCTAGAGGGAGCTTAAGGAGGCTAGCAATCAAGAATTTGGAGGCTTTTGTCATCATCAAGTTGAAGAACAACACCCCCTCTTCTTTGAATTTCCTTGAAATTCACCAATAGGTAAATTTCCACAAACCTAGTCAAATTCCTATTTTTCTTTCATAGATGCATTCATATAGGGGTAACAATATTGTGGGTAAAGTTTGGTAGGATTTTGATGTGTTTTGGTGTCGTGTTGGACACGTATCCTACTAGTCTAGAACCCTAATTTTACTCACTGTTTGAGCACTGTCATTGTGTATTTTGATCACTGTTTTTCCAAACTCTTTGAACAAAAACCTAGCCTAACTAACCCTAACCCTAATCCTATGTCACTGGACACAATTCGACTTGTGTCGTGTCCAAATTTGGACACACAAGCTCTCGGGACACAGGGCAGTACACAGGAATTGTGTCCTGCTGCCACAGTGTCCCCACGCACTGTAGAAGCCACGTGGACACGCCAAAATTGGCACGGAGCACGGGGCAATGACTGACAGGTCATCCCCAAAGTTTGGGATGACCTCGTATCGTGTCAGACACGGAATCGACCCCGCAAGGGTCGTTCTAACACAGTGTACACACACGCAGACACTAGACTTTGAACGTGTCGTGTCCACTGTACACGACACGTAGACACTTGGTACTGACATGGACACGAAGCCTGTATATAGGCGAACACATTGGACACAACCACGTGGTGTCACGTGTCCCGTGTCGCGAACACGAGACACGCGAAAACGCTGACACGCAGTCTGAACACGTAATTTAGGGCTTCTGATACGTGTGTCGTGTCCCCTCTACACAACACGTGGACACGTATCAGGCCCATGGACACGAAGCCCAACCCTAGGCGCACCTTCGGGCACGAGCACGAGGCCTGTGTCGCTTTGTGTCGTGTCCTAGACCCCTATTGGTTTTACACTGTGTCAGTTAAACCTAATTTACCCGGGTGATTTTAAATCCTTGTGGACACGCCGTGTCGTGTCGTGGCACCGTGTCAGGCTACTAGGGACCTAGTCTAACCTAGGGGCTGTCATTACCAACCGAGCTTGGGTCACCTTAGTTCGGTTTAGGTGATGTTTGATCTAACCCAAGTTGGGTTTTCACTGTCCAATTTCCAGTTTTCTGGAAATTCCAGATTTTCGCAAAATCGATTTTTGAATCGATTTTGCTATTGATTTTTGCATTGTATTAGTGTATTTTAATGTGTATATGTGTAGTATATGTATATTTGAGGGTGTGGGTCGAATTTGAGGGGATTTGGATGTGTGTGTGTATAGTTATGTATATATATACATATCTATGTATATATGTTATGTGTGTGTGTGTTTGGGGGTTTGATTGTGGGTTCCAGGTTCTGGAATTTCCCCCCCTGTCTGATCTCTCACTCTTCCTCACAGTCTCTCTCTCTCTCTCTCTATTTCACTCTCTCTCTTTCCTCTCTCTATATATGATATATATATATATGATATATATTTTGTGTTAGATATATACATAGTGTTATTTATATATATATGTAGGGTTGGGTATTATATATAGGTATTTCCATATTAATATATAGTTAGGCCTATATATATATATATGTATAGCCTTAGTTATAGGTTTATGTGAAAACCTAGACAATGGCCTATGGCCAAGAGCAATGGCCTATGGCCTAAGTGACTAGCCCATAGTCTTGGGACCAACCCCATTGACCTAATGACCTAAAAACCCAACATGTTGACCCTTGTTGACTAAGGGTTGACCAAAGTCAACTGTAGGTCAAAGTTGACCTAGTTCACCTAGAAATGACTAGGAATGACCTAAATCAACTAGTTTAACTAGTTTGACTAAAACCCTAACTAGTTTGACTAGTATTGACTTAACCTTGACTAGTTTGACTTTAGAGTTGACCAAGAGTTGACTTTTGACCAGATTGACCTAGAATCATGTAGTATGTATTGTATACTTTATTTTTACCATTGTGGATACATTGTGACTTGTATTGCTCTGATTAGGAGCCATACACCTCTCCTCAGACAGTATATCTTCTTCAGACATTCAGTTATCAGGCGAGTACATTCTCTGACCGTTTCATATTTGCCAGGATTTATATTCTTGCTCTAGATTACTTTACTTGATGCTGACACGATTGTTATCACGGATTGGTACTATATGGATCTTTTCATGAGATGTTATCCTCCTCGGGAGCATCAGATACGGCATGTTTGTGCTTTTCACGAATCATCATGTATCTCTATGCTTTCATAGATTCACGAATCGCTTGTGACTCATGTACTCTCATGCTCACAGAGCCTCTCATGAATCTCCCATTTATGGGCTTATCACGAATCTTAACGTAACCTGAATGGATCCTTGTGTATTGATTGGGGATGGGGGAGTGGAAATAGTCATGTGGATATTACCCCAGTAGCTGTAGTCATGAATCACTTCTAGCTGTAGTCATGAATCTCCTATGCCATTTCACATGTCTATATTTTACTCTGACTCACTAGACACTGCTAGTTCTCTATATACAGTAGATATTTCCTTTACAGCTATCTCTTTTGCTACATGTATCTTCTTTCAGCAGTTCCTGTATTTTACTCTATTGCATGCTTTATATCTCCTATCATTCTATGCACTGCGTGAGATGTATTGTGCTCGTTCCCGTCCTGATTGGACCTGTTGAAAATATTACAGAGGATGAGGAGGAGGCCCTGGTGTCTACCTATTATGGAGCAGGACTAGATGATACTTATGTTGTGGACCCTCAGCAGGATCCACCTGCAGCTGAGGATGTTGTTCCAGTAGTCTAGACCAGTTTAGCCTAGGCAGTCTTTTCTATATTTACTTTTGTCTCACATCTGAGTTGTATTTTGAGATGTTGAGTCATGTATAGACTCTTAGTCTTGTATTATGAGTTGACATTCTGGATGTTATGTATCTTAGACACTTAGTCTTATTTCATCTATGCTATGGTTCTCCTTGAGTTACTATCTATCTGTTCTTCATTCTCTACCTAGATGTGATTGAGATTATTTCTGTTTGTCACCTCCACTCGGAGAGTATAAACTGTACAGGTACTTGATATTGTTAGATGACTTACCTAGGACAGCGTTCTACCGCCGACACTGCGGCGTAGGCTGGACGTACCCACTTCTCGTGCCCTTACTCTAGGGTGCGGGTCGTGACATAATCCGAGTGAAGCAGCGTCTATCCGGCGTCGATCTCTCAGATTCTATTATAATCATACTACGAAGACACTATATCGTCGGTCCTACGACGGTCTTCTCCTCCGATGCATCGCTGGTGAAGAAGCACAGCAGATTATCCGTGAATCACATGATGGTGTTTGTGGAGCTCATCAGCCAGGTCCTAAACTTCAAGATCGTATCCGACGTATGGGTTATTATTGGCCCACGATGGTGGCTGACGCCATATGCTCGGAAATGTAAAGTCTGTCAAATTCATGCAGACTTTATCCATCAACCGTCAGAGTTCTTACACCCAACAGCGGCATCATGGCCCTTTGAAGCTTGGGGCATGGACGTCATTGGTCCTATCAACCCACCATCATCAAGAGGACATCGGTTTATTCTAGCAATAACCGATTACTTTTCCAAATGGGCTGAAGCAATCCCGTTATCTGAAGTCAAAACTTCTAGTGTTATCAACTTCGTCAAACATCATGTCATCTATCGATTTGGTGTACCTCGGCGTATTATCCATGATAACGGACCGCAGTTCGTCAGTCAAAAATTTACTCGATTCTGCGACGATCATCGGATCAATAATTTAGCTTCTACAGCATATAATCCAGCAGCTAATGGATTGGCAGAAGCTTTCAATAAAACGATCATCAAACTCTTGAAAAAGTTTGTTTCTTCCAACAAACGCAACTGGAGCGAGAAGCTTGGTGAATGTTTATGGGCCTACCGCACCACAGTTCGCAATGCGACCGGATGTACGCCTTTCTCTTTAGTATATGGGTGTGAAGCTGTTCTTCTCCTTGAGATCCAGATTCCTTCTCTGAGAATTGCAATCTCCAATGAACTTACAACAGAAAACAATGATCGTCTTCGACTTCAAGAATTGGAAGCTCTAGATGAAAAACGATTGTATGCTCAACAAAATATCGAGCTGTATCAGGCCCGAATCTCAAAAGCTTTTAATCGGAAAGTCAAAGTCAGAGCATATCAGAAGGAAGAACTGGTCCTTACTGTCAGACGACCTATGACCATAACACATAGGAGCAAAGGCAAATTTGATGCAAAATAGGAAGGCCCATTCGTATTAAACAAAGTCTTCTCTAACGGAGCATACCAGCTTGCCTCTATGGATGGAAAAGTCATGATGATGCCTATCAATGGCAAATTCTTAAAGAAATATTATGTATAATATTTTCATCATTCCCCAGCAAATATAAAATCAAAGTTAATTCTTCTCTACAAAAGTGATCTCGATATCGTTATCCCCAGAGGAAACTGATATTCTACCATGTATCATTTTCCCAGAGAATTTGATATTTTGTCTTATTAGATCCCCAGTGGATTTAATAAAGATCTTGTATAGAAAATCATGTCCATATTACCTCTGAATTTTCTATCTCAGTACGTATCATATTTTCTATTCTAGGAAAATGATATCTCGTCTTTTGATTTTCGAGTCCAAAGATCATGGAAAATAGAATCCAAAGATATCTTTATATCTGAATTCTGTTTTCTCTAATCAGTATTAAACTAAAATTATCTTTGGTTTAATATCATGATAGAGTTACAAAGTTTATTTGTATATTCTATTTTATTGAAATATGTCATGTATTATTTACCTCTGAACATGTTTTTCATCCACAGAATTGAAATCAAGTCAAAATATTCATTTCAAATCAAAATCAGAACATTGATTACAAATGGGTACCAAAACTGCAATACATGATAAATGTAAAAGATCTATTTAGGAGGAGTAATTATCTCCTGAATACGAACGATTACATTATTTATCTTTTCTTCATGAGCTTTCTTGATTCGCTCTGCTGTTTCAGCTCCAATCATCCGTTGGTCATATTCCACAATAATAGAGCTACGGCGATTGGTCTCTTCAATCTGATTGGTTTGCATCAATTCTCGCTCTTGCTGTAAAACTTGACAGCGTTCAGCTACAGATTTACGATCAGTAGCAATCTCTGATTGTTCTGTTTCCACGGAGGCAATTTGCTCCTGAAGACGAGCTAGCTCTTCCCTCAACTTCCTAAGCTCTTCAGCTTTTGACGCTTCATCTTTCTCTAGGCGCTCCATATTCTGACGAGTACTTATTATTTCTTCGTCTTTCGCCATTAACTCTTTAGAAGACTGAGCGAGGAATTCTGTCAGAGCAATGTGCTGAGCTTGAGCTTCATTCTCCAATTGAGCAATCTCAGCTGCAGTTAGGGAATTAATATCCTCCCTTTTTATCTCCCAATATTTATGGATGTTTGCTTCTAAATCATTCAGAAGATGTTTAAAAAAGACACATTGGGTCCCATAACCAGCCTGTCTCAAAGCTGAAAGTGGAAAACTAGTCGCCTCTCGAAGACTCGAAAAGGGCATAGTCTCATCCTTCATAAGTCGTCTTGAGAATGTATCCAGATACGAATAAATAATATCTGAATACATCCCCATGATCTTTGCTATCCCTGTATCAAAACCGGGAGTTGCTGCAATAATAAGGGAAGGAGCAGGAGGAGCCTCTATTCTTGGAGCTGAAGTTAGTACTTTTGGAGAACTCGGCAAATGTGAACTTCCCTCACCCACATCAGTTTGAACAAGTGGGACTTGAGTAGAACTCATAGCCGGTGCAGTTCCTACAGCTGTTGGAATCAAAGAAGCATGATCAAAACCAAAAGACAATAAAGCAGAGACAAGACAAAACTTTGATGAATAAAATATTACCTAGAGCTGGTTCATATTCAGTTTCCTTCGGATCATTCAGCCCGGCTCGTAGTCTGTTCAGAGTACTTTCTGACACGGGATTTATTTCACTGCTTCCCGCCCCAGAAGTACTCGGAACTTGAACTTCTATATGCCTCTCCGGCTCTGGTGTCAACCCTGAGTGTTGACCAATGGTCTTCAGTACATCAATTGGAGTTTTAGACGGTGATTCATCGTCTATCTCCATGTCTTCTTCTCCAGAAGAATGAGACGACGGTTCATAGTCAACTTGTTCGCTCTCTGAAGCTTCAGCAATTGGTTTGAGAGAAGTGGCTTCCTTTACTGATTCTCCCGAAATCAGTAAGTCGTTAGCTGTTTCAGTCTGATGCTCGGCCTCTACCGCAGGTTGACTAATCTCCTGCGTATCATCGGCCATTGGCGGAATTGATCCTATATCAGAAGGCATGGATGACCCAGCAGGTTCAGGAATATCTTCTTCAACAGGTTCTGCCTTTACAGAAAAATCAAAAGCAGCTTGTTTTTCTGAAGCCAATCGCACAGCACGATCGGTGGGACTCTCTACATCGAGACAAATTATAGATTTAGTTTTTAAAACTATCACTTTCCTTCCTATTCTTTTTGTGAATGGAACAGTAGGATAATTGTCTTTTGGATCACTACCTGCTTCATCAGCATCTCTGACTCGATTGGAAACAGGAGAAGTCCCTGGAATGGTAATTCCTCCACGATTTTGAGTCTCTGTTCGAGTGACTCTTTTTGGGGAAGGCCCAGCAGCACCTTTGCCCCGCTTCCTCTTCGGGGTATTATCAGCAGATATGCTTTCTTCAGCACTCCCGATGGGTACATGTAATGGTTGATGAAGGTCATCAGAGAAGAAAGTTTCTAAAACTTCATCATCAACTTCATCAGTAGCCAAAGGATCTTCTTGATCATGGCAATCTCTAGGCAGGGCTGATTTAGTTGATTTCTTTTCAATATGAATAAAGCTTCTACCTAAGATGCTGAATTTTTCATCAAAGGTATTAGCTGATACATAGAATTTGGCATAAGACGCCAATATTCTAGCTCCTCTCTGATAGGTGACCGGATCTGGCATGGAAAAGGTAGCCCCTGTACCTTTAGCAATGTAATATATCCACGCTCTGGCACCATCAATCAACCCGCTTTGATAACCAAAACACGTCGTTGCATTGCCTACATGCAACTGATCGTAACCAAATTGCCGAGCAAACCTGCTCGGAAGATATGGTTCTAGATAAGTGATGTTGTCAAGGCGGCAGATTAAATGAGATGGCCTGATCCTCTTCAGCCATTCATGTTGAATCTCATCCAATTCATTGCCACCAATGCCGTCAATCAACCTTCCAGGCATGGTCTCATAACCAACAGGTGGAGGAACACAAGTGAAGCTCCATAGTTCTCCCATGTTTAATATAGTTCTGCAATCTGTCAAAGTGTCATATTTCCACTTTGGTGTGTGACTGTATCTTTCCAGAAAGGTGTCATCTGGTCTAGCCATCCCAGCATTCATAAGAGATTCGAAGTGCAGAAGCAGCCATCCAAATAAATATGTAAAGGGCATTTCTACCCGAGGAAAGGACGTAAGGCTCTTCCTTGCCAATTCGAACATTCTGTCTGTGTATGTCCTTAATCCAGCATTCAGACGGCATGTCATTGCTGTCAGTAAATCCATCTTATACCCAAAAACCAAACGGACTGCTGCAAAGACAACTCCTCTGTGCATCCTGTCTGCTGAACAGGTGCCAGGAACTACAAATTTTCTCAGCCAGAGAAAGATAAATCCGGCCAGATGACCTTCAGCAGATAATTCTCGGCTGCCCTGCTTAATATAGGTCTCAAACCTATCACCGGCTTTATAAGTGCCTTCGTCTTCCTCAATGACAATGTCGTCATGAGTGGTATCCCGGATGAGCCTGTCAATCTCAGCTTGATTCAGAGGTTTAAATTCACCGACATACTGCTCAGACTTCTTCTTCTTTTGAACTTCATCAGTACGGCCTTGAAATAAATAGGCCATCCATTTGGAAGAATAACAGTTGGAATCTCCTTCTCCACCTTGTCCTTTATAAAAAGCCTTACAAATACTGTAATGGCACATCAATTCTTCAAAGACATGAAGAACCAGTGGGTTGGCTTCGGAGATCTTATTCATTTCATCAACGAAAGGGATATACTCTTCATATGGCAGATCTGCTGTTGGCAGTTGAGAAATATATGCCATTTCATGAAGGGCGAATCCCATCTCGCCTCTTGGGGTCATGAAGGTGCCGGTACGGTAGTTATACCTCTCCGCTAACGCCAAGAACAAATCCGGGTTTGGCCTGAAACCATAGGCAGTGCACTTAATGGCATCATATAGGCCTATCACTTGTAACTGTTCACCAAAATTCTTCAGGATCCATTTCACAAGAGCAGTCCATCTGGTATTCTCCGAATTTACCAGACCAGTCAGCCTCATAGACTGTTTTGGATAGATGGCATTTTCCAGTTGGGCAAATTCGTTTGTAAAAATTGGGACTCTGACTGGCTTCAGCAGTGCCGAGTCCTCAGGAGGGATGGTGGCAGGTAGCAGTCCTCGCAAAGCTGTGACATATGGTTCAGTACCACTGCGGAATCTTCCTTGACGATATCCTATCCACCCAGCCTTTGCTTGTCGGGATGGAGTGATATCCCACTTCATCTGTCTTTGACAACTCGCATGAAATAAACGAGCTATGTTGATGCTTTTTGATAAACCAGTCAAATACATTGGCTGATTTACATCACCATCCCTATAATAACAGTATGATACTTTGTCCAGAGCAGGCTGAGAGTTTATGTCAATAGCATCTCCGAAAAGAAATGCTGGCTTTGAGTGGGTAACACCATCCACACTCTGTAAAGGCAGTCCACTCATCAAGTTCAGCAAAGTGTCATTTTCCTGATTTGTTAAAAGAGCTATCCTTGTAGAAGGTCCATCGAATGGGGAAAACGAACATGTGATAGGTCACTTCTATAGTTATTTCCTACACATCCTTCAAATTCTGCCTCCTGAGCCAGAATATCCACTGTAAAAGAAGAATAAGAAGTTAGAAATCTTCAACACAAAGAGATGGCAAAGTTCAAACATACGTTCAGTTTTTACTAAGCGTATGGCAGACTCAAAGTTCAACATACGCTCAGTTTTTCCTTAAGCGTATGACAGATTCAAAGTTCAGCATAAGCTCAGTTTTTACTAAGCGTATGGCAGACTCAAAGTTCAGCATACGCTCAGTTTTTACTAAGCGTATGGCAGACTCAAAGTTCAGCATACGCTCAGTTTTCCCTAAGCGTATGGCAGACTCAAAGTTCAGCATACACTCAGTTTTCCTTAGGCGTATGGCAGACTCAAAGTTCAGCATACGCTCAGTATATCCTTAGCGTATGGCAGACTCGAAGATCCATATATGCTCAGTTTATCCTAAGCATATGACAAATTCAGAGATCACTTTTTACGCTCAGTCTATCTTAAGTGAATGATTTTAAAAGTTCAGTTTATGTTCAGTTTGAGCGTATCAGCGTATGGTTGACAAGATGAGCATCAAAAACATACGCTAACACAGGAGTTAGCGTATCTCAGTGAGACAACTCTCCATAGCATATTCTTTCAAGACAGCGTATTTTGACATTTATATCAAAAATACGCGTATCATACAGAATACGCTCCAAACATATTTTTCGTATAAACAAAAAATATGGGATACGGCTAAACCCTAAAGAGGGAAGCGTATTTTATGACGTATTTGACCCTAAAAAGGGGATACGTTTTATGATTTTGTTCTAACCAGAGCCCTAAATAAGGGATAGTTACAGTTCATCATCATCATCCTCACCATAGAGAGGCTTCAATGGGCGTTCACTTCGTCGAACGCGCTCATTGGTAGTCTTCTTAGCAGCGGCGGCGGCGGGCTGAGATGACTCCGCAGGAGCCTTCCCCTTTCCCTTCGCAGCAGCATCAACCTTGGGCGCCATTGATAAAGCTTGAATTGAAGAAAAAGAAGTTGAGTCTTGAGTTTCTTTTTCTCTCTCAAAGATGAATGCAAAAGTAAAGAAATAAATTAGGTCTTGGAAGACCTATTTATAGAAGAAAAGAAGAAGTTCAAACGGCGGATATGCTTTAAACAAAATCCCTAAAGATTTGCACTGATATTGAGGAAGATAACAAACTTATGCCAGCATGTCAGGACTTATTCCCACTTTAAGTTCAAAGTAATTTCGAACTTTTGAAATTCATAAAGTTCGAAAACTTTGAAGGGGGTCTTGTAGGGTGTGAAAATTATGACACGCTGACATAAGACTCAGCCCAAGTCATACGCTCAAGGCCATACGCTCAGTCAAAGCCATACGCTCAAGGCCATACGCTCAGCCAAGGCCCTACACTCATCTAAAGGCCGTACGCTCAGTGAATATTTTAATATTTCTTGAGATGACAGTACAGCATGTATTTAATGAAGGATGAATCTGACACTTCGTCTTTCGTGCAAAGACAGCTGCCCTATGAAGATTAGCCGTCGTATAGGTTTTCGAGAAAGGATTTTGTCTCTTACGAGGACAGCTCAGCAGCCATCATAAATAAAGAGCCATCATTACTGTCATTTCTGACAGTCTGTCAGCCATCATATCTGCAGCACGACGCTCAAGAAATATTTGTCAGTATTTGAAGATATGGCGTGTTTGAGAAGATTGAGAACAGCCACGTGTCTACTCCTTGCCATCCAAGTGAGCGTATGGACCTCATACGACTCTTTCCCAACCAAGTGAGCGTATGGACCCATACGACTCCTTGCTAAGTGAGCGTATGGACCTCATACGACTCTTTCCCAACCAAGTGAGCGTATGGACCCCATACGACTCCTTGCTAAGTGAGCATATGGACCCCATACGACTCCTTCCCAATCAAGTGAGCGTATGGACCCCATACGACTCCTTCTCAACCAAGTGAGCGTATGGACCCCATACGACTCCTTGCCAAGTGAGCGTATGGACCCCATACGACTTCTTCCCAATCAAGTGAGCGTATCAGCTTTATATGATCCAAGTCAGCGTATGCAAGACATGTGCCTTCAAAAGCTAGCGTATGACTCTTCTTCAAAGACAACGTATCACAGCAAAGGTATCCAGGATGACTTTTAATGTACAGTCAACACACGTTCTCACGTGTCCTGTACTCAGTTACTCAGTTATTCAGAAGTTATGCAACGTGGCATCCATGCCACCAATCTTTCCTAGATATATTCTACTACTCTCAACCGTACTCCAACGTGTCTTCACCAGAATTCGCCACGCGTCCCTGCAGTTATGCACACGTCAAGTAACTGACTGAGCGTATGCTTCAGAACAGTTATCCAGAACTCTATAAAAGAGAGTTTCTTCATCTTCATCAGACACACAGTCAATTTCAGAGAGAACAGAGAGATTGCCCAGTTGCTGTCCAAGTTCTTCGAAGTTCGAGTTTTCTTCATCGCATCGTCCAAGGGATAAAGTAATCGTCTTCTAGATTAGATTTCTACAGTTGTAATTTTCTCAGATACAAAATAAATAAAGTAAATTTATTTATGGAAAACAGTGGTTACCTGCGTCAACTGCTACTATTTCTGTCACGCTGTGGTGTGCGGATTCCGAAAACTCTGGTCGGCCTCCGGTGATGTTGGTGGCCGTGGACGATGCACTGGGGATAAAGGCTGGTGTGGCGAGGGTTTAGGGCTAGGGTTTAGGTTCTCTTCTCCTTCTGTCTACCATATATATTAGAAGATGGGGGTATCGAGTCACTGTGTGCGGGTTTGGAAGGGAAGAGGCGGTGAATAGTGTGATAGCACTATTCACAGTTTTTCTCCTTTTTTTCCCCTAAAGACTTAACTATATATATATATATATTTTTTTTTTTTTTTTTTTTACCTTTATATATATAAATCTATACAAGTATGCTACGCACCAATATAAGAAAACTACAAGTAATATTTATATACCACAAATATTCTAAGATCATGGAACAAAAGGATATAGCATACTTTTACAATCTATATGATTCTATCTATTTATAGGAATTTATAAATACACCAAATTGTATAAATAATAATATACTTATTTATGCATTTATTTTATAGGTACACTTATAAGTGCATATATAGCCTAAAATTCCGAAAATTTCTCAAAGTTATTTTTAGAAAATCATTTATCCTATTTTCAAAACAAAATAACATTTAAAGTAATACGCTATTTAATATATAATATAACAAGCATTTATAAAATCGTCTACTAAATTATTAAAATAAAATGCCAATACAATATACATCTAATGGACGTCCCTAGGCGCACTAACTGACTATATGGTCTTGGCTTTAACTTGGGTCAAGTTTAACTTGTTTAGCACAACCAGTTCTCCTAAAAGTCATAGTCTTAATAACTTATTTAATTAACTGTTTATAGGGGTTAAGTCATAACTTTGACTGGTTTTTCTAGCAAGGGCACTGTTGTGCCTATTCCCTAGCATCGCTAATACACTAGTCAAAGCATACGACGACAATCTACGTGCCAAAATTCCTAGTTGATATGCATCTCAAACCATGACTAAGGCCAAATATTTATAGTATTTAGGATATTATAATATAATCATATATATACACAAAATTGTATCTAAACCTATTTGGTTGTATAAAATCTGAAGATAAATTCAAAATAATTCTAGTAAGTCATGGAAACCTAACATGGCTCTACCAAGTGGGATTGGCTAGGTTAGGTCCGAATATACTTTATAGTCAAATTGAACTTGAAAAGTCAACCAATGAGTCTCTTGTGCCATTCGTAAATAAATAGCACATGAAAATTTGATTGATTGTCACACCATGGAAATGCGTGTCGTAGGGTCAAAATGGATCAAAATTATATATTGGGTCAAATGATTTTGATCAATGTCGAGTCCCGAACTCACGTTGGAAGTTAGGTTTAGAATTACGGTAAATGGTCAAATGGCCTAAACTGACCTGATGTTGTGCGAAGTCAAAAGAATATTAGAGGATAAGTTTGGATGGGACATGATATATCAAATTGAAGGTGGACATGCCTACTTTCAAGCTTATGAAGGACATTTCGAAAGATTGACATTTTTTGTGCTCAAAAAATTAAAGCTACAAAAAAGTACATCTATAGTCATAATTAAAGATTAATATAATCTATTAAAAAATCATATAAAATAAATAAATAAATAATTTCCAAAAATTTGGGTGCTTACATCCCTATAGAATCTTTACTTGATTTTCACTAGTATTTATTAGGACCATTTCAAATACCATTTGTCCAATCTCTTTTATGGCCCAAACTTGTATATGTGCATATTTTGATAGCTATATATACTTTACAAATGTTTATGTATACTAGATAGCTAAAATACATATTGTGGATTACTATGGGTATATCATTTAGTAGCTATATATACGTGTATACCAGGAAGCATAGATAGTTACCTACTAACCCTATTAGCTCATTTTTAATAAGGGTATCATTGGGATCCATAATTTTCCAATAAAGTTAGACATGTAAGGATAGAAAGGTAGTAGAATAAGACCATGGGTAGACAAGTGTAGTAATAAATTTTGAGAAGCTCTTTTAGCTTATGGCCTGTTCAGGAGGAAGATGATAGAACCGATTAGTAGTGATATTGGATGAAAAAGTATGATGTTTTTAACTTTTATGATTAAAGGCAAGTATATGGAATGATAGAGAAATCCATAAGTTATCAAGGGATAGTGAAGAAAGATTAGGATTTGATAGGCCGCTTCCGCACGTAAAGTGAGTTTGGACCTATAATTTGGATAATAAAGAAACTTGAGAATATGAGGATTGAGATGAGATCGGGTGCATACGACATAGAAGGATTAGTGGGTTCTGTAAGTGAATCATGGTGTTAAAGTAATAACGAGGAATTAAGAACAAAATATTGGTATACAACTCTTGGAATAGTGGGATAGTGATTAAGAAAGAAGGGCCGTTAAGTTGGGGTTTTGGTTGGAGATTCAAATTTGATCAGATTCCTGTTAGAGTAAGAAAGATTTTATATATTGGAGATATAACGATAGTTTGAGATAAGAAGATATTCAATTTGATTAGTGAGTAGTCACTAGCTTTAGAGGATTGAGACTTTTCGAATACACATATCATGGATTGACTTAGTAAGAAATTTTTTGACAATTGAGATTGTAACCTTGATGAAGTTAGAAATGAGAGAAGTGGAAGTTGATGTCTAAGAAATGGTTTGATTAAGGGAAGCAAATTGATAGATTATATGAAACGACTTGACGGGGTTCGATTGGATATATTCCATAATTCCAAATAGAATTTATTATAGTACCTGGATAGTTACCTTAGGTTCCTTGGTACCGAGTTAGCTAAGCAAACTTAGAAGATTGGTCAGCAGGGTGTTAACGAGATTAGTTCTTCCTACGTATCCTATCTCGAATCGTCTTTTGATTTTTTTATCTTCGTGTTTTGACCATCATTTGATCATAAATGGAAATATATTATCGGACTTCATTTCTATCTTGGTTCTAGTCATATTATTTTGATTATCTTCATCATTGTGCCTAAAATTTTGATTTTGATCATATCTAGACCAACTATTCTTAAATCGTGCTTATACGATTTTTGATCATGACTAGATCTTCATCGGGCCTATTTTTGGCATTGATCATGCCTAAACGATTTTGTTTCTCTTGGTCGTAACAATACCTTTGATCATGCCTCAAAATTTTGATCATGACTTGACTAAACTTGATCTTACATTATTTGATAAATTAGATCGTGCCTAAACGGTGTAATTTTTTATCGTTCTTCGATCCTATTCTAGGATTAGATTTTATTTTGCTCGAGCATAAATTTGATTCCTCATGACGCCAATTTACGCTATTTCCAAATTCTTAATTTTGGGTTGCATCATTTCTATATTAATAATGCTTAGGCAGTTCTAATTCTATGCTTGATTGTACTTAAATTTTGATTCCTAAATGTTTACCTAACTTTGGTTCTATCATGCATAGATAATATTGACTATAACTAATTAGTCATGACTAGATGGTTTTATCTACCGTGATTATTTGATCGTGCTTAAGTGATTTCGATATTGGTCATATCAAAACAATTTTTAATTGTGTTTATATGATTATACTTTCCTAGGCTATTAGTCCTGCCTGGATAGTTTTGATCCTATTGGCTATGATTAGATTTTGATCCTTAATCATGCTTAATTGTACCAAATTATTTCAAATCATTTTATTTGATTATCGTGCCAAATCGTGTCATTTCTTAAATTTTGAGGACAAAAATTTTCTAAGGTGGATATATTTGTAACTCCACCTTTCTAAAATAGAGAATTTGATCATTTCTCATATTAGTCTATTAGATATTTATTTATTTTAATTTACTTTTATAATTGTTATTAAATATACATCTTTGAATATTTATGCTTTTATATATCTTACTTATACTTTTTTTCAAGCTACATACTAAGCAGCCCAATTGGGCCAAACCCATTTCTTCCAAACCATTGAGCCATAGCCCATTCATTTATAAATCCTAACCCATGGCATAAGCCAGCCGACAACTATTAACCTAGCCCCCTTAGAGAAACTGACCCGGTAGGTTCTTTCCACAGACCCGTTAAGGATTCTTTTCTTCAACCTAAATGTACTAGGTTAATTCGAACCAGTCCTTTTCTTTCTCTTCGTCTGGCCATTGTCTAGTAGTAGAGCAACAGCTCCCTTACGGTGCGGCAGAGGCTAGCTGGTTCTAGCCACGCTCGAGTTTCCAGAAACTTCCCCATCACCGACTTAGTCTAGTTCATCACTGCCGTCCAAAACCCACTTCCTTACCTCGGCCAATCTCCTCCGTCCGTCACTAACCGTCGCCGACCTCCCCACAGCATATATATAGGACCCTGCAGCGTATAAATAGGACCCCACCGATGACCTCCTCCGGCCAATACGACACATCGAGCTCAAGACGGAACATCATCTACAACATATCAAGTTCAAGACAGACGTCATCGACAAGCTGTTACTCTACAAATGTACTTGTATTGAGTCTTTAATTTTTGAACTTATTGAGTCTAGGAACATGTACGTTGAGTCGAGCTAAGTCATTTCAACCCTAGACTTACTTCTCCAAAGTTCCACCATACAAAACAAGACAATCCCTGAACCAAACCAAACCATTCTAGCCCTCTTGAACATTCTGGCCTAAGGGAATGAGAATTCGGGCCGAACTCTGCCCTAGGCAGAATTCGGGCCGAACTCTGCCCCCTACATTTCAGGATGCTAATTTTTAGGAACACCTTGATCTAGGTTGTCCAACGTTCAGTTTTTTGAATATTTGAGACAGAATTATGGCCGAATTCTGCCTCCTCAGACTAGTATAAATAGGGCTTGAATTCTCTTATTTCAAATCATCTCTCACTATCAATCTTCTAAGCCTTATACATTCTAAGCTTTCATTTTCCAATCTACTAGCCACAAAAATTTCTAAGCCCCAAGGTGCTAGCGTGCAATTCAGCTAGAAGTTCTGTGCAAGGGTTGTAAAGAAGTCACTTGGGGCTAGAAGTTCTGTTCACCACAAGAATACACGTCACAAGAAAAACACATATACTCATGCTGCTCACAATCATGCCTTTATGTACACTTATTCACATGTAGTACGAAAAACACCCACACATACACATGGCACACATAGACATGCTTTTATGAACACACATTCTCATGCAGCACGACAAACTCATAGACGTCACTATTATTCTGCACCTAACAGGAACATACATGCTGTATGTCACTACTGTGGTAAACATAGACACACTTCATCACAATATAGAATTAGAAAACTGGTTGATTTAAAACTATATGTATAGGTACCGAAGACTAACCTTTCAGGTCCCTCAAAGATTTGGGTACCAAAAATCACATCTACTCGTAGTATAGGTGGACCTTCCATTATCCTCTAGAAGCAAGTGGATTCTCGAAAGTGGGTGCTCGAGACACATGACTGGAAATACAAATCTTTTCGCAATACTATCAATGAAAAGGGAAGGATATGTATCCTTCAAAAATAATTTGAAAGGTTATATCATAGGTAATGGTACTATGGCAATCCTCCTTCTCTCGTCATTAAGGATGTTTGTTTAGTGACCGAGTTAAAGCATAACTTTCTCAGCATTAGCCATCTTGCTGATCATGGATATGATATTAACTTTGGAAAAACTAAATGCTCCATATATGATAGATCATCTAGAGCATTACTTTTGAAGGGATAAGAGAAGATTATATATATATATATATATATATATATATATATAAGGCATTTTATTGAAAAAGTAGAGGTGGCTCAAAAAGAGCAAAACGGGTGCCAGAAACCAAAAACATAAAATGGTCCTGGTAGACTACGCAGGAAATACAAAAGTGAGAAGAACTAAATTTTCAAATTTCAAAAATCAAAAATTTCAAAAATTTGAAACAAGGTGGGCTCTCAGCCTTATGGAGGTGGAGGCACACTGCCCGAAGCTTTAGGAGCGCTGCCCGAGGACACGCAGCCCGATGAGGGGGTGCGGGCACACAGCCCGATGGGGGGGTGCTGTTCTGCCCGAAGGGATGGGGGCACGCTGCTCGAGGGAGCCTCGACCCCCCCCTCCGGCACGACGCCCGGAACCAGGAGGGCTCCGGCGGTGGAGGCCGGCCCGGAGGCGACGCCCGAAGCCTGGAGAGCTCCGGCGGTGGACGCCGGCCCGGAGTTGCGCGGAGGAGACTGGACGTCGGGTGGGCTCGGCCACGGGAGGGGGTAGCTCGATCCTGGGGGAGCGGAAAGGGAACCGCAGCGGTGGGGGAGCTTGACCACGGGGAGTGGAAGCCGCAACGGTGGCTCGACCCCGGAAGGGGGAGGAACGACGAAGAGAGGGAGAGGTAGGGGCTTGACCGTCGGGGAGCCGGAGGGGGTGGCTCGACCCTGGGGGAACGGGAAGGGAGCCGCAGCGGTGGGGGAGCTCGACCATGGGAGTGGGAGCCGCAGCGGTGGCTCGATCCTGGGAGGGGGATGCACGACGAAGAGAGAGAGAGGGAGGGGCTTGACCGTCGGGGAGCCAGAAGGGGTGGCTCGACCCTGGGGGAGCGGGAGGGGAGCCGCAGCGGTGGGGGAGCTCGACCACGGGAAGTGGGAGCCGCAGCGGTGGCTCGACCCCGGGAGGGGGAGGCACGGCGAAGAGAGGGAGATGGAGGGGCTTGACCGCTGGGGAGCCGGATGGGGTGGCTCGACCCTAGGGGAGAGGGAAGGAAGCCGCAGCGGTGGGGGAGCTCGACCACGGGGAGTGGAAGCCGTAGCGGTGGCTCGACCCTGGGAGGGGGAGCCACGGCGAAGAGATGGAGCGGGGGAGCCGTCGCAGCCGGTGCTCGACCTCGGAGGAGGAAGCGGAGGGGGGCTGCGCTCCACCCTTATATATATATATATATATATATATATATATATATATATATATATATATATATATTCTATCTTTCTAGAGATACTAACAATGCAGGAAGATGCCTCTATGCTCACAAAGATGAAAGACTACTATGGCATATGTGTCTTGGACATGTGCAAATATGGGTACCATATCAAGACTGTCAACCAAGAAGCTAGTGAGAGGACTACCTGACATTACCTTCAAAACGGATACGGTATGTGCCAAACATGAAAAAAATAAAGCTACCAAATCCTTTTTTAAATCAATCAACTCTGTAAGTACTACAAGGCCATTGCACCTGCTTCATATGTATATATTTGGTCCTAGTCGAGTAGCCAATCTTGGTAAAAAAACTCTACGCTTTTGTAATTGTTGATAATTTTTCTAGACTTACTTGGGTTTTTTTCCTTACAAACAAAATTGATACCATTTCTGTTTTCAAAGTTTTTGCTAAAAAGGTTCAAAACGAAAAAGACTTTATGATTACTCGAATCCGAAGTGATCATGGCGGTGAATTCGAAAACTCTGATTTCAAAACGTTTTGTGATTCAAATGGTTGTACTCATGAATTTTTGTGTCCTTGAACTCTCCAACAAAATGGTGTTGTGGAGCGGAAGAATAGGACTCTTGACGATATGGCTAGAGTCTTGTTGAATCAATTTTCTCTTCCAAAATATTTTTGGGCTGAAGCTGTAAGTACATCATGCCATGTCTTGAATAGGGTTTTGATTCGACCTATTTCGAAGAAAACTTCCTATGAACTTTGGTTTGGTAGAACACCAACTATTTTTTATTTTCGAGTGTTCGGTTGTCCCTGTTTTATCCTGAATCCCAAAGAAAACTTAGGCATGTTTGATGCCAAAGCTGACGAAGGTATTTTTCTTGGTTATGCTGCCAATAGTAAATGATACAGAGTATTTAACAAATGCTCTATGATTGTTGAAGAATCTGCTAATGTAGCCTTTGATGAGAATAATAGTACAACTGTTCTTCTCGATGACGTCGATGACATACACATCAAACCATCAACTTCTACACGCATGGATACAACACCTGGAACTAATTCTCTGGAAGGCTTGCCAAATAAGTTTCACTTCACCCCATCATATCCGGAAAACTTGGTAATAGATGAGGTATCAAAAGGAGTAAGTACTCGATCATCAATTAGAGACACTATAGCTAACACTGCATTTATTTCTCAAATAGAACCCAAAAATATTTTAGAAGCCTTTTCTGATGAATTTTGGATATCGGCAATGCAATCAGAACCAACCATTTCGAAAGAAATCAAGTTTGGGAACTCGTTCCTAAACCTGCTAATCAGTCGATCATTGTACTAAATGGGTCTTTCTTAACAAAGTCAATGAGGACCGTTCAGTCACACGTAACAAAGCCCGTCTCGTAGCTCAAGGATACAACCAAAAGGAAGGTATCGACTATGATGAGACGTATGCTCCTGTTGCACGACTTGAATCAATCTGCATGCTTTGTGCATTTGCAAATTTCTAAAAATTTCAAACTTTTTCTAATGGATGTCAAAAGTGCTTTCTTAACGGTTTTATCAAAGAAGAAGTGTTTTGAAAGCAACCACCTGGTTTTGAAAATCATAATTTTTTGATCATGTTTTCAAACGTAAGAAAGTTCTCTATGGCCTCAAACAAGCCCCTCGATCTTGGTACGAATGCCTTAGCACTTTCTTACTTGACAAAGGTTTTTCAAAAGGAAAAATTGACACGACACTGTTTATAAAATATTTTGATGACACCATTCTCTTAGGGCAAATTTATGTGGATGACATCTTATTTGGGTCTACTAATGAGGTTTTGTGCCAAGAATTTGCCAAGTGTATACATAATGAGTTTGAGATGAGCATGATGGGGGAGCTCAACTACTTCCTTAGACTGTAAGTCAAACAATACTCACAAGGAGTCTTCATCAGCCAATCAAAGTATACAAAGGATATGCTGAAGAAGTTTCATCTTGACAACATCAAACTAATCAGTACTCCGATGGCTACTACAACAAAACTACAACCTGATGAAAGCGACAAACCAGTTGTTCAACGTAAGTATCGAGGTATGATTGGTAGTCTACTTTCTTTAACTGCTAGTCGTCCCGATATCATGTTTAGTGTTTGCCTGTGTGCTCGTTATCAAGACAACCCTAAGGAATCACACATGACCATAGTTAATCGTATCTTTCGATACCTTAAAGGGACTATTACGGTGGGATTGTGGTATCCCAAAACCACATCCTTTGACTTGATCTGATATTCCGATGACGATTTTGCCGGATGCAAAGTCGACCGTAAGAGTACCAGCAGCATTTGTCATTTGTTAGGCAAAGCTTTAGTCTCTTGGTTTAGCAAGAAGCAAAACTCTGTAGCACTATCCACAACATAAGCTGAATACATCGTAGTAGGACATTGTTATGCTTAGATTTTATGGATGAAGCAAATGCTTGAAGAATATAATTTATCTTTTAAGCACATACTTATATTCTATGATAACACTATTACAATTAACCTGACCAAGAACCCAGTATGTCACTTACGCACTAAGCACATAGAAATTCGATACCATTTTCTACGTGATCATCAATTGCAGGGCACTATTAATCTAGTATTTATTGACACTGATCATCAGCTAGCAGACTTTTTCACAAAACTAGTCGAAGAGCGTTTCAACTTTCTTCGTCGAGAATTAGAAATGTTGGATGAAAATGTCATACTATAAACTAAACCTGTGCAAATAATTATTAAAACATAATCGTACATAGTATAATTATTTTGGGTACAAGCCGAAAGGGTCCTTCTGACAACAAGGCGTAAAAGCCTAAGCGACACGATGTATTAGTCTTCGGACAACCGCTAGCTAGGATCCGGCCCCTATAGCTAACCTGAGGCAATTCACCTGTACTAATCATTGATTAACAAAGTTTGTCGCAAGATTTAATTTATTTTCTGGCTTATATAATTCATTATTGTTAATTCAAGACCATCTTTTATCTCTTCTATCAATATTTTTTTACTTGTTGGAGTTCTGGAACCACCCTCACAGAGCTCGGGCCAAACTCTGCCTATGGCAGAACTCGGGCCGAACTTTGTGTAGTGCGTACCAGAACTCTTAGCCCCTCTTGGCCATTCATCTTATTTGATCTACGGGCTACAATTTAACATGTGTAGCCGACCCTACTCCTTAAACCCACGAATTTGCTTTCTCTCTCCTCATTGCCATCATCTTCAACTTCTCTCCAAAGTTTTTTCTCCAAAACCCTAACCCTAGAAATCTTTTTGTTGGTGCTCTCCACTCTTCAAACTCAAGATTTTAAACTTTTGGGTGATTCTCTTCCATCCTCTATTATTTTTTAGGTATAACTCTTAGTTCTCCATCTCCACTTCCAATGTTGTTGTTCATTTTTTTTTACTATTATCAATGGCTCCTATACTTGGTAATAGAGGAAAGAGGATTAGGACCGAAGGAGCTTCATCATCAAACCCTCATTCTCCTCCTCCAATTATCAATCCCATTCACCCATTGTTCAACCCTCCTCCTCCTTCTAATGCCAATATGTACAATGAGCATATTTTTGTTTCATTAGAAGCCTCTAACGTGTGGTATTCCGATTTTTGCTCACATAGTGTTGTGGCAGAACATCCCATCAATTTTACTATATTTTCTAAATTTGATCCTAACTTTAAAGATCTTTGTCTTGATGAACTTGTGTCTACATATTCACTTATTTATCTCAATTCAATTCAAATGTTTTATTGCAACATGACCCATGACGACCTTAAAATCTAGTCTCGGGTCGCCGGCATTATCATTGTGTTCGATGACTTTGACTTAGCTGAATATCTTGAACTCCCTGACCCCAATTCTTGGGAGAGTATCGTTGATACTCGTGAATTCCAATTTGTTGGTGATATCACACTCGAAGGCTTTAAGGATATGATGTGTGCACCCAATACTCGCCCTTGCAAGCTTCGTGCCAAGTATCTCAACAACCACTTCTATGAACTTCATCGCATCATTTTCTCTTTCATCCTGCCCAAAGTGGGATCTACCGATGAAGTTACTCATCATGAGATTACGGCTCTTTACTATCTTCTTCACCATCCCCTTCAATTTTTCTCGTACGATGATGGACTGGATGATTCGTACAAGGAAGAAGCCAAAATCGCTTGTTTATGCGATGTATCTTCCTTTGATCTTTCGTGCCTTCTATATTCCTTTGGAAGAGTGTCAGTTTTTAGCAGCTCCTGCCTATCTATCTAAGGCTCGTAGGACTGCTCTTGCTCCTGTTCCTCCTACTCCCGTTGAGAAGGAATCTTCTGACTCAGATGCCCCACAGCCCGAGCCTCCTGCCACTCATAACTCCATTTGAGACATGTTTGCGACCACTTCCGTTTGGAAGACAATCTCTATACCCAGCTAGGACTATCGCACCACTCTGCAGATGAGAGCCATCAGCAACATCCTGCATGATATCCAGTACAACATGGCCCGGAATCCCGCTATGTCGTTTCCTAGGATCGGGACCCTTCTAGCGAAGGCTACCGGATTGACGACCCATCGGCCATGCGGTATTTGGATCCTGATACGACGTTTGTTGATCCTCGTCGCTCTACCAGCAAGCCATCTAATTCGGCCGATCCATCCCGTTCTCATGCTACGTGATGGCTGTGGTCTTCTACATGCTGCTGCTGCTGATGTTCACTTTTAGTTATGCCTTTTCATTTCGTTTTTTAATATTTTTTCCACTATGTTTTAGTTTATGACTTCAGTTTGTCATGTATGACTTCTAGTTTATTTACTTTGCATTATCAAAACTGCTAGTTGTCTCTATCAATGGTTGGTTATGGTTATAGTTGTGTGATTACTATCTTAACTTTGTCTATTTTTTCTCTCTTTACAGGGGAGCTATGATTTATTTTGCTAAGTGACAAAGGGGAAGAATAATAGATATTTAATTAATGTGATCTTGTATATGATATTGGATATTATTAATTATTTTGTGCTCGGATAAGAACTTTGTATCAGGACGAAAACCAAAATATTAATTTATGGGGGAGCCGACATATCTATTTACGGGGGGAGCTACTTCATATGTACAAGCTACTTTACTCCCTTCAACATGTGGCTAGGCATGAATGTTGCGACATACAAATATCGTTTTATCAATTATCAAAATGGGATAGATTGTTGACCCAAACTGGATCACAGTCAACCTAATTTAGAGAATTAACAAAATGATATCTGATCCAATACGTCACATTGAGCTCAAGACAGAACATCATCTACAACATATCAAGTTTAAAATAGACGTCATCGACAAGCTGTTACTCTGCAAATGTACTTGTACTGAGTCTGTAATTTTTGAAGTTATTGAGTTTAGGAACATGTACGTTGAGTCGCACAGAGTCATCTCAACCCTAGACTTACTTCTCCAAAGCTGCAACATACAAAACAAGACAATCCCTGAACCAAACCAAACCATTCTAGCCCTCTTGACCATTCTGGCCCAAGGGATGAGAATTCGGGCCGAACTCTGCGCTAGGCAGAATTCGGGCCGAACACTGCCCCTTAAATTTCAGGATGCTAATTTTTAAGAACACCTTGTTCTAGGCTGTCCAACGTTCAAATTTTTGAATATTTGAGACAAAATTCTGGCCGAATTCTGCCTCCTCAGACTAGTATAAATAGGGCTTGAATTCTCTCATTTCAAATCATCTCTCACTCTCACTCTTCTAAGCCTTATACATTCTAATCCATCCTCTTCCAATCTACTACCTACAAAACTTCCTAAGCCCCAAGGTGCTTAAGTGCGATTCAGCTAGAATTTCCGTGCAAGAGTTGTAAAGAAGTCACTTGGACAATTCCAAGTTTCGCCTCTGCGAAGTTGTAAGAAGTTGGCGTGCTCTTCTGAGTAAAGGCACATGTGTGTACCTCAGCGAGGGTTCTTAGGCCTGGACTAGTCATCCACGAAGGAAACCAGATTAAATCGCTGTGTTTGTGTATGCTCTTCTGATCTCTATTAATTTTCGCATTGCTACTCTGATTACTTACTCTTTTGGTAGTTGCTTTCTAGACTTGTTATAGAATTAAATTTTTAATTGGTTATTATTGACACAAACTCTATTCATCCCCTTCTAGAGTTGCCTACACGTAACTTCATTCTCAACTAGATTTTCTTTAGTCGGGACAGTGTGTATACACTACAAGAAATTCGGGTTTCCGTGACAAGTAATCTGTGACAAGTGTACAATTTGTCACTGAAAGGGATATTTTTGTGACAAATAATTTTTGTTGTCACTCATAATTTGATTCTGTGACAACGGTTGTTTTCCGTCACACAGTTAAATCATTTAGTGACCATGTGTTTATTGGTCGTCACTTAATGTTGTCACTGAAATAAAATTTAGATTTTAAACCTTATTTCAAAGACAAGTTATCAGTGATAAATGAAATACTTGTCACTTAAAGTTTTGTTATAGTTACAAGAAAATATTATTGTCACATAAAAGTATTAGCCACAAGATTAAAATTTTATTCTTGTCACTTAAACACGTTTTCTTTAGTTACTAAATAATTGTACGTCACACAAAATTATTAGTGACAAAGAAGAAATTCATTTCTTGTAACAAAAACTTAAAACAAATTTTTAAAAAAAGTTAAATAAATAAAGTATTCTGATTTTGATATTATTTAGACATTAATATTTAAATTCCAACCGCATTTGACCATGCCAAAAATATTCATATCAAATATCAAAATCCTAATTATAATCCGAGTGTATATAAAAAATAATTCCATCAAATGCTAATATTCATCGAATCATAATTATATTCCTAATTATAATCCTAATTATATATAATCCGGCTGTATTTAAATTACAATCAGATTTAGAATCCTCTTACTATCCTATACATGGATACTTAAATATTAATAAATACAATTAGCTACATCCTCCTTTCCCACGGAACCCAACAATTCCCTCCTTTTTCTCCACGAAAAATCATAAACCCTAGCAATTCCCGCCACCCCCTTCTTTTCTCCACGAACTCCCTCCCACCGCTGCATATTCCTCCCGCCACCCCCCTTCTTTTCTCCAGGAACTCCCTCGCCACCCCCTTCTTTTCTCCAGGAACTCCCTCCCACCGCCCCTCCCACCGCTGCATATTCCTCCCACCGCCACCCCCTTCTTTTCTCCAGGAACTCCCTCGCCACCCCCTTCTTTTCTCCAGGAACTCCCTCCCACCGCCCCTCCCACCGTTGCATATTCCTCACCGCCACCCCCTTCTTTTCTCCAGGAACTCCCTCCCACCGCTGCATATTCCCCTCCCACCGCTGCATATTCCCCCCGCCTCCCCCTCTCCCCGACCCCTCTTTTTTCGGTGAAGGAAACCTCTAAAAAACTCTCTCCCCCCCCCCCCCCAAAAGAATCGGTTGAAGAAGAGGTATGGGTCGGTTCTGCTTCACTTCTATAATTTTTCTTTATCCTTGAATGATATTGAACCCTAATATTCTTCTACACTCAGGATCGACCTTCTCCATTGTCTATCCTACGGTTGCATCATCCCCCAAACGAAGCCGGAAGCTGCTCGAGGAGGACAGATAGCCATTGCCATCATCGTAAAATTCCTAAGGTGCGTGTGTCTGAAATTTACTATTGATATCCTAGCTACCTGATCATGCGAACAGTAAAAATATATGTTTCTGTATCTTGCTTTACTGTGCGTATTTTGTCAAAAAAATTTATGCTATTTTATTTCTGGAGAAGATGGGCAGTTGTGTTCCTCTTTTTCCGTGGGAATAACAACAATCATCTTCCTCCTAATCGGCCATTGTTGTGATGTGTCCAATAAAGATTTTGGTATATTTGGTGTAATATACATTCTTGTATAATATAGTTTCGATCTAGTTTTTAAGGCCATTTTCATGTTCACATTCATCAGCATCTTGTAAAGTAATGTAGTATATTTGGTGTAATATACATTCTTGTATAATATAGTTTGGGTCTAGTTTTTAAGGCCAAAATTGGACTAATTGTTAAAGTATCAATGTTGAGCTTTAAAACATATACATATAATTGTTGTTTGTAAAATATACAAATTATTGATAACAAAATATGCATATAATTGAGAGTATTTACATAATTTCATAATTCTTGTTTGATTTTCGATTTGTCGAAATTGTGACATAAAACTGATTTTTTTTTGTTTTGTATTTTAAAAACTGAAACCGAATCGAATTTTTTAAAATTCGAACCTTTATGGGCATACATGTTTTTACTTTTATGGGCCTTTAACCATAAGTTGGAGAGAGACCGCCTACCGCCTAGGCGTCCGCCATTTAGAACACTGCACGCACGCATGTTCTATGTCGCGGGTGAGTGCATGTATTGGTAAGGGCAGACGCGATCACATTCTTAACCCGGGCGCGTATGCGCACATGAACATAAACCGTGTGCACCCGTGTGAGCCGGCAAGCGTGGACACACGTTCTTTACCCGCCCACATACGCGCACACGTTCTTTACCCACGCAGAAGTAGAGGGTTGGTCACTTGATAAATGAGCAGCAAGTAGTCCTTTATCTGGTGTTTTATGGGGAAGGCATCATTATGAGAAAAACTGATTGTTTTCTTTGAGAATTTTGTATTTAAATGCATTCCCTTTTCATCTTTAAGTTATCAGTTCTTTTACTCTTTGAATTAACTTAAAACATAAAAGCATCATGGCTTGAGAGGGGGTTGGGGGATTGGTAGGAAGACAGACTTGCCTTTCTTTTGGTCTAATTTAATTTTTATAAGACCAAATGGTAACAAATAAAGTTTGTATCCAGTTCATTTTAGGAGAAGCTTGCACGAGTAGAGAATTTAATGCTAATACCATTACATGGTAAAGAAATGTTGTGGACTCATTTCCATAGATCAAGTGTTGGCCTTGGTTCTTATCGATTAGTAAATATAGCTTGTTTGTTGGAAAGATAGATGATCAAAAGTTAAACCAGCAGATCTGTCCTCTTCTACGCCAAGTTTATTGCTGCTGGAAAATTTCACTATCCTTAATAAAATTACAGTGCTGCAAGTTTTTGTTTCACCAACTGTATTGCTGTCGCTTTTGATCATTTTGGACCTGCAAGAAAGTATGATTTTTTACATTTTTTGATATGCGTCAAAATTAATTCAGTAATGGTTACATACAAGTAATCTCGCCCATTTCACCCAAAACATCGGAACAAAGCCATGTTCGCGATAGGCCTAATCTTGACCTCTCAGGAAAATGTAGCAACAGTATGTCATCCATACAACATAAAGATGGAAATACACATCAAATGCAGAAGGCACAAAACAAACCCATGAATTATCATTCTACACAATATTCGTCTCTATAAGATACAAATATGAAAAGTTCACTATCATATATTTAATTGTAAGCACAAGAAACCACATTTTACCAAACTTGGTGTATGTATTTCAAATATACATTTCTAAAGCTATTTTTCGTGACGTCAACTTGCACACATGGAATACTTTAGTACTGTATATGACAGTAGAATTAGAGATGATATCATAAAAAGAGGGGAGGGGCTTGGTGTTCAGTTGGACTGAACTAGGCATGTGGATAAAAAAAGTACAATGTGATCTAAGTAGAATCGATACATTAGCTTGGTGTTCACTTACCTGGAGGACTTTTTACTTTCCGGATAAAAAAGTACAATGTGATCTAAGTAGAATCGATACATTAGCCTCAAATTGAGTCAAAGATAAATAATTCAACACAAAGTACTAGTAACATGGTGATAAGTTTCAGAAAACTACTAAAGCTGTAAGAAGTAGTGAGAAACTGGAAGATCCTTGATTTTGATTGTTGCCAATAAAAAACCAACCAGCTCATTAAAGTAGAACAAACAGGGAGAAGATGGAAAAGTGCTTCAAATTATCAATTTTGGTGTAGTGTTTTTAATAATCTTGTAAATAAAACTATAATAGGAAATACATATATGTAGATACAATTATAAGTTTGTATGAATTCCTGATTGCTATCCTTTTCTTGCTTCTTCAAGTCTTTGTGAAATATAATTATTAGTTTGTATAGATTCCTTGAATTTTCCAATTTACTTATGTTTGTCTTTGTTATTATGAAATACAGAAGAAATGAACAGAGAGTGGATAAAAAGTGATAACAGAGTGAGTACTGAATATAGAGAAGGGATTGCTTCATTTATTGGATTAGCATCTAGTCAGGATGGAGTTAATGGAAGAATTAGGTGTCCTTGTAATAAATGTAGGAACACTGAATTCAAAACTACAGTTGAAATTAGGTTGCACTTGTTAAAAAATGGATTTCATAAGAGTTACACAACATGGATTTTTCATGGAGAAAAATTAAGGGATACAACAGAAACATCTAATGTTAATTGTGATGAGCATTTGAACGATGAAGTCCAAATGGATGATGTTGATGACTTAATTGGGTTAGTTCATGATGCTTATGCCTTTGAGAATGTGAATTCTTCTCAAATACATGAAGAAATGTTTGGCAAAACCCCGAATGATGAGGCTAGCAAGTTTTACAAGCTACTGAAAGATGCTACTGTGGAACTTTATCCGAACTCTAAAGTCTCTAAACTGTCCTTTATTGTGAAATTCTTAAACTTGAAGACTCTTCACAATTTGACAGACAATGCTGCAGATGCTATGTTAGATTTCTGCAAGGAGATTCTACCTGGTGATGCTTTGGTTCCGAATTCTTATTATGAGGCACGCACCATCATTCGAGATTTATGTCTTGACTATGAAAAAATTGATGCTTGTAAGAATGACTGTGTACTGTATTGGGAAGAACATAAAGATGCACAGTGTTGTCCAGTTTGTGGGTTATCTAGGTGGAAGGTAGTTCGTCGTAAACGTAAAATTCCTCATAAGATTTTGCGTTATTTTCCACTCAAAGGGAGATTGCAGAAGTTGTTTATGTCGAAAAATACTGCAAAGGACATGAGATGGCATTATCAGAGGCGAGTTGATGATGGGATATTAAGACATCCAGCAGATTCTATTGCTTGGAAATCATTTAATGAGCAACACAAGTCTTTTTCTGAAGATCCAAGGAACGTACGACTTGGTTTAGCAAGTGATGGATTCAACCCTTATGGGAACATGAGCACTTCGTATAGCATTTGGCCAGTCGTACTAGTTCCATATAACTTACCTCCTTGGTTATGCATGAAGCAACCTTACTTCATGATGTCACTTCTCATTCCGGGACGTACATGTCCTGGAAATGACTTAGATGTCTACTTACAACCTTTGATCAAAGAGTTACTTGAACTTTGGGAGGTTGGGGTTCATACATATGATGCATATGCACAACAGAATTTTCAGTTACATGCTGCTATATTGTGGACCATTAATGATTTTCCAGCATATGGTAACTTATCTGGATGGGTGACTAAAGGAAAACTAGCTTGTCCGTGTTGTCATAAAGATACCAGCTCTCTTTCAATCAGAAGCAAGCTTTGTTACATGGGCCATCGTCGTTTCTTGCCAAGTAATCATCCTTGGAGGCGTAATAGGCGATCATTCAATGGAGAAATTGAGGATCGGCTTGCACCTCAAATGTTGTCAGGAGATGGAGTATTAGATCAATTATGCTTCTTTGAAGGCGTCATATTTGGTAAAGGTCAAAAAAGAAAGCGCACTGATTCTAATAACGTCTACAATTGGAGAAAGAAGAGCATTTTCTTTCAACTTCCTTATTGGAAAACACTTAAATTACGTCATAATCTTGACGTTATGCATATTGAACGTAACGTTTCAGATAACGTGCTTGGAACTATAATGAACATGGCAGGAAAGACAAAGGACACAATTAAGAGCCGCTATGATTTAGTAGACATGGGTATTAGAGAAACTCTTCATCCTCGTGTTCAAGGTAACAAGGTAATACTGCATGCAGCTTCCTATGTCTTACCGCCAAGTGCAAAGATTAAATTTTGCAACTTTTTGGCAAACATAAGAGTTCCTAATGGTTTCTCGTCAAACATATCAAGATGTGTCAATGTTGGTGAGAAGAAAATTCATGGTTTGAAGTGTCTTGACCAGCATATACTTTTTCAGCGAATACTTCCACTTGCCATCAGGGGGTTACTACCAAAAGAGGTGTGTGAGCCATTGACTGAGCTAAGTAACTTTTTTAAGAACTTATGTTCAAAGTCACTACGACTTGTTGATCTAGAGCAACTTGAGGCGCAGATCCCTATAACATTATGCAAGTTGGAAACAATATTTCCATCGACCTTTTTTGATGTTATGATCCACTTGCCAATTCATTTGGCAACTGAAGCTAAAATTGCTGGGCCTGTGCCTTATAGATGGATGTATCCAATTGAAAGGTAACCCTTGTTGATATTATATCATCTTTTAATTTTTATGATTTATTTTTCTTTGAATTATAACTAAAAAATAATTCATTTTATATAGGTATCTACGTACGCTTAAGAAATATGTCCGCAATAAAGCTCGTCCGGAAGGATCAATAGCTGAAGGATATATATTGGATGAGTGCTCTACATTTTGCGCAAGGTACCTTAATAGTGTGGAGACAAAACTTAATAAGGCACCAAGAAATGATGATGGTCATATCTCAAATCATGGGCTATCAGCTTTTGCAAAATTCGGTCGTCCAAAAGGAGCTTATGTCTTGTACGAGTTAAGTTTAGAAGAATACGACCAGGCTCGTATGTATATGCTACAAAATTGTGATGAAGTGTGGCCTTTTATTGAGTAAGTTATTGAACAACTTTAAAAAGAATCTAGTTAACAGTCCAAGGAATTGTTGACTAAACAATTTGCTCATTTTTAGGGAGCACAAAACTGAAATTTCAATGGACAGCTCAAGAAATGTATTGGATAGGCATAACAAAGAGTTTCATACATGGTTCTACCATCGTGTAAGTATCTTATATTATCAACTATATATAACATCCTTTTTTGAATTGTATCCATCTATTAATTCACCCTCCTTTATGCTAATAGGTTTCAAAGCTACATGCAGATGGGCATGCAACAGATGAGCTCCTAAGTTTAGCAACAGGTCCTTTAAGAATAACTCATCGATATACCACATATATTATCAATGGTTTTCGATTTCACACGAAAGATCGTGCCACGGAGAGAACAAGTCAGAATAGTGGAGTTCTAGTAAAAGGGGATGATTCTTCCCAAGAAAAAGAGTATTATGGCGTCTTACAAGATATTTTTGAACTATCTTATGTAGGAGGCCGTAAAGTGTTTCTCTTTAGGTGTCATTGGTGGGATGTGGGACGACTTGGAAGAGGATATAAGGTCGATAAATATGGCTACACAGGTGTCAACATGCATGGATCTTTAAACAGTAATGAGCCTTTTGTATTAGCCTCTCAAGCTGAACAAGTATTTTACGTGGAAGACAATATTGCTAATGACTGGCTTGTTGTTGTGAAAACTACTCCTCGTGATCTTTACAATATGCCACCGCTACTTGAGAAAGATGGAAATTCAACTGATATTGATGATTCATCAGAAGAAGAAGATGCTGTTGGTGTTTTTGCCTTTGGACTAGAAAAGATAGTCCCACATCGGCTACACCAAATGGTGAGTATCTCAATATAATGCATTGCTTGTGTTGAGGTGTGCACATGAGGTGTAGTGGGGCACAAGTTTGTGCCATGTGGAAGTATTTTTCTAGAAGGAAAAAGGATTAAATCCAACAAGGATGCAAGTTAATTTTTGTTGTGCGGACTCGGACTCGGACGCGGACTCCAAGATGTCTCGTGCATGCACGGGAGGGTTCGGGGGGTAGGCGTGGACTGGCACACTTCTATGCTGATTGTGGGATGATCTAAAATATCAAACTCTATTTTTGAGTATTGGTATTTTAGTCCCACATCGGATAGGAGAAGAGGTGAAGTCTCAACTCCACTCTATAAATAGAGCCCCTTGGCCTCCTTTGAAAGATGCACCAAGAAGAGAGTTGAGGGAGTCTGTTAAGTCCAGGAAGCCCGTTCAAGTCTCAAATATTGACTTACGAGCGTTCCAGAAGTTCTCCTGAACTTGCTGGTTCCTGGGAGCTTATCCGTACTGCGGGTATAGCTTTGAGCGCCGGTGTTCAACACCCCAGCGAGATCCGCTCTTCTTCTTCCTTCCTCTTTCTGTTGCCTTCGAGAATCTGAGACTCAACTGTTGTTGATCATCTCTTGTTGCCTTCGAGAAACCGCTATTGCAAACGCGATTCGATTTTTTTTAATCGTTTAGGCTACGCAATCAGCATTATTTGCATCTCTTTTTTAGGGATTGCAACTGCATTATTTGCATCTCTTTTTTAGGGATTACAACTGCATTCTTTGCATCTCTTCTTAGGGATTGCAACTGAGTTTTTCCATCGATTGTTTGCAAATAGACTAACAATCTCAAAGCTATACGATTCGATGGAAAACACTCGTGCTTCGCTTGTCGATACCGGCTTTAACAAGTTGAAGAAATTCGACGGCGAACACTTCCAGATCTGGAAGCGAAAGGTGACTCTGAACCTTCAACTCGTGGATGTTGATCACGTGTTGGATGAGGAAGAACCAATCGTTCCAGCAACAGGATCTGCTGCTGTTCTGGCCGCTGCTACGAGCAAGCAGACGAAGTGGAAAAAAGATAACAGCATATGCAGGCTGCTGATCCTGAATTCCATGGAAGACTCTCTGGCCGAGTCCTACACAAAGAGGACTTCTGCCAAAGAGATCTGGGAGTCCGTGGGGAAGCTGTATGACGACGACGAGGCCCGGTCGAAGATGTTCATGGTTGAAAAATACCACAAATGGGTCTTTGAAGACGAGAAGACCATGCTGCCCCAAGTGAAAGAGTTCCTGAAGCTGCGCCAGAAACTGGAGGACGATAGCATGCCCCTCGTCGACAAGTTCGTCGTTGGAGGGATCGTGGCAAAACTTCCTCCAGGATGGAGCAACATCTATGCAAGGATGCATAGGAAGAAGATGGAGATTAGCCTGGATAATCTCCTCAGCGAGATTCATGTTGAGGACGAGATGCGCTCTCAACAGAAGTTGGATACCCTGTCCAAGCAACTAGCAACGGCGAATCTGGTTCAAGCCACCAGAGAGAACAAAGGGAAGCAGGCGGCTTCTCACCACAAGAAGAAGGACTTCTCGAATCTGAAAGTGAAGGGTCCAGGATTCAAGCAACAGAAGTCCAAGTCCCATGTGACTTGCTTCAACTGTGGCAAGAAGGGTCACTATAAAAGTGAATGCAAGTCCAAGCCCAAAGAGCAAGGTGAGCCTAACAAGGTTTCTTTGGTTACTAATCAGGTTGCAACTGTGGGGGCAGACTTGGACTGGTGGATAGACACTGGCGCGACATGTCATGTCTGTTCAGATAAGGACTGGTTCGTCTCCTATGAGCCTACTTCCGAGAAAGTCATGATGGCGAACCAGGCACAAGCTGAAGTACTGGGGATCGGGACGGTGGAGCTGAAGCTTACATCGGAGAACATTCTGACGCTTCAAGGTGTGAAGCATGTTCCTGCAATCGCAAAGAACCTGATCTCTGGGAGCCTGCTCTGCAACGCAGGCTTGAGGATGGACATCAATGCTGGCCAAATGGTGATGTCCAAGAAGGGTACTTTCTTCGGGAAAGCTTTTCAGACTGAAGGAATGTACAAAATTCAGCTTGTTGTAACCCAGCATAATAATGTCAATGCTATCACTAGTTTGAATTACTCTCTTGAGTTGTGGCATAATAGACTAGGACATGTTCATTGTAAGCGAATAAACAAAATGTCTAGTCTAGGACTTATCTCCAAGTGTGGGGGTAAGGTAGAGAAATGTGAGATATGTGCTCAGACGAAGATCACTAGGAAACCCTTCCACAGGGTCCATCGAAGCACAGATCTTCTGGAGTTGGTTCACTCAGATATCTGTGACTTCAAACAATTCTCTACAAAGGCCGGGATGAAGTATTTCATTACTTTCATCGATGACTTCTCCAAGTATGCCTTCGTCTATTTACTCAAATCTAAAGACGAAGCATTCGAGAAGTTCAAGGAGTTCAGGGCCGAGGCTGAACGGCAAACTGGACAACAACTCAAGAGGCTGAGGAGTGATCGAGGTGGGGAATATAGGTCTCATGAATTCTCATCATTCTGCAAAGAACATGGAATCATCAACGAGACGACGGCTCCGTATTCTCCACAATCCAACGGAGTAGCAGAAAGGAAGAACAGAACGTTGACAGAGATGATGAATTCTATGCTGTTGACTGCGGGTCTCCCAAAGTGCTATTGGGGAGAAGCTGCATTAACGACCACTTTCATTCTGAACAGAGTGCCGTATGCAACTTCCGACATAACTCCTCATGAACTCTGGTTCAAAGTCAGACCCAACCTGAATGTCATTCGAGTGTGGGGGTGCCTGGCTTATGTGAAGCTCCCGGATCTAAAGATTCAGAAGCTGGGGACAAGGACTACTAAGACGATCTTCCTGGGGTATGCCGAGAAGAGTGATGCTCGGAGATTCCTTGATATCGAGTCAAATCATATCATCGAATCTCGCGATGCTGAATATTTTGAAGAAAAGTTTGCAAGGCACAAGAACATTGTTCTCGCGGACATTCCGGAGAATAATGAGGGTGCGGAGCAGACAGAGATCTTTATCGAACCAGTAGTCCAAGATGGAGTTGTTGTCGAGGAGACACCAGCTGAACCAGAACTCGCTGAGCCGTCAACTAAGCGAGCGAGGAGGCCGAAAGACTTCGGAGATGACTTCGTCACCTATCATGTGGAAGCAGATCCGCTTACCTATGATGAGGCGATGAAGACCAGAGATGCTATATTCTGGAAGGAGGCGATTGACAACGAGATTGACTCAATCACCTCCAATAACACATGGGTATTGGTCGACCTACCAGAAGGAGCAAGACCCATCGGATGCAAATGGATCTTCAAGAAGAAGCTGAAAGCAGATGGAACCATTGACAAGTTCAAGGCCAGGCTAGTGGCCAAGGGGTTTGCTCAGAAGCAGGGGATCGACTACTTTGACACTTATGCTCCAGTAGCTCGGATGACAACTATCAGATTGTTAATTGCTTTAGCAGCAATACACAAGCTGGTAATACATCAGATGGATGTGAAAACGGCATTCCTTAATGGCGAGCTGACCGAAGAGATCTACATGCAACAACCAGAAGGTTTTGTCGTCAGAGGTCTGGAAGACAAAGTCTGCAAGTTGATGAAGTCTCTGTATGGTTTGAAGCAAGCTCCCAAAATGTGGCATGAGAAGTTTGACAAGGTGATAAGGTCAAATGGCTACAGGGTCAGTGAAACAGACAAGTATGTCTATACGAAGTTTGCTGACGGAAGAGGAGTAATCGTTTGTCTATACGTGGACGACATGCTAATCCTAGGTACGGATTTAAGCTGCGTCACAGAGACAAAGAAATTCCTCTCGACCAAGTTCAGTATGAAGGACTTGGGGGATGCCGACGTAATCTTGGGGCTCAAGATCATCCGGACAGGCACTGGAATAGCGCTGTCACAGTCTCATTACATTGAGAAGATGCTCTCTCGCTACGGGTATCAAGATCTTCCTATTATTGATACACCGTACAGGAGTGATCTGAAACTGGAGCCAAATTCGAAGGAGAGCGTCAGGCAGTTGGAGTACGCTAGCGTCATCGGAAGTTTGATGTACGCTACTACTGCCACAAGGCCTGACATAGCCTTTGCAGTGGGAATGTTGAGTCGATTTACGAGCAATCCAGGCGTAAAGCATTGGAAAGCTGTGAAGCGTGTTATGAGATATCTCAAGAAGACTCAGACATATGCACTATACTACAGCGGAGATCCGTCAGTAGTGGAAGGCTTCAGTGATGCTAGCTGGTGTTCAGAGGTGGAGAGCGAATATTCCACAGGTGGATATGTGTTCGCCATGGGTGGAGCTGCTATATCGTGGAAGTCGAAGAAGCAGACTATGTTATCTCGCTCCTCCATGGAATCTGAATTCTTTGCATTGGACGCTGCAGCAGATGAAGCAGAGTGGCTTCGGGAGCTCATGTATGACCTTCCAATGGTTGGGGCTCAGATACCGGCGATTCCGATATACTGTGACAACCAGGCGGCAGCAGCAGTGGCATCAAATGAACTCTTCAACGGGAAGAAGAGGACTGTGCGGTTGAAGCACAGAGCAGTGAACGATCTCATAAAAAGGGGCGTCATTGCAGTGATCGATGTTCGGAGTCAGGAAAACCTGGCGGATCCGTTCACGAAGGGTCTCAAGCGTCAGCTGGTCGAGGACACAGCAAGGAAGATGGGCTTGAAGGCATTCTAATATTGTGTCATTATAATCCTATCAATAAATTTTATGTTATTGGTTCAAAGAGAAATCTACCAGATATCTAATTTTTTGATTCAAGGGAGGACTATTGACTGGAAAAATATTAGTTAACAGTGGGCACTTGTTCTGCGAAACATGTAAGGGTTTCGGACCCAGAACCACTGTTGTCTACTATGAATTTTCTACGGAAAATTGATCCTGTGAGAAGGATGGCATAATGCCTTAATGAGTTCTCAGACTGAGTGAAGGTCTGTTATGCTTTACAGGAAGCATGGTGGCGCAACAACCACAAAGGAGTGTTACAACTTCATGCTACAGTGGGGTGACTCCACCATGAGGTTCCCAGGTAGGGGTAATGCCTCGGCTTTGTTAGCCAAGTTACAGGCGGCGTAGCACCGCATATAGGCAGGTAGCCTAATGTTGCATAATCGTAATAAAGAGATGTAGGCAGCACTACAAAGAGGCCGGTGTCCTCATGTTACAGTGGCATGACACCACGATGAGGTACCCAGGTAGGGGTAAAGCTTCGGCTTTGCAAGCCATGTCATAGTGGCGTAACACCACAAGGGAGCGCAAGGCTTCATGCTGGGTAGTTTGGCACTACAAAGAGGCTTGAGACCTCATGCTACAGTAGTATGACACTACGATGAGGTTCCCAGGTAGGGGTAATGCCTTGGCTTTGTCAGCCATGTCATAGCGGCGTAGCACCGCAAAGAAGCGCAATGCTTCATGCCAATGACTCTTTATATAGAACTCACCTATAGTGTATGGACAGAGATATCAGGCCGTCTCTTGAGGGTAAACTTGTAGACGCCCAAAAATTATAGACTGAAACCAGGCTGGCACAAGGCCTTCAATGTGCAGCCAGAAGCACAGTTGATGTCACTATGTGAGTAGGAAGAATTGCAGTTATGGTGCAGAATTCAAGGCTTAGTCCATTCTTGTATCATGCTGTTATTTAACCTATGCGGGAAGATTCAAGTCGTAGTGACATCTCTCCTAATGCATGATGGACAATCACTGTGGGGAACGCTCAACCCATATATTGAGATATGTGGGAGATTGTTGGTGTTTTTGCCTTTGGACTAGAAAAGATAGTCCCACATCGGCTACACCAAATGGTGAGTATCTCAATATAATGCATTGCTTGTGTTGAGGTGTGCACATGAGGTGTAGTGGTGCACAAGTTTGTGCCATGTGGAAGTATTTTCCTAGAAGGAAAAAGGATTAAATCCAACAAGGATGCAAGTTAATTTTTGTTGTGCGGACTCGGACGCGGACTCCAAGATGTCTCGTGCATGCACGGGAGGGTTCGGGGGGTAGGCGTGGACTGGCACACTTCTATGCTGATTGTGGGATGATCTAAAATATCAAACTCTATTTTTGAGTATTGGTATTTTAGTCCCACATCGGATAGGAGAAGAGGTGAAGTCTCAACTCCACTCTATAAATAGAGCCCCTTGGCCTCCTTTGAAAGATGCACCAAGAAGAGAGTTGAGGGAGTCTGTTAAGTCCAGGAAGCCCGTTCAAGTCTCAAATATTGACTTACGAGCGTTCCAGAAGTTCTCCTGAACTTGCTGGTTCCTGGGAGCTTATCCGTACTGCGGGTATAGCTTTGAGCGCCGGTGTTCAACACCCCAGCGAGATCCGCTCTTCTTCTTCCTTCCTCTTTCTGTTGCCTTCGAGAATCTGAGACTCAACTGTTGTTGATCATCTCTTGTTGCCTTCGAGAAACCGCTATTGCAAACGCGATTCGATTTTTTTTAATCGTTTAGGCTACGCAATCAGCATTATTTGCATCTCTTTTTTAGGGATTGCAACTGCATTATTTGCATCTCTTTTTTAGGGATTGCAACTGCATTCTTTGCATCTCTTCTTAGGGATTGCAACTGAGTTTTTCCATCGATTGTTTGCAAATAGACTAACAGATGCTTACCAACAACAAGAATTTGAACAAAACGTGTATCTTACTGAACCTGAAGACATCAATCCTATCCTTTCTAGAGATGATGTTGAGCCTGAAAGTTTTAATGTCAATATAGATCAGTTGAATGCTTCTACAAGTGATGGTTCCGAGGAGTTCATTGATGACAATTTAGAGGATGACCTTGACAATGATGGGTTTGATAGTGATTTTGATGACGAGTAACATTATTATTTGTTGTGATGTTCACAATTCCATTGTCATTTTGTTCAGTATTTTGATCAGTAACATTATTATCAGTATTTTTGTATCCAGTAGAACAATCAACTATTTCACTTATGGGAATTGGCAAAATCTCACATCGCTAGTAAATGTTTCACGTTGTACTGACTACACCTTTCACATGTTGCGCTTTCTGTTTACATTCAGTTCTGTCCATTGCCTTCCTTAATGTGATTGTTCGTAAGAGCTAGAATATCACCGTAAGAAACTAATATCTGTAAGCTGTCAGATACCAGTTAGCTTCAGGATCCCTCCATCCATCCGTTCTTGCTTACCTCTGAAAATAATCCTAAACTTAAAATTGTCTTCTCATTTCATTAAAATCTAGAACTTTTAACCAATGTCAAGATGGTATTATAGCATCATCTTACAGTGCCTTTCTTCTACTTAAGGAATTAGTGTATCCCATTAATATATAGCTCCTGATAATACATCACTCGAGAACTTAAAGTCCAAGCTAAAATATATTGTGTCAATTTACTCACCGATTTCCACATGGGCTTCTCTGTACTGCATCACACCGCACATAGAATAATGAACAAATCACAAGTGTTAGATTAGATATTAACAAGGAAAGCTACAGAGCTACTAGGTAGATATAGCATATCATTGAAGCCATTTATCTTGAGCTTGTTGACAGAATCCCTGCTATCCACTTTGGCAATTTAATGTTCGCTTCTTACCTTTATCTTTTGCTTTGGTTAATCTAATGTAGTAATGTTCACTTCTTCTTATCTTTACCTTTAAAGATACTAATATTGCTTCTCACAGCTCTTTTGATTCTAGGACTTCTGGCAATTTTTTTCTGAATGTCTGTACCATTCTCTGAAGCCTTTTTTAACTGCTTGAAGAAGTAGGTTCACACTCCAAGGTCTTGAACCTTATTGTCTTTTCCTATAGATCGATCGTGGTGTTTATCTTATATCCTCTCTAATGCCTCATGGAGATAACGATATTGAATCTCTGCGACCATTTTCCTATTATCATTTAGCAAGAAAACTGTGTTAATGTCTGATATTTGTCTCAAAATGATGGTTAAATGTGTTCCGAACTTCTAGATTTTTCATGTGTCAGAAACACAAATACTTGAGCATGGCAAGATTTTTGATGTGTTGAAAACGAGTATACTTGAAGGACTCGGCAAAATGCAAGTCGCAATATCCCAAATGTTTATGAGCACTAGTATATAAGACTAGCATTTCAAGTAATCTACATTAAAATAAGAATGTAAATTTGTTTAATTATAGTAAATGCAATTAGGTAGGACCACGCCTGCTCCTTAAATTGTTCTTCTTTCTCTTTATAACTTGAAAGAGCCACACCTTCAACCTGTGATCCTCATTAATGGAACTTTAAGCACTAAAGCAAGCTTAGGAGTGTAATGTGAAACTCAAATAAACAAAATTCACAACTTACATTAAAAAAATCACTAAGTGGAGTTTCTTTGTTAGCTTGTGGTTAGGAACAGAATCCCATATCTGTAAAATAAAACATCAAAGGACAATGTGCAGAAAATTTAAGGCAGAACATTAAAACATAAGGGAAAAGGATGATTATTCGCGTACATGATTATAAAAAATGAGTTTTAAAACGGCTATTTAGAGGGTAGAAAATAACCTAACTGTCAAAGTATGTCCTCACCTCATAGGTCAGGATATCAGATCACACTGGGCATGTTTGAGCTTGATGATTTTTTATCACTAACATTCATTGCTCTCAGTCACTTTATATGTAAAGCTTCCAAAGCATGTGTATCCAACTCTTTAAACAATGAGATACATCTTGATGAAGCATTTTGTCAGATTTCAGCCGATATATCAGTAAATTGGTATCGGACATCTTGAGAGTGATGACAATTTTCAGGGTTTCGCACCACTAACATTTGGGTTTATATATATATCCAGAGTTATTTGAGTATGCCTGCTTCCTAAATTATTATGCAATTTAAATGATATGCTCTGTATGAGACCACGCAAAAATATCAAAAGTTATTCCATGATCTGCAGATAGTAAATAAAGGATGAAAACTTTAAATAAATACTACATAATAATGGGCCCCTTTTTTTCTTATCAACTCAGTTTCCTTGCTTCCTAGATCACTATGTAAGTATTTTTCCTACAATTGTAGGTTCTATATGAAACCAAGAAAAAAAGAGGCTGATTCAGGATGGGCAAACAGCAAAGGAACCAAAAACTGAAGCAAATAGCTCCTTCGTTTATTTATCAGCTAAACATGAGTTCTACTATACAAAAAAATATTTATAACTACAAATATCTTATTAGGTCAGGCTTACTTTTATTGGCTCATTATACATTTTGGGGGGTTTCCCCTTTCAAACTTTGAGGATGCAAACAGTGTTGGCATAATCAATGGTGAGGGTTTTGGCGAATTGACAATTAGACGATCTATTTTATTCACTAACTCTTATAGTTGCAGTTGGTCAACACAAAATTAAATACAAACTTCAAGCTCATAAAATTGTGTTTGGATTTAACAGATATCCATTAAAAAGGCCACGATTTTGAGCTAAAGAGAAAAGACAACAAAAAATATTATAATACAGTTTGTGGTCATCAAATTTAAGTTAGTAAGGAAAATGTTTATAGTATGTTGATACTTGGCATGCTTCAGAATGCTCAATCCCAGAATGTTTCAGAATGTTTCAGAATGCTCAATCCCAGAATGTTTCAGAATGACATTTTAGCGTTAGTCTGTTATATATGGTGCATTGGCATGCTTCAGAATGCTCAATCCCAGAATGTTTATAGTCTGTTGATACTTGGCATAATTTCATATTATGGAGTATTGGAAAATGCTTGTTTTTTCTCCAATTTTAAAAGACTTTGGACTAGCATGTGTTGCTTTCAGTGGTACTCCAACAATGCCTTCAATCATAAGATCAACCTTTTAGCTATGCATGAAGCAACAAAGCTCTATTTCGTCGTTTAGTTACTTTAGTCTACAGGTTTCTCTATCAACTTATATTATTTGGAAACTCCTCAACTGTTTCACTTTTTGTGAAGGTATTTTGACCTTTTGTTGTTGTATAGGAGAATTTGTTGCTGCTTATATAATATATAAACATTTTTGTGGAGGAACATTTACCAGTTTACTGGTTTCAGATGTTAGATATGGCATCATTAAGGAAAGCTGAAACTTGTGTTGTTTGGTCCAGTTTGTTAGTCTTTGACCTGCAGTTCTTCCTATAGGAATCAAGTTAGGGCATAGTAGGTATCAGAACCTGTACTACTTTAAAGTGAGAATGTGAGTATGTAGGTATCAGAACCTTGCTTTTATGTTTAAAATAACTCCATTGGAGTTGGATTCAAAATAACTTGTGAAGAGTATAACAGTTGAGGGAGAATGTGAGAATGTGAGAAGCTTATGATTCCAACCTGCACTTTTCCATATTCAGTTCCAGTTATCTAAGCCCTCCTTTTTTAATGTTCAGGTGTGGTTTGTTTTGATGTCTGCATTTTTTTGAATGTTCAGGTGTGGTTTGTTCAGGTGTGGTTTTTTTTTTAATGTTCATGGTTATTTGTAACATTCTCTCTTTCTCCTTAACTATGCAGACCTGAAATTATGTCTGTAGCTTTTGAATGTATTGGTTTGTGAAAGTAATTGTTAGCTTGCTATCAAAACAAGTCAAACTGCTTATTCATCTTTTATACTATTCTCTTGGTTTCTCAATATGCAGTAATATATAAAGTGGATCCACATTTACCAAATGCATTTCCAGTTTTACTAAAATGTGATTCATCTGTCACAACAACAAAACAGATATTAGGTGGCCTACGCATTGATGTGCCAATGTAAGTTCAGTCTACGCATTGAGAAAGAGAACTATAAGGATAGTTGCAATGATTTAAGGATAGTTACATGTCCACACCCGCGAGAATTTAAGGATATTTTTTTAAGACTTTGCTTTACTCTTTTATATTTGGAGATGCCTTACAGGGAACAGGGGATTTAATGCCTTGCAGTCAAATATTTGACTTTTACCAGGGGATTTAATGCCTTGCGGTCAAATATCCAACAAAATCGTCTATCAGATTAACTCTTATTACACTAAATTGTTTCATTTGAGTGTTTTCTGATGTAATTTTCCTTTCTTGTCACACTAAATTATGTTTTCAAAGCAGATAATGGTTTGCAATCGAGGTGGACGAGGTGGAAGAGTTACACGAAGTGTGCAAAATGGTAAGAGTTCATAGTTTTTTTGCTAAGGAATTTAGATTTATTTTTTCTAAGCATATTATTATTTTTTCAGTCGGATCCACATCTCCTTACCATAACGTAGAGCCTACAAATATATATTCACAACCACAACGAAGAAGAGACCCTGAGCCAAGTAATTATGAAAATAGAAGAGCTGGAGATGAATTAGCCCAAGATCCATTATTGCCAAACAGTGAACCTGAACCAATACAAAGTCCTCATTCTAGTGCTGGTATTTAATAAAGTACTTATGAACTTTATATATATGTGTGTGTGTTTTTCAATATGCTAATTATTTTAATGTATCGTTCTTCACAGCATCCTGCAGTAACATCCGAAAGAATGTAAGAGGAAAATACAAATGTTTGAATTTAGAGTTGAAAACCAAAGCTAGAAAATTAGAAATTGTTATGCCTGACGATATTCAAAGAGCTGTTGGAAACAATTCAAGAGATGTAGTCAATTTTTGTGGCTATATAGTTAGAAATATGGCCCCATTGTTTCTGGAAAAAGAGGGAAAATTAGTGGATGCCAAGTGGGAGGATATTGTAGGTGCTGTAGGAGAACAAATGTGGATCCAAGTGAAGGTAATATATTGTATTTATATATGTATTTTCATTAATGTTTTTTTAGAAATATGAACCAATTAGTGAATTATTTTGTTTGTATAATTTTTTTTTTGCATTATATTAGGAGAAGTTCACAGTTGCAGAGTGCAAGCAACATAGATTTCAAGCATTTGTTATAGATACTATGCGATGCTTGTATAGAAATTGGAAGCATAGACTATATGAGACTTATAAGAAGTTTCAGACAGACGAAGAAAGGCTAGAAAATGCTCCTAAGGATGTAAAGCCCGAAGATTGGAAGTTTTTGATAGAGTACTTCAGTTCAGATAATTTTCAGGTATTTATTAGAATGTATAACTTTTTAAAAGGCATATCTTTATTCATTAATATTCCTGATACATCTTTAGCTTATATAATTGTTGTTTTAAAATTGACTTGCAGTTTTGATCTTTTGTATTGCGTTTTGCTTGTCATTCATACACTATTAATTGTTTTCAGAAAATTAGTCAAAGAAATGCAGCAAATAGAGCTAAGCTTGTGACCAAACATACTTGCGGTACAAGATCTTTTGCTGAAGTAGAGGAGTCAATGGTAAATACATTTGTCCTCTTTGTCAAGTTTTTACGCATTTCATCTAGTTGTATTTTTAAATATCTTGGTCTTCTGACAGAGAGATCCGATCTCTGGTGAAAAGCCACCACCAGATGAGATTTGGCTTAAACAACATACCAAGAAAAATAAAGAAGGAGAATTACAGTGGTCAGATCCGATATCAAAAGAAGTTCACGTATGTGTACTTATATATTATCTTGAGATTGTATAGGTGAATTTCTTTTATATGTAAATTCAAGTTAAACATTCTGTTATGATTCATGTAGGAAAAACTTCATGATCTTGTCATTCAACAAGAAGAAGTTGATCCTGAAGCTCAACTTACACATGATGAGATATTGCTTCAAGTTCTTGGTCAGAAGTCTGGTTATTTTCGGGGTAAAGGAGCTGGAATTAGGCCGCCAACAAAAAGGACAAGATATCTAGATAACATGCAGGAAGAAGTACAAAAGGCTATTGAGTCGGCTAAAGAATCCATGATTGAAAGTGTGAAGGCTGATATGATGAAGAATTTGCAAGAAGAAATGAGAGCAAATGTTAGTGATGAACTCAGAGCTGAAATTAGAAAAAGTGTGGAAGATGACATCAGGAATGATCTTACGATGCAAATTCAAGGTCAATTTAATGCCATGTTCCAAGCATGAATGGCTGCCTTTTTTGGCTCTACGACACAGTCTGCAGATATTTCAGTTCCTTCAAATACAAGAGCTACAAACTCTGGTAAGTGTCGAAAACAAGATAACTCATATTTCCATTTATCATAGTAAATGTAAACACACTAACTTTTGGCTTTTGAACTAATCTGCAAACATTTGTGTCTTTTTCTCTATTTTCATTGCTTCTATTATAGAAATTTCTATTTTGTCTACCTAAATCCTTATTTTTTAACCCTAATTTTCTTGTTGTTCTCTCTTCTTCTTAGCTTCTATTCCCTTCTTTTTTTTGTTTAGGGTTTTTACCTCATTGTTGCTGTTATTGAATTTACATTTTCTTCTTCTACAAGTTTATGATCAAGTTTTATCTACAAGGTGCATGACATGAATGATCAAGTTTTATTGACAATTTTTCATTGTATATATATACCTTCACAAATTCTAAACAATCTCTTTATTGATTTATGCAGGTCATTAAAGATTGATCATCACTAAGACAGGAGTTGCATATGCAATTGATCATCAATTTATATTTATAGATTACTCTTGATTTTATGTACCAGCTAGTTTGGATACTCTTTATTTTATAAGTACTACAAATTACTTCTCTTCAAATTATATGTACTGAATTTTGAGGTGCAATATAATTACTTTTTGTGGATTGATATAATTACTTTTCATCTTCTTGTTGTCCATAATTACTTAGAGTTGGTCGCCTATATAAAGCCATTTAGAATTTGTGAAGGTTAGTTATGGTTTACATTGAAAAGTCGATGGGGGTGTTCTTGGAAGATGAGCACAATTATGCATGTACTCTATTCTACAAGAATTGTATGATATTGTATTGTGTGTTCTTGTGTTTCAATTTATAATGACAATGATAAACAAAGATACTCGTGACAATATTGATTTGCCACCAAACATATAGTGTACACTACGATGACAACATTTACCTTCACTAAACATACAAGTATACAGTGACAACAATAAAAGTGTTATTGCAAGTGTTTACAATGATGACATGTACTTGTCACTAAATATACACGTTTATTGTGACAACAATAAAAGTGTTACTAAAGTTATTTTGTGATAGCAAATGTCGTCACGATACTATTTTTTATTTTTGTCAAAAAAAATATATATTTATTTTTAGTTACAATAAAAAAGCTATTTTGTGACAATATAGTGCGTCACTTATAATATTTTTAGTGACAAATTTTGTTGTCACGGAAAGTTTACTATCACTGACAACATATTCTTGTCACAGTAGAAAACTTTCTGTGACAATGACTTTTGGTTGTCACTTATACTTTTAGCTATGGAGGTATAGGCTACGACAGTAAGTCGTCACTGTACTTGTCACAAAAGATGTGTTGTGACGACTTTCATAATTTCTGTGACAACGTTACATGTCACAAAAACCATGTTTTCTTGTTGTGGTATGATAGCTGTGACATTGATACAGGTGTCCATTAGCTCAAGTACAATACAAATTTGTTCCTATTAACACTATCTGTTGGGACACGATGACACGATGATTTGGTTTGGGCAGTCTAGCACATGCGTGTCTGGACACGTAGATACCTGAGTGCAGGGGACACAGACCTCGTGTCCATATTTGACACAAACTAGTGCTATGGACACTGTGCTGTATGTTGTAGCAGGGTAATTTGTGTTTGAGGTGAATTCGTATTGGGGTTAGATACTGCTGTAGTAGCAGTATTCGATAATTCCCTGGTGTAATAGAGCAGTTGTTTAAATGAATTTGACCGTTGGTGATGAGGGTTATAAATAGTCCAATTGGGCTCAGTTCCATTTGGAGGAAGGGTTTAATGCAACTGTTAGCATTGGATTCGATTGAAGAATTTGAATATAGCTACTCTAGGTTAGCTGTTGGTTTTAGGGTTGAATTCATTGTCTCTATTATTGTATAAGTTAGTGAGTTAAGTTGGACTCTGATTTTGGACCAGTGTATTAATTCCTGGTGGAGGTGGGCCTATTATACTGTTGGGTTAAATTGTTGGTAGAATAAGGCATAGGCTATATAGTTAATTTGATTCATGTAATGAGCCAGCTTATAGGAATTAGGTTGAATTAGTGATTTTAATAGTTAGTATATTTTAGTGAACTAGTGTTTTATTACAAGGAGCGAATTACATGATTAGTTCAAGCCTAGAAAATTCTTCTAGAATATTTCTAAACCCTATTTTCCTATTTTAGGTGATTAGATGATATTGATATTGACAATTTCCGAGAAGAGGCAAGTACTTGTAACTCAATTAAACATACCTTGCATGCATATCATATTGCACATGTTTTCTGTTTATTATTTCACTTGCTTGTATGTCATCGTGTTGTGTCCTGTCGGGAAGGGAAGAACATTATAAAGCATGTAGTCACCTAAGCCTGGGTGTATACTCGATTATTATAATAGAGTATCAAATATACCTTATACCTATACATGACCTATACAATACGCCTGTTTACTTGACTGCTAGTATATAGTATACGATATACCCTACACTAGACATGACTGATAGCATGTCGTTGCTATATACCTTATCCTTGTTAGTATAGCGTACATGGTATGCCTTACACCTATACATGACTACTAGCATACTATTACTCTATACTGTTGACTTGATAGCCCTACATGGTTAACGATATTCTTATGCTTGATTCATGTAGCTAGTGCATATGTCAGTTATTTCCTTTACTTATCATTAGTTCATGTTTCTTTCTTCGATACTCTGTTGTGATTTGGTTGAGCTACTATTTACTTTGCTCTATTTTCTGGCAGGATCGTTGATTACAGATAAATCGATCCTTTATAGTGTTATGGCCAGCAGAGGGACCTAGCAGCAGATCTCACACCGGATGTTCCTGAGATGTAGATTCTTATATAGGATTGATTGGATGTATTGGAACTGAGGATATTGCAGGATTAGATAGCCTTTATATTTACTGGCTTTGTAACCGGATATTCGTGTAAAAGGCTGTAATAACTATATAGTGATCTGTGATGGATATTAGTAGCTATATCGTGATAGACGCTGTGATGAGTATACAAAATTATTGATGATGATTAGACAGGACGGTTGACTACCACTGTCAATGACAGTGTAGGCCGGACTTGTCTCGATTCATACCCGATTATCCGGGAGCGAGTCGTGACAATTGAGGCATATCAAAGACGAGATATAATAACTCGAGGATACTCTGATTGAATGAACAAAGATTGTATTAAGCATTGTTGTTGGATGAATAAGATGCAAGTCAAGTGAATATTGAGATTGGATGATTTTGCTCACAATATTGAAATTAGATACAGCGTGTCAAGACATGGAACGGGAAAACATAAGTGCGAACAATGATACAAAAGCGGAGCAAGTTTACGATATCGAGATTTTGGTAGGTACTAATACGGGAAGTCGTACGAAGTGGTTAGAAGTTGCTTGATAGATGCGATGCAAAATAATTTGATTATTTGAGGATTGTTGCGATCAGCATAGAGTATGTTTGATATTGACCATGGGTAGATAGACTTGTCCTCGAGGTGAACAAATGTCGCTTTGTTAGTGATATTGTTAACGGTAGTGCATGAGTGTTTGGATGGTAGCGGCGCATCAGTTGCACGTGTAGGTTGAGGCATTGTAGATTGGAAGGATTATGTCATATTGGATAAAGTCCCAGGAATTATCAGGAATTGACATGAATCCGAAATAAGATGTAGTATGGTTCGTAGTAATTGTCCCTCGTTGATGATCTTCAATTATCGAGCGTAGCTTCGGGGCAGCTGGCCCTAGAATACTTGACCGCCAAATCCAGTGAATGTTGAAGCCCCATAGGATGACCCAATGATGTCGCAGAAGGAAGTACGTCGAGAATAAATATAATGTGATGCATGTTGAGGATAAGTCTAGGTGATCAGATATGTGTTCCGAGATTTGATGGAACAGCCTTGGGCTAGATTGATAGGGTTAGAGTTTGACGATTGATCGAATAAGTACTTGAATGGTTTGCTAGTCAAGGATCGGATAGATTTTGATAAACTTACTTAGCATATAAATATAAATAGGTTATTGTTAGGATTGTGTTACGTGCGAGAGCAATTAATAGGGAATGACCGTAGGATTGTGTCATAGATCGAATTCGATAACGATTGGGCTATGTGCGAAGTTAGCAAGACAAACAAGTCATGATTGGATTGAGAAGTCTGATTGGTGATTCCGTAACATAAGGCATATCGTAAGAGACCTTATATCGAAGAAATTGATGCCTTTGAACATCGTTGACTCAAGTTGACCTCTTGTGTCGGAAGAGATTAGGCACGGCGTCTAGGTGAGTCGCCTAGCGGAGGTGTCCCAGATGCAATGCGTAGGTAATTCGAGAGAACGTAAATCGTATTAGAATAGTTACGTGCAAGGTAGAGTGTGAATTATAGGCAAGGAAAATTGGGACATGTTGGACTTAGTCCATGTCATGGAGGCAAAATTTCATATATGATTAGACGAAAGATTTGAGTTGTGTGAGAAAGAGAAAACAGTCGGATGAGTATGCGCTGCGGAGACTGTTGCAATCCGATGCAACACATATGCTAGACGTTAGCAAAATATATGGAATCGAGAATATGGTTTGAATCATATTTTGTGCGGGGATGCTTGGTGGATAATCATGCGTTATGGAATTTTGTGGATGATCATAAGATATTGAATGATGCATATGCGAAGGATTTTATGAATAGACGCTAAGATCTGACCAAGTTGAGTATAGGGTGGATCAATTTTGAGGATTTAAGTTGAACCTGTTAGCTTTGCTCGAATTCTCTACCATTGTGCTTGGCTGAAATGCATATATTTAAGGGTCACCTTAAATATGTGTACGATCGAAATTTAATGCTATACCGAATTCAATTAAAACTGCAGGGAGGATTGAGATGTGTTAAACAAATTATTCGAATGCTAGAAATGGAACCACGACAGTGAACCCAATCGGTGATGAGTAAATCACATTGATCAAAAATTCAAGTGGCCAAGATAAAAGCGTGGATTGAGTATTGGCTTTGGTTCGAGGACAAACCTTGTTCTAAGTGGTATATTATGTAATACCCTGCACCATATGGTACACTAATCTGAGTCAATTGGGTCGATAAGGTATAAGTTTGATTAAGCACGGTGTGCTTGAATGGCTAAGTCAAATGAGTTGGTCGTGCAACAAATTAAGGAATCGAGCTGTATCGAGTCGGCGAAACGATAAGGCGTATCAACTTAAGGTGGGATGGATTAGACCATTCTCCCCTACTCCTTCATTTCTAATAAACTGTACGTTGTATGCGTGATGTTCTCGAGGAGTGTCACTCCCCGTTCCCGGAATGCGTATTTTTATATATGTACAACTCATGTGTATTTAGTTAGTATTTATCATGTATTATTCTGTATTTAAATTCCTTTAGTTTCATGTTAATTAATTATCTGCTCTTTAAATTTTCATGTTAATTAATTTCCTGCAAATTTTATTTCTGCAATTTTATTCCTGCACTAATTATCTGCATTTTATTTTCTGCAATTTTATTCTCTGCTTTAGTTATTCTTTTCGGGTTGGCCTTGGCCGAACCCCCCACAGACCCGGCCCATTAACTCCCACCTACCACCCCCTTTGCTATTTAAAGCTCCCCTCTCCATTCTCTCTCCTCATAACTTCATTCTCACCATTACTCCTTCTTCTTCCTCCCATTACTCTCCACCACCTACCAGCAGCAGGAGAAGGCAAGTGCAATCTTGCTTCTCCTTCATCCATTTTTATGGATCATTACTCTTCCTCTCAAGATTCTAGAGAGTTTACTACTTGGCATTTTCGATTTCTATGGCTGGTTTTTCCTAGATCTAAGTTGCTATATTTTCGGTTATTCATGGGTTTTGACCTCCCAACTTAGCGTGTTTCTGGCTGGGAACTTCATTTTCTGGCTTGGGACGAAGGCTTAGTCACGCTCGCGTTTGCGTGCGTGTATTTCTTAGTCACGCTCGCGTTTGCGTGCGTGTATTTCTTAGTCACGCTCGTGTTGCGTGCGTGTATTTTAGTTACGCACACTTCTTGGAGCGTGCGTATATTTTCAGTCACGCTCACGTTTCCATGAGCGTGCGTGTATTTTCAGTCACGCACAGATCCATGAGTGCGTGGATTCTTAGTCACGCACACGTCCACGAGTGCGTGCGTGGATTTCTTATCATTTCCCACACTCACACTGTGCATGCCAACATGAACTATTTTTCACGCTCACTCCTACTAGACTTGGCGTGACTTTTGGCCTTAGCTTAGACTTGTCAGCGTGACTTCCTTGACCTGAGTGTTTTAATTGTCCTATAATTATTCATTTAATGATGGCATGAAAATTCTTCTATTATATCCTTACGCCTTTTTGCATGAACTTGATAAATCATGATATGATAATATTGTTAATACAGATTGTTATGTGGAATGTGTCATATGTCTTGATTGATCCATGGATACCCAGTATGACTAGAACTTAATTCTGAGGAGTTATAGGCTCGACCCCATGTAATACTAATTGACTTTCATGCCTTGTCACCATTGATAATGATTGTGACATTGACTAATAATTGATCATGCGTTCCTAGTTGGAACTAAGAGACTGACTAGTCGTCTTATTGAATTGAATGAATGAGACACGTTCATGTAATGAACTATTGTACTCGATTAGCCGATCCCGAATATTGGCATACAGGCACACGCAGGCTTCAAAGTAATTATTTATTATTTAATTATCTATTTATCTTACAAAGACAGCATGTGTACTCTATGGTCAAGGCATGATTATTCCGTGGTTAATTTGATTGTTGCATCACGCTATGTAAGACCTACAACCTAGCCGCACAGGTATCGTTGTAGAGTTGCGCATATCGTACCCCGTACGAAGGTACTCATTTGAATGACCATGATCCACGGCATGGAACTTCACTCAACGTAGAGACTATTAAGTTAAATAAAATAATGATGGCATTGAGAGAATGGATTCCCGAGTTCTTACATGGCAACCCCCTTGGGACTATTAAGTGCCCGACGGGCCGGCTGGTTCCCACAGATACTGTAAATCTGTCACACGGGCAGGGAACAGTATCTGCTTATATTATTGTACATGCTATAACGGCGGGCGTCCCGCTGGGACTCGTCTAACTACATGATTGGCGCAATTGATTGACTGGATAGACTAGCCTTGCTTGCACATAGTAAGAACTGAGGAATCCCTATTTTTGCATGATTCCAGGATAACTTGGGACTCACAATAGCAAGCCGTAGGAATTGATTGGCCGTTCAAGATGATTTGTTTGTGTACTGTATCTACTCTGTTGCCTACTAAGATGATCAGGATGTCAGGACATGACGGGCCAACTTCTGTCCTTGTTTGGTTGGGAGGTTGGTTCGAAGTGTCGTGACGTTATGTGAATCCTAGTGGGAGGCAGAGATCTATTATTATATTTTCTTACTTACTGGTTTAGTCCTTCATATCGTCCTTCCTTGTGGTACTTGCTATTAGAGGTCTAACCTCTCTGGTTTTGCATGGCCAGATTTAGAGCCGGTCCCCGAGGATCCAGCTTACTTCTACCTCCAAGATGGTCAATACTAGAGGGATGATCGCAGGAGGACTCGAGTGGGTTTCCTTACTTCACCGCTCGTTTTGCCATTTACTTTATACTTAGCCGTTTGGCACCGACATGTTGGTCGGATCGTCTTGTACTTACTTTTGCATGATTGTAATTAAGTCAGACTGCAGCTGATAACAATTGTGTATACCTTATTATACCATCTGGCTATGTTTTGTAAAGCAGATTTCCAGAACATTCTGACTGAACGTTTGGGACGCCTTACTGCTTTATCTTACATGTTCTGTATTACTGTTTCTTATTTGAATGATTGAGACAATAGATGCGAAATGACCATAGTGAGACTTTTATGTAGTATGCACCCCCTCGTCTGGTTAGACAGCATTGATCGTATTATACGGTATTCATCTACCCGTAATACGTAGTTGGCTGAGTCATTCCCCCGCTCTCCAGTATTCTGGTTCTGGGACGTGACAAGGAGTCCATGGGCGTGGCTCAAATGTGTAAAAGTCTTAGTGCATGTCGAACATTAAAATAGAACATTGAATATTGAATTACTACACCAAAACAGATGATTGCCAACAGTTATAACCATGACAATTAAATATTGTCACAATATTTATCGTGACTAATCCGGCGTGACAAATGTTTGTAACAGTTTTTTACCACAGTAATAACCGTAAAAAAATTAAATTTTGTAACGGTTCTTGTCACGGTAATAAACGTGATGATATTAAATTTTGTAATAATAATAACCGTTACAATTCTTAATTTTGTAACGTTTTAAATCATGACAACCAAAAACCTTGTGACAGTAATAGTTACAATACCATTTTTTGTCACGGTTTAAACCATAATGGCTAAAAACTTTGTCACATATGTAACCATTACAAATTATCGATTTTACCAATTTGTAACATTTATTTTTCAAGTTTCCTCACAAAAATAACCATTACAAATCATATTTAAAATAAAATAAAATAAAATAAAATGTCGATACTTGCAAACCATAAACTCTCTATATATAAACATCAATAATAAAATAATACACTAAACTCGTTTTATTACTCAAGCAAACGCAGTAAAAAATCTAATGTTACATAAATTATATTTACAAGGTGGGATAAAATCTTCCAATATTATTTGTACAAACAATGATTCTATATTGAAAGAAATCAGAAGAATCACCATCGCAATATTTAGTACATTAAACTATAAAAGAGTGTATTGCCATTCCTAGGTAGCACATCATAACAAAAGAGTATTGATTAATTCGAAAAGCTTTTCGAAAATGGTGCTGCATAAATTCAGACTTCTCTTGTCTCAAATAAACCTTCACAAGGCCATACCAAGAATTCTAGTGCCTCTCATCCACCTCAAGTGCACTTTGGTAACTCTACTATAATTTCAATCCCTCCAAAACAACAAACCTGTAAATAGAAAGACAGAGAATTTATGTACACTGTCTACTTGCAGTAACCTGAGAAAAACTAGGAGGAGCGTCCCATAAATAGATTAGGCAATGACAATAACCCAAATGAAGACTAGACATGATCTATTGTACATACCGAAACATATATTCGTCAAAATCTAGATAATTTGCTCACCCAGTTAGCATGATTGCTAGGGTAGTTACAAGAATTAATCCACTAACTACAACATGGATAATGAAGTACAATTCATAACAGCAGTTATGTTGACATTTGTTCTCTATTACAATATAAAGTTCTTACTAATATCACTTGTTCTATTTCAATATCAATCAAATTTGAGAAAGCTACTAAGAGAAGATTAGGAACAAACTGGTTAAAGAACATTGCAGCAAATAATAAACGCTTAGTAATAACTAATAAGCAAGAACACGTCCAAATACTTCATGTTTTCGAAAGTCACCATGTGGAAAAAAATCTCAGTTAAAGACAAAGCTTACAAGCATTAAGGTGGATACAATCACAAAATAGATGTAGATAAATGGTGGGTCAGACAGTACCTCTACTTATCTTGCAGATAAACCGATATGAGATGTTGCAACTTTCACCAGGAAGAACAACGTGGCCACTCGTTACCAAAGTACATGAATCAGCTGTGTTGTTGCTCTTGCATGAAGCTTCAGTACAGTTGATGTTAAATGGATATTCCGGGAAAACAAAGTCGTTCCACTGTGACACAATGTCAGACAATTTCCAAGTGAAACCATGAATAGTATTGTAGCCTCGTCCACCAACTAGCACCCACTGGGACTACTCGTACATAGAGTTGGGCAAAACTTTAACTTTTGGACAGATGTGAGGGCAGCCAAATGACCACAAAAATCTTGACAAGCTGCTTCTAACTTATTCCAAGAAAGGTAACTTCATATGTATCTAAGACATTTATCCTTCATTGGGCTGATCTTCGAATCATTAGGGCCTGATGCTGTTTAGAAAGAAACATATATATAAAAGTGAGTATGAAGACAAAATTAAAAGATGTTTCAACATTTACATTTTTTAGCATAACAAAAAAAAAAGATTCAACAAATACATGGATCTTAAGTTGCATATCGAAGTGCCTATTAATATAGTAATTTGGTTGATAGAAGAATCAAGGTATCAGCCACATGAAACTATATATATATATATATATTTTTTGGAAACAGGTAAATTTTTTCTGGAATCGCTCCCACTGGGATTCGAACTCCTGACCACTCGGGCCGCATGCATCTCTCTTAACCACTAGGCTAGAGGTCATTTGCTATATATATATATATATATATATATATATATATATATATATATATATATATATATATATATATATCTTTAATAAGTTTTACTTACCCGACAAATATCACATAACCTTACGGTTAGTTCCCTTCTACCCTGCCGAACTACTAATATATAGTTGTATGTAACATCATCTTTGTTCCATTACCTTACTAACACCACACAGTTGTGTATGTCAATAGCAATCTGTATTATATTATTCTTATAATTTCCTTCTCGTTTTCATGAGTTGTTGACAATTAACCGAACATGTTGGGTCCAGTAGTTGACCTAAACAAATCAAGCATAGATGGACCTTGGTCGATCACCTAATTCGAACCAGACTCGAATGTAACCGGAATGCCACCCAGCCCAACTTACCTATTTATTAGAACATCCTAACTGTGACCAAGCGAGTTTTTCCTGATCCATACTGTCAATGACTCGTCATTAATTCCTCTACTCCAACTCCCTCTAATCTTCTCATATCGAGTGATGAAATTAGTTTACTTATATATGCATGTTAGTTAATATATTACGAAAGTGACAAAGAAGAAACATTAGCATAAGTTACTTAGTGAATAACTATATAAAAATAAAGGGACATTGCAAGTTACCGTAAGTTCCTAGATATAGGTATTTGTTGCCAAATACATGACCTATCCTTGTTTCCCATCTTCTATTGTGATGATGCCTTCACAATAATAAGAACACAAAATTTTATTAGATCAAGATATTGATAAAGCACCAAGATAATAAAATTTTATTATATTAAATTATTATAATCATTTGTTAAATGAGTGATCCATATTGAAAATCTGCTGCTTTTCCTAGAAATTTAGGATGGAATCTGCGGTGAGTGACTAATTTTTTAGGTTTTTTATTTTTATTTTTATTTTTATTTTGTTATTTGAGATCTCTTTTGAATGTATTTGCTAATGGGATATTAGTATAAATAGAGATCTCTTTTGAATGTATTTGAGCTCTCTTTTGAATTTATTTGTTAATGGAATTTTTAATTTTTTTGTTATTTACTCTTCAGTTCTCTTCACTGATATAAATAGAGAAAGAAAGGAGTTCACAAAAAAGAAATTGGTAGGCATTGCAATGATTTTCTTTCCCCTACCTTTTCAATATAATTTCTACTCCCAGAAAATGAATAAATCAAGACCAGGTAGACTGATCAAGATTATTGAGGTGATAGAAGTGAAGACATACCTCAAATAGCAGGAGATGGATACCTTGATCAGAGAAGGGGACAAGAGGATCTGTACCAAAATTCTGTGTTAAAAATTGAAGAAGTTAACATAATAGTATATATATGAAGGTATCGAAATTAAATGATTTCAGCATAAAGAAGGTACATAAATTAAATAATTTCAGCATAGTCTGGTTCAAAAATTAAAAGATTTTAGCCATTGCTCTTCAATGAGAGCTTCTCTTCCATGACAATGGCAGGATAATGCACGGTTGTCATTTGCTATCTAGAAACAAGTGATGCAATAGGAGAAGGGGTGAATACTACTAAATCAAAAGGAACTAATTGCTCCTTCCACGTATTGTACTATGTTACTCTCTTCTGGTAAAGAAACGAAACAACAATGCTCTTGTTCCTATAATCAAAAACTAGAACCATACATGAAAATGACCTAAAATTAAAACAACAGTTCCTATATTCAAAACAGTTCTTCTATATATATGTCAAAATGTGAAGTAATAATAGGAAGCTATAATATGACTACAAGCTAGTTTCATTATTTTAGACAAATATGAAATAATAATAGAAATACAAGTTAGTTTGAATACCAATGAGTAAATCATATCCAATTTCTATTTAAAATTTAGCATTACAGGTTAGTAGAATAGTCGCAAAATATTGGTTTGCTACTTGAGAGGTCCAAATTTTCAGTAAAGTTTGATAAGCTGTTGATTTACTACTTGATAGACCTGATTCCAGGAATATAGCATCGAAGGTCATGATGTAACAAGTGAATGCCATAGAATACGAGATGTTAGTCAGATTGGGACATTGTTGCTTTCATGCTCCAAACAACAATAATGATGTTTCCTATTTGGTTATGTGAGTTAGGCCTAATGTCAATTCTTTGAGCCTATTTGCTAAGAAGAAATCAGCCCTCACAACTAGTGAATAATCTCGATAACTCGTCTACAACTAGGCTACTTGGAAAAATCCTACAAGAAATAATTATTTCTCTAGTCTAAAAGAGGGTCGTGTATATCTCACCTTCATGCAGGCATTGAATGATTTTCAGTTGGGTCATAAGTAATGGAACACGAAGAAGCAAAGCAAGGATGTAAAAGGAAGAATGCACCTAGGAAATGGAATCAACTGAGAAGAGCAAAGATGGATTTTAATACTCAAATTATAGGAAGAACAAAACATAAAAACAAATGGAAGAGAACAAATCAGAGGGCTAACAAAAAATTCTTTATTTTACATAAATCATTTTATCATGTGATGTACCAATAAACGGATGAAAAACAAGACGGTTTCTATGTAAATGCTTATGTATCCCAACAGTTGCTTTTCAACTTTTCTTCCTCTAGTTTTGTCAGAAAATTAAACATTTTTCGTCCTCTCTACCATCTTAATCACACAAGGCCCAACTCAAACACTCAATTATCCTATTATTAATGCTCATACTACATTAATTCAGGTGGACAACCAAGTATTAAGCCATACTTCCCTGCCAACAACATCAATGGTTACAAGGAACATCTCTTCACAATGTGGCAGAGGTTTCCAAAACCAAAAGGCAACTTTTTATCGAAGTTTCTGCCACAAGTTTTTGCAATCAAGCTCAAGCAAGAATTTTGTATAGATTTCATAATCTTATTTTTGTGCTTTTAAACTACTCCAAGTTATTGAACCAAACAAGTCTAATAATTAACGTAATCACATTATCTATTGCATATAATCATAATAAGCAACTCCCTATTAAAATTTGATTATTTTAGACAAATATGAAGTAACAACAGGGATACAAGTTAGTTTGATATATACTAATTAGTAAATCATATCCAATTTATGTTGGAAATTTACTATTACAGGTTAGCAGACCAGCCGCAAAATGTTGATTTGCTACTTTAGAGGTCCTGATATCCATTGAAGTTTGATATAAGATGTTGATTTACTACTTGAGAGACCTGATTTCCAGGAATATAGCATTGAGGTTCATGATGTATCAAATGAATACCATGGACTGTGAAATGTTCGTCAGATTGAGACATTCTTGCTTTCATGCTCCAAACAACAACAATGATGATGTTTCCTATTTGGTTATGTGAATTAGGCCTAGTATCAATTCTTTGAACCTATTTGCTAAGAAGGAACAGTACTAATAACAAATATTTTCCAACTAAATAAATCTTAATACGATTGTAAGATATATATGATTTTCTTCCACTTAAACAAATACTTCATAATTCCAAACAAGAGAACAGCTTAGAACAGTTACTGCAAGATCTATATAAATTCTTGTCGAGTCCATATGATACGTCAAATTAAAACATAAAACTACAACCACAGATAGAACCATGGCCACAGAACAATATACAATCAAAGAAATAGTAACCATAAATATGTCATATACATAATAGGAAGATCAGCGCTTCCTGTATTATTTTTAGTTTGGATAGTTTTTTTTCCCCCAAATGGATTGTTTTTTCTTCTAAATATTTCACAAATTAAAGGAAAAACATGCAAAGAACAACAAAAACTACTGCAATCTTTTCTAATTTTCTTTTTGTGTAGATCCAATTTTTTCATTTGGAACAAGAAAAGATAGAGCAAAGGATGGGTTTGATTCAATAAGAGAAAAGAGGGATTAGAAAAGGCAAATGGGTCATGGATGTACATAAATGAGTCCTCACTACTCCGCCATTGCACCTTTGTAGCTCGACCCTTAGCTGGTGATGGAGGTGCAGAGTATTTTATGGGCGGCCTGTGCAACATCCATGGGTGAATTTTAAACCCTAAATCCCTAATTCCCATAAGAGAAAGAGAGAGAGAGAGAGAGAGAGAGAGAGAGAGAGAGAGAGAGAAAGAGATGAAGATAGATTACCATTTCACAAGTGCCCGTGTCGGAGGTGCCCGTGCTGGTCGTGTCGAAGTCTGTTGTAGATATTGGGAGAGAGAGACAGACAGAGAGAGAGAGAGAGCAAGAGAGAGAATATATTTTTTTGCATGAGAGGGAGATGACACTTTTTTTAGTTAAATAAGACAGACAGAAAGAGAGGGATTATGCTTTTTCGTTTGAGAAAGAGTGGAAGAATACTTTTTCGTGAGTTAAAAAGGCGGGATAATTTTTTTTGGGCAAATGTTAAGGGCCACCTCCAAATTACTAAGGGCAACCACCCTACTAAGGGCAACCACCATCCTCTTCCATTTTTACTAAGAGCAACCACCACCCTCTCCAAATTACTAAGGGCAACCCTCCTCCTCCTTCGAGCAGCCCTCCTCCTCCTTCGTGCAGCCCTCCGCAGCCACCCCCCGACCTCACCGCCGCCGTCCTCTCCTCCTCCTCCCCGGCCCAGATCTCCGCCGCCGCCGCCTCCGTCTCCTCCTTCCTCCGCAAGCACCCCTCCGACCAGAGCCGCTCCTTCTTCTCCCTCGCCTTCCCCTCCCTCATCTGCCGCCTCTTCGGCTTCGACTCCTCCTCCTCCTCCCCCTCCCCCGCCTCCTGGATCGACGCCGCCGCCGAAAACCAGGACGTCTCCGCCACCCTCTTCGACCTCCTCTCCCCCGACGGCGTCCTCCTCTCCGCGGTCTCCTCCGTCGACCGCCTCTCCCTCGTCAAGTACGTCTTCCCGCCCGAGCGCCTCCCCGAGTGGCTCCGCTCCCCCGCCGTAGCCTGCGAGCAGCTGCTGCTGCTGCTAGGAGCTGCTGCTGCCGGAGCGGAGGGAGAGCTTGGTGAGGGCGGTGAGGGAGGAGAGGGAGGGGGGAGATCTCAGAGTCCGGCGGGCGGGGGGAGGCGGCGGAGGATGAGGAGGAGGCTATGGAGACGGACTGCAGGCCTTGACTGCAGGCCTTGCCTGCAGTCCTGTCTTCAATTTGGACTGCAGGCGAGGCCTGCAGTCACTGCAAGTTTAAAAAAAAAAATTCGTCATTCGGGGACTGCAGGCAAGCACTGCAGTCATATATTCACTTTGGACTGCAGGCCTTGCCTGCAGTCCGTCTTTGACAGAATTGGGTGGCCCTTAGTGTTTTCAAAATGTCAAACTTGTAATTTATTTGAAGTTTTAAGTTGGTTGCCCTTAGTAATTTGGGGGTGCCCTTAACATTTGCCTTTTTTTGGGCTGTGAAAACTAAAATTAATTGAGAGACTCATGGAATAGGATAAAAACATTTTTTCGTGAGTTAGAAGGGATAAAAAAATTAGGCTATGAATATCAAAATTAATGGAGAGAGACAATAGAGGAGGGATAACACTTTTTATGAAATTAGATAAGTGATAAAAATTTGTTTCATGTCATATGAGATACACATGATAAAATTTGTAATGGTTATTAATGTTACGATAAATAAAATAAATTAAATATATAAAAATATTATTCTAGTAATGGTAGTTCAATTATTGTAACAGTAATCAACGTTACAACCTATCACGGTAATAAACGTTACGAACCAAAAGTAATTTGTGTTATAATTTGTCTATTTTAGTGTAGTTAATTGAGGCGACCTTCATCAAGTACACGGATTGCGGTAGGACATTGATGGTAGAACATTGAAAGGCAATATCGAGATGTGTATCAAGTGCACAACTCAAAGAATATTGAACAATAGGCCTAGAACATTGAATATGGCATTGAGCGTGCATCTGTGCACGAAAACTATGCAAATGACTTAGAAACTGAAATAGACAAGTTATGGTGCAATGCCACGGAACCAGTTGTAACACTGAAAGATATACTTCATGCATCGAAGTATGCAGTTGTGGCGCATATGCCACGGAACTGCCATTGTACAAATGCTTAGAAATGGAATATGTTTTGTGGTATAAAGGTATTTAGACCTACGTCGTTGGGGCATCGTACATCAATATGGATGTGTTGGGGCAGCGCCGATGAAACTTGAGATAGATGGATGATAACTCGAGTTGGTATAGTTTATGTGTTGGACTTGAGAAGGTTCTTATGATTTTGTTGGCTTCTTAACTTTTATGCATATTGTATGGTCAATGGATAACTTGTGCATGGATTTTGGTATCCGTTGAACGAGTTACCACCAGAGCACCGGGACCGTTCGGCCTAGAGGGAAATTGAGATAGGGTATTGTGGGACCACCTAAAAGGCTTGCTACCTGGGCTGGTTTGGCGCATCGCAATACAAAAGGTACGAACCTTCGGGGGGGGGGGCTAGCTACCCGCCCGCAGGAACGGCTGTACATCTGGGTGATATGTATAGTCCATTATGGCTTGGAATACCAATGACCTTCTTATAGATAGGGTGTCACGACCCGCACCTGCTTTTCGGGATACGAGTACGTGTCCAAGCCAACCTACATCGCAGAGTCGGCGGTAGAACGCTGTCAAGGCCATGATGTTCAAAATCACATAAAATTAATTTTATTGCTCATTCACATTTCTAAATTAATTACAACATTTACGAGATTTATATTTGAAAGGAAATACAAAGTCTCACAAAATCTATTAAAATAATTTAAGCCACCTAACTATTTTCTAGGTTTTGACCTGCGAGTACACCCGTATCTCTCCAATGCTAAGAGAAGCCACGGCTAACCTGAAAAATGTTGGTTTCCAGTGAGGAATGAACAAGCACACAAACCGATAAGCTTTTGCAACGTAATAGGATTTGCAATACATAAAATAGCATAGGTGAAGGAAAACTAGAAAGTAAACTGATGTCATGGTATGACTAGAATGAAAGCAGGAATACAGAACATGGTATATCGACTAGAAAAGAACATGTAAACATGGTGACATGGCAAGTGGTGAAAATAAATGAGACAACTATCTACGTGTGTTGAAATATCAATTTCGACGTGTGAACGGCTAGGGAGCAAATCAGGCACCCCACACATGAAATGTGCGACTGCTATTCTGTAACACCCATATTCTGAATACGTATTTTGTCAAGCTTGCATGTATTTCATACCTGTATTAATTTTCTTGGATTTTGGCATGTACTTGTAATTGGCTTGACCTGCAGATTTTGGTTCTCGTAATTGGGTTTTACCTGGCTTGGTTTATTTTGTGGAGGAGAATTGGTTTGATTTGGTTTAGTTTGGTTTAACATGCATTGGAACACCTTAGCCTATGTTCAACCCTCAACACAACATAACCCACCCTCATTAAAACTCCACCTACTTTTCTCTCTCCTCTTTATTTTTCATTTACTTCTCCATCTCCTTCTTCTTCCTTCCTCTACACAACTCACCAACACCCATAGGCAAGTGCATCTTGCCACCACATGAAAACCACATTTTATTTGTTTATTAGCTAGATTAGGCCATGGTGATCAACATTAGAACTTGACATTTTGTGATTTGGAGTCTCCATTGTTCTAGATCTAGGTTTTAACTATTTTTGGATTTATATGGTTTTGATCTATTTTGGTTGGATTTTTGTGGGTTTTGATGCTTCCATGTGGAAGAGAATTCAATTTTACTCAAGTTAGACCTTTGAAAATCTAGATTTGGCTTTGATTTGACAAAGTTATGAGAATTTGAATTCTTGGTGTTCTTCTCGGCCTGGAGTAGCAGCCTGCAGCCTGCGCACTTTAGCGCAGTGCTGGACTGTGCAGCCCCTCTCGGCCTGCGCTCTTTAGCGCAGTGCCGACCGCGCAGCTTGCCCTATGGTGAACTGCGCTCAGCCCCATGCGCCATCCGTCCCTGCGCAGTTCACTCCTGCGCAGTCTGTTCATGCGCAGTCTGCTTATGCGCAGCCTGTTCATGCGCAGTCTGTTCCTGTGCAGTCTGTTCCTGCGCCATCCGCCCCTGCGCAGTTCACCCCTGCGCAGCTCCCGCGCAATCTAACCCCGCACGCTTGGACCCTGCGCACTCCACACCTGCACAATTGATACATGCGCAATTGATCCCTGCGCAATTGACCCCTGCGCACTTGACACCCTGCGCAGCTGACACCCTGCGCGACCCGACCCCAGGGACCCTTGTGCAATCTGTCCAATCCTGGAGATTTGGTTTTATTTTTCCTTAAGCTTGGCTCTTCTATAGTCCTGTATATTGATATTTTATTAGATATTTTACGCCCATTTTATATCCTTACGTCTTTTGTCATGAACTTGATTTTACTTAATATGTTTGGAATGACTATTGTACATGGCATGGTATGACAAGGAACTAGTATAACACGACAGTGACCCGTAGTGGTGCACTCCTGACATGACCAACCTGACCTGATAGTGGCCCGTTGTGGCACACTCCTGACAAGTACCCTGACATGATTAATCTTGATACTTGATAACTTGATAGTGGCCCGTGGCGGCGCACTCTTGACTTGTACCTGACTTGACTTGTAACTTGACTTGACTTGATGCTGTTGCAACGGCTAACTTGACTTGTATAATCAACTTGACACCGTGGGTGTTCCTGCTTGCTTGCTTGTGCAATCCACTTGTCTTGTCTTGCATCATGTATAGGACGTGACTCCCTGGTTCCCACGGTCAGGGATTCATACTGAATATGGATTCGGCTAATGACTAGATCAAAGTGTAGTTCATAGAGAATTTCCAGTCACAGGCAATCTCGTTATCTGGGCGCTTTAATTGGACTTGTAGCTTGCCGACGAGTAGAGCACATTTCCAGCACACCGTCGTGTGTTGCACCCTCTAAGTCACCTAAGGGTACATTTGTCTCCCGGGCGATGTACCCACCTATACTCTCAACCCGCGGAAGGATAACTGGATAGTCTGCAGGGCTTGGGACTGAGAAATTCTCACTTGCATCTTGTTAGTAATTAGGCTTGTGATAACCCTAGTTAGTTAAGTAGTAAGCCGTAGTACTTGCTTGGCCGTGATTGATTGGATGGAGTCTAGTTCCGCTTGTCTTGCCCTGATCCTGTACAAGGTTATGACATGACATAATTTCTCGTGCTTTACCTTAATCATGATTAATTGCAGGTCCTGATTTTTTGTATTTCATCTTGCCGATAAATGGTGGGAGAAACCAAGTTCCGTTCAGACGAAGGGTTACAACCCCGGTCCTTGTTTGGTTTACGGGTTGTAACCTGGTTATCTGAAGAGTTCCATGGTTATCTCATCGTATATCACCTGCCAGGTTTCTCCTTAATAATTGTCTTTATTATGTAATTATTTTCTTATGTTCTGATATGCTGGCTTTGTTCTTATTTTGTGGCCTCCTTTGTGGCACTTGCTCTTTCTGGGGTTTGACTCAGCTGGTTTTGTGTGGCCAGATTTCGGAGCAGGATCTACCGAACCTCCAGCCCGATGGTGGCGACTAGACGGAACCCGGGCTACGAGTGGGTTTTCTATTTTGTTTCGCTCACTCTATTGTAAAGTTATTCTTTTGAGACGTTTAGCCGACGAGCACCTGTTAGCTCGATGTACTTTACTTACTGTCTGCCTACGGGCTGTGAACATGATTAACAAATTCTAGGGTTGATCATGTATGACTTAACTCTTGCTAGTCCTAGCATTTTGTACGACTAGCTTCATGATCAGCTGATATGTAATATTTGGGACGCCTTTTATTGTATATTTGGTGGTCAAACATCTTGTAATTATATTATTTGCTTGAGATTGAGACAGTAGGCTTGACCTTAAGAGACTGTTGGCTTGTAGTAAACCCTCATATCTAGACAGCCATGACCGTATAGCGAGGTGGATGCCATTTCGATATACGTAGCTGGCTATGTGCACCTCCGCTCTTCAGTATTCTGGTTCTGGGGCGTGACATGGTTTAAGTGGTGGTCCATGCAGGTCTTGTCAATCAAGAAATGTGAGGGTTTACCGAATAGATGTCTCAATCATTACTCGTCCTTGATCTCCGTTCATATCCTCTGAATCTCTGGATTCTTGCCTTGATCATGTGCTTGTATCGTTGATCTGTCCTGGTCCTTCCTTATTATTTTCCTTGTGTCGTCTTCTTCAGCGGTACTGTGCCTGACTCCGCCGATCAGCAAGGTGGAGCACCTCCCGTGGACCAGCAACCTGGAGAGCAAGCCCAACATTCCGGAGTTGCCTCCAGAGTTATACCTCCTGGAGGAGAGCCCCCAGTTCAGCTAGTCCAGCCTGCAGAGCCTGATGATGGCACTTTGGTGGGTCTCATCAGATCATTGTTAGCTTCCCAAGATCGCCGAGGAGATGCCTTGCACCAGGCAGTGGAAGATGCTCTGAACAGAGGCGGTCATCCAAGGAATAGTGCAGCGAACAGTTTCAAGCGCCTGAACCCTCCATTCTTCGATGGCAGTGAAGATGCTATCGCTGCTGACGCGTAGCTCCAGGATACTGAAGTCATTCTAGAGGCAGCCAGAACCCCGGAGGACGAGAAGGTGGCCGTAGTGCGTCTACAGTTACTGGATCTTGCCCGCAGCTGGTGGGCAGCACAGGTCGTGGGATTAGTGGCCCCTATTCTATGGGCACTATTCAGAGAGATATTCCAGACTAAGTACTTCGATGCGGTGGCTCGGTACGATCTACAGACCAAGTTCACCAATCTGAAGCAAGGAGGCAGGACGGTCGATGGATATGCGGTCGAGTTCTCCAGGCTTAGTCGGTTTGCTCCCACTTTGGTGGCGACCGAGTTTGATAGAGCCCAGCGGTTCCAGCAAGGGCTCCACCTCGAGATTTTGTTAGCAGTAGAACAGTTTGAGCACCAGACGTTCGATGCAGTTTTGAGAGCGGCTAGGAGGCATGAGTACACCTCCCAGAGGATCGTGGATAGGACCGGAGGTAGGAAGCGGTCTCATGGCCAGATGACCCAGTCTTCAGCACCAGCCCCGGCAGCTAGGGCCTTGACTATTGGAGCTCCCCAAAGGGCGGTTCGGTTACGTCGGTTAAGCATTCAACCCCGACATATCCGCAGCAGCAGAAGCAGAAGCAGTCTTCCGCAATGGGCTGCACTCATTGTGGGAAGCCAGGACACGTTGTTTCAGAGTGTCGCAGAGCTCAGGGATTGTGTTTGGCTTGTGGAGCACCGGACCACAAGATAGGGTCTTGTCCGAATAGGGCCAGTTCATCATCGGCTCAGACTAGTCCCTCGGTAAGGGGGCCAGCAACAGTACCAGCCTCCGAGGCCATTGCCGCCTCAGGCCCAGGCCTTCCAGCAACAGAGGCCTCAGCAGTTCGCCCTGGCCCAGGCCCAGATCCCGACTCGGCAGAGAGGTATCTGTGTCCTATTGTCTTACTTTTCGCCGTTGTTATGCGGGACACGTGTCATTGTTTCATGTATCCTAATTACAACGGTATATCCCGGGCCCGAGCCATGTCCTAGATCATTCGAAAACGGTTATTGGTACCAACCTTTTCGTATGAGGAGAGGTCCGTGTCCCTGTTTGACCAAGGGGAGAGACCTCAAGCGCAAGACTATCAGTTTAGTTCATGTTGCTTGAGTTCATCGCTCCTTGGAAGAGTCAAACGCGGGAGTGTGAGGATGATATCCGATCACGTTATCCTTACCTGTTTGACTCGTAGGATATAATGTCTTCCTTATGCCTTATGCTTTTCTATCCCTTGCTTGCATGTATGATTGTTTGATTGTTTGCTTAGTGTAGCCTTGTGGATAGTATAGTTGGCTTTTACATCTCTAACTTCTTGATTAAATTTCGAGGACAGAATTCTTTTAAGGTGGGTAGAGTTGTAACACCCATATTCTGAATACGTATTTTGTCAAGCTTGCATGTATTTCATACATGTATTAATTTTCTTGGATTTTGGCATGTACTTGTAATTGGCTTGACCTGCAGATTTTGGTTCTCGTAATTGGGTTTTACCTGGCTTGGTTTATTTTGTGGAGGAGAATTGGTTTGATTTAGTTTAGTTTGGTTTAACATGCATTGGAACACCTTAGCCTATGTTCAACCCTCAATACAACATAACCCACCCTCATTAAAACTCCACCTACTTTTCTCTCTCCTCTTTATTTTTTATTTACTTCTCCATCTCCTTCTTCTTCCTTCCTCTACACAACTCACCAACACCCATAGGCAAGTGCATCTTGCCACCACATGAGAACCACATTTTATTTGTTCATTAGCTAGATTAGGCTATGGTGATCAACATTAGAACTTGACATTTTGTGATTTGGAGTCTCCATTGTTCTAGATCTAGGTTTTAACTATTTTCGGATTTACATGGTTTTGATCTATTTTGGTTGGATTTTTGTGGGTTTTGATGCTTCCATGTGGAAGAGAATTAAATTTTACTCAAGTTAGACCTTTGAAAATCTAGATTTGGCTTTGATTTGACAAAGTTATGAGAATTTGAATTCTTGGTGTTCTTCTCGGCCTGGAGTAGCAGCCTGCAGCCTGCGCTCTTTAGCGCAGTACTGGACTGCGCAGCCCCTCTCGGCCTGCGCTCTTTAGCGCAGTGCCGACCGCGCAGCTTGCCCTATGGTGAACTGCGCTCAGCCCCATGTGCCATCCACCCCTGCGCAGTTTACTCCTGCGCAGTCTGTTCATGCGCAGTCTGCTTATATGCAGCCTGTTCATGCGCAGTCTGTTCCTGCGCCATCCGCCCCTGCGCAGTTCACCCCTGTGCAGTTGGCTCCCGCGCAATATAACCCCGCACGCTTGGACCCTGCGCACTCCACCCCTGCATAATTGATCCATGCGCAATTGATCCCTGCGCAATTGACCCCTGCGCACTTGGCACCCTGCGCAGCTGACACCCTGCGCAACCCGACCCCAGGGACCCTTGCGCAATCTGTCCAATCATGGAGATTTGGTTTTATTTTTCCTTAAGCTTGGCTCTTCTATAGTCCTGTATATTGATATTTTATTAGATATTTTACGTCCATTTTATATCCTTACGCCTTTTGTCATGAACTTGATTTTACTTAATATGTTTGGAATGACTATTGTACATGGCATGGTATGACAAGGAACTAGCATAACACGACAGTGACCCGTAGTGGTGCACTCCTGACATGACCAACCTGACCTGATAGTGGCCCGTCGTGGCACACTCCTGACAAGTACCCTGACATGATTAATCTTGATACTTGATAACTTGATAGTGGCCCGTGGCGGCGCACTCTTGACTTGTACCTGACTTGACTTGTAACTTGACTTGACTTGATGCTGTTGCGACGGCTAACTTGACTTGTATAATCAACTTGACACCGTGGGTGTTCCTGCTTGCTTGCTTGTGCAATCCACTTGTCTTGTCTTGCATCATGTCTAGGACGTGACTCCCTGGTTCCCACGGTCAGGGATTCATACTGAATATGGATTAGGCTAATGACTAGATCAAAGTGTAGTTCATAGAGAATTTCCAGTCACAGGCAATCTCTTTATCTGGGCGCTTTAATTGGACTTGTAGCTTGCCGACGAGTAGAGCACATTTCCAGCACACCGTCGTGTGTTGCACCCTCTAAGTCACCTAAGGATACATTTGTCTCCCGGGCGATGTACCCACCTATACTCTCAACCCGCGGAAGGATAACTGGATAGTCTGCAGGGCTTGGGACTGAGAAATTCTCACTTGTATCTTGTTAGTAATTAGGCTTGTGATAACCCAGTTAGTTAAGTAGTAAGCCGTAGTACTTGCTTGGCCGTGATTGATTGGATGGAGTCTAGTCCCGCTTGTCTTGCCCTGATCCTGTACAAGATTATGACATGACATGATTACTCGTGCTTTACCTTAATCATGATTAATTGTAGGTCCTGATTTCTTGTATTTCATCTTGCCGATAAATGGTGGAAGAAACCAAGTTCCGTTCAGACGAAGGGTTACAACCCCGGTCCTTGTTTGGTTTACGGGTTGTAACCTGGTTATCTGAAGAGTTCCATGGTTATCTCATCGTATATCACCTGCCAGGTTTCTCCTTAATAATTGTCTTTATTATGTAATTATTTTCTTATGTTTTGATATGTTGGCTTTTGTTCTTATTTTGTGGCCTCCTTTGTGGCACTTGCTCTTTCTGGGGTTTGACCCAGCTGGTTTTGTGTGGCCAAATTTCGGAGCAGCACCCGAGGATCTACCGAACCTCCAGCCCGGTGGCGACTAGACGGAACCCGGGCTACGAGTGGGTTTTCTATTTTGTTTCGCTCACTCTATTGTAAAGTTATTCTTTTGAGGCGTTTAGCCGACGAGCACCTGTTAGCTCGATGCACTTTACTTACTGTCTGCCTACGGGCTGTGAACATGATTAACAAATCCTAGGGTTGATCATGTATGACTTAACTCTTGCTAGTCCTAGCATTTTATACGACTAGCTTTATGATCAGCTGATATGTAATATTTGGGACGCCTTTTATTGTATATTTGGTGGTCAAACATCTTGTAATTATATTATTTGCTTGAGATTGAGACAATAGGCTTGACCTTAAGAGACTGTTGGCTTGTAGTAAACCCTCATATCTTGACAGCCGTGACCGTATAGCGAGGTGGATGCCATTTCGATATACGTAGCTGGCTATGTGCACCCCCGCTCTTCAGTATTCTGGTTCTGGGGCGTGACATATTCTCTACGAAAGATACGGAGGATAGAAAGGGTAGTTCGCACGTCTACTAAGATATTTTCCCTCCCGACTAGTAGACATGGACCCGAACAAGTCACAAAACACGATAACATGATAAAATAAGAATATAATGAGTAAAAATCCATGATACCATCTCGTGTGTCTAGCGTGTCAACAAGCAGGAGAGCATATGTATGATATGTACTAGAAAACTATCAGAATTGAAAGTAATCAGAAAGTGCACTTGCTTGGAGTCCTTAGGTGGTGAAACCGACAATCCCGTTGAGTCCAATTAGCTACTATCGATGTGAAGTGGTCCGTTTGGCTAGAATCGATGTAAGGAAGTCCAAAGTTGACAAAAGAAATAGGAATACCATTAGCTATGATCAAGGATAATCTAATAATCTAAGGGAGGTTACATCTTTAGAAAAGTAATTTATTTAATTAGAAAGATATATTTATTTATTATAGAAAAATACTCATAACCTTTTTGAAAACATTATTGAGAAAACTAATAGATAGAAGAAAATTATATTATACTTAAGCAAGTAACAATTCAATTATTAATCAAAATAATATATAATATTTAGAAAGTATTTATAGGTTGTTTAGACATTATTAGAAATTATAGAAGATCCTAAATGGTTATTTAGGCTAAAAAATCCATAGATATAGCGATTTATTCATTTAGAAAATATCTATTAGTAAGTTATTTATAATATTTAAAAAAGATAATTTATAGGTCAAAATGTCTATATATATGTATATAACCTCTTTAAAATATTTAGAAGTTAATTATAGGCTGAAGATATCAAATAAGCAACCTATTAGGCCTGGACTTCTTGGCCCAGCCCAGAATTAATATACATATATAAATATATATATATATATTTGTAATATATATATATATATATATATATATATATATATATATATATTTGTTACACATACAACCTTTAGAAAAATGTTAGTTAACTAAAATAACAATAATAGCATTAATGGTATAATTAACGCTGATGGTATTACACAACATATATAGATACTCATGTAAAAACTACTATGCAATACTAGTACACTATTATACTATTATGTCATGCTCTCCCATGTTAGATATAGTATATTAAACTTTTTAAGATTAAAATCTCCTCATTACTCATCAATGGAGAGAGAGAGAGAGAGAGAGAGAGGGACTTACTGAGGGGAGCTCCGACGGTTCACCGCGGGCAACACGGCCATGACACGCCGACAGAGAGAGGGTGGAGCTCTCTGTAGCTCGACGTTCGAGGAGAGTCCACCGGCGCTGGACTCCGATCGGCGCACGCGGAAGAGGTAGAGCAGGGGTTCACCATCGAGCATCTCAACGCGGTGCAACGGCGGAATAAGCTGTGGAGAAGCGACCTCGCCTTTGGCCGCAGCATGGTGCTCGGCGTCAGTGTCGTCCCGTTTTCGGAGAGTAAGGGTTCAATCGGCCAGCTGATGGCTAGGCGGCGACACGTAGACTGGAAGGTGGTGGTGGTTGTCTAGGTGGTGGCGGGTGCTGTCAAGTGTATAGGGAAGTGGAGGTCGGCCGTCGTGAAGTCCGGGAAGATAGTCGCGGGTGTCTCGGCACGGCCGGAAGAGGCCGGGCGACTAGATCGACGTGGCTCCGGCGCCGTGGATCGGTCGCCGATCAGGCAGAGGGAGGCGGTCCAACGCTGGAGAGTGTTCCGGCTTCTGAGTGGGTCTGCTCTTGGCTCGACACGAGGAAACAAGTGGGGCACGACACTGATCACCGAAAGTGGGATCGGTGGTGGTGGCGTATAGTGGTGTTAGAGAAGCAAATGGGGTGGTTGTGATCTCTGTCGGCGAGGGTAAGGGGTCGTGGCGAGATGGCTGTGGGTGCTGCCTGATGTGTATTGGGTGTTATCTTGTATATATATGCTTTTCTATAGGTTACTTAGATAAGATTGGCTAAGAAATGATTACGATAGGATAGTATCAGTTTGGCTGGCCACAGCTTCCTTTGAAACTTGGATGGAGTAACTATAAAAAGGGAAGGGAAGGAATCTTGAATTAGTTTATATATATATATATATATATATATATATATATATATATATATATATTAGAAAAAAAACTTTATTGCAGAATAAGACGCAAAATGCCGAAGCCTTTACAAGTAAATGCGCCGCGCGCGAAAAACGACAAAAAAAAGAGAAAGCAAGAAATACAAAGTGTTGCCCACAAAACGGCAGGTAGGTCGGGCATCGGAAGGTTAGAAGCTGACGGCCAGAGCCTATGAAAAGTGCGCCCCTAAAACCGCGTTCGATACCGGCTGCGAACGACACGCCGTGTCCTGGTCAGCTGTCACTCTCCGTTCCCGGAATGCGTATTTTTATATATATACAACTCATGTGTATTTATTTAGTATTTATCATGTATTATTCTGTATTTAAATTTCTTTAGTTTCATGTTAATTAATTATCTGCTCTTTAAATTTTCATGTTAGTTTATTTCTGCAATTTTATTTCTGCAAGTTTATTTCCTGCAAATTTTATTTCTGCAATTATATTTCTGCAATTTTATTACCTGTATTTTATTTGTTGCTTTAGTCTTATTGGGTTCGGCTTGGGTTTTCGGGTTGGCCTTGGATGGATCCTTGCAAACCCGGCCCACACTCCCACCTACCACCACTCTTCCTATTTAAAGCTTCCATCTCTTTCTCTCTCCTCATTTACTTCTTCTTCACCATTTACTTCTTCTTCTCCTTCCTCATTACTTCTCCACCTACCAGCAGCAGGAGTAGGCAAGTGCAAACTTGCTTCTCCTTCACCCATTTTTATGGTTCATTTGGCTTCCTCTCATGATCCTGAGAGAGATTAGTTCTTAGCATTTTTGATTCTTATGGCTTGTTTTCTCTAGATCTAAGTTGTAGTATTTCGGCTGTTCATGGGTTCTTGGTCCACCAACTTTGCGTGTATTTCTCTGGCACTGGAGCGAAGGCTCCATAGTACTTGGAGTTCGGGAAATGTTGTACGCACACGTTCTTACGTGCTCGCGTAAAACATCAGCCCAGTCACGCACGCGTCTTTACGTGTTGGCGTGTATTTTTAGTCACGCACACGACTGTACGTGTCTGCGTGGATTTTCAGTCACGCACACGTCTGTACGTGTCTGCGTGGATTTTCAGTCACGCACACGACTGTACGTGTCTGCGTGTATTTTTAGTCACGCACACGTCTCTACGTGTCTGCGTGGATTTTGAGTCACGCTCATGTTCTTACATGTTAGCGTGTATTTTTAGTCACGCTAATGTTCTCATGAGCGTGCGTGTATTTTTAGTCACGCTAACGTTCTCATGAGCGTGCGTGTATTTTTTGGTCACGCTAATATTCTCATCCATGAGTGCGTGTATTTTCAGTCACGCACACATCCATGAGCGTGCATGGATTTTTAGTCACGCACATCCTTGCGTGCGTGGATTTCTTGTCACCTTTTCACGCTCACTTGAGTCTGCATGAATTTCCTTTCACGCTCACACTGTGCATGCCAGCGTGAATTACTTTTTCACGCTCACGCTGTCCCACGCTCACTCCTACTAGACATGGCGTGACTTTTGGCCTTAGCTTAGACTTGTTGGCGTGACTTTCTAACCCGGGTGTTACTATTTGCTCTATAACTTATTCATTTAAATGATGGCATGATAATTCTTCTATTATATCCTTACGCCTTTTTGCATGAACTTGATAAATCATGATATGTTAATATTGTTAATACAGATTATTATGTGGAATGTGTCATGTGTCTTGATTGATCCATGGATACCCAGTATGACTAGAACTTAACTCTGAGGAGTTATAGGTTCGACCCCATGTAATACTAATTGACTTTCATGCCTTGTCACCATTGATAATGATTGTGACATTGACTAATAATTGATCATGCGTTCCTAGTTGGAACTAAGAGACTGGCTAGTCGTCTTATTGAATTGAATGAATGAGACACGTTCATGTAATGAACTAATGTACTCGATTAGTCGATCCCGAATATTAGCATACAGGCACATGCCGGCTTCAAATTATTTATTTATTTATTTATTTAGTTATTTATTTTCTTACAAAAACCAGCATGTGTACTTTATGGTGAAGGCATGATTACTCCGTAGTTAGATTTGATTGTTGTATCACGCTATGTAAGACCTACAACATAGCCGCACGGGTATCGTTGTAGAGTTGTGCATATCGTACCCCGTACAAAGTACTCATTTGAATGACCATGATCCACGGCATGAGATTTCGCTTAACGTAGAGACTATTAAGTCAAATAAAACAATGATGGCATGGAGAGAATGGATTCCCGAGTTCTTACATGGCAGCCCCCTTGGGACGAGTAGTACCCGACGGGCCGGCTGGTTCCCACAGATACTGTAAACCTGCCACACGGGCAGGGAGCAGTATCTGCTTTTATTATTATTGTATATTGTATATTGACGGGCGTCCTGTTAGGACTCGTCTAATTCATGCATGGCGCACATGGTTGACTGGATAGACTAGCCTTGCTCGCACATAGTAAGAACTGAGGAATCTTTATTGCATTATTCCAGGATAACTTAGGACTCACAATAGCAAGCCGTAGAATTTGACTGGCCGTTCAAGATGATTTGTTTATGTACTGTACTACTCTGTTACCTAACTGGGACGACCAGAATGTCAGGACATGACGGGCCAACTTCTGTCCTTGTTTGGTTGGGAGGTTGGTTCGAAGTGTCGTGATGTGATGTAAATCCTAGTAGCAAGCAGAGATCTATTATTATATTTTTACTTACTGGTTTAGTCCTTCATATCGTCCTTCCTTGTGGTACTTGCTATTAGAGGTCTAACCTCTCTGGTTTTGCATGGCCAGATTTAGAGCCGGTTCTCGAGGATCCAGCGTACTTCTACCTCCGAGATGGTCAATACTAGAGGCATGATCGCAGGAGGACTCGAGTGGGTTCCTTACTTCACCGCTCGTTTTGTTATTTACCTTTATACTTAGCCGTTTGGCACCGACATGTTAGTCGGATTGTCTTGCACTTACTTTTACATGATTGTAATTAAGTCAGACTGCAGCTGATAACAATTGTGTATACTTGCTATATCATCTGGCTATATTTTGTAAAACCAGATCTCAAGGACATTTTGACTGAGCGTTTGGGACGCCTTACTGCTTTATCTTACATATTCTCTATTTCTGTTTCCTTGCTTGAATGATTGAGACAATAGATGTGTAATGACCATAGAAGGACTCTTATGTAGTATGCACCCCCTCGTCTGGTTAGACAGCATTGATCATATTATACGGTATTCATCTACCCGTAATACGTAGCTGGCCGAGTCATTCCCCCGCTCTCCAGTATTCTGGTTCTGGGACGTGACAAGGTTTTAGTGGTGGCCCATGCAGGTCTGATTTCAGACTGGTGGGGTATTTTGATTTATAGGATGTCTCAATCACACATATTCCCCTTTGATCTTCGGATTCGTTATTCTCAACTCTTGCTTGACATTTCGATATCCTTTGACTTCATTGATCCTTCATGTCCGGTCGTTTGATTATTCTCTTTTCCCTTTTCTTAGGGGCACTTCGTCCGCATCGGTCAGAGCTGGGCAGCAACAACAAGGGCAACATGGGCAACATGACCAGGTTGGTCAGCAACCAGGGTCAGTCTCACCTTAGGAGACTATCCAAGAAGAAGTGATAGTAGAACCAGTAGTTGGACCGCAGTATCCGGATATTCCAAACCCACCCATAGTTCCACCTACCCCTATGGAAGTGGACACACCAGCCCTTCTGGAGATCATGAGAGGAATGATGGCTGCTCAGCAACATCAGATGTTGGCCCAGCAGCGCATGCACACTCAGCTACAAGAGCAGAATGTGTTGCTCAACCAAGGATTGCAGACGGCTTTGGAAAGAGGAGTGAGGGCTGATTCAGGAGCACCAGCCAGGTTTTACAAGTACAACCCCCGCCGTTTCGAGGGCACGGAGGATGCCATCTCAGCAGATGCATGGCATAAGGATATGGAGGCTATTCTGACAGCGGCTAAGGTACCGGCAGAAGAGTGTGTGGATCTAGTGAAGTTGTTACTTCAGGATCTCGCACGTGACTGGTGGGAATCAGAGGAAGTGGGCGTCAGACGTCTTGTGGCTTGGGACGATTTCACAGCAAGATTCAAGACTAAGTACTATGGAGTTGTGGCGCAGTTTGAGCTACAACAGAAGTTTATCAACCTCAGGCAGGCCGGCAAGACTGTAGATGCTTATGCAGCGGAGTTCTACAGATTGAGTAGATTCGCCCCAGAGATGGTAGCAACAGAGCGCCATAGGGCCATGAGGTTTCAGCAAGGGTTTCATCTCGAGCTCTTGCAATTGATAGAGGGGTACAACTACCAAACTTTTGATGAGATATTGACGGCAACTCGAAGGCATGAGCTCACCATTCAGATGCTTGCGACAAGGACTGGGGGTCAGAAGAGATTCTACAGTCAGATTGAAGGAGGAAGGGGAGCAGCGCCCCGAACAACACCACCATCCACTGGCATTCGTATCCACGATGTGGCGATACGAGGATCAGCACCACCCAGGCAGCAGCAGCAGCAGCAACAGAGGAAGAACCAGTAACCTCCGGCGGGCTGCACTTATTATGGAAAGATGGGACACACTAGAGATGTGTGTCGAACATTGAATGGACTATGTCTGATATGTGGAAATCCAGACCATCGGGTTACCACATGTCCTATGAATTCGAGGTCAGGAGGACCAGGGCAGCAGTTTCCTGCTCTGCCAGCACCAGGGGCAGGCCAGTATCGAGGACCAGCAGTGGCAGTTAGGCCATTGGCGCAGCGTCCGTTAGTACCGCAGGCTCAGATGTTTCGGCAGCAGGGACCGCCGATGCAGCAACACCAGCATAGACCACCCCAGCATCATCAAGGAAGGGGCCAGCAGCAGCACTAGGCTAGACCGCAGCATGGAAATCAGCAAGGAGGTCGAGGGCAAGCATTCACTCTGTCCTTGGAAGAGGCATTGGCATCGGGAGATGTTATGGCAGGTAACATTCTCGTCGCCTCATATCCCGCAGTAGCATTGTTTGATTCGGGAGCATCCCATTCATTTATATCTGCACGATTTGTGACACGACTAGGAATGGAGTTCGAGGCATTGCTAGGGAGGTTGAATATACTCACTGGTAATGGGCTCGTAGGAGTTAGTAGAGTTATTTTAGCGTGTAGCATTGTAGTTTGCAGGCATTCCTTACCCGCCCGGTTGATAGAATTTCCTGTGGGAAATTTCGACGTTATCTTAGGCATGGACTGGCTGAAAGACAGTCATGCGACAATAGATTGTCGTAGTGGGAGTGTATCTTTTGATATTCCAGGCATGAAGAGATTTACCTTAGTCAGATCAGAGGCAACTCAGCAAGAGCAGGGAGTAGTGACGGCAATGGAGGAAGTTCAGATCCCGAAGGTAGTTGAAGAATTTCTAGACGTATTTCCCGAAGAACTTCCAGGTCTACCACCAGTTAGAGTTATTGAGTTCAGTATAGAATTGGCACCAGGAACTAAACCGATATCAGATCGGGTTTACAGAATGGCAGATTCAGAGCAGGCCAAGGTATGTCAGCACATAGAGGAATTGAAGGAGAAAAAGTTCATCCAAGCTAGCGTATCACCGTGGGCAGCACCAGTGGTACTTATGGGAAAGAAGGATGGGTCGTCCAGATTGTGCATTGACTACAGGAAGCTTAACGCGGCAACAGTAAAGAACAAGTACCCATTACCCAGGATCGACGACTTATTTGATCAGTTGAGCAAGGCTAGAGTTTTCTCCAAGATAGATCTTCGTTCAGGGTACCATCAGGTAAGGGTTCGGAAGGAAGATATCCCCAAGACATCATTCAAGTCGAAGTATGGGCATTACGAGTTCTTAGTAATGCCGTTTGGTTTGACCAATGCTCCAGCAATATTCATGGATTTGATGAACCGCATCTTTATGCCATATTTAGACCAGTTTGTCGTTGTGTTTCTTGACGACATTCTCGTATACTCAGCTAGTGAAAAGAAGTATGAAGACCACCTCAGGAAAGTGTTGCAGGTTCTGAGAGAGAACCAGTTGTATGCCAAGCTCAGCAAGTGTGAGTTTTGGTCGGATCACATTTCATTTTTGGGTCATATCATATCAGGAGCTGGAGTGGCAGTAGATCCCAAGAAGGTAGAAGCAGTAGAGAGTTGGCCAGTACCCAAGACCGTAGCAGATGTGCGAAGTTTCTTGGGATTGGCAGGATATTATAGAAGGTTTGTGTCAGACTTTGCAAGGCTTTCAGCGCCCATGACCCGTTTGACCCGGAAGGATGTGCCATTTGTTTGGTCGACAGAATGTCAGGCATCATTCGAGACTTTGAAGCAGAAGTTGATATCAGCACCTATCCTTACATTGCCAGTCGGACCCGGAGGTTTTACAGTATATTGTGATGCGTCAGGTAAAGGACTTGGATGTGTCCTTATGCAACATGGGAAGGTGATAGCATATGCATCTAAGCAGCTTCAGGACCACGAGAAGAATTACCCAACTCATGATTTAGAGTTGGCGGCAGTAGTGTTTGCTCTGAAGCTATGGAGGCATTACTTATATGGTGACCGAGTAGAGATGTACACAGACCATAAAAGTCTGAAGTACATCTTTACTCAGAAGGAACTGAACATGAGGCAGAGAAGATGGCTGGAGTTGATTAAGGATTATGACGTGGAGCTTCAGTATCATCCAGGCAAGGCGAATGTAGTAGCAGACGCTCTTAGCAGGAGAGGCGGCACATTTATGTTGACAACACAGAGGCATATCTTAGAAGACCTTCAGGAGATGGGCATCGAAGTTATACTTCCTAGTGACGTAGGAGTTCTATCAAGTCTGCAAGTTCAATCCGACTTGGTAGGCAGGATCAAGGCAGCTCAGGCACAAGACCCAAGGATTCAGAAGCTTAGGGCAGAATGTGAGTCAGGACTCAGGAAGGAGATGAGAATTCATGAGGATGGTACACTTAGGTTTGGGTCACGTCTATGTGTGCCTAGTGGAGATATCAGACAGGAGGTTATGGCAGAAGCTCACAGTTCTCAGTATTCTATTCACCCTGGGGGAACCAAGATGTACCAAGATATCAAGCAGCATTTCTGGTGGAACGGGATGAAGAGGGAGATAGCTAGATTTGTTTCCCGTTGCTTGGTATGTCAGCAAGTGAAGGCAGAACAGCAGAGGCCAGCTGGGTTATTGCAACCGCTTCCTATTCCGGAATGGAAATGGGAGCATATTACAATGGACTTTGTGATCGGTTTACCGAGATCACCAAGTAGTAAGGACGCTATTTGGGTAATAGTGGACCGACTTACGAAGGTAGCACACTTTCTTCCTTTCAGAGTAGGGCAATCTACAGAAAAGTTGGCAGAATTATATATGCAACAGATAGTCAGGCAGCATGGAGTTCCTGTCAGTATTGTGTCGGATCGAGATACCCGTTTTACATCACATTTCTGGAAGAGCTTACATCATAGTCTGGGTACCAAGTTAAGATTTAGCACGGCTTACCATCCGCAGACGGATGGGCAATCAGAAAGAACGATTCGAACCTTGGAAGATATGTTGCGAGCTTGCACTCTAGATTTTGGAGGGTCCTGGGAGAGTCACCTGCACTTGGTCGAGTTCTCATACAACAATAGTTATCAGGCCAGTATCCAGATGACGCCATTCGAAGCATTATATGGTAAGAAGTGCGGGTCACCGCTTGCATGGGATGATATCAGGGAGAGGAAGATGTTAGGCCCGGAAATGATTGTTCAGACGGTTGAAGTAGTTAAAGGAATTAGAGAGCGACTTAGAGTTGCGCAGGATCGGCATCGTCATTAGGCGGATCAGCATCGTAGGCCGTTAGAGTTCTCTGTTGGGGACCACGTATTCTTACGGATCTCACCTACTCGTGGGGTCATTAGATTTGGCGTTCGCAGGAAATTGAGTACGCGGTACGTGGTCCCATTCGTTATCCTTGATCGGATAGGTGATGTTGCTTATCGTTTATCACTTCCACCTTCGTTACGAGAGGTACATGACGTGTTTCATGTATCTCAATTACGTAGGTATGTATCGGACCCAAGCTATGTCCTCGATCACTCTGAGCTGGTTGTTGGTACCAACCTGTCTTACGAGGAACAACCTGTGTCCATTTTAGACCGAAGAGAGAAGATACTCAAGAACCGAACAATTAGTCTTGTCCGTGTTGCTTGGGGTCATCACTCCTTGGGAGAGTCAACGTGGGAACGTGAGGATGATATCCGATCACGGTATCTACACCTGTTTGACTCACAAGGTATATCTCTTTCTGTATACCTTGATTGTCTTGATTCCTCATGCTTATCGCCTTATGGATAGAACTACCTGATATCGTAGATTGATGGATTTCCATATATAGTACTTGCTTTTGATATGGTAACAATGATTGCTTGCTCATTAGAATTGCTTGTATTAGTTTAGCTCTGATATTTCTATCCGGCTTGGATTTGAAATTCCGAGGACGAAATTTTTCTAAGGTGGGTAGAGATGTCACTCCCCGTTCCCGGAATACGTATTTTTATATATGTACAACTCATGTGTATTTATTTAGTATTTATCATGTATTATTCTGTATTTAAATTCCTTTAGTTTCATGTTAATTAATTATCTGATCTTTAAATTTTCATGTTAGTTTATTTCTGCAATTTTATTTCTGCAAGTTTATTTCCTGCAAATTTTATTTTTGCAATTATATTTCTGCAATTTTATTACCTGGATTTTATTTGTTGCTTTAGTCTTATTGGGTTCGGCTTGGGTTTTCGGGTTGGCCTTGGGTGGATCCTTGCAAACCCGGCCCACACTCCCACCTACCACCACTCTTCCTATTTAAAGCTTCCATCTCTTTCTCTCTCCTCATTTACTTCTTCTTCACCATTTACTTCTTCTTCTCCTTCCTCATTACTTCTCCACCTACCAGCAGCAGGAGTAGGCAAGTGCAAACTTGCTTCTCCTTCACCCATTTTTATGGTTCATTTGGCTTCCTCTCATGATCCTGAGAGAGATTAGTTCTTAGCATTTTTGATTCCTATGGCTTGTTTTCTCTAGATCTAAGTTGTAGTATTTCGGCTGTTCATGGGTTCTTGGTCCACCAACTTTGCGTGTATTTCTCTGGCACTGGAGCGAAGGCTCCATAGTACTTGGAGTTCGGGAAATGTTGTACGCACACGTTCTTACGTGCTCGCGTAAAACATCAGCCCAGTCACGCACGCGTCTTTACATGTTGGCGTGTATTTTTAGTCACGCACACGACTGTACGTGTCTGCATGGATTTTCAGTCACGCACACGTCTGTACGTGTCTGCGTGGATTTTCAGTCACGCACACGACTGTACGTGTCTACGTGTATTTTTAGTCACGCACACGTCTCTACGTGTCTGCGTGGATTTTGAGTCATGCTCATGTTCTTACATGTTAGCGTGTATTTTTAGTCACGCTAACGTTCTCATGAGCGTGCGTGTATTTTTATTCACGCTAACGTTCTCATGAGCGTGCGTGTATTTTTAGTCACGCTAACGTTCTCATGAGCGTGCGTGTATTTTTAGTCACGCTAACGTTCTCATGAGCGTGCGTGTATTTTTTGGTCACGCTAATGTTCTCATCCATGAGTGCGTGTATTTTCAGTCACGCACACATCTATGAGCGTGCGTGGATTTTTAGTCACGCACATCCTTGCGTGCGTGAATTTTTTGTCACCTTTTCACGCTCACTTGAGTCTGCGTGAATTTCCCTTCACGCTCATACTGTGCATGCCAGCGTGAATTACTTTTTCACGCTCACGCTGTCCCACACTCACTCCTACTAGACGTGGCGTGACTTTTGGCCTTAGCTTAGACTTGTTGGCGTGACTTTCTAACCCGGGTGTTACTATTTGCTCTATAACTTATTCATTTAAATGATGGCATGATAATTCTTCTATTATATCCTTACGCCTTTTTGCATGAACTTGATAAATCATGATATGTTAATATTGTTAATACAGATTGTTATGTGGAATGTGTCATGTGTCTTGATTGATCCATGGATACCCAGTATGACTAGAACTTAACTCTGAGGAGTTATAGGTTCGACCCCATGTAATACTAATTGACTTTTATGCCTTGTCACCATTGATAATGATTGTGACATTGACTAATAATTGATCATGCGTTCCTAGTTGGAACTAAGAGACTGGCTAGTCGTCTTATTGAATTGAATGAATGAGACACGTTCATGTAATGAACTAATGTACTCGATTAGCCGATCCCGAATATTGGCATACAGGCACATGCCGGCTTCAAATTATTTATTTATTTATTTATTTAGTTATTTATTTTCTTACAAAAACCAGCATGTGTACTTTATGGTCAAGGCATGATTACTCCGTAGTTAGATTTGATTGTTGCATCACGCTATGTAAGACCTACAACATAGCCGCACGGGTATCGTTGTAGAGTTGCGCATATCGTACCCCGTACAAAGTACTCATTTGAATGACCATGATCTACGGCATGAGATTTCGCTTAACGTAGAGACTATTAAGTTAAATAAAACAATGATGGCATGGAGAGAATGGATTCCTGAGTTCTTACATGGCAGCCCCCTTGGGACGAGTAGTACCCGACGGACCGGCTGGTTTCTACAGATACTGTAAACCTGCCACACGGGCAGGGAGCAGTATCTGCTTTTATTATTATTGTATATTGTATATTGACGGGCGTCCTGTTAGGACTCGTCTAATTCATGCATGGTGCACATGGTTGACTGGATAGACTAGCCTTGCTCGCACATAGTAAGAACTGAGGAATCTTTATGGCATTATTCCAGGATAACTTGGGACTCACAATAGCAAGCCGTAGAATTTGACTGGCCGTTCAAGATGATTTGTTTGTATACTGTACTACTCTGTTACCTAACTGGGACGACAGAATGTCAGGATATGACGGGCCAACTTCTGTCCTTGTTTGGTTGGGAGGTTGGTTCGAAGTATCGTGATGTGATGTGAATCCTAGTAGCAAGCAGAGATCTATTATTATATTCTTTTACTTACTGGTTTAGTCCTTCATATCGTCCTTCCTTGTGGTACTTGCTATTAGAGGTCTAACCTCTCTGGTTTTGCATGGCCAGATTTAGAGCCGGTTTCCGAGGATCCAGCATACTTCTACCTCCGAGATGGTCAATACTAGAGGCATGATCGCAGGAGGACTCGAGTGGGTTCCTTACTTCACCGCTCGTTTTGTTATTTACCTTTATACTTAGCCGTTTGGCACCGACATGTTAGTCGGATTGTCTTGCACTTACTTTTACATGATTGTAATTAAGTCAGACTGCAGCTGATAATAATTGTGTATACTTGCTATATCATCTGGCTATATTTTGTAAAGCCAGATCTCAAGGACATTTTGACTGAGCGTTTGGAACGCCTTACTGCTTTATCTTACATGTTCTCTATTTCTGTTTCCTTGCTTGAATGATTGAGACAATAGATGTGTAATGACCATAGAAGGACTCTTATGTAGTATGCACCCCCACGTCTGGTTAGACAGCATTGATCGTATTATACGGTATTCATCTACCCGTAATACGTAGCTGGCTGAGTCATTCCCCTGCTCTCCAGTATTCTGGTTCTGGGGCGTGACATCAGCCCAGGGCTTCCCAAAAGTGGTGCGAGGCGTGAGAGAAACACATCTTTCTTTTGTAGATTTGTCGAACGACATCTCTGTACAATTGTTGGGGTGGTAGCTGACGGCCCTCGTATCTGTATATATAAGACTAGAAATTCAACATTTAGTTTGTATACTTAGTTTATACATTTTTTTTGTATACTTAGTTTATATATATATATATATATATATATATATATATATATATATATATATATATATATATATATATATATATTTTTTTTATATATATATATATATATATATATATATATATATATGACTAGAAATTCTATTCTTATCATCTCAACCATAAATATAAATATAAGATAAATAAAAAGTGGCTTATTTTTATCCTTAGTCATAATAGGATAACACGATTAAATCTTAATATAAAAAGTGTTCCCTCATATTTATAAATGGAATAAATGTTGAATTAGTTTAAAAATAAAATATGCAAGGATAATATTAGTGTAACATTTATTATACATAATATAAATTAAATCTTAGAAATTAAATAATAGTTTGTATATCAAATTTAAATCTACTTGTGTTTATTTAATACAAACTGATCTGATGATCCAATCCTATAAGTATACAAACTAAAATCACAAAACCCTTAAATTAGACGAGTCTAGATAATTCGAATAGCATATAATTTAGGATTCAAAACAAATAACTAATATCCTTATATAATTAAGCTAAAAACGATAATTGTATACTTTATATAATTTGTTAATGAAATTCGAGGGTAATCATTTTTCAAACCATCACTTTAAGCTAATTTTGAATTACTCACAAAATATCTTTTACAAAATTTTTGACATAATTATAATAATTAAAAATAATAATAATTTGAAAATTCGGTAGTAGGGGTTACAAATTTACCCACCGTAGAAATAAATTCGTCCTCGAATTTAAGGACTACTAGGATAGACGAACATGGTTGGTTGGTGAAAAAGATATTAAGAGATTATGATAGAGAATTTTAATCAAATAAATGAAAAGAAAAGAAAAGTCTTTACTAAGAACGTTGATTCAGTTAGAGATTTTTTTTGAAGACATAGATATGGCTTGGGGTTGGGACCTTAGGCTATAGCCTTGGATAATGCTAACAGTAACCTTGAGGACAATTCATCAATCGAAGACTCTACCCACCTTAGAAATTTCTTTCTCGAAAGGCACGATTAGCTACTTTTGGAATTATATAGGTATGGTAGACGATCAAAATTTAGATAAACTTTAAAAAATGGTTAAACTTACTTAGTTACAACTTGGATGCAATTACGATCAAGGTTAATCATGCAAGTCATCCATGCATGACCAAAATTTAAAAATTTGGCACGAGCGTGAACATGGTTGGAATAATCATGATCACAGCGAAAAAATCTAAATGTTAGCAATAATATAGCTTGAAATATAGGCACGACTATGACTATAGTCAAATAGTTTAGTCTTATCAAAGTCATTTAGAAATGATCAACATTTTGGCACGGTCAAAAAGTGGAGGAAAATTGTTTAGGCCTGGTTATAGAGTCAAGACCTAGATATGGCTGCGACTCTAGTGAGATGGAATCAAAATATACTAAATGGTTACTATGAGTGAACTAATAGGATGGTAAGAGAGGCTACAAGGCTCACCGAGAAAACATACAAAAAAATAAGATATGAAATAAAATTAAAATGATGGTGTATAGTCATATGCCAATAAAAGATATAGCCTCTATGATATTGAAAAATTGTAAGCATACCCGAAGTCAGTTTACCGAGAATTCATACCTCGCCAGTGTACAGTTGGCTGCAATAAACTCTTGGTTCCATGACTCAAGCAAGGATACGATATCGGATACCCTATCAACTTTATCCAATATTGTCATAACAACTCAAAGATGGAAATAGGACAACTAAGACATAGCTTTAATGATATTCAATAACCTATGCTTACCTGAAATTATTTCAACTAAGGGGTCATGCCACGCCAGTGCACTGCTGGTTGCAGTAAACCCGCAGCCTCGATAATTCAAATAATTGATGACTGTGCGCTGTTGTCTTGCCATCGCAAGTCATCAAAATTATTCCAACTATATCCTCAACAATTTCAAAGGAGTCTTAAAAAATCATACAAGTTGATAAAGACAGAAAAAGGGTGCAAGTATCCGTCCTTGAGGTGAGGTATCAGTTTTGTAATTTTAGATGATTGATTAGGAAGAAAATGATCGAAGACAAGAGGAATATAAATTTTAGTTTCTATTTCTATAATATTCAAGATCGAGGGAAATATGTATAAAGCACTATGTCTACCTATTATGAATATATTTATACACAAGTATATATGTATAGCCTAAATAAATCCCCAAAATCCCAAAATATCAATCTAAGAAAAGATTATCCTATTTCCAAGTAAATATAAATTTAAATAGCAATAATAAATATATTATATTCAAAACACAATTTATAGAAATTATTCACGAGACTAAAAATGGACTACCCATATATATACACATCTATATGTCTACATGGACGTCGTTGGTCGCACTACATGACCACCAGGGCTTGGATTCGGGCTAGTTTGGAACAACCAAGTGTTCTAAGCCAATAATCTTAATAATAAACAATTAAATTATTCCTAGGATCATGTCACAACTTGGCCTGGTTTTTCTAGTTAGAACATACATATGATCCGGTCTTCTCTACCATGGCTAAAACACTAGTCAAAGCACTCGACCACACTCTCCATGCCAAAATTCTTGATCATCTTGCACTCCAAAACTTAACCATGACTAAGGCCTTCTGTAATAATAATTATTTTATAAATTCCATACATTCCTATTTACGTCAAAATAAAAAAAATATTTTCTTTAAAGAATTTTTTTTAATTTATCCAATAGGGCCTAGAATTCAATAAATCCTTAGCTAAATCACATGGCATATTTAATAATCTTAACTACCCAAGGGTCAAATTGAATAAGAAACTCATAGTCCTAGTCATTCTCCTAAAATAAAATCAATTCTAATTGTGTATGAGCACTTCCTAATCGCAAGCTCGCAGTAGTATGACTAAATTAAGTACTACCACGAGTTCGCAATCTTTTGCAAAAACAGACCTACATGGGCCACCACAAAAACTTGTCATGACCCGCACCCGTTTTTCGGGATACGAGTGCGAGTCCAAGCCAGCCTACGCCGCAGAGTTGGCGGTAGAACGATGTCAAGGCCATGTTGCTAAAAATCACATAAAATTAACTTTATTGCTCATTCACATTTCTAAATTAATTACAACATTTACAAGATTTATATTTGAAAGGAAATACAAAGTCTCACAAAATCTATTACAATAATTTAAGCCACCTAACTATTTTTTAGGTTTTGACCTGCGAGTACACCCGTATCTCCCTAATGCTAAGACAAGCCACGGCTAACCTGAAAAATATTGGTTTCCAGTCAGGAATGAACAAGCACACAAACCGATAAGCTTTCACAACGTAATAGGATTTGCAATACATAAAAATAGCATATGTGGAGGAAAACTAGAAAGTAAACTGATGTCATGGTATGACTAGAATGAAAGCAGGAATATAGAACATGGTATATCGAATAGAAAAGAACATGTAAACATGGTGACATGGCAAGTGGTGGAAAAATAAATGAGACAACTATCTATGTGTGTTGAAATATCAGTTTCGACGTATGAACGGCTATGGGATAAATCAGGCACCCCGCACGTGAAATATGCGACTGCTATTCTCCACGAAAGACATAGGAGAAAGAAAGGGTAGTTCACACGTCCACTAAGATATTTCACCTCCCGACTAGTACACATGGACCCGAACAAGTCACGAAACACGAAAACATGATAAACTAAGAATATAATGAGTAAAGATCCATGATACCATCTCGTGTGTGTCCAGCGTGTCGACAAAAAGGAGAGCATATGTATGATTTGTACTGGAAAACTATCAGAATTGAAAGCAATCAGAAAGTGCACTTGCCTAGAGTCCTTAGCTGGTGAAACCGACAATCCCGTTGAGCCCAATTAGCAACTATCGATATGAAGTGGTCCGTTTGGCTAGAATCGATGTAAGGATGTGCAAAGTTGACAAAAGAAATAGGAATACCATTAGCTATGATCAAGGATAATATAATAATCTAATGGAGGTTACTAGTTTGGAAAAGTAATTTATTTAATTAGAAAGATATAGAAAAATACACATGACCTTTTAGAAAACATTATTGAGAAAATTAATAGATAGAAAAAAATTATATATACTTAAGCAAGTAACAATTTAATTATTAATCAAAATATTATATAATATTTAGAAATTATTTATAGGTTGTTTAGACATTAGTAGAAATTATAGAAGATCCTAAATGGTTATTTAGGCTCAAAACTCCATAGTTATAGCGATTTATTCATTTAGAAAGTATCTATTAGAAAGTTATTTATAATATTTGAAAACGATAATTCATAGGTCAAAATGTCTATATATATGTATATAACCTCTATAAATTATTAAGAAGTTAGTTATAGGCTTAAGATATAAAATAAGCAACTTATTAGGCCTGGACTTCTTGGCCAAGCTCAGAATTAATATATATATATATATATATATATATATATATATATATATATATATATATATATATATATATATTTGTTACACATACAACCTTTAGAAAAATGTTAATTAACTAAAATAACAATAATAACATTAATGGTATAATTAACGCTGATGGCATTACACAACATATATAGATACTCCGGTAAAAACTACTATGCAGTACTAGTACACTATTATACTATTATGTCACGCTTTCCCATGTTAGATATAGTATATTAAACTTTCTGATATTAAAATCTCCTCATTACTCATTTATGGAGAGAGAAATGGAGATTTGAGAGGGGCGAGTGGAAACGAGAGGTCGAGAGAGAGAGAGAGAGAGAGGGACTTATTGAGGGGAGCTCCGATGGTTCATCGAGGGCAACGAGGCCGCGGTGCGCCGGCAGAGAGAGGGCAAAGCTCTCTGTAGCTCGGCGTTAGAGGAGAGTCCACCGGCGTCGGACTCCGAATGGCGCGCGTGGAAGAGAAAGAGCTGGGGTTCATCATCGAGCATCTCAACGCGTTGGGGTGGCAGAAGAAGCTGCGGAGAAGCAGCCTCGCCTTTTGCCACAACATGGTGCTTGGCGTCAGTGTCGCCCCGTCTCCGGAGGGTAAGGGTTTGATCGGCCAGCTGATGGATAGGCGGCGGTAGGTAGAGTGGAAGGTGGTGGTGGTTGTCTAGGTGGTGGCAGGGTGCTGTCGGGTGTATAGGGAAGTGGAGGTCGGCTGTCATGAAGTCCGGGAAGATGGTCGCGGGTGTCTCCGTACGGCCGGAAGAGGCCGGGTGGCTAGATCGACGTGGCTCCGGCGCTGTGGATCGGTCGCGAGATCTGGCGGAGTGAGGCGGTCCAGCACTGGAGACTGTGCCGGCTTCTGAGCGGGTCTACTCTTGGCGCGGCGCGGGGAAACAAGTGGGGCGCAACACTGCTCACCGGTAGTGGGATCGGTAGTAGTGCATGGAGTCTCTGATGATGATAGTGGTGTTGGTGAAGCAGATGGGGGTAGTTGTGATCTCTGTTGGCGAGGGTGAGGGGTCGTGGCGAGATGGCCGTGGGTGCTGCCAGATGTGTATTGGGTGTTCTCTTGTATATATATGCTTTTCTATAGGTTACATAGATAAGATTGGCTATGAAATGGTTACGATATGATAGTATCAGTTTAGCTGGCCACAGCTTCCTTTGAAACTTGGATGGTGTAACTATAAAAAGGAAAGGGAAGGAATCTTGACTTAATTTATATATATATATATATATATATATATATATATATATATATATATATATATATATATATATAGGGTTATTTACACCAACCACCCCTATGTTTTTGGTTTATAACAAGGGGTACCCCTGATTTCAAAAAATTACACTGACCACCCCTCTCTTTAGAAAAATAAAATAAAAATAGGGGTAGTTAGTGTTATAATTTTTTATTTTTATCTTAAAGTAAGGGTACCCCGTGTAATAAACCAAAAAAGTAGGGGTGGTCAGTGTAAATAGTTTAAAAGTAGGGGTACCCCGTGTTATAAATCAAAAACATAGGGGTAGTTAGTGTAAATAACCCTATATATATATAAAACTAGAAATTCAAGTGGCTTATTTTTATCCTTAGTCATAATAGGATAGCACGATTAAATCTTAATATAAAAAATATTCCCTCATCTTTATAAATGGAATAAATGTTGAATTAGTTTAAAAATAAAACATGCAAGGATAATATTAGTAGTACTAGTGTAACATTTATTATACATAATATAAATTAAATCTTAGAAATTAAATAATAGTTTGTATATCAAATTTAAATCTACTTGTGTTTATTTAATACAAACTGATCTGATGATCCAATCCTATAAGTATACAAACTAAAATCACAAAACCCTTAAATTAGACGAGTCTAGATAATTCGAATAGCATATAATTTAGGATTCAAAACAAATAACTAATATCCTTATATAATTGAGCTAAAAACGATAATTATATACTTTATATAATTTGTTAATGAAATTCGAGGGCAATCATTTTCCAAACCATCACTTTAAGCTAATTTTGAATTAATCACAAAATATCTTTTACAAAGTTTTTGACATAATAATAATAATAATAATAATAATAATAATAATAATAATAATAATAATAATAAATAATTTGAAAATACCGGAAGAGGGGTTACATAGGGCAGGTGGACTGATATTAGAATCAGGTGCACAAATAGATCATGGCACCCTTATGGTATGTAAAATATTGACAGTTGTTGGCTTGATGTTTGGATTATACGAGGATATGCACGATCACCATGTTTATCAATATTATATTGCTAACAATATCTGTTATAGGGACATGGTACTTAACACATTTGTATTATTTATGTTATTGATACTGAATATATGCTTTATTGATTTGAATCTTGCCACGAAATTGATCCTACGACAATAATAGAAAGACCGCGTAATAAGATATATGTCTCATGAAATTACTTAGTATTGGTTTAGGCAAGTGGGTCCCATCAGTACACGAGAGGATTAGTATTGATCCCCTACTAGATTACTTACAGGTTCAGGGTATGATCGGCTCGTAGCGGAGCTTCGTTTGGACGCACTGAGGCATGTAGTCCCTTAACGTTTCGAGGCATGCGACCGCACCGGAGCTCGGCTTACAACATGAAGATGTTTCAGCTGAGAGTCTTTGTATGTGCTATAGAAGACATGATGTATGAAACAAGATCCTTTGTGAGCTAGAGAGGTAATGAGTATTGTAAGCCAATTGGCATTCAGTTAGGCTATTCAGTGCCTTTGTAATCTTCTTCATTATCAATAAATATTTGTTTTGTATGCTATAATGTATCTCCCCCTTTTTTTGCTGCATATGTATTGAAATAAGACAACAATTTTGAGAATTTATCAACTTGCCTTGTACGAGAGCAATTCTAGACTTATGCGGCATCACGCCCCAAGCGAGGACGATTGATTAGGGTGAAATCGATGCGAGGACAAACGATTTGTTGGGTTGGGTCGTGACAGTAGCCAATCCTAGTATCATTCTCCTCTTCTAAAGGAACACAAGGTCAAGACAATCCTTTAGATTGTAGCCAAGGCAAGCGCTCACATGCTATATAATATCTCAAGTCAAGTCATACTCAAGTTAAGTCATATCAAGAGAATTGTGTCGTAGGACTAGGCAACTCTATCACAAGACATATATGAACATGAAGACCAATATAACTACATACATGTAAGCTAGAAACATGTCACGACCTGTACCCTGTTTAGGGCACGAGGATGTGGGTACATCTAGCCTATACCGCAATGTCGGCGGTTGAACGCTCTATAGGTCGTTTATAATATTTAACATCTAACTATATGAAATATATCTTGTCATCTTCGCACGGAGGAATAATATGACATGAAATATATGTACATCAATCACAAGTTCTAAAGGAAGATAAAGCACGATATTGGATAGAAGATAAAGAAAAATGGAACTGTATAGTAGCAAGAGTCGTAACATAATTAAGTCTAGATGTCTATGTCAAACAAATACATATCTTGAAATAATAATGAAACTAAATCCCTCACTCGGAACAATCCGATACAAAGAAATACTAAAATTCAAAGCCACTACTAGGGCACTCTCTACTGAGTAGGACCCTCATGAGGCTCCTGAGTGTATCCCTCGCATACCCCCACTTATGGTATATTAGACAACAGTCTTCTAAGCCATATAAAAGTTATAGGATGGAGCAAAGTACAACCCAATAGCAGTTCCAATTAATTGACAAGTGCTATAAAGCAGTGAATAATAATGAATCATTCGATGAATAGTTAATAAGGGGCAATATACAAAAAGTAGAAACATGTAGACAAGGAATAATAGGTGTAACGGAAAGAACATGTAAAAAAGTATAAAAGGCAGGTACATATATAATAATGAAAAAACCTGTCATACAATGTACACAACTAGCAAGTATAAAATAGTCCAGGAAAACTGTGTCTAAACCAATGTTTTGAAATACCAAGTTGACATGTGAACGACTAGGAGGTAATATTCGGCTAACCACACACATTGTGTGTGGTTGCTATTATTCTAGTAAGACCATGGGATAGAAATGGTATGTTCACACGTCTCCTAGGTATTTTTTCTGCTCAACCAGTACACATGGATCCAGTCACGATACGAATCTCAATAGTCCAAATTAGATACATTAGTACAGTAGTTTATTAGTCCAGTAAAAGTCGATCGATAGGCCTGAAACTACATATCTCAAGACAGTGAATCTATACAATACCAATCCATGTACCCATCATGTCAAGAATCAAATAAAATACTAATATAAACATGCATCATAGAAAATATCAAATAATGGAAACTATCAAAGAATATACTCGCATGTCGTCCTGAGTAGTAAATGTGAATCGAGCCCCAAAATGATGTCACACAAACCTATATATGAATATACATTGTTAATTGGTATAAGTGTGTTAAACATGGATATCTAATGTGTGATATGCATTCTAAGTCAATTCTAGGTCAAACTAGACTTCCGGGGTCAAACTAGGTCAATTTGCCTATTTCAACATATGGATAATGCCTAATTTCATATTAACTACATATATATATATATATATATATATATATATATATATATATATATATATATATATATATTTAAAAAAAATATATATATATATATATATATACACACACACATGAATCACCTATGTTAGGTAAATACCACCTACTCCTACATAGATTAATCCCTATATCTTCATACCTTACCTAGGTATAGGGGTATTACCTATGCCCATTTAATTCCCCCTACCCTACTTACCTACACTTATACTTAGGTAAACCTATAACCCTAACTTTGTTGACCCCTAACACGTAGGTAATCACCATTACATACCCATGCTATTTGCAACATAAACCCGCACATACATGCCTTAATATGGGTACTCATATATCATTTTCCCTACCTATACATATATAGCTATTCATCTATGTATAACATTACCTATGACTTATATGCATCTAACATGTACATTTAGGTTCCTACTTACCAATTCGTTACACATCCATTTCCTTAAACATTGCCATTATATCTAACACTCACATATACACATAACCCAAGTCACACACACAACTCAATTAGGCACACACACAGGGAACACATAGGTTCCTGGCCTGCGCAGGTAACAACCTTCCCTTGTTAGCTGCTAATACTTATGTAAGCCCTGTATAGCACAGACCTCTAACCAAAATACTTGTTGTGGTGTTCCCTTTGTTAGCTGCTAAATAGCATTACTCCCCATACTTGTTTCCATCCAAGCACATGCCTCAAGACCCTGCTACTAAGCTCCTTCCCCATGCCTATGCTAGGATTCCCTTGACTTTTCCTTTCTTTACATGTCATCTGGATTACCAAGAAACCCCCAAGGCCTAAGGCCCTATCCAACATCACATTTCTGTACAATTCACTGCCTATACTTGCTTGTAGTCTTTCCTACCAACCCCCAATCCAGCGGTATTGCCCAAAGGCCCTGGCAGACCCCATGGCAGGGTCTGTATAGGCTAAATAGCCAAAGACAAAATGCAGTACAGTGCAGTGCATGGGTGCACTGCCTGCCCAAGTCCAAGGCCAAGCCCTGGCTATTCATCTATGCACTGTCTAGTACAGAGGGCAATAGCCTCTGACAACAATACTGTAGGCAGTATCTAACATAAACATCAATACTAACTGACAGTACACTACCAATGTCATTTCATCAAATACCTATAGTGCACAAGTAGGATACTCAGGATACATACCCAAATAAGTGTCAAACTCCTATTACTCGACTCTTACTATTTCTGTATATATCAAACCCTTCATATACATCTAAAATTACAATTCGATTTTTTATAACACTCATATTCATTGTTAGACACACAAGATTAACCCCATCTAACCTGATCCTTGACACCTTTACACTTGCTAACACACTAATATATACATCCCCCAATGACGCTCATTCTCTCAACACTTATACTCTCACACTGCTCACACATGAGTGATACCCTTTCTCTGTTCAGATATATAGGGGCCAAGTACCCCTGTCGACTGTTGCCAGGCCAACATTCTTCTATAGCTCACTAATTCTCAAGTAATTATCACACCAGCTACAGTTCCTGTACCCCTAAAGTTTTTTGACGTACAGGTACCTAACAGTTAATACCTTAAACCTCATATTGACTCACACAACAACCTACCTCACACCCATGTCCTTGACACTTAAACACACGCTATAGGATAGACATTAGCTAAGACACAACAATGGACACTTGAGTACCTGACACAGTTATGTATCCTCACATGGAGGAAGGGACTGACACACATATCAAGCACTCAAGATACTAACAAACTCTGCCTACATGTCACATGACATGACTACTTAGTGTCACACAAGCCACTGGACACTCGTATCTCATCCTAATCATAGGGCACATGACCCTCTATCATATATGCACACACAATAGGTCACACTACACTCCTCCACTTTTGCTAACTCAAACTCCCTACTGCAATACACTGACATCACACTCAAATCACCCCCTTATTGCTAATATTGTTGTTATCTAGTAGTTCAATGGAGCTACTGTTGCTTCATGCATTTATCCCCAGCTTCCATTGAAGCTATAGGCTGCTGCTTGCAACTTCCCTTCAAGCTGCCCCTAGTAGTTAGTGTAGAAGCATAGAATTTCAGGGCACATCTATGTGCCAGAATTCCTATGCGCCCAAATATTACTCAGAACATGCGCCAGGGAACTCAAACGAAGTACTTGGCACAGCAAGATAGCAAAAGTATAGACATCAAAAGAATTTTTATTTCACATAAAAGTCTATTATATGTCTAAAAAAGGCTTTATATAGGAAAATTTCTATAAAAAGAAAGATCCTAAGACTACAGCCAGGCGCAGCGAACTGCCATGCGCCCCCCACCAGGTGCATCATCAGTCAGGCGCATCACTTCAGCGTCTCGGTCAGGCGTGTCTCTTTAGCGTCTCAGTCAGGCGCAGCCTTCAGCGTTTCAGTCAGACGCATCTCTTCAGCGTCTCAGTTATGCGTATCATGAAGTCTCAGCATATGCGCCTTACTTCGACCCGAGCAAATGCTTCGAATAATGAAGCATTTATTGAGCAGAACAAGGGTGGGCGACCAACCCCACCATAGCTGGAGGAAGAGCTCTCCAAAGTCCAAGGAAGAGAAGAGCACCGCAATCGATCCGCGGCTAAAGGAGCAGCTTTCAGCACAACCAGAATGGGCAACACCCACTCTGGCAGAAGAAAGAGCCTCCAAAGTCGGGAGTACCACAATTCCGATCTGCGGCTCTTCTAGCATAACGAAGATAGGGCTCGAGCATCTCGATCTTTGGATGCAACAGGCACCTTTCGCCTGCCTCAGAAGCCCTCGACTCCGACTTTTGGATGTAACAGTCACCTTCGAGTGCATGAACGAAGACAAGTCGTCGCATCTTCACCCTCGGGAGCATCTCGTCAACAGAATGTGCTCGAGCAAACAAGTTCATTCGGAAAGGCATAAGAGAACGAGAAGCAAACTCTATCCTTGCCACTATTTATAGGCCGGGCAAATCAAACCCATGCGCCAAGTGGCGGGCTCTCTGAATCCCATGCAATGAACACTACAAGAAAAGTGACTTTTTACGACATTAAAATTAAGGCATGCCTAGATAGTATGCCGTAAATAATTATTTTACGGCATACATTTTAGTGAACAACGTAAAAAGATCTAGACTATAATTTATTAGATTAATTACGACGTGCATTGAAGTCATAATTTATTTATACAAACGAAGGCATATAATAGCTGTCGTAAAACTCAATAATGAAAAATAAGAAAGCGCCAAATTTTTTAGAAATCCCTCCTATTTCACCCAAAACCTCTTCTCCTCACCCTCAAAACCACTCTCCCCCGCGATTTTCCCCCAAAAAATTCAGAGACCCCTCTCCCGCCTACTATTTCACCCTAAAAACTTTAGAAACCCCTTCAATACTTTATCTCGCGCCTCTTCTTCTCTCCCCAGCCAAAGTAGGTTCGACTAATTCCTCTTCTTCTTTTGTTTCTTTTCCAGAATTTTTTTGGGAAATATGAGTCTGCTTCTTCCTCATCTCGCGCCTCTTCTTCTTCTCCCTCCAGCCATAATAGGTTCGACTTCTTTCTATTTTTTAGGGTTTTACTCCCCCAATTTCCTTCTTTTTATTTAGGGTTTTAATCCTACTCTGATTTTTTTTCTCATTTAAAACCTCTATATATCTACGGAGACCCACGGCTGAACCACTCGACTCAGGTTTAATTTCTTCTTCTTCCACCAATTTTACATAAGAAAATTGATTTTAATTTGACATATGAGTTCTTGGTTTAATTTGATATTAATTTGTGTTTATATTAATCCCTTCTGAATATTAAGTTAGTGGAATTTTTTTTTAAAATGCATACACCTTATACATATTATTATAAGGTGATGAAACTGTCTTGCTTCTTAGCTGCCAAAATATAGTTATGTAGTATTAAGCATTAACTGAGCATTAGCCAGATGACAAATTTCTTCAAATGAATACATTTCCAGTTCTTGCAATCTTCTTTCTGGACTTCATGTCGTGCTGTTTTGGGTGCTGTTCGATCAACAACCTTCTTATCTGCTTTTGTTGGAATATTCGAGGTGAATGCTCTTCTAATTGATTTATCTTCCATTCATGATATATTTTGTCTCTAATAATATAATATTTGTTTTGGTGATCTTAGGCTATCATCTGTTTATACCAAAAAGTGGCTACTAAAGATCACAAATTTCTTTATTTGTTGCTGGTGGGATATCCGCTCTTTCTATACTTCTAGAAAAGAAACCTAGAAGAGATGAATTGGCTCTTTATGTTCTTCATCGAGCTGGAGACTCTTTGTGGTATATTTTAGTGAAATGCCACCTGCTCCCTGATATAAAAAATGCTGAGGTATTAAAGTTGTGCTTCCTCTAAAGCTTCCTTATAGTAATTTGCTAGTGACGACAGTACAACGAGTTTGCTAGTGATGACAACTATTTTCTAGCGATGCATCGCCTAACACGTCGGTAAGGCTTGTTGTTCCTGTGGATCTCACACAAAACTCGTACGCTGGTTTGCCTTAGTGTATTTTTTTAATTAGTGTGCTCTGTGTCTGGTAATGTGGATTTCTATAGTATTTTTATTTTATTAATGAGTTCTGAGATATTATTTTGCCATTGCTTTGCCATTTAATTGAAATTCAAGAAATTTTAGTGTACTGACTGATTGGCAGTTGAGGATGGTCACTTATCTCTTGGGTGATTGTGAAACTTGTATGCTAAAATTTATGTTCGGTTTGACTATTTCACAGGCATTACAATTTTCTAAGATGCAAATTCCTCTAGTACATAGATGGCAAGCCGTAAAGTTAGTTGCTTAGTGGTTCATCATAGTTTTGGCTTGCGTGTGTAGTCCTGTTTGCACAAATTCCTGGAACATAAATTCCTAGATATAGATAGTCTTTCAAGAAGTTATTTTATTGGTCCTATGCATATTATATCTATCTGATTATCAGTTTATTTTGATTCAATTAGATAGCTTGATGCCCCTAATTGTGTTGACTCTCCCATTAAATTTCATATCGTTAATATAGAACTTTTTTAATCAAGTTTTGGATATATGGGTCAATTCAGATTGTGACATTCTGATATAAGCTTCTAGTTGTGGATGTATAGGAGAATGAGAATTATGCAGTGATGGAATCTTGTAAAATACAGAAAATGACACGACATTTATAAGTTATCTGTGTTGTTAGGAATCTTTTGTCGAATATAGAAGATGGCATGACACTTCAAAGTTGGATGAATAAGGACCAGAGAAGACTAAAGAGCGATGGAAGGTATTGCATGCTAAATTCTCTACCTATCTAGCAAGCTTCGGGAATTTAATTATTTCTTTATGCCTATTGCAATTACATCAAAAGTGTTTAAAATTGTGATTAGAAATTTCCTTTGTCCTAGCATGTGGCAGTTGGCATGCATCTATCTCACATTTAGTTGACCTCTACCTTCGAGTATCCAATTGGACATAGCCCCCATTGTGCTCTCTTGCCCACAAACTGACACATTCACTTGTTAGGTTCCTCTACCTTCTATAAATTTGGCCATGTGTTCTTAATTGGCAATTAGATTAACTTGCTTGCCAGTTCCTTCTTGATTTGTAATTAGAATAATGATTAAAAAATTAGGATGAGTCTGGCTTGAGAAAATCATCCCTTTTAAGAAATAAAAATAGAGATGATATCAATTACCTAGAAAGCTTCAGTGTGTTTCCTTGTATAAGAAAAGAAAAATTAATTGTCACAGATTCAGCATAACCCGTGAATCAGTGATGGTTAAAATAGCACAAGAATCTAGCATTACGAACACGAGAGCATAGTGATGGGTAAGAAATGATACAGAAAGGGCAAAATGCTCACTGTAGGTAACTGAAAAGGTTACAGTTCAGTTTTTTTATGTTAAAAATGTAATCAATAGCTTTAGGAGCTTTACAAAGTTGACTAATCTCAACTTAAGCAACTGATAACAGTTGGAATTTTTTATATAGAAAACTCATATTACTTTAGTCTACCTAACATACATCTCAAGAAAATTATATTACTACTGATATGATGCGAACTTGAGATATTTTTGTAACTGATATTTCTTAATGTTCACTTGCATTATAATTGAGGATGTTGACAATTCATTAACAGCTGAAGGGCAGCTTTGACTTCATATTTTACCTTCTTTTTAGTAACAAGCAGTATTATTGGTTTCAAATTAGATGAAAAAGATTATTTCTGCACAGCTGAAAGCTTATATATTATATATTATGTTATCTTGGTTCTTGATCATCAGATTGTTTTATGATCTTTTTGTAATTCCTGAGGGTTTGTTAGCATGTTATTTTTTGATTACTAGTTAGTGGCTACTACTGATCATCACCTCAATTTCTATGGTGTTTTTGGAAACTACCATTCTTCATTCCCGTATTGAAAATGCATATTTTCAGTTCACAAGTGATCGAATTTTTATTTCTAATGTGATTCTTGCCCATATTGAAAAATACAGGTAGACCCGTCTTCGGATCATCTATCCATTAAAATTTAACTATTACTATACTAAAGGGGGTAGGGTGAAGGGGGGTTTACATACGTACAAAATATTCCATTGCAATTTCAATCTTGTTAAGCACAAGTTCTTATTTGTCCTACACATTATTTACCTTTTGTAAGTCGAGCAGTTGACAGAATATTGTTTCTTATATCGGTTTAATGTGTAGCCGTATACCAATAACTTTTTTTTTTCCAGAAATCTATTAGTTACATGAGAAACACAATTGTGTCAAGTTGACAAGCTCCTCCCTTTGTCATCCATTTACCATGGTATTAGATTTACATGCGCAAAGTCTTTGTACCATATTTGAAGAGATGTATTTTTCTTAAAGTCTTCTTTTGCTTAAGTTTGGGTGATGAGATTTTGGTAGGGTTGTTTTCTGATACTACACATGATACATATTTGCTTCAAATGTTAAGAGATTCTCACTTTCTTGTTGAACCAAACAATGCCTGTGTCGAGGTATATTACCTTTTCGAAAGATTGTGTACTAAATCGTGTCATTGTTCTGCAAGTAACTTAGGAGTATATAACAAACTGGCTTAGAGTGGTATCATTGGATGAAGAATTTCTTTTAGAGAAGATGAGATAGGAAATTTAAAACAAAAATATATACATGAAGAGGTTGATAAGAAAAATTGACATATGGCATGAGTTGTCGGAAGCTGTTAGAAGAGGCCCCTATATATCTTACTAAGAAGCACATCAAACCCCAGCCTCTTGTGATTACTACTGATAGATTTTGATTGCTGCCCTTCGACTATGTTGATATAAAATGATGAAGTTATTTCTTTATTAGCCGTGTACTTGTTGCATTTAATGGTGTAGTCTAGATGGCCAGGGGGCTCTGTTGCAACAGTGACTGAAATATTTGCATTTTTTGTACATCTCGCTCTTCCAAATAAAATCGATCTGGGAGTTAGCTTATGAATTATGATACATCCTTCTAGGTACTGTGTTACTCTTGTTGTTCACCTTTTTACTGCTTTTAAACTCGCTTCCCATGTAACTATTTAAGTTACTGTCAATACTCACTCCTGTCGACAGATAGAAGAGATTTTCTCAAATTATTTGGCATCTGCCATCATACTGTTGCTGAGCAACTGTTGGCTTTTGGTTTATAGAATAATTCATAACCCCTTAAGTATACTGTCCATGCCCTTGTTCTTTATGTTGTTAGGTTATTTGAACTAGATGTTGAATTTTATTTTTGGCTAAAAAATATATTGTTTTGAATGTAGGCTGTGTTTGATTGCAAGATGGAAAATGAGTGGAAAAGAAATTAATTCCACAGGCTTATTTTACTAGGAAAAATTTTCCATGGAATTTAAAATTTTCCATAATAGCGGTGTTTGATTGCAATTTTTTTCTCGTGGAAAATCACATAAATTTCCACGGAAAACTTAATTTTGGTGTTTGATTGGCTTTATTTTCCATGGAAAATAGTCAATTTTACATGGAAAATGATATTTTGTTGTTTGGTTGTACTTTTTTTTTCGTGGAAAATCTATATTTTCCATTGAAAACTTAAATTTTCCACATCCACAATACTCAATTCAACATTATACGCTTGATATAGATAATTCGAACAAACTTAGGAGACATTCAAAATGACTATACAACAATAATCCAATATCAATCCATCCCAAATATCCACAATCATTCAACAAACAACAAAAAATTATATCAATCAAACATAACATATTAAACAATACTCAAGTGACAAAAAAAGAAGGATCTTTTACCACAAATGTCCAAGTTTACTATAGTCATTCCTTAACCATATTAAAAAAAAAATCCAACACATCCATCGTTCTAAAATAAAATGCTAAAAAACATCAACGGGGAGGATCCCTTCCAAGCTTACGATAGACCCATAATCGTCGAAATTCTAGATCGGTGATCTCAAGAAAGAACTTTCCCGCCTTTTTGTCCCCCTCAAACACTTCCATCAAATCCATTATATCTCCTTGGTCGATGTTCATCTCTTTTAGCCTTTCCAAGAGTGCTTGTCCATTCACGTAATTTTGTGATGCTTGTTTGTCGAAAGCAACGGCAATCATTTCGGAGGACTTCGCTATCTTCGCAAGGGCTAATGCAGCATCTTCCATCGGTTTTGTACGCTTCCGTCGTTGTGGAGGACCCCCTTGCACTAACCAATCAATTCACAGAATGATAAGTTGCCAATTGATGAAGATTCTGTAATTATTGAGTCCAAAATTAGCCAAATAAAAGACCTTTTCCCTGACTATGGGAAAGGCTTTCTTTCAGCTTGTCTTGAAGTCTATAACCAGAATCCTGAAGAGGTTATCCAATGAGCTGATATTGTTCCTTCAATCAAGAAAGGGCAACATGAAGATAACATAGTACTGGAGTAACTAGAAGGAAACCATACCAGTATCAGGATCTGGAAAGATAAATAGGTGTTGCAATATATCAGTATCAGGAACTCTGAAAACTTCTCATGATTTACAGCAGTAGTGATCTAAATCTGTTTTCTCATGATAAATACTTGTAATATATCAGTATCAGAAACTCTGAAAACTTCTCAAGATAAATAGGTGTTGCAATATATCAGTATCAGGAACTCTCCTATCAGTATTAGGATATGGTCATTTGGAACTCTCCTATCAGTATCAGGAAAGATATTTCATGCTGTCATGACTCATAATCCTTCCTTCAGTCTGCTACTACCATTCCATATATAGATAATTGCAACATCAACACATAATCCAGCTGATAGTTAAAGTTTTGTTGTCACAAACAAGCAACAAAAAACTGGAATTGCAATATTACATGAAGATACTATAAAATAGGTGATAAAATATGTCTCAAACAAGTACTATAAAGTTCATTCAACTGGCACATAATTATTGGGATTATAATCAGCCCACATATCATTAGCAATTGTAGCTCTCTTATTGGTCCATGCAGCTTCAGGTGTAACAGTGATGTGGGCATTGTCGGGGGCACCTTCGGGTACATCGACATGTGGAGGGTTAACTTTATCTTCACCTTCACTTTCGGAGTTATCACCTTCTGTATATTCATCACAGAGATCATCACTGTCATCAACTTGTAAAAAGTTGTGCAAGGCACAACACGCAAGAACTATCTTCGCTTGCGTGTCAATGTCGTGGAACGGTTGGTGTCTAAGATAAGCAAATCTTTTCTTCAACAGGCCAATCGTCCTCTCAACAACATTACGGAGAGATGAGTGGCGAAAGTTAAATAACTCTCTGCTATTTTGAGGAAGAAGCCCCACGATATCTCTACGATGATAACACGTACTCCAATACGGTGTGACGAATCCTGGAACCAAGGGGAACCCCGCATCGGCAAGATAGTATTTACCTATTATTAGAAATAACTATTAATGCATCTAGATGTTAATATTTAAGTTGTTAAATTTATGAACAATCAAGGGATGTAAAGCATACCAATTGGAACCGTTAGTCTATGTCCTTGTCGTAAAACTGTACTCCTCAACAAACGACCATCATGTGCAGACCCCTCCCAGCCAGCAAGCACGTAGATAAACTTCATATCAAATGTGCATGCCACCAAAACGTTTTGAGATATTATTTGTTTTCTATTCCGATACCTAGGGTGTTCATGCACAGGTACGTTTGCAGCAATATGAGTACCGTCGATGGCACCCACAGCATCCTATAATCCATAAAAAATATTTTCTATTAATTTTAACTAAAAAAATAAAAACATAAATTTCTCATAGTAAATAAACATCTAACCTGAAAGTAATGGTACCAGCCTTCGTCACCCTTATCGTAGGGGGAGTTCTGGACATTGGCATTGATGACAACATCCCTATAGAGTGCAAGACATGCATTTAACACCCTGTGGAAATAATGGCTCACAGTTTGGCTAGACCTAAAAAAGGTGTAAGCTCCCATCCTGCTACGATGGTCGTGGCCAATTGTGCTTAAAAACATTACCACTTGTTCTTCGACTCGTACGAACCGGCTATCGGCTAAACCATAACCACGTAAGCGACCACATAATCGTTGGAAAGCACCAATTTTCATCCGAAGCATCTCATGGCATACCCTGTCACTCAAGCCGAACATTTGATACAATGCTACCTCTCTCTCAGCTCTAAAATTGCGATAAGGATGCCTTGTGAGACGTCGGGTAAAATGATGGCGCATCATAGTACTATATATCGCCACTGCTTGCATCATCATCGTCCAAAAGACAGCGACAAGTTGCATTTGCCTCGGTACTCTCGCCATTCTGACACTAATGCAAATAACTTCATTACTAGATGAATACTCTAATTTCTACACTTCATAAGCAAAATTATATCTCGGTATTCAAATTTGTGTTTAGGTCTTGATTTTAGAATTTCAGTCAAATCAACAGTTAAGACAATACCAAATCAAATTATACTATACCATATAATTAAATAACCCAATAAATATAGGTACTCAGTAACCATTATTCCAGTGACTAGCAATGGTTACCGAGTATAACACAAGTGAGATCCATGTGTACTGCCAACCATTGCTCCAGAACGTCGAGCCCTAAGTCGAACCCTAAGTCGAGGTGGTGGAGGCGCGCGACCTCCTCCTCGAAGACGGCACCGGCACGTCGAGCCCTAAGTCGTCGTCGACTTTGAAGGCTACTAGTGGAACTAGACCGTCCGCCGTAAGCTCGACACAGCAAGCTTGACACGTCGACACAAATCCCCAAATCGAAAGAGGATCGAAAGAAAGGAGAGATGATCGTTTCGAGCTCAGATCTAGAGAGGAGAGGTCGAGAGATGAGAGGGAAGATTACCTAGGTCGCGCGAGAGTGAGACGGAGAGGAGAGAGGAAATCTCAAGAGCAGCCGACCAGTCGCGCGAGAATGAGAGAGAGAGAGAGAGGAGAGAAAATAAATGCGAGTGAGAGAGAGAGAGGAGAAATTTTTTTTCGTGGAATTTATTTCCCATGGGCTGGGCTTGTTTTCTTTTCCACAAATTTTAAAGAAAATCTGGAAAACAAAAAAATGTTGGAAAATAATTCCATGGAAAAAAAGCAATCAAACACACCTCATTGGTGGAAAATTTGTTATGGAAATATTTTCCATGGAAAAAAAGCCCAATCAAACACAGCCGTAGTGTAATTTTCTCTCTGTATTATTGTAATTTTCATTCTTTGTGTAATTCAGAGCTTCTATATTATGCTTAAAACATCTCTATAATATAAAGCATGGGCAAGAGAAAGATTGGTCGAAACATACATGGAAGGCTAGACACATACATGTTATTACATGGACACATACTTGGATCACATACAAATTTTGGACTATTTGAATGCTCTAATTCTATTTGATATGAGAAGCAACTCTTTGTTCTGATGAATTTACAAGTCTCTATTCTGAAGAATTACATGTCTTTACTTGTGTCCAAGTATTCATGGAGTGGTAACTTAAAATAAAAGGCTTAAACTAAAAAAATAATTATAAATTTATTTTTGGTGTAGTGTATATCAGCTTTTGTTTTTTGACACTAAATATATGACCATCCAGGTTTTTGCTGAATGGGACTCTTTAAAGGTTGATGTCATGTACGAGGCTATAAAGCGCAAGTTCTCAACGTACCTTAATTTGAACTCCATGTTGCGGTCAACTACATGCTCCGTTCTGGTCGAAGCTATAAGGACACATTTTTGTGATATTTTAGTTGGTGATTTGGGATTCACATGATTTGACATTATTATGATTTCAATAAAAGTTAGTACTTACAACAATTGTTGTGTTCACTTTAAAGTGATTTGGATTTCGATGATTTGACATTATTGTTTCAATGAAAGTTATTATTTTTTACAGTTGTTGTGTATATTATATGTTTTGTGATTGAATGCTAAATGTAAAATTGATTAACAAAAAGCAGATTTTTTAATTTAAGGCGAGCATAATATGTCCTAATTGATGTGTATATGATACTTTTACGACATACAATGAATGTCATAATCGAATAATAAAGACATGCAAAGGAATGTTGTAAAATATTATTAACGACGCGTATCAGAATGTCGTAATTGTGTAGTAACAGCGTGTAATAGAATATCGTAATAGTACATTTACGACGTGTAAAAGTATGTCGTGATTGTGTACTAACGGCGGACTACTATACGCCATAATAGCATTTTCACGGCACACAATGAATGTCGTGAATGAGTATAGACGACGTACAAATTAAGTTTAGACGACACGCATATTATGTCATCTAAAGTACTATCTTTTTACGGCATGGGCTAATACGACGTTAGCATGTGCGCCGTCTAAAGTGTTCTACGACGCACATTGCGCGCCGTAAAAGCATATTTTTCCTGTAGTGGAATTTGTATTTATGGTGATGAACTTGACGCTTCGAATTCAGCCAAGTCAAAATGGCTATTTAAAGCACTTAAAGAACACAAAAGTCGGAGCAATAGAGGCATGTCATGCAAAAGGATGCGCCGGTCAGACACCGCGCATCGCACAGACGCGCCCGTCAGTTCCAAGCGCCCCGTAGGGATGCGCCCAACAAAGCACAGATCCATGCGTCCTAATCAATATAGACCCAAGCGCCTATTTCGGCTCGTCACCCATCAAGCAATTAATGCTCAAGTGACAGAGTTGGCAGCACGTCCCCCGAGGACTGGATGGTTAGCAGCTTTTTCAGAAGACGAAACGTCGCTGACATCAGCATCATCATTACTTTCCTCCGACGGTTACGACCCACATGGCCGACCAACCACTCGTATGCGCCTCAACAGCCATGTGCCTGAAGACTCGCATGCGCCTCAAAAGTCGTGCGCCCCGATCGGTTCGTGACTCCTGAAGGTTGTGAGCCAAAGTCTTCGCATGCGCCCAATCCCAGGCGCATCCTACCAGATCACTCTCCACCAAATCTGAGATCTTTGAGCCATGGGCATGCGCCACGTGTCCTTTGACTCAATTCAGCCTATAAAGCGGTGCTAATCACCCAAGATCTCATCAACTGAAAGATCCTCTCCCCTGCTATGTGCCAGCCTACAAAAGCAGCATGAAGGATTCAACCCACAAATGATGGTGCATCATCCATGTGCCTCCTGCAGCTTTAACCACGTGGCATCACCACGTATAGGCGCATCCTACATATGTGCGCATGAGCAGCCAGCCTGTAAACTATAGATAGAGGGATCATTTCCTTCTTCCAGAGAGAGACCACGTAATATACATATGTACACAGACAGAAAAAGGCATCAGAGTTATCATCCACAAAGATCGGAAGAGACACTCAACGTCTTTTTCCCATCTGCAAACTCCAGCACCAGAGCAACTCAGACCTTCAGAGAACCGAAAACCGTCGTCAGATCGTCAACGGAGTCAACGCAGTACCACTCGCTCCATCGACACAGGGACCCAGATAAACAAAAGTGTTCTACTAGGACTATATCTAAGTCCTACATTGTAACACTGTTCTGTTTGTAATTGAAATTGCAATAAAAAGATTTTAATGGCAAACAAGCGGGCGACTCTGCTGGAGACCTCTTTTTCCTCCACCGAGAAAGTTGTGTCACAATTCGACAATGTGAAGGTGGGCTCCTCCCACATGACGATGGTCGTACGCCTCAATCAACAGGCGTATGAGAAGTTCATCTCTGAAGGCAGCGCAAGTCCTTCGAAGCGGCTGCCAAAGCCGAAGAAGACTCGCCAAGTCTTGGTACGCAAGGTCGAGGCCCCTGGCACCACCACAGAAGGGGATGCGCCGATGCAGTCCACCCTTCTCGATGACGTTCTCAGCAGCCAGGAAGCGCCCACCGGTGCAACCCATCTCTCGGGAAAATATGGTACTGACCACATTCCCCAGCCATCATTTTTTCAGACAAGGAAGATGCGCCGATGGAGCAGGGGCACATCTAACGTCCTGTGCAGTAACTCTGATGCGCCACAGAAGGCTTTTGTCTTTGACAAACTCACTCGCTGTCGTGGCGAGGAAAAGTTGGACTCTGAGTACTATACGCCCCAACGGGCTGGTACGAAGAAGTCCAAGGCATCACGGGCCATGCGCCTCGAACGTGGTATGCCAGCAGTGAGCCAGAGGCATGCGCTCATAATCATGCGCACTGCCAATGGTAAACTGTACAAGGTTGACTCTGGTGCTTCTGTGCCACGAACGAGATGACCTTCAAAGTCCTTGTCACACTTGGGCGCATCTGCTGCGTTCGCAACCAAGTCGTACGAGGCAAACTCAGTGGTCTTGAACCCCAGCGCCTACATAGGATGTGCGTTTGTGGCTAGTTTAAGTCTCTGTAAATGTTGTACCCCCACTACTGATCTGAGCGCATCTTTTGCGTTGGTTCAGGGGGCGCAACATTCACCTGACCACCCTGGCGCTTGGCCTTGCCATGCGCCTGATGGGGGTGTGAAGGTGGCACTCTCACTTGACCACCCTGGCGCTTGGCCTTGCCATGCGCCTGATGGGGGTGCGAAGGTGGCACTCTCCTCCAATGATTTGCATAATGTGATCAATCACAAGCGCCGATCAGGAGAGTCGACTGACAAGCACAATGTGCCCCTCATAAGGCATACCTGTGCTATAGTCACCATCAACTATTGTCGCAAAACAGCAGTCCTACTACCAAGGCAGTCTGTGTTCCAGTGGCTGCAATCATCAACACCCCTCCAACGTTGCCTCGGGAAGAAGGTGTCAATTGAAGAGGAGCCAGAACTAAAGGTTGCTTCTTGCAACGTAATCTCTAACTCCTCGTCAATCCGAAAGGTGACTGGTAACTCCTCGGTCTCGTCCTCATCCAAGAGCCAGTCGAGGAAAACCAAGACAACTGTCCCGTCCTCTGGAGTGTTTGAAGGCACTCGGGATAGAAAGAAGATCTTGGAGGAAGCTGGGGATAGTCAAGCCCTTGTTGATCCTCCTTCTGAAGACGAAGACGTCCTCCAGAGCATAGCTGGGGGTAGCCAAATCCTTGCTGATCGTCCTCCTGAAGATGAAGACGTCCTCCAGAGCACAGCTAGGGGTACCAAAGATATTCCCCAGAACATAGCTGGAGGTAGTCAAGATGAAGCTCCAGGAGAAGCGACTCCTCTACAAGAGAACGAGACTGAAAGCGAGGCTTCAACCGATCCCTCCACTTCCAGCCATGTCATGACAGAGTACATGACTGGGGGTGATACAGAGTCAGATGCGCCGCCAGTAGACCTTGTCCAGCACATGGATACTTTGGAGGGGGAACTCAAAACCCTCTCTGCCTCCATGCAAATACTGACTCAAGCAGTGTTTGAGATACGGTCAGCTTTGGCCAGGGCACCTTCTATCGGTCCTGACCCAGGGGCCAATGGAGAATCAAGTGTACCCCTTCAACGGGTATCCTTGGATACAGATCGTCACGAAGCACAACGGACGTCGGAGCCATCAAATACTCAACTCCAGGCTGTACCACCTTCTTCGACTCCCAGCTCCACGAAAGATGTGGTTGAGATGATCAGGGACTTGCGTGAGCGCTTCGAGTCCAAGAACAGACAGCAGGAGCACCAAAAAATAGGGATTCCACAACCATACCCCCTCGAATGGAACAAAGTGGTTTATCCTCCCAAGTATAAACCACAAACATTGACGCCATACGATGGGAAGGACTCTCCACGTCGCTATCTGACGTACTTCCAGTCTCAAACGGGACATCTCCCGAAGGAAGACGCGCTACTCACCAGCATATTTGTCGGGGCATTGAAAAGAGTGGCTTACGACTGGTACTGCAGTCTCCCTGACAACTCTATATCTTCCTTCGATGACTTGATGCATCTTTTCCTTGATCGTTTCTACGACGGAGGGAAGGACATGACAATGGCGTCCCTTATAGAGATACGTCAAAAGAAGAAGGAAACAGTTCGAGCATTCATCGAACGGTTCTGACAAGCCTGCTTCAGGCTGCCACCGGGCATGCCAGAACATGTACTCCTCTCCTCCTGCAGCATGAACATGTTGCCTGCGATCAAACTCTGGCTCAACTCCATTCCTCCTTCCGACTGGAGTTCATTGATCATCGAGGCCGAAGCAGCAGAAAAGAAGGCGTCCAATGCTCGTCTTCTGGAAGTCAGTTTCTCTGCCTTTGAAGACAAGGGAAAATGGCCTGCAGCCAATAACCCTGGACGAGAGATGAAAGGGAAGCAGGCATTGACTGTCAATGCCTCCAAAGGTGCACCGGCGCCTACTCAGAAGCCTCCACTTGCACCGAGGCCAAAAGAGGTTTATTCTTTCAACGATGAAGACACCCTGCAACTCTTCGAGATATTGAAGTAGGGTGACAAGATCAAGTTGCCGGACCCGAAGCGTCCCGACGAGGTTGGGAGAGTGGACAATCCGAGTTACTGTCACTACCACCGGTTTGTCAGACATCCAACTAAGGACTGCTACGTCCTCAAGAACTATATCCAGCGCATGATCAATGCGAATGTCATCTCCATCGACTACGAGGAGAAAACGGTCTTGGCCAACCTGGTGTCACTCCAATTTGGCACATTGCCGCCAACCACAACACAAGATGGCATCGTCCCCATCCCAAAGGCGACAATGGAGGTGGTTAAGCTACCACCTACTCGCGACAACGTGAGTGGACTCATCCCACTCACCACATCCCGGGGAGAGGTCTTATTGGTTCACCCTGACCTCGTCTTCGAAGTTACTCAACCGGAGGTATGCTCTGCCTCCAAAACCAAAGGCAAGAAGATCAAGTCTTGCCGCATGGTCTCTTCCTCTGCGGATGAGGCACTTCCTGTACAGACGCGTTCATATCAGAACGCCTAACCTGACGAAGCTGCCGTCGAGGTGGTGCCTCCTTGCATCGTCCCTACTGCTCAGGAAGAGGGCCCATCCAGGCCTCCAGTAGCCAATAAACAGAAGCATGTAGAGGCCCATTTCGACAAGCCTTTGCGAAAGGAGAATGCTTCGAGACTAGCCAAGCCCCACAACTTCGACATACTAGCACAACTTGCCAGTACCCCTGCCCGCCTATCTCTGTTTGAGCTTCTTCGTCTTTCCAAGGATACTCGTTCTGTGAAGCCCTGAGGGATGCTGAATCCTTCATCAGTCACGTCAAACAGCCTGAGGATACCCCGACCACATGTGTGTATTGCCATTGTACGGATGAAGTTATCCCCAACATAACCTTTACCCAACAAGACATGCTGCTCAAGCACAACCGACACAACAGGCCACTGTATTTTACGGGGTATGTCGGTTCCGTCAAGGTGAAGCGGATTCAGATCGATCCAGGGTCTTCCCTTAGCATCATCCCGAAGACGCTTCTCTCAACATTGGGGATCCCAATGTACCGTCTGGCGTCTTCCAACACTACAATCAACGGTTTCAATGCTAGCAAAAGTGAACCAATGGGTAAAATACGGCCGAAATGTCATATCGGTAACCTCCGAACCGAGGTGACTTGCTATTTCGTGGATGCTGACGTCAACTACAACCTCCTACTGGGTCGTCCGTGGCTGTATGAGTACATGGTGGTGCCATCTACACACCACCAATGTATGAAGCACGTGTCCACCAACGATATCATTCGGACAGAGTTCGCGAACATTGACCCTTTCAAGGGGGTCGAAGCCTACTTCATTGATTCTACCCTGTACAAGTCGTCCGACGAGGGGGAAGCCAATGATGCTGACGATGAAGCAGAAACGGCAGCAGAGCCAGACATGGAGCCAGAGATGATTCCCGATGCTTCTTTAAAAATTTGACTCAAAGGAAAACCACCTCAGATGCTGCCTCCCATGACCATCAAGCTACCTGGAAAAGCACCAACTGCTCTAGGTAGAACACATACTGAAGCTTCCTTGAAGATACGGCTCAAGGAAAAGCCGCCTCAAACATCGGCTCCTCTTGTGGCAAAACTATAGGGGAAGGCACTAATCACTAAAGGCGCAGTTGAGGCACCTCTGAAGGTGCGTCTTAAAGGCAAGCCTCTGCAATCATCCGTCTCATCCAAGCTGCCGGAGAAGGCCCACATAGCCCTCTCGGACCCCAAGGTCAAAGCTGCGGTGGACTCTCCCGAACCAACCCCAGTACTTACTGATGAAGAGCTAGGGGAATACATATCTGCTGATGTAGATGCACCCTCTCTGGACAATATAATCCTGTGGGACAAAATCTCATGTTTCATCAATAATAGAGTGTTTTTTAATTATTCTAGTCTTTCACATTGGAATACCATGTATACATTAGATAACGCTCTACGGTCATTGTAAACACAAATAACGACCGTCAATCATGTAAATCGAGTAGTCCCGTCCCAAGGGGTCTGTTTCGTAGTCCCACCTCGAAATCGAGACGAAGAATCCATCATCTTTGGCAAAGTCGAGCGTCATCAAGACCTTCTGCCACTCGAGCAAGAACTAAATACCGACAAAATACAAGTCTATCGGTACACGGACAAGGCAAAGTACCTCATCCAAAAGATGGGTTACGATCTAAAAAGCAACAAAGGCCTGAACTACGGCAAGGGTCGACGTCTTCCTCTCCGGCTTCCAATACCTAAAGGAAAGCCGCAGGACTACTATCATCGAACTCGACGGAGGGTGGGTTATGTCACGCCACCGGCAACTCCAGAGAGTTTGGAGGCAGAAGAAGTAGAACATTCTCATTCGTCCGAAGCATCGACTTGGGATTCCGATACCAGTATCGGCTCAGTCTTCAAGAAGGTACTATCGGTCAACATAGCATCTGCACAATCTCAAGAAGATGAAGGTGAAGACCAAACGCCAGAATTCTTCGAGGAAGAACCTTGGGTTCAACGCCTAGGAGCACAGTGGGAGTCTTGTTTTGAATTACACGAACCCCCTACCGAAGACGAAGTCAAGCAGATCGACCTTGGGGATGGATCTTCTTCCAAACCGATCTTCATCAGCAAGAGTCTAAAGGGACCAGACCGGGAATCTTTAATCCAACTGGCTAAAGAATATATCGAAGTTTTTTGCCTGGAGCTACGAAGATATGTCGGGACTTGATCCCCAGATCGCGATGCATAGGCTTAACATCTTACCTGATGCCAAGCCTATAAAACAAAAACAGCGACGTTTTCGTTCTGACATCATGAACGCTATCGATCAAGAAGTGGACAAACTCTTGACCAGTGGGTTTATCCTTGAAGAACAACACCCGGATTGGGTGGCCAACGTCGTCCCTGTCACCAAAAAGAATGGGAAGATACGGGTCTGCATCAACTTCAGAGATCTCAATACTGCTTGCCCGAAGGACGAATTCCCGCTTCCAATCACTGATGTGATGATCGATAATACATGTGGCTTCGAGCGCATATTTTTCATGGATGGGTACTCGGGCTACAATCAGATCAAATTGTTTCCCGATGACGCAAAACACACGTCATTCAGGACTCCGAAGGGGGTTTTCTGCTACACATTGATGTCCTTCGGCTTGAAGAACGCTGGGGCTACATACCAACGAGCTATGAGTACCATTTTCCGTTAACATCTTCACAAAATAGTGTAATACTATGTTGATGACATTACAGTTAAGAGCCGTCTCAATGGGGATCACCTACAAGACCTAAAGACAGTCTTTGATCTCTTGCGAGCGCATCAACTCAAGATGAACCCCGCTAAATCCTTCATCGGGGTTTCTAGCGGAAAGTTCTTGGGAATTATTATCACGGCAAAAGACATTCATGTCGACCCCGAGAAGACCAAGGCCATCCTTGACATGGACCCTCCGAAGAACCTCCAAGAACTTCGAGTCCTGCAAGGGCGTCTTGCATACATCCGAAGGTTTATAACAAACCTTTTCGAAAAATACCAACCCTTCACCCAGCTCATGAAGAAGGGAGTCTCCTACGTCTGGATGGAAGAATGCCAGAAAGCTTTTGATGATATCAAGGCTTACTTGATGAGCCCGCCAGTCCTGGTGGCACCCGTCGCCGGCAAACCATTTCTCCTCTACGTCCGTGCCATGGATCATTCCCTCGGCACTCTGCTGGCTCAGAACAATGATGTGGGCTATGAGCAAGCTATCTACTACCTCAGTAGAACACTGATCGGGGCCGAACACCGGTACAACCCCGTAGAAAAGGAGTGTTTGGCTTTGGTGTTCGCCATCCAGAAGACTCGCCATTATGTCTCGGGCTAGACAATTCATGTCATCTCCTGAGTCAATCTGCTCAGGGTTCTCATAACGAAGCCAGGATCATTGAACTCCCGGCTAGCTACATGGGCGATCATGTTGACGCCATATAACATGGTGTTTGTTCCACAAAAAGCCGTCAAGGGTCAACCTCTGGCCGACTTTTTGTCCGCGTACCCCATCCCATAGTCCTCCAGACTCTATGAAGACATCCCGGATGAGGTCCAAGAATCAAACGTCACCGAAGAAAGCTCCGTCTGGCGGATATTTTTCGATGGCGCTTCAAGAACAGGCCCCAAAGGCCAAATCATCGCCGGAGTGGGGGTAGTCTTAGTCTCTCCCGATCAGCTGGTTATCCAGCATGCTTACTCCCTTTCGAAGCCGTGCTCCAACAATGTTGTCGAGTACAATGCTCTCATCATGAGACTCCAGCTGGCACAACAGCTGGGGATGGATCATCTGGAAGCCTACGGTGACTCAAAACTCGTCGTTAACCAGATCAGATGGCAATACGAAGTTCGCCATAAAGATCTAGTTCCTTACCATGAAGTTGCATTGAATATTATTTCAACCTTCACCAAGTTCTTCATAGAACACGTACCTCGGTTACAAAACTTGGAGGCTGACGCTCTGGCTGGCCTCGCAGCTTCATTGGCAGCACCCTTCGGGACTCAATACTACGTCACGGTAGTTGGTCGAGACTTGGTCTGTCCTAAAAACAACCTATGCTCATAAATGGTCCATGCCATGTCAACAAGTGCTGGTGTTAATGTCCGAAACTGGAGGTTTCCGTTTATCGACTTTACTGTCTACAGAATTCTCCCAGAAGATCCGAAAGAAGCCATCTCAGTCAGGAGGCGTTCCCTTCGATTCTATTATGATACAGCTACTAAAATATTGTACCGACGCTCCTACGATGGACTTCTCCTTCGATGTCTGTCCAACGAAGAAGCAGTCGAAGCCCTTCGAGAAGCTCATGACGGAACTTACAGGGCCCATCAACCTGGGCCTAAGTTGCAGGATCGATTGCGACGCATGGGTTATTACTGGCCAACCATGGCAGCCGACGCTGTCGACTACGCTAAAAAGTGCCATACTTGTCAACTCCATGCCGACTTCATCCATACACCGTCGGAACCACTACATCCTACGGTCGCCTCCTGGCCCTTCGAAGCTTGGGACATGGACATTGTAGGACCTATCACCCATCCTTCATCGAGGGGACACCGCTTCATCCTAGCTATCACTGACTACTTCTCCAAATGGGCAGAAGCAGTTCCACTGGCGGAAGTGAAAAGCTCTAGGGTGATCAGCTTCATCAAGCATCGTGTCATCTACCGTTTTAGGGTACCCCGTAGGATTTTCTATGACAACGGTCCACAGTTCATCAGCCATGTTTTTAGCAGATTCTGTGACAAGAATCACATTCAGAATGTGGCATCAACTGCCTACAATCCGGCAGCAAACGGATTGGCCGAGGCTTTTAACAATACTATCGTCGGGCTACTCAAAAAGGTCTTGTCATCTAATAAACGCGACTGGGATGAAAAGTTTGGTGAATGTCTTTGGGCCTACCGTACAACGGTACGAATCCCAACGGGCAACACCCCGTTCTCCTTAGTCTACGGGAGCGAAACGGTACTGCCTCTCGAGATCCAGATACCCTCACTCCGTGTAGCGATCACAAATCAACTCATAAAAGAAGATAATCAATGTCACTGTCTGTGAGAATTGGAGGTACTTGACGAAAAATGTCTCCTAGCTCAACAATGTATCGAACTCTATCAAGCCCGTATATTACAGGCTTTCAACAAGAAGGTCAAGCAGAGGACTTTCCAAGTAGGCGACCTGGTTCTGGCAGTCATGAGATCGATGGTGTTGACTCACAAGACACCAGGAAAGTTCAAACCCAAATGGGAGGGACCTTTCATCATAGAGACGGTATACTCAAACGGTGCTTACCGCCTCGCCAGATCAAACGGGGAATTGTTCATGATGCCCATCAACGGCAAGTTCCTAAAGAAGTACTACTCTTGACATCTTTCAGATATGTACTTCCACCTCTACCTAGCAAGGGAGTCAGTGGACCTGATCATCAGAGCTCACATACACCTCCCTTTCACAAAAAATCCTATGCTTTCGGAACCCAGTTGTTCCATTGCATTCTATCTCCAGTAGAAGGACAACCACGTCCACAATACCTCTGAGTTGCTCCTCTACGCCCTACAAAGCAGAATCTTACGCTCCGCTACCCATCATGTTTACCACGTCCACATTACCTCTGAGTAAACATCCCATACAGACAACCCCTCCGTTGTCGTACGTCGATCGCAGAACTTCCATGTCCACATTACCTCTGAGTAGTTTCGCGTATCTCCCCAGAGTCACTCCTACCACATCCATAACACCTCTGAGTAGGAAGACTTCATCATTTGAACCCCATATTTGCCACGTCCATATTACCTCTGAGCAAACATGTCGGTTCTCTCAAAACTTATTATTTGTACCTAAAAACCAAAGTACGCAAAAGATAATAGTTCTACAGAAATCATAAGTTCATGACAACAAAAGATGAACACACCACAAAATTCTTTATTTTTCATTCAAAAAGTAAAGGATTACATCCCCAGCATATAACAAAAAAAGGGAGAGAAGACTACAAATCCCTAGGCATCATTGGGATTGGCGGACAGCTCTTCGATCCGACGCTTCAAGTCTGCAGTCCGAGTCTCTGTAGTCGCCAGGACCCGACGTTCAGCTTTCTGCCGCATCATCTCCACAGCTTCGGGAGCAGTATCGTTCTCGTGCTTGGCCTCCAACTCCTGCCGTTGGTGAGTCAGAAAAAGAATATGGCGAGTAACAACTGCCTCTTCCTTCTTGGACGAGATGTGCTCAGCCTGGGCCCGCTCAAGATCTAACATAAGTTGGGCCCTCTGGTCTTCTTGAAGGCGAATCCTGGCAGTAACCTCCGCTATACTAGCCTCTAATGAGGCCTGCAGCTCCACCTGCTCCTGTGTGGATTGAGACAGTCTCTCTACTGCAGCCTCAGCAGTGGCCACCTCGCCGTTCCAGATGGCCACTGTGGCCTGATAAGATGACTCAACCTCAGCTATCAACTTCTTCTATTCTGCTTCTATCAGAACAGAAAAGTCATTCCGTTGGATACTCTACAATTCAGAAAGATGCTGGTTGAGCTCAACCACCGACTCTTACAGAATTACAGCCATGTAATCGTGGCCACAGTACAAACGTATTAAACCAATGGAAGAAAGTGCCATGGCTTTTGTCGTCGCAAAACTCCCATTTGCATTCAGTACCGTTGATATGCCTTTCTGCAGCATCTTGTACACTGATTCAACAACAAACTGACGTACTCATCTACATCAGCCAGCACTTGAGGCATCATGGCAGGAGTTGCAGGAGGTACTGTGATAGACGGCGGGCCTGAAGAAGACCCACCGACTTCAATCTGCGAGGCTGAAACCTCGGCATCAACGGACTCTCCCTCAACAGGGGCTTGAACTTCGCCACTGGCCCGAGAAGCCAAGAGAGAGGAAGGGGCCGAGAGGGGCATCGATATCGTGCCCCAAGTAGAATGAGCAACAGGGGGTTCCAGCAAACCCTTACCCTTCTCAAGCTCGGAGGGACCACCGACGTCAGGGGCTATCTCCTCCACATCCAACACACTATCAGCAGGCAGCACGGGACCTCCCCTCATCATGACAAGGAGGGGAATCAGCCCTCTCCTCTGTTTCAACTATGTCTGTTGCTCCTGCAATAGGCTCACTCATCTCTGGAGGAACGTCATCTGAAGAGGACGAACTCCACTCCACTTCCTCGTCTGGAAGTCTCGTATCTGCTGGATCCTCAATGCCCGAGGCCCCTGTAGCTCCCCTTCCCAAACATTTTTTGAAAATATTTATTTATTTATTTAATTGAGTTAAATGGTGATTTTTAGATTTTATAGATAATTATTTAATTAATTATTATGGTAGATGACTTTAGTCATAGTGGAGTTTTGGAGTACAAGACGACTAGGAATCATGGCACAGATAGTGCAGTGGCGTGCTTTGACTAGTGTATTAGCCATGCCAAGGAAGGCCGAGCCATAGTGATGTCCTAACTAAGAAAACCAGGCCAAGTTGCGACTTAACCCTATAGAACGTTTTAGTTATTTATTAATTATAGTATTGACCTGTAGGAGACTGCTTGTGTCGATTTAGCCCGAGCTGGGCCCGAACCGAATCCAAGCCTTCGTAGGTATGTAGTGAGATCAAATACACCCATGTAGACATATTTCAAGTAGATGCAATGCCTAGTATTGGTATATTAAATTTCGTTATTATTATTATCTTTATTGGGATTATTATTTAATATAATTATTTTATTGTTTATATTATTCTATTGTCAAATAAATATTATAAATGTGTGATTGTGAATGTATGTATATATAAAAATATGTTATATATGTGTATGTATAGAAGATATGTGTATACATGTATATAGATAAAATATATATATGTATGCATGTATATAGATGAATATATATAGAGATATGTATATATAAATATATATATTATCCGTGTATATGTGTATATATATATAAATATATTGTACGTGTGTGTATAGATATACGTATATATAAATAAATATTATATACCTGTATAAGTGTTTGTATAAATATATAATTATAGATGTATGCGAGTGTACGTAGAAATAAATATGTATATCTATATGTGTGTATATGCGTATATTTAAGTATGTACGTATATATATATATATATATATATATATATATATATATATATATATATATATATATATATATATATATATATATATATATATATATATATATGCGTATATTTAAGTATGTACGTATATATATATATATATATATATATATATATATATATATATATATATATATATATATATATATATATATATATATATATATATATACGTACATACTTAAATATACGCATATATATATATATATATATATATATATATATATATATATATATATATATATATATATATATATATATATATGTGCGTATGTGTATTTATATAAATATATGTGTGCATATAGATATATACGCGTATATACGAATATTAATAGGTTATTGAATGTGAATATAATTATATATATGTATATGTATACATATAGATATTTGTATATACTTATATGTATATATACGAGTATAAATGAAAAAGAAATGGATATAGAAAAAGAAAAGAGAAAAGGAATAAGAGGAGCATTAGCAGCAAGCCAAGCCAACCGGCCCATCCCCCTACATTTCCAAGCCAGGCCCACCTTAGAAGAAGCCACAGCATATTTAAGCAGCTGATAACAAATCCTCCCAACCCAGGCTCAGCCCGAGCCTAGGCCCATCCCCACGAACCCAGTCCTCCAGCCCAACCATTTTCTCCCGCACAGTGTTATAACCCGAGCGCTAGATTTAATCCCAGGCCGAGGGACACACGCACACCCGCGCGTAAATAAGAGAGATCGGGAGAGAGGTTTCTTCAGGAAAAACCCTAACGCGCCTCCACCCTGGTGACCCCCGACAACCAGGCGCAGCCGCTCGCCACCATAGGGCCACCGCCGGTCGGCCTAGCCGCCGGGAAACGCACGCACATACACTGAGAAACGACAGCAGCGACAGTTCAAACTCCGAGGTTTGAGATCGCGGTTCTCCCTCCTCGGTCGACGAAATCTCGTTCCGATTGTGCAGGTATGATTACCATCTGACCAGCTCTGATCTTCGTCGATTAGTTTGAATCGAAGTCGCCTATACTAGATGAGAAATTGAACCAAACTTCGACAAAAATCTGTCCCAAAACAGAGCCGTAAGACAGTCCAATCACCCAAGTTCGACGATCGATTCTGATCGATCCAGTACCATATTAGAAAAACTATTTAAGGAAACTTTTAGACAACATATAGAGCTTCACAACCCTTTTTGTGGATTTGAAAATCATCGACCACGCGTCGAGAAATCGAATCACAAAGTTTTCCAAAAATCTGTTTTCGAAACTAGAAAATTCTTCGACTTGACGTGCGTCCCGCCAATCCGGGCGACGTGGTCGTGAACCGAAAGTATCGAAAGTTGTGTATCGAGTTCGTGGTCGTGTGGGCTTTGACAAAATTCAAATTGGTCGCGTGTGCGCGACGAATTTGATGCATATCCGTCGAAACTCACCGTATCGTGCACTTTGCAAATTTCTCAATTACTTTGTGCACGTTCGTCAGATCGAGACGAAACTTGCGCCATCAGGACTGTGTCATTTTTTTGGTCCTGTATGCCAAGTTTGGTCCAATTCTGAGACAGTTGATAAAATCGTCGTTTTGCGGGCCCCACGGTCTGACTCAACGGGTGATTTTGTGCACGGCCCGCCGGAATCCAACTTTGGACATACGGTTGGGTTCGTATCGGAAAACCGGATCCGTAGACATGTAGTTTGATGACTTTAGAGACCATTGACTCTGGCACGCTTTTCGGTGCAAAGTGGGTCCAACGGCAGACACCGTTTTTGCCTGAAATTACCGTTTTGCCCCTGTGTCCAGAATTGGACTTAAGGACAGGCAATCCTAGCTAATTTGACTATTCTGAGAACATTGATAATGTTTATTTCAGCTTTCGGAGACAGTTGTGATGATTTGACTCTATGGCTTTGCGGTTGACTATTTTGTGGGATTTTGCGTGCAACATCCATGCAAGATACCTTGCCTTTCTCTACAGTTTATTTACATACATATTTATATTATTATACAGTTTTATTAGTTGATTATTTATATGTGATTTGTATATCATGCCTGCTAGTTTATATATAGCCTTGTTTATAATTAGCTTTATAGTTCATATTGGATTGGTTTTCTCGTGTAACGTGATTGGGTCGTGTCGTGTCATCACTTGTACTTGGACTGAGTCGCATCATGTCATAGGATTGAATAAGTCATATCAGAACTGCTTTACCTCCTTATCTTGAAATCTTGAAGCTAACCTGCGAGTCCACATTAGGGACGAGGGTTAGTAAGGTAACCTGCGAGTCCACATTAGGGACGAGGGTTAGTAGTTAAGCTAACTCACGAGCCCACACCAGGGGCGAGAGTTAGTATGCTAGCCTGCGAGTCCACACCAAGGACGAGGGTTAGTAGTATATGGGTCACACCTGCGAGTCCACACTAGGGATGAGGGTGATGCTAGCCTGCGAGTCCACACCAGGGACGAGGGTTAGTAGTATATGGGTCACACCTGCGAGTCCACACTAGGGACGAGGGTGATGCTAGCCTGCGAGTCCACACCAGGGACGAGAGTTAGTAGTATATGGGTGTTTTCCATAAATAAATTCACTTTATTTATTGTGTTTCTGGGAAAATTACAACTGTAGGAATCCGATCTAGAAGACGATCGCTTTATCCCTTGGACTATGCGAAGAAGAAAAGCTCTCAAAATTTTGACAGTAAGTTAGATAACTATGTATCTGTACAATGAATGAGAAAAAGAACTCTATTTATAGAGTCAAAAATAACTGAAAGGATAACTGTCTTCACAACCTATGCCTAGTTGAAAATCACGCAGGATCTAACATACGCAAGGTTGTGAGCAGTTACTGGACGTGGCCTGTAACTGTTGGACACATGGCAATCATGCATGAGTCATGTGCAAGTTATAGGACACGCAGGCGAGAGATCAGTGGCATGGCTGCCACGTACTCCAATTTGATGAAATCCACGCAGACTTGTTGAAGACGAAATCCACGCAGACTTGGGTCAGAAAGCTTCAAAATTCACGCAAACTTGGGGCAAGAACTTCAGAATCCACGCAGACTTGGGGCAAAAAGCTTCAAAATCCACGCAGACTTGGGGCAGAAAGCTTCAAAATCCACGCAGATGTGGGACAAGAAACTTCAGAATCCACGCAAACTTGAGACAGAAAGCTCAAAATACACGCAGACATGAGGAAGGAACATATAAGTTCAAAATACACGCAGACCTGAGCCAGAAGGCTCAAAATATGCGCAATATTGAGGCAGAACTGCCAGCTGTCTTGATTCAATTTGCCTCGACTGACACAAAATCTCTGACAGTGATTCCTTTTGTCAGTCGCATTAAATGACAAGAAGCTCTTTTGGTACGCCAACTTGGTGAAGGCTGAGTCTTGCTGAAGAAGATTTCAAAAGTCACGCAATAGTCGGCTGTGATCTCTTGAGTTCCGTGCATACGTGGCATACGAGAAGACATTCTTCGACTATCGTGCTGTCAGTCATAATGACACTCTGACAAAATGATGAGCTGTCTCCCAGCGTGATTTTTTTTTAAACATTGTCCTGATCAACTCAGCGTGACTTTCATTTTTAAGGCCTACAAAACCCCCTTCAAAGTTTTCGAAAGTTGAAAAGACTTTCAAAATTTCGAAATACTTTGAAATAAAATGAATTTGGTCACGCTGAGATGACTTTAAAGAGATATTTATTCCTAAATGATTGGACTGTTGGGATTCTGTGCAGTTAGGATCCCGTATCAAGTGCCTAAATCGAGACAAATAATGATATGCCGTTCGGAATTCTTTATGAGCCTATAAATAAGCCATAGATTACTTCTTTCTTTCTTTCTTTACTTGCATTTGAAAGAGAGAGTCCACAGAAGAGAACTTCATCTTCCCCGACGAACTCCTTCTTCCCCGACTTCTTCTTCTCCTTTTCAACAGCAATGGCTCCCAAGAAGGCTGATGCTCAGGCCAAGGAGAAAGCCCCTGCGACTTCTTCGCGTGCCACTATCGACAGGCTTCCTCGACAGGAAGTCCCACAAGCTCCTATGCATCGTAAGTGATGGGGGACACGAACTGTTTGAAGACAACTTTGATGAAGATGAACTCCACATAGAATTTTTAGGATCTTAAAACAATAAACTTCAGAAATATATCCCCCCTTCTTAGGGCAAAGGATATTAATAAAGTATGCCCCCTCTTTAGGGTCAGCCATACTTCACATCTTCGTGTTTACGAAGCTCTGTGTTTCACGCAAAGGAGCATGGCTCTCATGACTCTGCGTGATTTTTCATGTTGGCAGAAATGTCCATGTTGAATTATTCACGCAGCTTTCATGATGACTCTGCGTGATTTTTCACATGTTGGCAGAAATGTCCATGCTGAAAGTCACGCAGACTTCTGAGAGTCATACTCTGGATAGATTAGCCTTGATCTGTCAGCGTGTTTTTTTGTCATTTTCACTTAAATGTGACTCTGACAATGATGCGTGACTTTCATCCTAATATGTCTGGATTTTACGTGAATTAATCATCTGCGTGAATAAACCACTCAGCATGTCACGGTAGTATATCCATATGAAGTCTGCATGACTTTTGAAATTTTCTTCAAATACTGTAATACATGTATAGACATAGATATATCTGACTTTGTCTTCTTTCTTTTTTGTTAGTGAACATCCGAAGCGAAGAAGCAGATTATGAAGGGCATTGGAGTTTCTCATTTAAGCATGATCTATCTCATGTACAATTCCCTCAATTTGATCTTCCAGAAGCCAGATTGTCTTTATTGGCCAATCAAGATCATACAACCTTACTCTGCTTAATGAATGGACAACCCTTTCAGAGTTTGGATCTGGTATCCCACAAGAAACCAGCATTCTTGTTTGGAGATGCCATAGCACAGAAATCTCAGCCGAAGGGCATCAGAGAGAAGGTGTGCTTCTACTTCGAAAGGGATATGAAACAGCCCATGTACTGGCCGAAGGTGTCCAGGGGCTTATCAATCATGAGACTCATGCATGCCAGCTATCCGAGAAAGATGTCCTGGCATTTGACAGAATATCAGTAGGCGAAGGCAAGCCATATTATTTACAGGAAGGAGGGATTTTTCAGTGCCCCGGAGAATCATGTATCAGTGTTTCGGGGTTTGAAGCCTGGATGCATACCACCTGAAGATTCATCCATATTGATGCCATTCAGGATGCCCATTTTCATAAACGAATTCATGTCAAACAAGAATGCATTCTATCTTACCGATTCGACGCCGAGGATGAACGGCTTGATGAATCAGGAGAATATGAGATGGAGGACTTTGGTCAACTGGGCTTTGGAGAATTTTGCGACTGAGCTGAAGAAGATTAATCTTTATGATGCCGTCATCAATTCATCCTACGGCTTCAAGCCCAACCCCTTCCTATTCCTGGCTTTGGTTGAGAGATACAACCGCAGGACGGGGACCTTTATGACTCCCAAGGGGGAGATGGGCTTCGCCCTTCATGAGATGGAATACATCTCACATCTACCTTCAGGCTCGCTGCCGTATGAGGAATATGTTCCTACGACAGAAGAGCTGAATTTTCTGTCAGAGAAGAACCCAGAGATGGTACATCTATTTGAAGAGATGATGTGCCATTTTGGCACATGTACTCTATATTAAAAGGGTTCCAAGGATGAAGCTGGCAACCACATTCAGAAGTGGATGTCCTACCTTTTCATGAACCGTGAAAAGGATGATAAGAAAATAAACGAGAAGAGATGGTACCAGATCAGCAACTTCAAACCTCACTCTGAAGGTGAAATCATTTATCTGCTGGAGAATATGATTGCAAGGATTTCACTATCACTGAAGACTGGTACGAGTTCAAAGCTGGAACCACCTTCAGCTCTTATGTAAGACAGAATGGAAAGACTGTCAAGGAACGGTCATTTGGCCGGATTCCTATCTCTGTGGTTGAGAAGATTCATCGTTCCTGGCTCCAGTTCCTTGGACAGGATACATAGAGGCGTTATCTTTGCAGCGGTGCGCCTTGTGTATGGTTACAAGCTAGACTTATTATCGACAATGACCTGTAGGCTGAATGCAGGTCTCCAGAATTTTGTAACCAACATGTTGTCTGATCAGAGGATGATGACTGAAGAATTCCCAAGGATAGAGATGCCATTCACATATTTATATGGTTGGCTTCTCCTTCATCATGATGGTCTGATACCTCCAGGGGCAGGAGGGAGTAGCAGTCTTTTTCTGGAGAGGTACTCTGGAGAGACATTCTGGAAGGTTCACACCCTTCTAGAATACAGAAATGTCTTGAATCGGGCGTCACATTGGTCTATCCAATGTGTCCCTCCACCATTGGGCTATGAGAGCATGCCCTTAAATATGATGGACGGAGATATGGGAAACAGGCTAGATGATATAGCCTTCCAATGGTTGCAGAGAATCAGGCCGTCTCATCTAGTATACCGTCATGAAGAGATGACATATCTGGAGCCATATTTACCAAGCCGATTTGCTAGACAATTCGGATATGACCAGCTCCACGTTGGGAACGCCACCACTTGCTTATCTGCTCGTGGAGGGCTTGTCGACGGAGCTCGAGCTTGGAGATATTTTGCGGCTAGGGATACAAAAGTTGTATTCTCTATGCCTAATCCTTTATCTAGCTCGGGGCCAAAGATGCTTTATACATATGCTCGCTTTTATGTGTCGTCGAGCACTTTCAGGCCGAGTTTCAATCTGAAAACCTTTGTTGCGGAGGATGAATCGAAGAGGTCAAAGAAAAAGACTATTATTCAACATTTTTCTCCGGAACCCGAAGATGAGATAACGGAGATTGAACCTCTATATGAATTATTTCAGGAGGGAAATTTCCCTGATGAAGTTCTTCCACCTATATTTGTGTCTCTTTCTAAGAGGAAGAGAAGCGATGAATCTGAGACCGTCTCCAAGAGGAGTACTAAGTCTCCAACATCTAAGAAGAAGAAGAAGAAAGGGGTCTCAGTGACTGCTACTTCATCTTTAGGTGGCATCTCAGTTGATGAAGACGATGCCGCCGATAAAGACGAAGAGACCGATGAAGACGACGCTCCTTTGATAAGGAGGTCGAGAGGCAAATATGTCAAGAAGTCTGTCAGCAAAATGAAAGGCAATAAACTCCTAGAAACACTTATGAGTGGAGGAGTTTTGCCGGAAATCAATGAAGCGGCTTCTACTGAGAAGACAGAGTCTGATGATGTTCACCTACCGGCAGCTTCAACTGAACAGACTGAAGTAGAATCTGTTCAAGCTCAAGAAATAAATGCTCCGACCACAAGTGGAGTAATTATTGAACCCTCAGAGACGAGGATGATCCCATTTGAGCATGGGGCAGAGGGCGTCATTCAGGCACTGGATGACCAAATTGATTATTCTGAAGAAGAACCTGCCCCAGCAAAAGTTACAGAACAGCCGGAAGTCCTTGAGACTCATGTTGAAGAAGACATTTCTTCGGCCAAAGAAGATGAAGACGTGCAAACGTCCGAGCTACTAGTTGCTGATGATTTGTTGAAAAATGTTTATCAAGACATCATTCTTCGAACCGATATTCCAGAGAGGACTGAACCGGCGGCAGTCAACACTGAGCTTGCTATCGTCGTTGTCCCTGAGACTCATGAAGATGTGAATATCATTGACTCCGAATCAGAAGCTCGTCCTGAAGATGAAGAAGAAGAAGCTGAAGGAGGAGAAGACTGGTATGCTGGCAATTCTACTCCTTATGATGAGGATAAAGTCAGGGGGAACAAGATGGAGCTTAGCCCCGAACCTGCTCAATCTCCAGATAATGCTCCAGTACCCAGTAATTCTGGAGCTGGAAGCAGCCATATGAAGCAAGTGTCGGACATTATCATGGACCGACTACGAGAAGATGCCAGACTCCCTTCACATATCGAATATGAACCTCAACCTGGTAGAATTTTATTTCAAATTCTGTTTCTGCTGCTTATTTTTCTTTATATACTGATTATTATTTTTTTCTTTCTTTGACTGTAGGAACTGCTGCAGCAATGAGTTCGACTCATGCTCCGCTTATCCAGGCTGATGCTGATGAAGGGAGTTCACACGTGCCAACTTCTCCAGTCGCACACACTTCTGTTCCCAGGATAGAGAACATTCAGGCTTCTTCTTCAATGATGACGGCGACTCCTGGATTTGAGACTGGGCTAGCAAGAACTCTGGGAATGTATTCAGAGATTATTTACTCATATCTAGATACATATTCTAGACGTTTCTTGAAGGATGATGCTATGCCATTTTCTGATCTTCGAACTATGGTTAAGTTCCCACTCATGGCACTGCGTCATGCTGGTTGTGAATCTCAGTGCATCTTCTTCGAACATCTCCTGGATGAGTTAGAAGCAACTATCCAAAAATATTGGGAGACTAAGAAGGAAGACCTTCGATCTTTAACTGCAACTGAGATTAGTCAACTAGAGCATGAAGCACAGTCCCAACAAGCAGCTCTTGAAGCATTTCTTGCCTCTTCTACTGAGAAATTAGTAGAAAAGGGCGAAGAAATATTAGCTACTCGTCAAAGAGTAGAGCTTCTGATGAAGGATAAAGCATCCAAGACTGAAGAGCTGAAGAAATTGAAAGAGGAATTGGCTCGACTTCAAGAGCGAATTGCTGTCATGGAAATAGAGCAAGCTGAGGTGGCTGCTGCTTATATCTCTGAAACCGAACGCTGTGAAATTCTTCAGAAGGAACGAGAACAGATACAGGCGGAACAGATTGAAGAAGTCAACCGTCGTCAGTCTGCTATCATTATTTTTGATGAACAAAATGTTACAATTGAAGCGGCGGAAAGAGTTCGAAAAACTCATGAAGAGAAACTGAATGCTGTTCTAGATCGTATCAGGGAGCTGATAACTCCAAATAAATGAATCTTTTTCATTTTCACTTTCACTTGTATTCCATGTTTTGATTATAAAATGAAAGCAAATGAAAATTCTTGATCTAATTTTTGGTTTTGATGTTTTGGTATGATAGATTCATAGAAAATATGTTCAGAGGTAAATAATACATGACACATTTCAATAGAATAGAATATACAAATGAACTTTGTAATTCTATCAGATGATATTAAACCAGAGATGATCTTAGTTTAATACTGATTAGAAAAAATAGAATTCAGACATAAAAATATCTTTGAATTCAATTTTTCATGATCTTTGGACTTGAGAATCAAAAGACTAGATATCATTTTCATAAATATGATACTGAGATAGAAAATTCAGAGGTAATATGGACATGATTTTCTAAATATCAAATTTGCTAAGAAAATAATACAATATAGAATATCTATTTCCACTGGGGATAACAGATATCGAAATGATCGGATGACTATAAATGAATGGATGAACCGTCAGGTGATAATGAACGGGTGAACCGTCGGGTGGTAATAAATGAACGGATAAACCGTTGGATGAATGTATCACTTTATTATTTGAAAGACTTTCACTAATAAATATTGGTTTGGGAGATCCCTCTTCACCAACATCTATTTGAACAAGTTTATCTTCAGTTGGAGGTTCTTTTTGCTCGAATCGGAACTCCCATTGATTATCTAACCTTTGGGCCCATTGTTCTGATTCAGGTGAGATTTCAAACTCATCTTCGTCCTCCTCACTTTCTTCAGAACGGTCAATGGAGACCATGTTGGAAGACAGAATGTTGCAGTAGAAATCACCGATACTCGTATCGGAATCCCAAGAGGTAGTACTAGAAGAATCAGATCTCTTATCTTCGTCAGATTCGGGATCTTCATGAATAATATTGATAAAAGGAGTAGGAGCAGTATAGCCCAATCCACATTTCGTCCTCCCATATTTCAGAGGAGGAATCCGGATAGGCATTTTTCTTCCTTTTCTACTGTTGAGGCCAGTTCTGAAGTCATAGCCCATATTTTTAATAATGTCTTTGGATTGCTGACTATAACGACGTAGTTGTAATCTTCCAGTATCATCGTTTTTGTCCTCATCTTCGAAATCAGAAGGATTTTGGGGCCCTTTGTAGAAGAATATTGGAATGTCTCCTGGCTTTCTGCTGGGAACTAGAAAGTATGAAGATTGTACTGATTCTAAGGATACATCTGTATGAACAGTCTGTACAACTCCTATGGTTATTGTGCTCAAGTCATCTAACAAATGTAAATAACTATGAACATAATTATACACATCAATATACTGCAAAGATGGAGGCTTTTTATTAAATTTAAAAGCAGCAGTATTTACACTAGGAGAAGGCCGAGCCTTAGAGATCTTAGCCAAATCAATGACAAAAGGGGGAGAAGAATAACGAGAAGAAGCTTTGTTTCGATTAAGATCGATAATAAATGGCTCAGAAGAGGTGAGCTTCCTTGAAACTTGAGATGGAAGATTAGTTCGCCCTCCAACTGGGATTAGCAGAGTATCCTATTTTATATGTGAAGATACAGGAACTGTAGTATGTCCACTGACAGGAATGATCAGTGTATCTTGAGTAGACGACTGAGGTAATGGAGAAATCCGTCCACTCACTGGAATGATGAAAGAACCTTCTCCGGAGGGTTTGGGAGATTGTTGCTGAGTATTTCGACCTTTAACAGGGATTATTAAAGTCTCACTCTGTGAATCTTCTTTCTCCATAGCTTGTATCACCCTTGTATACTCTTCTTTGTACATTCGGAAATCATTGAAATAGGCTTCAACCCCATGGAAGGGATTTATATTAGCGACTTCTTTTTGTACTCTTCCATTGCTATCAATGTATTTAAAACACTGATGAAGAGTAGAAGGCACCACATTATTTTCATGAAGAAAGGGCCTCCCTAAAAGAAGATTGTAAGATCCCACGATTTTGATCACATAGAAAGTGACTTTGGATCTGAAATCGCCTATTTGAAGTTTCAGATGAATCTTCCCCAAAGGCTCACTTCGGCTTTGATTGAATCCCAGGATAGTGGTAACCGTCTTGGAAAGCTTGTGAAGAGGGATTTTTAGTTCATCCAACAGATTCTTTGGCATTATGCTTATAGCAGACCCTGGATCAATGAGGATACGATCTATCTTCATTGTATCGATATAACCGGTGTAGTAGAGAGGCCGATCATGTCGATTATCTTCCAGTAGCATGTCATCTTGTGTAAAGGTGATATTTGGGATAATCTCCAACACACTGTTGCAATGTAAGCAAGTGGTAGGTTCTGCATCTGGCTTCTTTAACTGTGTAAGACAAGAGTCAGCTTGAAAAAGTGCTTCACTTAACGTCTCCCGAGTCTCTTTGGAGAGACGTAGAAGTTCAAAGAGGGACATTCTAGCTGGAGTATTAGCAAGTTGAGCTAAAATGTCGAAGTTATAAGGCTTCTGAAGCCCAAGAGGAGAAGACTTCTTGATTGGCTTATCAAATCGAGCCTGTTGTTTGCCTTTCTCAAGAGCTGTAGGCTTGGAAGGAGCAGGTTCAACTGGTGCAGTGGAAGGAATAGGTGCAGTGGATGATTCTTCTTCAAGAGGAACATTAGGAGCATCTTTATCAGTAGGAGGGATATCAGGAGTATCCTCAGGATTCTTGGAACAATCCTTTAAATAAGATTTCCCTGTTCGAGTAGCACCAGCAAGTGCTTCTTCTTTATCTTTTGGCTCTGTGTCAGAAGTAGACCCAAGAGAAGTCATATGACATGACTTAATCTTTCCAGCCTTCTTGGACTTTCGAGAAGTAGTCTTTTGAAGAAGAGGAGATTCAAAATCTGCCACTAGATCAGGATGTGTCCACATGATTTCTCCTGTTTCCATAGTAACTGGCACCAATCCTTCATATTGTGGAGGAAGAAGATTCACTATGTCAAGAGTTGCCTTGGGAATAGGAATGATCCCACTTTCAAGGAGTTGAGGAGGAAAATCTCCAAATTGCATAGAGATGACGTTGGAAGTGACGGTTTTCTCTTTTGGAGTAAGAGAGATAGCTCCAGATTTAATCATTTCTTGGATCTTTTCTTTCAGTACATAACATGTACGAATTGTATGACCCAGCATTCTGTGGTATGGACAGTATTTAGGATGATCCGTCTTCCCAGCTTCATCAGGTTTCTTGATTTCAGGTAATTGTATTTTATTACCTTTCAGCAGACATTCAAAGATACCAAGGACATCATCGTCATCAAAAGAGTATTCTTCTTTAGGACGAGGTGCTCTTGGTTGTTGAGTTGTAGAGGTAGGAGAAGTTTGAGCATTTGATGCATCTTTGCTCTGAAGATTAACTTCAAGGGTTTCTTTTCCCTTGCGAGCATTAGATTTAGCATTATTGTTAGTACCTTGACCTGTTTCTTTGGGAGTCATCTGCACTCCTAAACCTTTAAAGGTTTTAGCACTAATTTCTGCGGCCTTGGCACTAACTATGAAGGAAGGCCAGTCTTGAAATTGAGTAGATCCTGTCCACATGCTGATGATGGGTAACAAGTTTGATTTGCATGTGTCGATGGTGACAGCATCAGGAGTTCCAAGAGGCATCTTCAGAGCTTCTCTTCGAAACCGTTCAATAAAATCCTCTGTAGTTTCATTATTTTTCTGCTTGATTCTAATAAGAGCAGACATAGTCATGTCATTGAGCCCTTCATAGAACCGTTCAAGAAACATTTGTTTGAAACCGACAAATGAGATAATACACCCGTCTGGGAGACTTCTATACCATTCATAAGCCGTTCCCTTGAGACATCCAACAAACACCCGAGTAAGGTGGGCGTCACTTGGTTGCAGTTGGTCAGTCATCACTTCAAAGTGATTAATAAACTGACTTGGAGAAGTGGTTCCATCATAGAAGGAGATAGTAGGAGGCTTGTATTTAGGAGGATACGATACTTGCTTCCATTCTATCGGATAAGGTTGTTTGATGCCTAACCTTTGTAAACCATCTTTTTGTCTAAATGCCTCGAATTGAGTTTTGAGATTCTTCAATTCTTCAGAGACAATTCCGGAAGATTGTGGAGTTGTAGCTTGTAGAGAATAGTTGGGAGGAGGAACAACATTATAAGCACTACCCCCAGCTCCAGAGAGACTAGGATTTGGTTGAGCTGGTCCAGGAGTATTGGATTGTACTGCTGGAGGAACTTGTACTGGACTTACAATAGTGTCAATTGGTATGGCGTCTGGTACAGTCTGTCAATTTTGTATTTGAGTTGCCACGAGTTCATACATCGACTTCATAGTATCAGCCATGGATTTCATTTGCTGTTCCAAGGAAGCAATTCTTTGTTCTTGAGGAGTCAAGGAAGAAGAAGGTTCATCATTATTCCCATCAACTATATAAGTCGTGACTGTACGAGGGATTATTGATGAACTGGTGGATGTTGTATGTTCTGAATCATTGCTTTGTGCATCAAAGTCAATTATAGGAGAACTACCCCCAGTAGGAAGAGGTAGGAAGTTAGATTCTCCGAGAAATTCAGAATCATCTTCAGAAATCAAAGTCCTTTGACTAGAAGCCAGGACTCTTGCTCTCGTGCCTTTATATACTCCATCTGGACTATCATCTCTACCCCCAGTATTCCGAGAGGTCATGTTGACAGAAGCAAACAAAGGCTCATCTTTATCAGGCATAGGTTCACATTGAATCCGATTGAAGACAGATTGTCGTTTTGTTTGACATCTGCATTGCATTGTGACTCTCGGCTGGAAGTCACATTCATGATCAACATAGTCCTGAACCATTGATTGACATCTGCATTGAATTATGACTCTTGGCTGGAAGTCACATTCAGCATGATCCATTGCCATAGAATTATTCCTTCTCTTCTGTTGAAAGTGTTCTCGTAAATCTGTCTGTGACGACTGAGGTACATCAGAGAACAATCTTTGTGTATTTTTAGGAATATATCTCTGGTTCTTGGATTTTGATGGCTCTTGATTATATAGGGAGTGATTAATATGAGCCACATAATTTCTAGCATACTCTGCATCCGGATCTTTTATCTTCATTTCCGATTGGTGTAGTTTCTTAACACCAGAAGTGCTTCCCAAACGGGTTTGATTAAGTTTTGTTCTTAGATCAGTTGGAGGTAACACATTGGTTTTTGAAACTTGGAGTTTTCCTTCCATTGATCTGGATATTTACAGAGAAGGAAGAGTTGAACCATCCCCTTGATTAGGAGTTGGTAACAGACCCTCTTTTATAGACAGATTCTGTGTCCCATTCGAAGAAGTCGTAGAAGAAGACATTAAGGAATGTTTCTTCTTAGACTTATTCAAGTTTGGAGACATAGAATGTCCAGAAGGAAGAGTAGTCAAAAGACCATCTCCTTTTCTTTGACTAACAAAATTGTCAGTCAAAGCTGTTCCTGAAGTAAAGACTACAGGAGCAGAAGAAACAACTAAAGAGTTATTTCTTTTCGAAGGAACTTTGTGTGGAAGACCACCCCCAGTTCTAGTAGAACTTGGCAAAGAAGAAGAGATAGCTAAAGAGCTATTCTTCTTAGATGAAATACAAGCTGAAACAGGCTTGGTTAAAGAACCAGTGCTGTTAGCGTGACTTTTGATTTTAGAATTACACGCTGGAACAGATTTGGCTAAGGAGCCAGTACTGTCAGCGTGACTTTTAGGATTGAGATTACACGCTGGAACAGGTTTGGCTAAGGAGCCAGTACTGTCAGCGTGATTTTTGAATGTGAGATTGCACGCTGGAACAGATTTGACTAAAGAGCCAGTACTGTCAGCGTGACCTTTGAATGTGAGATTGCACGCTGGAACAGGTTTGGCTAAAGAGCCAGCACTGTCAGCGTGACTTTTGACTTTGAGATTGCACGTTGGAACAGGTTTGGCTAAAGAGCCAGTACTGTCAGCGTGACTTTTGACTGCTGTCTTCTTTGAGCGCACAAGAGTGTGCATGCTTGCAGTAGAGTCTTTACTAGTGTTAGGAGTAGACACTGTGGCAGAGACTTCACCATTGGCTACCAATTGATTCTTAGGGACATAGACAGAGCGTCCCTTCGACTTGGCAGTGGTGATGGAGGCTGAAGTGGGCTTGCCACCCTTAGCCCGCTGCATTTCTTCGTAGGCGAGTTGATCGAATTGGATCGATATCACCTTCTTCGTCGAGCCGACTGACGAAGTGTCGCATTGAGTTGTTGCCATCTCAGAAGAGGAGATGGTTTTCCCCAACAGAGTCGCCAATTTGTTTTCCATAAATAAATTCACTTTATTTATTGTGTTTCTGGGAAAATTACAACTGCATGAATCCGATCTAGAAGACGATCGCTTTATCCCTTGGACTATGCGAAGAAGAAAAGCTCTCAAAATTTTGACAGTAAGTTAGATAACTATGTATCTGTACAATGAATGAGAAAAAGAACTCTATTTATAGAGTCAAAAATAACTGAAAGGATAACTGTCTTCATAACCTGTGCCTAGTTGAAAATCACGCAGGATCTAACATACGCAAGGTTGTGAGCAGTTACTGGACGTGGCCTGTAACTGTTGGACACATGGCAATCATGCATGAGTCGTGTGCAAGTTACAGGACACGCAGGCAAGAGATCAGTGGCATGGCTGCCACGTACTCCAATTTGATAAAATCCACGCAGACTTGTTGAAGACGAAATCCACGCAGACTTGGGTCAGAAAGCTTCAAAATCCACACAAACTTGGGACAAGAAACTTCAGAATCCATGCAGACTTGGGGCAAAAAGCTTCAAAATCCACGCAGACTTGGGGCAGAAAGCTTCAAATTCCACGCAGATGTGGGACAAGAAACTTCAGAATCCACGCAAACTTGAGACAGAAAGCTCAAAATACACGCAGACATGAGGAAGGAACATATAAGTTCAAAATACACGCAGACTTGAGCCAGAAGGCTCAAAATATACGCAATATTGAGGCAGAACTGCAAGCTATCTTAATTCAATTTGCCTCGATTGACACAAAATCTCTGACAGTGATTGCTTTTGTCAGTCGCATTAAATGACAAGAAGCTCTTTTGGTACGCCAACTTGGTGAAGGCTGAGTCTTGCTGAAGAAGATTTCAAAAGTCACGCAATAGTCGGCTGTGATCTCTCGAGTTTCGTGCATACGTGGCATACGAGAAGACATTCTTCGACTGTCGTGCTATCAGTCATAATGACACTCTGACAAAATGATGAGCTGTCTCCCAGCGTGATTTTTTTTAAACATTGTCCTGATCAACTCAGCGTGACTTTCATTTTTAAGGCCTACAATGGGTCACACCTGTGAGTCCACACTAGGGACGAGGGTGATGCTAGCTTGCGAGTCCAAACTAGGGACGAGGGCTAGTAGTTGTTCAAACCTGCGAGTCCACACTAGGGGCGAGGGTTTGAGTATTCGATTGGTTGTCCATTGACATCGTGATATCGTGTTCTCTTGTTCTTCTCCAGCAGTTCGCTTAGGCGTAGAGGTTCATCCAGTCGTGTATAGTCGTATTTTCGTACGGATTGGTCTTTCTCGTTTATTTCCTGTATTTTTTTTATTGCATGATAAACTGCTAGATAGGCATGTTTTTATGTATCTTGCTATGTCCCCTGAGGACCTGATGATCTCTTCAGGTTAGTTATTGCGTGTAGTTAGTTAGCAGCTCTGGATGGCAGACGTGATGATACGCTTGCGGGATTCAGGTATTCGTTATTGTGTTTATTATCCTCTCGTGCTTTCCTTCACTATCATGAGATATCCTGTTTCTTGATTCAGTTTAGACTCTTGTTATTTTTCTTTAGAGTCTTATCGGACATGCATGCTAGTGGGCTGCAGACCATGACCCATACTTGTTTATTCTTGTTTTATATATTTCCTGTGGATTGAGATATAGTTTAGATTAGCCATGATACCATGACCTTGACAGCTTATACGTACCCGAGTCAGGCTGGAGTCCGCTCGATACGTAGCTGGCTTGCTCACGAGCTCGCGTCCGAAAACCGGGTGTGGGTCGTGACAGCCCCCACGGCGGCTTGCACCATCCCGGGAACTGCTGCATCCTCAGCTTCCCTTCCAACATATTCTGGAGATACTAAAATCTCTACAAGAACGACATCATCCGGATTCTCCTCCACGGGAGAGATCACAATCGGTGGAATGCGCTCTTCAGAGGAGCCCGCCACCTCCTTTGGTCTGCTAGCACCCGATTTTGGAGTTCGGGGTCTCCTTTTCAGCGGCTCCTACAAAAAGAAATCATATGTTACAAAAATGGTGGAACTAACCAGACTATGTGGGACATCCTTACCTCTGCAGAAGCTGAGTCTGTTGACACTGTCGGTGACATTGCCTTATTCTGTCTCTTCGGCGCGGACGAACCAGCCTCCGTATCAGCACGTCTCTTCGGCTGATCGGCCGAGGGCTCTGCCTGACCCCCCGTGGATACGGCAGGAGTACCTCGATAACCCGCCTCTGGAGGGCGATACGACCGAGCCTTCGCCAACAGGTTCCCAGTCGCCTATAACTAAGTGCGACAATGAAACTGGTCTCCCTATCATATCGAAGGGACACGACGTTAATCGTACAGTAAAATTTGGCGGCCGAAAAAAGAATCGGCGGCCGCGGATTCTGAACTGGCAGCGTAAAGCGAGCTCCAGTGCATCCGACATTGTAGTAATGCCAAGCTCGTGCACCGTCCAGCAAACTTCCAGTATACCCCAGGTTAATATTGTGGTTCTCCAACATCAACTGAGCATAGCCAAATTGTCGTACAAAATGGCTCGGCAAATATGGTTCCAGGTAACACTGGTTCCTATTCCAGTACACCAGATGGGACGGCCGGATGCTTTACAACCAGCGAAATCCCCATGGAGGCAGGATTATTGCATCTTCACCCGAATCTGTTAAGTCTTCGTTGGCCTCAAAGCCCAAAAAGACGGGACCAACCTTGGTCATCTCCCACCCCTGAAGGTGGGATAAAACTTTCCTACAAACAGGAACACCAGTATGCAACCAGTTCCTCTGGTGGAAACGGTGGAGGAATGCGTCTCCGGCCCTGTGGTCTTCTTCTGGGCCCGGGCTCATCACGTTGGGATGGTGCAAAATTAACCACCCCATCAAATAATGAAACGGCAGTTCGGCACGGGGAAAGTTGTCATTCCTACCTCGTTCATGAACGATATTTCCCATAAATTCTCGTAAATCTTGCAGCAGGTTACACACCATTGCGGGGAGTAGAGCCAGGCGACAGCCAAAAACTAACTTCACAGCTGGCAGGATTAGGTTCTAGGTCACCCTCTCCATAGAGCCTGACCCGCCTGAAAAGACATAATCCCGGAGCCAAATCATCAGATGAGCAGCCAACACTGCTTTGGACGACATCCGATGAGTAAGGTGCCCGAAACAGCTATAGGAGCGTTCGTCCGACTGCCGGTCCTCGTTTTCTTGGGGACTCTTCTCACTTAGCCTGTTTATTTCAGAGAGCATCGCGGTACTGAAAAGCGCTGGCAGAGTTGTAAACTGAGAGGGATTCTCCTTATCTTGCTCAAAGACATAATCTCTCCAAGCAGTCACATGAGGCTGTGACCCTCCCTTATCCCTCTTCTGCATATAATAATGATGACTCGCCACTTCCTTGAAGACGGCCATCATCTCCTCTGCTTTATCCCCCAGGACTTGGAACTCCTCATTGGTCGGGAAGTATTCCTCATAAGGTTCTGATCCCCAAGGGAGCCTTGACACCTCGTACATTTCATGAAGTACGAATCCCAGCTCCCCCACCGGAGTGAAGAAAGTCCCGGTCTGGGTATTAAACATCTCCAGGAGCGTGAGGAACATATGCCTTTTGATTTCAACGCCCGCCTGGGTAGCACGAATAGCGGCAGTCAGCCCAATCTCTCAGAGTTCGGTTCAAAACTGCATCAGAACCCAGAGTGTCAGCTTTTCCCACTTGGAAACATAGTGACACCAACCCTCTACCCAAAATTCACCTTTCGGGTACGATCGCTTCAACGACAGCATACGATTTACAAAAGTTGAAGCGCCGAAAGCAAATGTGTTGGTAGGGACATCACTGTAAATGCTCCCAGGAGCAGAGTCTGCCAGGTAAAAGAAGGCCCAGCCCGCGTGGCGGCCAAAGTATCCCTCTGATTGGAGGTAGCGTCGATCTTGATGGTGCCTGCCACCGCTCCCCCCTGAGACGGGGTTAGCTCGCAAGACATCCTCCTCTTGGAAGCAAGGCGACAGAAAGCCGTCAAAGGCCATTGCCACTCAAGTTGCTTAACTGTCATGTGCACCCCTCTTGCTGTAAAGAACCAATCTTCCTTGATCTTTAACACCTTTGCTTCTGTAGAAGTAAGGCGGTCCCCAAACAAGAACTCAGCCTTCAAGAAAGTCATGCTATCAGAAATGGCAGATTTCAAAACGCCACGCTCCATCATCCGTTGGAGGAACCCTTGCTGTTGTTCCCAGATTTGGGTCATTCTCTCGGGAGGCTGATCCAGCATAATGGAAGCTTGGGCAGGGTTTATCACCTCCTCGTTATAATCTACTCCCATCTGACAGAGGGCAGCGTCCAGAAGCACTTCATTCAAGAGCGGGACAGTCATCAACACTGGTGGTCAGCAAAAGAAGACAAAGATTTAGATATGTTAGAAACAGCAAAAGAATCTGAGCCACGTTCTCATCAGAAGTGCATACCCTGAACCAAGGCTCAGGCGCATCTGAAAAGAAGCTTCGGCGCATCATCAGGGTCTAAACCCATGCACGTCAGCAGTGAAGCTTCGGCGCATCATTAGGGTCTAAACCCTTGCGCGTCAGCAGTAAAGCTTCGGCGCATCATCAGGGTCTAAACCCATGCGCGTCAGCAGTGAAGCTTCGGCGCATCATCAGGGTCTAAACCCATGCGCGTCAGCAGTGAAGCTTCGGCGCACCAACAGGGTCTAAACCTATGCGCGTCAGCAGTAGAAGCTTCGGTGCATCATCAGGGCCTAAACCCATGCACGTCGGCGGAAAAGCTTCAGCGCATCATCAGGACTCAAGGTCCATGCGCGTCGGCGTATATGAGGTACAGAAAGGCACGGTAGAGAATGATGAAACCCACCAATCACAGTCGGCCGAACGTCGACGGGCGTCCGGGGGACATCATCCACATCAGCCTCCATAGGTTCTTTCCCTTTGCCTCGTCCTCGGCCAGCACCACCGCGAGGAGTCTTGGGAGCCATTTTATGAAAGAAGAAGTTAGGGTTTTTCGAAGGAAGAACTCTAGAGAAGAAGAAAGCAAAGAGGAGAAGAACCCTCTCTCTCCATCAGACGCCAATTTATAGGCTTGGGTATACGCAGAAACCGATAAAGAGTGACGTCAGCCACCGCTTGGGGTTCTGCGAAATGATAACTGCAAATAAATCCAAAAAGATCATCATTAATCTTGTTTGATTATTTCGAAGCGTTATCATTTGCATTAACTGAGAGGAGCATGCGCCCCATCACCAATGCGCGGAGCAATCCTGCGCCCGAACAGTCATGCGCCCCGTTGAAGACACCACCATGCTTCTTATTCAAAGTATTCCAAAACTTGACAAAAAGTTTTGAAAACTTTGAAGGGGGTCTTGTAGAAACATGGAATTTCAGGGCGCATCTATGTGCCAGAATTCTTATGCGCTCAAATACTACGCAGAACATGCGCCAGGGAACTCAAACGAAGTACTTGGCACAGCAAGATAGCAAAAGTATAGACATCAAAAGGATTTTTATTTCACATAAAAGTCTATTACATGTCTAAAAAAGGCTTTACATAGGAAAATTTCTACAAAAAGAAAGATCCTAAGACTACAGCTAGGCGCAGTGAACTGCCATGCGCCCCCTACCAGGCGCATCGTCAGTCAGGAGCATCACTTCAGCGTCTCAGTCAGGCGTGTCTCTTCAGCGTCTTAGTCAGGTGCAGCCTTCAGCATTTCAGTCAGGCGCATCTTTTCAGCGTCTCAGTTATGCGCATCATGAAGTCTCAGCATATGCGCCTTACTTCGACCCGATCAAATGCTTCGACTAATAAAGCATTTATTGAGCAGAACAAGGGTGGGGGACCAACCACACCCTAGCTGAAGGAAGAGCTCTCCAAAGCCCAAGGAAGAGGAGAGCACCGCAATCGATTCGTGGCTAAAGGAGCAGCTTTCAACACAACCAGAATGGATAACACCCACTCTGGCAGAAGAAAGAGCCTCCAAAGTCGGGAGCGTCACCATTCCGGTCTGCGGCTCTTCCAGCATAACGGAGACAGGGCTCGAGCATCCCGATCTTTGATGCAACTGGCACCTTCCGCCTGCCTCAGAAGCCCTCGACTTGGACTTTTGGATGTAACAGTCACCTTCGAGTGCATGAGCGAAGACAAGTCGTCGCATCTTCACCTCGGGAGCATCTCGTCAACAGAATATGCTCGAGCAAACAAGTTCATTCGGGAAGACGTGAGAGAACGAGAAGCAAACTCTCTCCTTGGCACTATTTATAGGTCGGGCAAATCAAACCCATGCGCCAAGTGGCGGGCTCTCCTAATCCCGTGCAATGAATTTGTATTTATGGTGATGAACCTGACGCTTCAAATTCAGCCAAGTCAAAACGGATATTTAAAGCACTTAAAGAACACAAAAGTCGGACCAATAGAGGCACGTCATGCAAAAGATGTGCCGATCATACACCGGGCATCGCACAGACACGCCCGTCAGTTCCAAGCGCCCTATAGTGATGCGCCCAACAAAGCACAGATCCATACGTCCTAATCAACATGGACCCATGCGCCCATTTCGGCTCGTCACCCATCAAGAAATTAATGCTCAAGTGACAGAGTTGGCAGCACGTCCCCCGAGGACTGGACAGTTAACAGCTTTTTCAGAAGACGAAGCGTCGCTGACATCAGCATCATCATTACTTTCCTACGACGGTTACGACCCACGTGGCCGACCAACCACTCGTATGCGCCTCAGCAGCCATGTACCTGAAGACTCGTATGTGCCTCAAAAGTCGTACGCCTCGACCGGTTCGTGACTCCTGAAGGTTGTGAGCCAAAGTCTTCTCATGCGCCCAATCCCAGGCCATCCTACCAGATCACTCTCTACCAAATCCGAGATCTTTGAGCCATGGGCATGCGCCACGTGTCCTTTGACTCAATTCAGCCTATGAAGGGGTGCTAATCACCCAAGATCTCAGCAACTGAAAGATTCTCTTCCCTGCTACGTGCCAACCCACAAAAGCATCATGAAGGATTCAACCCACAAATGATGGTGCATCATCCATGCGCCTCCCGCAGTTTCAACCACGTGGCGTCCCCACGTATAGGCGCATCCTACATATGCGCGCATGAGCAGCCAGCCTGTAAACTATAAATAGAGGGATCATTTCCTTCTTCCAGAGAGAGACCACGTAATATACATACGTACACAGACAGAAAAAGGCATCAGAGTTATCATCCACAAAGATCGGAAGAGACACTGAACGTCTTCTTTCCATCTGCAAACTCCAGCACCCAGAGCAACTCAGACCTTCAGAGAACCGAGAACCGTCGTCAAATCGTCAACGGAGTCAACGTATTACCACTCGCTCCATCGACACAGGGACCCAGATAAACAAAAGTGTTCTTCTAGGACTACATCTAAGTCCTACATTATAACACTGTTCTGTTTGTAATTGAAATTGCAATAAAAAGATTTTAATGGCAAACAGTTAGTACTGTTACCTGTAGTCAAATAGCCTCTGATTTCTTACTACAAACTGCTACCAAGCAGTGTGCACAACCCCTCATCCCAATCTACTGTCCTATGGTTATAAAGACATGTAATCCCTCTTCCTTACTACACTCTATCTTAATACATGCCATCCTCTAAACAAATATACCCTCATGTCTTTATATATACATATACACAATATATATATGTATGACACACACACACTTATCTAACCTATGCTTCTGTTATCTAAAAAAAGAGAAACAATCAACCCACTATCATGTGGATAGTCCATACACACACAATGATTCTTCCTTCTACCTACTATTTTAACAGGAACACACGCATACATGATTATATATATATATAGGTATATCTATATATCTATATAGAGACGCACACACATGGATAAAAAATAGCAAAAGTTTTTAAAAGAAGAGAAGAGGAAATCCAGAGCCAGAACAAGCCCCCTCTCAACTGTCACCTACATATATAGACACTCATTCACCCTATAAACATATACATGTATTCATACATATAAATATATATGTTTTACCTTTATATATAAACATTTAGAACATGAATATGCCTATCCTAATAAGCAACCAAGCTATACATAGGTACAAAACTATAAATCAACACTAAAATGGCCAATTTGTCATTTTGACAAACATTTGGTGTACCATCCTCAGATTTTCCAAAATTGACACTAAAAATCTATATACTTATACCAAAATGATGGTTATAGCCTTGCTCTTCTCCCTCTGGGTACCCCTAGTCCATGGGTGTGTTCCTACTTGTGTCATAAATAAAATAGAGTCTTAAACTAAGAGAAATGTCATCTGTTTTACCTATTGGAAGATGGATTCCCAATGTATAGCACCAAGGGGACACAAGAAAGTAGATGGATACCTTATTCCAGTAAGCTCCGCACCAAGCTTCCTTTCTCAAGTACTCCCTCAGCAATGTCAAGCTTCTAGCTTCCTTGGAATGAAAGGGGCGAGGTTTGGAATGGTGTGCTAGGGTTTTCTTTCTAGGTTGGGATGAAATGATTGAACTAAAGGGCTATTCATGAAGGGCTTATATAGAGTTTCATCAGGGTTAGAGTTTGGTTGTATGAATAGCTAAGATGACTTATAGGCCTTTCCCCTTTGTCATGAATAGAATCTTTAATATTCTCTCCATAACTAAGGTAGTAACTAACTAAGTTGTCTAATCATGGCTATTCTAATTAATTAAGCCTATTGGTCAAGTCAAGTTAAATGGGATCCACCAAGTCTAATGAATAGGCTAGTCTACTAATAAATATGACCATCATATTTAATAAAAAATATACACAAATTAGATTATTGTAAAATGACAAAAATATCCTTATTCTGGAAATATGGTAGTGGCAATTTTAACCCTCTTAGAAAAAATTTGTCCTCGAAATTTAAGTTGGTTGTACTCTTCTCTAGGTCAAGCCCCCAACAATCGTAGTCCAAGAAATCCTATTAAATAATACACATCATGATGGTCCTACTGGTCGTGATATCATAGTCTTAATCAGGGTCACTACAATATCTATCTCAGCACAAAAAAAAAAACAATTTAAGAGGTAATATTGAATCACTCAACAATATGAAAAAAAACCCAAAAAAAGAACAGAAAGACAAACCTGCTAACCCATCACTCGTAGCATCGGCCTGCTCGACCATCAACGCAAAGGCCCTGCCCCGTTGGGGTATCTCCTTTTGGTAGTGCTGGGCATGATACAGTACCACAGGTAGCCTAGCTTCATATCTTTGGCCTTGCGCTCCACCAATTGGGGTTGCAGTAGGGCAATCCCTCATCTAGTGCACAGTTGACCCACAAAACAAATACACCTTCAATCTTTTCCTACATACATCCAAAGAATGACCAGGTATCTTGCAATAGTTGCAAAGGAAATCCTGATCTCCCTGCTTATGGGGCTATTACTGAACCGGAGCATCAGCTTGCTAATGGCACTTCTTCTGAACATGGGGACACTTAGCCGGTCCCGTACTGGTACCAGCACCCATGGCATCGCTGGCCCTCTTGTGCCTGAGGTCCAAGTCCTCTTCAGCAATATGGACATCCATCAGAATATCCTCGAAGGTCGCTGTACGACGCCTAAAAGTACGCAATCTGGCCTCGTTATTCAAGCACCTCCTGAACTTCCTGGCCCGATCCTTGAACTCCTGAACTATGCTCTTAGCGAACCAGCTCAGACGAGAAAACTTGGAATCATACTCATCTACTAACAAGTTTTCTTTAACCAATCCCTATACTAGCTCTCTAAGGCGCTCAACGCTACATCGAAAAATAACTTCTCCTTGAAAAGCTTCTTGAATGCATCGTAGGTCAACCACGATACTGCAAGCTAGGCTCTGTACGATACCATATGAGGGCGATATCGAACAGCTGGCTGGCGGTTGCCTCCACTTACAATCTCTTCGGGATCTGTGCCAGACACAAGATCCGCTCAATATCCTCCAGCCAATCCTTGGCGTGGAGGATCCCCTCCATTTGCTAGAACTCTCGAGGGAACATCTTCTTGAAGTTGATGACTGTACCCGATCTTGCCTGCTGCTGCTGGACTGGAGCATCCTGAGGTAGAGCAGAAGCCACTTTCTCTACTACAGCAAGTGCCAACTGTTGGGCACTATCGATGCTCTAGCGTAACACATCAGCCTGTTGCTGCTGTGCCTCGGTCTGATCCCTTTGTGCCTCCATTATCTGCTGAAACAACGCGAACATCTGTGCTATGTCAGACAGTAGTGGAGGTGGTAGAGGAATGAACTCTGACTAAACTAAAATAGTCCCTTGAACTGGAGGAGGAATGCCCCCTAGAGCTACTGGCACTCCCGTATGGATGGAAGAAATAGTAGGAGCAACTCCCAGAGCTGCAGCTCCCGCAATTGGAGGAGGAGGTTGCAAAGTAGCAGAGCTCTCTGTCACTACGGTGTTCCTATAGCGCTGCGATTTGGCCTTTGGCATCCTGAAGACAGATCAACAAAGGCAATCAATATGGCACAAGATGATATATTGCCAAGAAAAGATAGTTAAATTTGAAGAATAATTACGAAAGGAGGATTGAAAGGGTAATCAAGAGATTGGAAGTTTCCTTATTGTGATTGAGTATCTTCATTTATAGCCTATAACCTATATCCTAATAGCAGGCTCATAGTAGCGCTCTAAGTCAAGCACCACTACGATTCGCACTAGTTGCGACCTGGACCTGCATGGGCTACCACAAAAATGTGTCATGATCCGCACCCTATTTAGGGGCACGAGGACGTGGGTACGTCCAGCCTACGATATAGTGTCGGTTGAAGAACGCTGTATAGGTCGTCTATAACATCTAACATCCTACTATATAAAATATATCTTGTTATCTCCGCACGGAAGAATAGTATGACACATGAAATATATGTATATCAATCACAAGTTCTAAAGGAAGATAAAGCACGATAATTGGATAGAAGATAAAAAAAAAATAGAATTGAATAGTAGCAAGTGTAATAACACAATTAAGTATAGATGTCTATCTCAAACAAATACTGTCACGACCCGCACCCGGTTTTCGGATGCGAGCTCGTGAGCAAGCCAGCTACGTATCGAGCGGACTCCAGCCCGACTCGAGTACGTATAAGCTGTCCATAACAGGGTATCATGTCTAATCTAAACTATATCTCAATCCACATGAATCATATAAACAAGAATGAACAAGTATGGGTCGTGGTCTGCAGCCCACTAGCATATATGTCCGATTAGACTCTAAGAATAATATGAGTCTATAAAGCTAAGTTGATAAGCAGGATATATCATGAAAGCACGAGAAAGATAATAAATCAATAACAATAACAAAATACCTGAATCATGCGATTGAAGTCAACTACCACATGCTCAGCTAACTAACTCCGTGCAATCAGCTACCTGAAGAGGTCATCAGGTCCTCAGAGGACTAGCAAGATACATAAAACATGCCTACTAATATGACAGTAAATAACATGTATGGAGAATAAGAACACTGTAAGAAGAACATCTAAGGACGATGAGTTGTGTGGAAATGTAATACTAGACTTGGCTATCAATCAATCAATTAACCCCTATAGCTTGTAGTACAATGCAAGATACTCCTAATCTATAGTAGATTTTGACTGTAATACAATGCAAGATATTCCCAGTCAAGATTAGCCAATTCTAGTATCGATCTCCTCTCCTAAAGGATACAAAGTCAAGTAGACTCCTATAAATCGTAGTACAATGTAAGATACTCCTAATTTATAGTGTAGCAAGTCAAGTCAATCAATCAATCAATATATGTTATAGGTCGTAGTATAATGTAAGATACTCCCAATCTATGGCATGTCTCAAGTCAAGTCAATCAAGTGATATCAAGGTAGAAGAATCAGCTATAGGTCATAGTACAAGGTAAGATACTCCCAATCTATAGTATGTCTCAACTGTAGCACAATGAAAGATACTCCCAGTCAAGAATGGTCAAGTCAAGGACAGATATAGAAACTGACAACTCACTCATGAGACAAGGTAACACGAAGAGACCAATAATCTAGCAATGTCAAATACCTTATACGTACACGTAATCTAGAAACAAGTAAGCAATCAAGGACGAATCAACCACCATATGGAATCATGTGACAATATGAAAAAGACTACAATAAGGAAAGAGAAAACCATGCAAATACTGTATATGTTTGGCAATGTATACTTGCCTGGGGGTTGCTCGGAGAACCAACAATGTATCGCCAATCAACAAGTCAGAAAGTCCAAGTCATCACAACTGTCTCCGAAAGGTGAAATAACTATTACCAATATTCTCAGAATAGTCAAATTAGCTAGGATTGCCTGTCCTTAAGTCCAATTCTGGACACAGGGGCAAAACGGTAATTTTGGACAAAAATGATGTCCGCCGTTGGACCCACTTTGCACCGAAAATTGTGTCAGAGTCAATGGTCTCTAAAGTTGTCAAACTACATGTCTACGGATCTGGTTTTTCGAGACGAACCCAACCGTATGTCCAGTTTTGGATTTCGGTGGGCCGTGCACAAAATCGCCCGTTGAATTGGAACGTAGGGCCCGCGAAACGACGATCCAATCAACTGTCTCAGAATTGGACCAAACTTGGCATACAGGACCAGAAAAACGATACGGTCCTGTTGGCACAAGTTTCGTCTCGATCTGACGAGCATGCACAAAGTAATTGGAAAATTTGTACAGAGGTCGATACGATGAATTTCGACGGATACGCATCAAATTCGTCGCGCACACGCGACCAATTTAAATTCCGTCAAAGCCCACATGTCCACGAAGCCAATACACAACTTTCGATGCTTTCGGTTCGCGACCACGTCGTCCGGATTGGCGGGACGCACGTCGTGTGGATGAGTTTCTATTATTTTCGAAAACAGTTTTACGGACAACTTCGGGATTTGATTTCTCGACACGTTGTCGATGATTTCCAAATCCACAAAAAGGGTTGTGAAGTCCTATATGTTGTTTATAAGTGACTTCAATTATTTTTTTAAAGAAAACCCTAATAGGCCATTCGAATCAGTTTCCGAAGTTGATGATCCGACAGCCAAAAATAGAGTGCATTGCCACTGTGTTTGTCGAGGTTTGACTCGACTTTTCTAGGGTTCGGGTCATCGGGATTTCGAACGAATTGACAGGAAGGAAAGCCGTATATGTAGTCTACATACTAGAAGAGACGAATCTCGAAACGGGCGACCGAGCGTCGCGAGATCCTGCCGCGAGTAGGGCTCGAAACATCATGTTGCTGCTGTTCTGTTTCTTCCTTGTGCACGCGGCCTGCACGCGCACGGCCGTCTGCTGCCGGCCGACGGTTGCTATGGTGCCGCACGGCCACCTGGTCGGCGCACTGGACCTGGGTCGGGGCTGGGAATTTTAGGGTTTGGGTTTCTCGATCTCACCCTCTCGATATATATGTACGCTGGTCGCTGCTTCGCCAACAGGGTCGGGTGGGTTCGGTTTCATCATCTCGCGAGATATTATTTTCAATATCTCGCGAGATATAACTTATTATATAAATTCATATATATATATATATAAATATATATATATATATATATATATATATATATATATATATATATATATATATATATATATATATATATATATATATATATATATATTTTATATTGATATATTTTTTATATTGATATGTTATATATATATATATATATATATATATATATATATATATATATATATATATATATATATATATATATAACATATCAATAATATATATATATATATATATATATATATATATATATATATATATATATATATATATATATATATATATATAACATATCAATATAAATATATATATTTTACCTATATCAATTTATCATATTAATATATATATTTTACCTATATCAATATATCAATATTAATATATATAACATATCAATATTAATATATATATATATATATATATATATATATATATATATATATATATATATATATATATATATATATATATATATATATATATATATATATATATATATATATATATATGTTACCTATATCAATATATCAATATTAATATATATAACATACCAATATTAATATATATTTTACCTATATCAATATTAATCTAATTATTTTGAAATAAGGCACCAAGTTGTAGGGAAGTTACCATACATGAAATGAATAATTAAATTATGCTAGAAATATATATATATATACTAATGTAACAAATATTTATTAAATACTCTAAAGTATAATATATTATAGCAACATGTGTATCCATCTTCTATTAAAATATTATTTATACAAAACTTATTGGTCTATATAAATAGAACCGAATTTTGGCATAGTAGGAATACATACACACACACACACACACACACACACACACACACACACACACACACACACACACACACACACACATATATATATATATATATATATATATATATATATATATATATATATATATATATATATATATTATATACATATAGTATAGAATCCTAGAGATCTAGAAATACATCACAAGAAGATTATTCATCCATTCTTCAGATAACAATAGCATAGGTTAGGGCACATGTGAGGGACAGTGGGGCTAGCCACATTTTGGGAAAAGTAGTAGTGATGATACCGATGTATGCTGATGTAGGTGACTTATTGTTTTCTATGAAAGCCATCGTCTGCACTGTCTTCGAGGCACACTCTGCTGACATCTGACACTTAGCATTAATTATTTGATAGGCGAGGAGCCTTTGCTAGCACAACAGTGGGGCACATCTATTGCGGGTGCATCGACTTTGTGGTGCATGGATTTAACTTTGTTGGGGCTGTACATTATTCTTGGTCATCCTCGTAGAGCATTTTGGGGCTCGATTAATGACTTTGACTTAGTTAAAATTGGGATGGAAGATTCATTGTCATTAATGCTAGATTCTTTGTACAATATAGTTTATATGAATGTTCTCTACTTTCATGTTGTTTCTTTTTTCCTCATACTTTTATATTCTTGCTGCGTTACCCATTTCTAGTTTTACATTATCATGTTTGTCACTACCACATTTCTAGAATAGGAGTTTATTTGTCATTTTATAATTATCTAATTTGAGAATATATTTTTTATTAAATATGATGGTTGCATTTATTTGTAGATTAGCCTATCCACTAGACTTAGTGGACCACATTTAATTGACTTGATCCGGTGGCCTAATTAATTAGAATATCCATGATTAGACAAGTTAGTTAGTTACAACCTTAGTTATCGAGAGAATATTAAGGATTCTATTCATGACAAAAAGGGAAGGGCCTTTAAGTCGTCTTAGCTATTCCTATAATCGAACCCTAATCCTAATGAAACTATATATAAGCCCTTCATGAATAGCCCTTTAGTTCATTCATTTCATTCCAACCTAGAAAGAAAACCCTATCACACCATTCCAAAACTCACCCCTTTCATTTCAAGGAAGCTAAAAGCTTGACATTGCTAAGGGAGAACGTGAGGAAGGAAGCCTGGTGTTGAGCTCACTAGAAGGAGGTGTCCTTCTACTTCCTTGTGTCTCCTTGGTGCTATACATTGGAAATCCATCTCCCAATAGGTAAAACACATGACATTTCTCTTAGTTTAAGACTCCATTTCATGCATGACACTAGTAGGAACACACCCTTGGACTAGGGGTACCCATAGGGAGAAGTGCAAGGCTATAAACAACATTTTGGTAGAAGTTATATAGTTTTAGTGTCAATTTTGGAGAAATCCGAGGATGGCACACTAAGTGTTTGTCAAATGACAAATTGGTTATTTTAGTTTTAATTTTTAGTTTTGTACCTATATATAGCTTGGTTGCTCATAAGGATAGCATATGCATGTTCTAAATGTTTATATATATTGGTAATACATATATATATTATATGTATGAATACATGTATATGTTTATAGGGTGAATGAGTGTCTATATACGTAGGTGACAGTAGAGAGGGGGCTTGTTTCAGCTCCGATTTTCCTCTTCTCTTCTCTTCTCTTAAAAATTGTTGTTATTTTTTTTATCCATGTGTGTGTGTCTATATATATATATATATATATATATATATATATATATATATATATATATATATAAATATATATATATATATATATATATATATATATATATATATATATATATATATATATATATATATAATCATGTATGTGTGTGTCCCTGTTAAAACAGTAGGTAGAGGGGGAGAATCATGTGTGTGTGTGTGTGTTGACTGTCCACATGACAGTAGGTTGACAGTTGAGTGTTTCCTTTTTCTTCAGATAACAATAGCATAGGTTAGAAGAACCTTCCTCACGTTCTCCCTTAGCAATGTCAAGCTTTTAGCTTCCTTGAAATGAAAGGGGTGAGTTTTGGAATGGTGTGATAGGGTTTTCTTTCTAGGTTGGAATGAAATGAATGAACTAAAGGGCTATTCATGAAGGGCTTATATATAGTTTCATTAGGGTTAGGGTTCGATTATAGGAATAGCTAAGACGACTTAAAGGCCCTTCCCTTTTTGTCATGAATAGAATCCTTAATATTCTCTCGATAACTAAGGTTGTAACTAACTAACTTGTCTAATCATGGATATTCTAATTAATTAGGCCACCGGATCAAGTCAATTAAATGTGGTCCACTAAGTCTAGTGGATAGGCTAATCTACAAATAAATGCAACCATCATATTTAATAAAAAATATATTCTCAAATTAGATAATTATAAAATGACAAATAAACTCCTATTCTAGAAATGTGGTAGTGACAAACATGATAATGTAAAACTAGAAATGGGTAACGCAGCAAGAATATAAAAGTATGAGGAAAAAGAAACAACATGAAAGTAGAGAACATTCATATAAACTATATTGTACAAAGAATCTAGCATTAATGACAATGAATCTTCCATCCCAATTTTAACTAAGTCAAAGTCATTAATCGAGCCCCAAAATGCTCTACGAGGATGACCAAGAATAATGTACAGCCCCAACAAAGTTAAATCCATGCACCACAAAGTCGATGCACCCGCAATAGATGTGCCCTACTGTTGTGCTAGCAAAGGCTCCTCGCCTATCAAATAATTAATGCTAAGTGTCAGATGTCAGCAGAGTGTGCCTCGAAGACAGTGCAGACAATGGCTTTCATAGAAAACAATAAGTCACCTACATCAGCATACATCGGTATCATCATTACTACTTTTCTCAAAATGTGGCTAGCCCCACTGTCCCTCACATGTGCCCTAAAGCTATGTGCCTAGAATCGTCATGCGCCCCAATGGCCATGCGATTCTCCCATAAGATGAGCCTACATAGCGAATCAAAATCTTTCTATTCTAACAAATCGAGATCTTTGAGCATTGTACACGTGCCATGTGTTATTGACTCAGTCAAGCTCACGAATGGGTGCCAACCACCTAGGGTCTCAGCAACAAACGAAACTAAAAAACTGTCATATGTGAGCTCCTCCACAACCCAATAGTGCAGTTACACCAGATTCAGTTCAAGCTTTCCTAGCATAATGCCCCTGCGCCTAACAAGTCATACATTCCTATGTGCTAATTTTTTTTGCGTGCATCACATATAAGGGCATGGATGGATCATTCCAACCTCTATAAATAGAATGATCATTCCTTCATTCAACATACGGACAGAGAGACAGTCGCCCAGACATTCAGAGCGTCAAAGCATATTTCAAGAGAGCCGAATTATCGTCCAGCCAAAGACTTGCAATTTCCTCTTGATTGTCGTCAGATCGTGAACAGAGTAAAGAATCAAACTTCCATCACCACACATCTCCAAAAAATAAATTATACTCGAAAGATCATGTCACGACCCGTACGCTAGAGTAAGGGCACGAGAAGTGGGTACGTCCAGCCTACGCCACAATGTCGGCGGTAGAACGCTGTCTTAGGTCAATTATCTAACAATATATGGTACCTGTACAGTATATATACTCCGAATGGAGGTGACATAGCAGAATACAGTCTCAATCACATCTACGGTAGAGATACAATAAGATAGATAGATATAAAATAAAATCCACAGAGATACAACCAGATAGAAGTCTAAGTGTCTAAGATATGACAAATCCAGATAACATCTTAAATCTTAAATACAGTAATCCATAGAGTATAAATACAATAAAAATACATCCTAGACTAAAGGTGTGTCATCCACTGCTAAGGGGTCCTGCTGCTGATCCAGGTCATAGCAGTCCTCTAGGGTAGTCCCGTAATAGGTAGTACAGAGCACCTCGTCCTCATCCTCTGTAATATTTTCTACAGGTCCAGTCAGGACAGGAGCGAGCACAATACATCTCAACAAATCATAACAGGCTAGGAAATATAAACATGCTAGAGAGTAAGATACATAAAACTGAAAGAATAATATGATGTAAAAGAGAGACTGTAAGTAAATAGCTACAATGTATAAGAGAACTAATCAGTGCTAGTGATTCAGAGTATAAGATGAACATATAAACAGCTGGAGGGTGATTCATGACTATACTAAAGAGGTGATTCATGACAATTCTACTTTGGAATTATTCACATGTTCAGTTTCTACTCCCCATCCCCAATCAATACACAAGGATCCAGTTAAGTTACGTTAAGATTCATGACTATACTACTTGGCTCATAAAGAGTGATTCATGAATAGATTCTTGAAGGCTCTGTGATTCATGAGAGTATATGAATCACAAGCTGATACATGAAGATTCATGATAATAAAAGCATGAGATACACGATGTAAGTGAAACACATGAGACATGAGTATCTGATGCTCTCGAGGGGGATAACATCTCATGAAGGGATCCATATAGTACTAATCCATGTTACCAACGTGTCAGCATCAAGTAAAGTAATTTAAAGAAGGAAATATAATCCTAAACAAGATATAAAATGAGCAGAGAATGTACTCGCCTGGTATCCTGAATATCTGAAGAGAATATACTGTCTGAGGAGTGGTGTCTGTCTCCTATAGAACAGTACAAGTCACTACATGTCTAAAATAGTAAAATAGACTGCTACAATGCATCTACATGATGTTTGGGGTCAATCTAGGCTAAAGTCAACCCTTGGTCAACTCTAGTCAACTACACTTGTCAAACTAGGTCAACTAGGTCAAGCCTAACCCAAACAAGTCTCACTAAGCCTAGCCAGCCTATTCTAGCAAGCACACAACATCACAAAGTCATACCAGTCTATCTACACCAATCTACATGTGTTCTCATGCCAACACATAGGCTATTACCTATGAATCTACATAGGTTATGTGCCATAGGATATATGCCATATAGTCTATGTCACACATTCCCACACATTATATATGTACTAATTTAATATAAATATCATACATATATATATATATATATACCACATCAAGCATATAGATAATATATATATTTACATATAGTGATATAGAGGGAGAGGTACATGTGTATGTGTGTTTCAACATGGTTGAGTGTGTATGTGTGTACTGACATAGGAAATCAGTGTGCGTGTAGTGTCATAGGGAAAACTGTGAGCAATGTGTGTGTGTGTGTACATGAACATAGTGTTGTGTGTAGATTAATGGGTGTGTGTGATATATATATGTTAGGAATCAATATGGAAATGTGTGATGGAAAATGGAAATAGTGTGTTAACTCAGGAATGTGTGTGCATACATAAATAATTGAAAGGAGTGAATGACAGTGAATTCTCAGGAACAGTATTCATAGGAATTTTAAATTACAATGACAGTTAAGTGTAATAGTATAATATGAAACAGTTTTCAGTTTTAGGTAGTGTGTGTGTGTCTATGACAGTTTAGGAGATAGGGGGTTGTGTGTGTCTAATCTCAGAAAAATATTAGTGCAATGTGTCAATGTGTTCACAGATTATGTGTGTGTATTAGGAATCAGTAGATAGTTGTGTGTTCTCAGGAATTCCATTAGGTGGCAATGCAATGTATCAATGGGTGTGTGTATGTGATAGGAAATAGCTATCCTCAGCTAACAGTGCTAATGCACATGTTCTCAGGATATACAAAATTCAAATGACAGTTTACATAACAGTTAGCTAACCGTGTACACATTCAAAAGCCATTTCGAAACCCAATTCCAAACATCAATCATAAACCCAACATTTATCTAATCTAATACATATGTAAATGAACTAATCCTGATCATTAAATATCAATAAATCAGTTGAAAGTATAATTAGAATTTAGAAAATAGAATCAGTAAAACTATGTATCAGAACATTGGGGGGAAACCCAAATCGAATTTGAAAATACAATTAATATCCCAAAATAATGGTTGGTAAACATAGTGTTACATGTGTTCGTGTCTCATAGTGTGTGTTGTGTCCCCAAAGTGGGATACGATGTGTCCAATCAGTTTAACAACACACGAACACACTGGGACTGCATACGTTCGTGCACGCGTGCACACGTGTCTAGCGCACAATACAGGCCTCGTAGGGACACGTGGTCGTGCACACGTGTTCGCCAGGGGTAGGGGACCGTGTCCAAGTGACTGCCCTATGTCCACGTGAAGTGTGTCGCACATACGAGACGCGTATCCTGACACGTTTTCACGTGTGTGCAGCACAGTATCGGATCAGTGCACACGTGTTTCCTCTCTCGATACGATACGACACACGATGTGGTTTTAGGAGAGTCGTGTCAGACACTTCCCCTACCTCTGTGTCAAGTGGCATGTGTCCAAGTGTCATGTACAGTGCACATGACACATCGGGCAGCAGGACAGTACGCGCGGGTCATTGCAGCTTGTTTCGTGTCCTCGTGTGGATACGACATGACTCCAAAACCACAGACCGAGGACACGAATTTAAAGACAAACTCTAAATCTAGAAATCCATTCAAAAACATTTTCAAAAACAGCACAAAAGATTGGGTGTGGTATTTCATCAAACACCTATACTAGGAAATGGATACGTGTCCGATACGGACACGAAACCAAATGCAAATGACACAAAACCTTCAATATAGCTAGGGGACACCTAGAACTAGGCTACCATACAAGACAAATAGAATTACAATGGAATTTGAAGGGTTTACCTATATGTTGTAAAGATCAAGAAAAAGTCCCAAATCAAACGGTTCCCGTTGCTAGCCATATCCTCCAAATTGCACAAAAACTGAAATCACTCTCCATGAACGTCAAATAGAGGGTGATTAGAAACTATTGCAAAATATTTGGATGAAAAAGGAATTAAAATGGATTTAATAGAAATTTGGGAAGTTGGGGATTTACCTTTTCTTTCAAGATGTTGGTTGAGAACAAAAAAGGCAAGAACAAGAAAAAAAATATTAAATGTGGGGAGCCTAGGTTGGCCGGCCACATAGTATTGAAATTAGGGTTAGGGTTCAAGTCATGGGTCATGGGCTAAGTTTCATAAGTCATGAAATGAAAATCACAAGTCATAAGTCATTTCACCTATTCTTGATTTCTCCTATTTCAAACTAGTTTCTAATGACTAAAATGAGGTTAACTTAAGTTAGACTAGGGTCACACCATTCTAACCATGTCACCATTGCTAGGGTTAGCTTCTAGGTTAGTCTCCAAAGTCTCAATTAGCTAAAGTCAAAATAGAATTCACCAATTCAATAAATTAAAATAAATTCAAAAATTCACCAAATGACCAAAATACCCTCAAGCTAAAACGTGGTAGTGACAAATCTACCCTCCTTAAAAATAATTTCGTACTCAAAATTAAAAGTCAAAACTAAACTGATGAGAAGGATAGACAATCATACCTCGAGGTCCAAAAAGATATGGGTATCGCTCGTGCATCTCATCCTCCCACTCCCAGGTAGACTCTTCTGGAGAATGATGCCTCCATGCGACGTGAACCAAGGGTATCACCTGGTTTCTCAGTACCTTCTCTCAGCGATCCAAAATCTCTACTAGCTGCTCTGGATAACTGAGAGTAGGTCCCAGCTCAATCTCCGAATGGTCAAGTACATGGCTAGGGTCAGCCACATACCGTCTCAACTAAGATACGTGGAATACGTTGTGGACACCCACTAGTGCAGGTGGTAAGTCTGGCCGGTATGCCACGTCACCGACTCTTCCGCTGATCACGAATGGTCCGATGAAGCGCGGGCTAAGCTTCCCACCTCTACCAAAATGTATGGTACCACGAGTCGGAGATATCCTCAGAAAAACCATGTCTTCGACCTAAGCACATACAAGGTATCAAGTTACTAAATAATCAACATGTTCAAACAAACACAAAAAACAAACAACAAACAACCTACTTCTAATCCTATCTCTAATCTGTACCTCAAACTCCAATGGCCTCCGGTGGCTATCGACCCAATACCGATGTCTGTCCTGCGCCACGCGAAGTCTATCCATGATGAGCTTTACCTTCTCGGCTGCGTCAACAACCATCTCAGGTCCCAATAAAGCTCGTTCTCGAACATCATTCTAAGATAAGGGTGTACGACATCTACGTCCGTACAGAGCCTTGAAAGGTAACATCTCAATGCTGGCCTGATAACTGTTGTTGTAAGCAAACTCCACCAAGTGTAGGTGATCCTCCCAGGAACCTCCAAAATCTAAGACGTACGTCCGCAGCATGTCATCGAACGTCTGAATAGTCCTCTCTGACTGTCCGTCCGTCTGGGGGTGGTATGCAGTACTAACCTTAAGCTGAGTGCCTAAACTAGTCTGCAGACTCTGCCAAAAATAGGAAGTAAAGCGACTATCCTGATTTAAGATAATACTGACCGAAACCGCATGAATCCTGACAATCTACCGCATGTACATCTCTGCAAGCCTCTCAGTAGATGTACCCACCTTGAATGAAAAAAAGTGGGCCAATTTGGTCAACCTGTCTACGATGACCCAAATTGCGTCTTTCCCTCCTGGTGTATGTGGCAATCCAGATACAAAATCTATCGTGATATACTTCCACTTCCACTCTGGAATGGACAATGGCTGCAACAAACCTCCTGGCCTCTGCCTCTCTGCCTTGACCTGCTGATAGACCAAGCATCTGGCTACGAAGCGAGCAACCTCCCATTTCATTCCATACCACCAGACGTGCTCTCTCAGATCCCTGTACATCTTGTTGGCACCAGGATGTATAGAGTACTGAGATCTGTGAGCCTCTTGCATGACCTACTCCCTGATCTCTCCACTGGGCACACACAGCCTGGAACCGTACCTCAAAGTGACATCCTCTGCAAGATAAAACTTACCATCCACTAGTCCTGCTCGAACCTGCTCTCGAATACACCATAGAGCAACATCCTCGAACTACGTCGACTTGATCCTCTCCATCAAGTCCGACTGAATCTGAAGGCCCCACATCTGCATTTGAACTCTAGGCGCAATTACCTCAATCCTAGGCTCTCCAAGTCTGCCAGCAAGTGACGATCCATAGTCAAACACATGGTTGTCGGATACCTACTCAAGGCATCGACAACCACGTTGGCCTTCCCTGGGTGATACTGTAGTGAGATGTCGAAGTTCTTCATCAGCTTTAACCATCTGCGCTGCCTCATGTTGAGCTCTTTCTGTGTAAACACATACTTCAAGCTGTTATGATCTGTGAAGATCTCCATCCTCTCTCCATACAAGTAGTGCTTCCATAACTTTAGAGCAAAAATTACTACTACCAACTCCAAGTCGTGGGTAGGATAGTTCTTCTCATGGGGACGTAACTGCCTGGAAGCATAGGCAATCACCTTCCTATGCTGCTGTAAGACACAACCCAACCCCTTCCCTGAAGCGTCACTGTATATAGTGAACCCTCCTAAACCTGATGGCAATGTCAGAATTCGAGCTACCATAAGCCACTTCTTCAACTCATCAAAAGAAGCCTGACACTCTTCTGACCAAACAAAATCAACATCCTTTTGGGCCAGCCTAGTCAACGGCTCTGTAATCCGGGAGAAATCCTATATGAACCTTCTGTAATATCCTGCCAGCCCCATGAACCTCCTGATCTCTGCTACTGAACTCGGTCCCGACCAAGCCTCAACTGCTGTGATCTTCTTCGGGTCCACTGAAATCCCATCTCTAGTTACCACATGACCCTAGAAGTCAACTTTGTCCAGAAAGAACTCGCACTTCGAGAGCTTTTCATACAGCCTCTCCCTCCTGAGTGTCTCCAGAACCACCCTCAAGTGCTCCTCATGCTCCTCCTCGGTCTTCTAATACACCATGATATCATCAATGAACATCTCCACGAACTTGTCCAAGTACTGGTAGAACACCTTGTCCATCAGTTTCATAAATACTGTCGGTGCATTGGTCAGCCCAAACGGCATAACCAAGAACTCAAACTGTCCATACCGCATTCTGAAAGTGGTCTTCGGAATATCCTCCCTCTTCACCTTTACCTGATGATAACCTGACCTCAAATCAATCTTGGAGAAAACTCGAGCTCCGCTCAACTGATCAAAGAGATCATCGATCCACGACAGTGGGTATCTGTTCTTGATCGTCAGGTTGTTGAGTGTCCTATAGTCGATAAACATCCGTACCGACCCATCCTTTTTGGGTACAAATAGTGCCGGTGCACCCCAAGGTGAAGAACTCGATCGGGTGAAGCCTTTGTCCTGCAGCTCATCCACCTGCTTCTTCAGTTCCACCAACTCACTGTTTTTTACTCGATAGACATGCTGAGAAATAGCTTCCACGCCGGGAACCAAGTCTATCGAGAACTCAACATCCCTGTCTAGTAGAAGTTCTGGCAACTCCTTCGAAAAGACGTCCATGAACTCTGTAATCAAAGAATATGGAGCCACCTGCTCCTCAACTGAAGCTCCACAGAAAAGTCCACTGTCTTGCTCCTCCTGCTGTCGGGTGTAGTCGAGCTCTGGCTCTCCTAGCGCTCCAAACAGAACTCTACCCCTCGGCAATCTATGCTGGCGTGATGCCTGCTCAACTAATCCATACATAATAAGGTATCGTAGTTCGGTAGTGGAATGACGAGCAGACTCACCTCCAACTCTCGGCCTCCCAAAATAATACTCTGCCCTTTACAAACATCACTCACGAGAATAATACCACCCCCGGTCGTGATCTTACAGGTCCTAGACAATGGTTCAGATACAAAACAGTGTCTAATAGAAAATAATACCGCAATGTGGGAAGCCCCGGAATCAAATAAGACGAAAGCTGGAATGGAGTCGAGAAGAATCGAACCTGCAATCAACTCTCCAATGGCCTCTGCATCCTCGGCCGCCATGGCAAAAGCTCGCCCCTGCTGACCTTTCTAAACCTGCTGCTGATGCTGGATGAACCCCTGCTGCTGAGTCTGCAGTGGTCCCCTCTGCTGCCATGTCGGAGCCTTGGCTTCCGCTTCCTACGCTACTCTGCCTATGAACTGAGCGCACTCCTTCACCTGATGGTCAGCTGCTCCACAGAGAAGGCACCTGCCCAATCTTTTCCTGCACTCATTCTACCGGTACCTCGGCTTCTTACAATAAGCACAGCTGGTGGTCTGCTATCTCGGTGCCTGCTGCTGCACCCTCGGCTGCTGATGCTGCACCTGCTGGAAAGGTGCCCGGCCCTGCTGCTGAAACTGCTGCTGATGCACCGGCCTCTGCGACTGCTGGTGCTAAAAATGAAGCCTCTTGGCCTGGCCCCCGCTGCTGCTAGCTCCCTGGAAGTCTCGACCACTCTTCAGCTTCAACCCCAGGTCGTCCTCCGCTGCCATAGCTCCAGTAAAGATCTCCGCGAAAGTAGCATTCCGGTCACTCTTAGTCAGTGATCGAACCTCCCTGATCAACCTTCGACAGAACTTCCTAGCCTTCATCTTCTCTGTCAGATCATCAATAAACCTGGCCAACCGGCAAAACTCTTCGGCGTACTCAGCAACTGTCTGGTTCCCCTGAACCAGACTCTCAAACTGCGCTTGAATGCCTCCTAGTGCCACATATGGGAATAACTATTTTTTGAACAGCTCCTTGAACTGCTCCTATGTCTGACCCTCTACTCCCACTCTGGGATCTATCTGGTACCAGGTATGAGCTAAGTCCTGTATCTGACTGCCCGCCGCCTCGATATAAAGTTGAGCTGGTATCTCCGCTAGCCGAAAAATCTTTTCGATATGCTCAATCCATTCATCTGCATAGTGAATGCCCTCGGTATCCTGGAAGTCTCTAGGATGCATCTTCTGGAAGTCTTGGATATCCTTCTCCCTCCGGCGAGGCTGCTGCTGCGCCCCCTGAGCAGAAACAATCTCTACAGTTATACGGACCAGCTGATGAGCCTCGTCAATCCTCTGACAAAAGTCAACAGTCTTACGCCGCTGCTGCTGCTGCTGCTGATACTCCAGAATCCTCTCCACGAAGGAGAATAGATGAGCAACATCTACCATCCCCGCAGGTGGAGGCTGCTGCGGCGGAAGGATCTCAGGACGCATCGGGCTCTGTCTCATAACTGGTGGAGGTGCTCCTCCGAAAGCTGCTGAAACTCCCACCCCAGCTGGCATGACTGTGGCTGTGGTACCGATAGCTGGCTGCTGAGGGAGAGAGGTGACAGACCTCTCATCAGCGTCTTCCGGTCCTGGGCGATGTGATCTCGTCTCAACCATCCTAGAGACACAGAACAAACAAGAAAACAATTTATGAGAATGAGTCAAACTATCAAATGAGGACAGTTTATATTCAAAGGAAGACAATAAGCAGCAAAATGTAGATATACGAAATCCGATAAGGAGTTTTTCCTAGTGTGATTGAGTACCTTAAAAATATCCTAATCCTACTATAGGCTGTAGTGATACTCAAGTTCGAATATCACTACATAAAACATGACCTGCATGGGCCACCACTAAAAATATGCCACGACCCACACCCTAGAGTAAGGGCACAAGAAGTGGGTACATCCAGCCTACGCCGTAGTGTCGGTAGTAGAATGCTGTCCTAGGTCAATCATCTAACAATATAAGGTACCTGTACAGTATATACACTCCGAATGGAGGTGACATAGCAGAATACACTCTCAATCACATCTAAGGTAGAGATACAATAAGATAAATAGATATGAAATGAAATCCACAGAGATACAACCAGGTAGAAGTCTAAGTGTCTAAGATATCACAAATCCAGATAACATCTAAAATCTCAAATACAGTAATCCATAGAGTGTAAATACAATAAAAGACATCATAGACTAAAGGTGTGTCATCCACTACTAAGGGGTCCTGCGGCAGATCCAGGTCACAACAGTCCTCTAGGGTAGTCCCGTAATAGGTAGTACAGAGCGCCTTGTCCTTATCCTTTGTAATATTTTCAACAGGTCCAGTCAGGACAGGAGCGAGCACAATACATCTCAACAAATCATAACAGATTAGGAAATATAAACATGCTAGAGAGTAAGATACATGAAACTGAAAGAACAATATGATGTAAAAGAGAGATTGTAAGTAAATAGCTACAATATATAAAAGAACTAATCAGTACTAGTGATTCAGAGTACAAGATGAACATGTGAACAGCTGGAGGGTGATTCATGACTATACTAAAGAGGTGATTCATGACTATTATACTTTAGAATTATTCACATGTTCAGTTTCTACTCCCCTATCCCCAATCAATATACAAGGATCCAGTCAAGTTACGTTAAGATTCATGACTATACTACTTGGCTCATAAAGAGTGATTCATGAATAGATTCGTGAAGGCTCTGTGATTTATGAGAGTACATAAATCACAAGCTGATACATGAAGATTCATGATAATAGAAGCATGAGATACATGATGTAAGTAAAACACACGAGACATGAGTATCTGATGCTCCCGAGGGGGATAACATCTCATGAAGGGATCCATATAGTACTAATCCGTGTTACCAACGTGTCAGCATCAAGTAAAGTAATCTAAAGCAGAAAATATAATACTAAACAAGATATGAAATGATCAGAGAATGTACTCGCCTGGTATCCTGAATATCTGAAAGGAATATACTGTCTGAGGAGTGGTATCTGGCTCCTATAGAATAGTACAAGTCACTACATGTCTAAAATAGTAAAATAGACTGCTACAATACATCTACATGATGTTTGGGGTCAATCTAGGCTAAAGTTAATCCTTGGTCAACTCTAGTCAACTATACTAGTCAAACTAGGTCAACTAGGTCAAGCCTAACCCAAACAAGTCTCACTAAGCCTAGCAAGCCTATTCTAGCAAGCACATAACATCACAAAGTCATATCAGTCTATCTACACCAATCCACGTGTGTTTTTATGCTAATACACAGGCTATTACCAATGAATCTACATAGGCTATGTGCCGTAGGCTATATGCCATATAGTCTAATCACACATTCCCACACATTATATATGCACTAATTTAATATAAATATCATACATATATATATATATATATATATATACCACATCAAGCATATAGATAATATATATTTACATATAGTGATATATATATAAAGAGAGAGAGGTACATGTGTATGTGTGTTTCAACACATTTGAGTGTGTGTGTACTGACGTAGGAAATCAGTGTGTGTGTAGTGTCATAGGGAAAACTGTGAGCAATGTGTGTGTGTACATTAACATAGTGTTGTGTGTAGATTAATGTGTGTGTGTGTGTGATATATATATGTTAGGAATCAATAGGGAAATGTGTGATAGGAAATGGAAACAGTGTGTTAACTCAGGAATGTGTGTGCATACAGGAATAATTGAAATGAGTGAATGGCAGTGAATTCTTAGGAACATTATTCATAGGAATTCAAAGTACAATGACATTTAAGTGTAATAGTGTAATAGGAAACAGTTTTCAGTTTTAGGTAGTGTGTGTGTGTCTGTGACAGTTTACGAGATATGGGGTTATGTGTGTCTAATCTCAGGAAAAATAGTAGTGCAATGTGTTCACAGATTATGTGTGTGTATTAGGAATCAGTAGATAGTTGTGTGTTCTCAGGAATTCCATTAGGTGGCAATGCAATATATCAATGGGTGTGTGTATGTGATAGGAAATAGATATCCTCGTCTAAAAGTGCTAATGCACATGTTCTCAGGATATACAAAATTCGAATGACAGTTTACATAACAGTTAGCTAACAGTGTACACATTCAAAACCCATTTCGAAACCCAATTCTAAACACCAATCATAAACCCAACATTTAAGTAATCTAATACATATGTAAATGAACTATTCCTGATCATTAAACATCAATAAATCAGTTAAAAGTATAATTAAAATTCAGAAAATAGAATCAGTAAAACTGTGTATCAGAACATTGGGGGAAAACCTAAATCGAATACGAAAATACAATTAATATCCCAAACTAATGGTTGGTAAACATAGTGTTACATGTGTTCGTGTCTCACAGTGTGTGTTGTGTCCCCAAAGTGGGACACGACGTGTCCAATCAGTTTAATAATATACGAACACATTGGGACTGTGCACAGCATCGTGCACGTGTGCACACATGTCTAGCGCACGACACAAGCCACGTGGAGATACGTGGTCGTGCACACGTGTTCGCTAGGGGTAGGGGAACGTGTCCAAGTGACTGCCCCGTGTCCATGTGAAGTGTGTCGTACGGACGAGACGCGTATCCGGACACATTTTCATGTGTGTGCAGCCCAGTGTCGGATCAATGCACACGTGTTTCCTCTCTCGATACGACATGACACACGACAAGGTTTTAGGGGAGTCGTGTTAGACACTGCCCCCACCTCTGTGTCATGTGGCATGTGTCCAAGTGTCGTTTATAGTGCACATGACATATCAGACAGCAGGACGGTGCGCGCGAGTCAGTGCAGCGTGTTCGTGTCCTCGTGTGGACACGACACGACTCCAAAACCATAAACTAAGGACACGAATTTAAAGACAAACTCTAGATCTAGAAATCCATTCAAAAACATTTTCAAAAATAGCACAAAAGATTGGGTGTGGTATTTCATCAAATATCTAGACTAGGAAATGGATACGTGTCTGATACAGACATGAAACCAAATGCAAATGACACCAAACCTTCACTACAACTAGGGGATACCTAGATCTAGGCTACCATGCAAGAAAAACAAAATTAAATGGAATTTGAAGGGTTTACCTATATGTTGCAAAGATCAAGAAAAAGGCCCAAATTAAATAGTACTTGTTGCTAGCCAAATCCTCCAAATTGCACAAAAACTGAAGTCACTCTCCATGAACATCAAATAGAGGGTGACTAGAAACTATTACAAAAGATTTGGATGAAAAAGGAATTAAAATAGATTTAATAGGAATTTAGGAAGTTGGGGATTTACCTTTCCTTTCAAGAAGTTGGTTGAGCACAAAAGAGGCAAGAACAAGGAAAGGATATTAAATAGGGCTGGGGGGAACCTAGGTTGGCCGGCCACATAGTGCTGAAATTAGGGTTAGGGTTCAAGTCATTGGCCATGGGCTAAGTATCATAAGTCATGAAATGAAAATCACAAGTCATAAGTCATTTCACCTATTCTTGATTTCTCATATTTCAAACTAGTTTCTAATGACTAAAATAAGGTTGACTTAAGTTAGACTAGGGTCCCACCATGCTAACCATGTCACCATAGCTAGGGTTAGCTTCTAGGTTAGCCTCCAAAGTCTCAATTAGCTAAACTCAAAATAGAATTCACCAATTCAATGAATTAAAATAAATTCAAAAATTTACCAAATGACCAAAATACCCTCAAGCTAAAACTTGGTAGTGACAGATCCCGTCGAGGATGAAATTTGTACTCTTTCTTTCATTTGTTTCAAACAAAAGTTCTCAAATACTTTTCAATGGCAAACAAGCTGGCGTCTATGCTATGGATGACTTTATCCTCTAATATGAAAGTAGTATTGCAATCCAACAACAACCAGCTCGGCTCCTCCCAGAAGATGCTGGTTGTGTGCTTTGACCAGAAAGTGTACGAGAAGTTCCTCTTTGAATGTAGCACAAGCCCTTCGAAGCGGTTGCTAAAGCCGAAGAAGACTTGCCAAGTCTGGGTGCCTAAAGGAGATGCGTCGTGCACCAACACTGAGGGGGCTATGCCAGCGCAGCCACTCCTTCCTGCTGACTCCTCCATCAAACGAGATATTACTTCTGGAGTAGCGCATCTGCCAGGAAAGCATAGCACTGACTACCATTCCTAGTTTGTCCCATCCCAGTCAAAGAGGATGTGCCTAAAGAACAAAGGTGCAGCCATACTCCTACACATAACCTCTGCTGTACAGGGAAAACTTTCTATCTTAGACATAATCACTTACCACCAAGGCAAGAAAAAGTTGAATTCTGAGTACTATGCACATTTGCGGGCTAGTACGAAGAAATCTAAGGCAGCATAGGCCATGCACCCTCAATATGCTATGCTAACAGCAAGCCAAAAACGTGCGTTGAAAGCCATATGCACGGTTGATGGCAAGCTGTACGAAATTGACTCAGACGCTCTTGCATCCAGAATGGGTCAATTCTCAAAGTCCCCCTCCCACTTGGGTGCATCTCATGCTCTGGAACTAAGTCACGGGACAAATCTTGTATTGTCGAACCCGTAAACCCACGTGGGTTATGAACATGAAATGGGTTGGACACACAATAAGTGTTGCTTTCCTATAAATAATCTGGGCACATCTTATGCATTGGAACCAGATTAGGGGGTGTATCATTCACATACACACCTAGATGCTTGGCCTAGCCATGCACCTGAAGTGGGTATAAATATGAATCTCTTATCGCACTATTTACGTGACATAATTACTCACAACCATAAAGCGGTGGAGACGACTAATATGCACAACACACCCCTCCCGGGGCATACTTGTGCTACCGTCACCATCAATTGCTGATGTTGCAAAGCATTGGCCCCACTGCCAAAGCAGTTCGTGTTCTAATGAGTGTGACCTGCTACACCCGTCCGACATCGTCTCAAAAGGAGGGTGCCAATTAAAGACAATGATGAACTCTTGGTCGCCTCGTGCCATGTCATTTCCAGTTCTTATGCTCCTAGGAGGAATGTTAAAACCAATAACCCTCTGGACTTGGCTAGTGCATCAAAGAGCCGACCTCGAGGGAATAAAGCAATAATGCCTGCTGCCAGGGTATTCTAAAATACCCGATCAAAAGTGAAGACCACATCGGTTGTATTGGTCGGGGGTAGCCAGACCCCAACTATCTATCATAACCCTCATGTTCTGTGAAACCCAGTATTTTGTAGCTAATTATTTAAATAGAGTTTTGGTATTATTAATAAAACATTTTCAAAATTATTGTTATTATTAATATTATAATTATTATATATTTTTGGATGGAAAGAATTTGGAAATTAATTATGACAACTTGGATTTTTGATTTTGAGCCCAGACCCAGGCCCGAGCCCATTCTTCCTATTTCTTTTTAATCCTGAATTTGACTTGGTTTTAATTAATTAAAAAAAATGAATTTAAGCTGGTCCAATTTGGACCAAAACTCACCCCCTCATTTCCGTAACTCCTCACAACCCCTCGTTTCACATTCTCAACTCCTCCTTAACTCTCTCCCCTCTCTTTGCTCTCCAGCACACACCTAACCCCCCACCTTCTCAAACGTTCAGCACACACCACCCCCTTTATTATATCTCCTCATTTCCTACTCTCACACTCACAGGGCTTTTCTCACAAAACTCTCAACACTCTCTTCTCTCGTACTCATCTCTTCCTCTCCCTCCCTGGAACAGAAACTCTCAAACCCTTTCTCCCACCTAACCCTCTCGGCCAAGCTTACTCCCGACGTCGACCTGCGCGCCCCGCCATCTCGCCGACGCCGCCAACTCCGGCAGCACCCCGACCGCACGTGCCTCTCCGCGCCCCTCCTCGGCCGTGTCCGCCCCGCCGACCACCGCTCGGCCCGAGCGGCCGCCCACCTTCGGCAGCGCTGCTCCCCGGCGAACCCCGACCCCCGCTTTCCCGGCTTCCCTGCGCGCCAGCGGCTCCCCGCTAGCCACCCGGCCATTTTCGGCCACGTCGTCGAGGTTGCACCCCATCCAGCGCCTCTCCGTGCGGCCTCCCGCCGGCGGCGTACCCCGCCTGCCGCTTCAGATCCACGGCCCCTTTCTCCCGAGCCGAACTCCCCGTCGTCGCCCCTCTTCCGCGGGTCCAGCGCTTCGCGGCGCACCCCGCTGTCCAGATCCGCGGAGTTCTCCCCGCTGTTCAGATCCGCGATCCCGTGCAACCGATCCAGCGTTGTCCGAACGCTGTTTCGACTCTCCCCAAGTTCTTCCCGCGGCTCTCCGCCAACGAAAATTTGGTAATCCCTGTTAATCTCTGTAGTTCGTCCCTCCCGTAGAGTCTATGATGATATCGGTCCCCGGTTCCCCTTTGGGAAATCCGGTTAGCTGCGTAGTAGATTCGGTTAGCTGCGTTAGCATATTCTGTGATTTTGTCTGCTGGGTTTTGTATGTTGTTGGTTGATTTTGGATTTATCGGGTATTTCGGGAAGATTCTGGTGGTTTGGAAAATTATTTCGGTGGATATATTTTCGGGATTATATTTGGTTGGAACAATTGCAGGTTTCTGTGGCGCATTTCCCAGTTTTGGGTTGTCCCGAAATAGAGGAAGTGCTGCCCAAATTTTTACAAAACTTTATTTAATTTGATTTCAAAATCGGTTTTCGGAAATGAATTTTAAAACTGATTTTCGGGCGACGACCGTACCGGTCTGTGGGCCCCAGCGAAATGCAAATGCACCGGTTCGACCGGACGTTGAGGCAGAGTAGCTGAATGTGAAGACTGGACCAGAGTCTGAGACTCACAAATCTTTTATAATTAGGAATTGTAATTTTATTATTATTTAATTTTGAGACTAACATTGTTTTCGTCTTATTTTAATTTATGTAAATCGGGTTGTAAGGGCATAAGCCCAATTGCTTATTTAACCATGCTGTGAAAGATGTAATAATTAGGATTTATTTTATTTTCTTTTCTGGTTGTGGTAGTGTAACGTAAATGTTAGAATAACTATATATATATTCTCATAAATATTAGGAAATTCATGATTTTCTCACTTATTAGATAAATAATAACTTTATGTATAAAATACAAAGTTTTAAACAATTTAAATGATAAATTGTAAGTTTTCCAAAAAGAAAGGATTAAATTGATGTTTTCTTGTAAATAGTAAACCATCCGATAATTGTGTTCTAATTAGAATAAAAAGGATAAAATTTATTAGGAAAGAAAATAGAGATTGTAACTAGCACACTTAGTTGGTTTGATACAGATTGATAAGTATAGATGCTCCATTTGTAGGATTTCGAAGGCGTAACTAGCATCTACTCGGAACATCCATCGACTCTCAGTTTAAATCAAGGCAAGTACGGTTGTGGTTAATTGCAGTTTAATTAATATTAGAAATTTTGCATGTTAAATACACAACTGTTACACGTACTCTCTCCTAGAGTAATATACTGAATCATTGCATCGGGATAATGGGGAGTAGCGTAGTTATCTATGATCAAAGCCAAATAGTTAATGAATGTGCGAGCTTACCCCTCTTCACACGGGGTTAGGCCGGACCGTATCAATAGGATACAATTGAATCATCCTAAACCGGTCATAGATACTGCTTACTCAAATCACAATTGTTTTATAGTTGGAAATCATTGTTTCAAAATTATTTAATATTGCAAGTTTCTATTCATTATACAAATTGTTAATTTTCATAATTGTACTTGCTCCTTTCTTGACTGGATCCTCCACACCCAATAGGTTCTATTGATGACTCAGAGCTACTGATCAGTAGTTACTATGACCCGGAGTTGTACCCTGCTGTGCTCCCAGACGAGGTCCATGGAGATAATGATGACACTTCTGCTTAGTTGGAGTTTTAGTTTATCTTTTAAATAAAATAAATGTTATGTTAAAGTTGTGGACAAGCTTTGTAATGGACAAGTTTATATTATCGTTTAATTAAATGTTGTGGCAATTATAGTTTCAAATGTTGTTGATTGTACCTGCATATGGGATACAGCTTACTGCCACCGTCTCAACAACGGTGCAGGCTGGGCATGATCCGAGTCGACCCAAGAAATTGGGATCGGGTCGTGACATGTTTTTAGTGGTGGCCCATACAGGTCCACAACAACAACTTAGGAAAACCTATCTAGAAACAATTAGAACACTAGAACATTGATTTGTCACGACATAGGTCCGATTCATATATAAATAAATATTTTTGCTTGATTATAGACCGGTAGGCTACCTTGCTTATGTGTGTGCGTCCTAAATCTTCCAGAGAATGACCGTTGACCAAATCCTGCTGGCGATGAGGTGTCATCTCCGGATCATACCCCATCTCCTCAACCAAGCCCAGGGTCTTTTCTCTCGCGGCTGTTTGACCGTCCCCATACTGCATCCAGTGAAGTTTTCACTACACTGGCGATTCCTACCTCATCTCAAACTGAGTTGCATTTCCTTGGTGGAGTATCCATTTTTGTTGCTCCACCAGTACCAGCAATCATCTTCCAAATGGTTGTCCTATTTCAAGAAATTCTGGAGTTCCAGAAAGCTCAAGATGAAGCCCAGCAGGAACAGAAGAATATCACGAGAGAAGACATGAAGAACGTCATGATGTAGCCTTAGTTATCCCCAACCAAGTTACAGCAGAACTTTTGTCCTAGGAAGGATACCCCTGAATCTAGAAGATATTTAGGTCCCATCAAGTACCCTACTTTCCGGCAGCCTTGTCGTAAGAAGCTATGGGCTTGTAACTATTGCAAGAGGCCTGGTCATCAGACCGTTCGTTGTCTCAAGATATTGGGACAATGTTTGGCATGTGGATCTGCTGAACATCGGGTAAAGGACTGCCCCTTATCTTTCTATCAAACCAGAGCTCATATCCCAGCAACACCTGTTAGGCCACAACCTAGGGACCCTCTTTCTATCCCGCAGACCCTGCCCCTTACAATAAGGCATGATGCATACTCGAGGTTCATAGGAAAGGAAGCAGTTGGAGACTGCTCATGCAAGAGCCAGGACCATGAAGAATAGTACCTAGAAACGCTGAATAGCATCATCTTTTTGGAAGTTGTAACAGGATGTCCTTAGATCAAACATAAGAGTTTTTGCTGTAATTTTCCACATGAATAGAAGCTTTTAGTTACACCCTTATGGCAGATGTTTTTCCTGATAGTCTCCCCGGATTATCCCAGATCTAGACATAGGTTTTACCCTTGACTTAGTCCCTGGCTCTTTCCCTATTTCTAAAGGATGTTACGGAGTCAACCCGAAGGTGGCCAAGAAGATGAAGGACCAGATCAATGAAGGCTCTAGGATTTATCAGAGTGGAACTTTACCTTAGGGAGTATCTATCTTGTTTGTGCCCCAGAAGGATGGAACAAACGGATGTGCATCAATTACCAGACACTAAAGAACAAGTACTTTCTGCCCGGATCGAGGATCTGTTTGATCTGGTTGTGTGGAGTTAAGGTGTTTCGAAGTTTGACTTAAGATTTGACTACCATCAAATCAAAGTCAGGAAAGAGGACATTTCCAAGACCGCGTTCGAACACCAAGTATGGGTAGTTTTCTTTGGTCAGGACGTTAGACTGACAAATGCTCCTGCTGTGTTCATGAATCTCATGAACAGAGATTTTTATGAGTATTTGAATCAGTTTATCTTCTCCATAGATAACATTCTGATATACTTGAAGACTGAAGAAGAGCATAAGGAACACCTGAGGAAATTTTGGAAACTTTGAGGAAAAAGAAAATTTTATGGTAAGTTATCTGAACGTGGATTCTTGACAAGGTGGACTTTTGGCCATGTTGTCAAGAGAAGAAATTTCGATGGAAGATAGCTGTTGTTGAAGAGTGATATACCCCAAGTTCAATTCGGAAGATTTTTGAACTTGGCCGGCTACTATCAGAAGTTCGTGAAGGATTTCGTCAAGATTGCTGAGCCAATGACGAAGCTCACTTGGAAGAATGAAGAGTTCATCTGAACGAAAGTTTGCCAGACGGCATTGAGGAGCTGAAGAAGAGACTTACCACTACACCAATCCTTGCGCTACCCGCAGGAACCGGTGGGTTCTCAATTTACAGTAATGCCTCTGGAAGAGGACTGGGTTGCGTTCTTCAACAACATAGGAAAGTAATTGCTTACACGTGTAGGAAACTACAGACTCATGAGAAGAATCATCCCACGCCTAATTTGAATTTACTGTAATTATCTTTGAAGCTATGGAAGCATGATTTATGGAAAGGGAGTGAAATATATACGGACTACAAAAGTCTGAAATATGTCTTCACTCAGAAAGGGCTGAATGTTAGACTAAGAAGATGGCTGAAGCAGATGAAGGATTTCAACATCAACCTGCAGTACCATTCAGGTAAGTCTAATGTGGTCGCTGATGCACTTGGTCGATACTGATGGCGAAATTCATAACCAAGGACTAGCACCTGCTAGCAAACATCGAGAAGTTTGGACTGGAGGTTATACTATCTGGAGATAGAAGGACGGAGCTGGATGCTGATTCAGTATTAATGAAGTTCGAGGCTGAGGGACAAAATCAAGAGAACATAGTTCCAAAACAAGGCACTTTACAGGCTTAGAGATCAAGTGTTAGCAGGAACGCTTGAGGGTTTCTAAATTAATCAGCATTGGAACTCTGAAGAATGGTGCGAGACTTTGCGTATCGGCTGACAAACGGAGGAGCGAGTTGATGAAAGAAATACACCAGTTGCAGTATTCCATAAATTCAGGAGATAATAAGATGTATCGGAATATGCCTCCATTGATTGGTGTTATGGAATAAAGAAGGACAATTCCAGGTATAGGATTAGATGTGAATTTGTCAACATGAGGAATTTAGTAAGAGAACAACAAGTTTGTTGGAGCCGCTGGACAATTCGAAGTGGAAGTTGAAGCATATAACAATGAACTTTGAGTAAGGTTTGCCTTGTTCCTAAGGAGGGAAGGGCACCAATTGGATTTTAGTAAACAGACTGACTAAGTCAGCACACTTTTTCCCTTCAAAGTTGGTTATCCACTAAGAAGTGGGCAGCATTGTACGAGAAGCACATCTACCGGATTCATGGAGTACCGCGGGATGAGCAAGCAGAGAGGTCAATCCAGACGCTTGAAGGTGTATTGAGATTTTGCGTCTTGGATTTTGGTAGGTCTTGGGAAGACCAAATTGCTTTTGGTGAAGTTTTCTCCTACCAGAGGAACAATCAGTTTTGACGGAGCTGGAAATTGAGGCCAGGTACATCAGGTCATTTGAAGTTTAAGATAAGTTAGAAGTAGCGTACCAGTTAGCTCTACCAGCTAATCTTGAGTGTGTGCAACGTCTTCTACGTCACAGCTCAGACACTATATTTCGGATTCCGAGTCACGTTTTGAATAATTCAGAGCTGAAGATTGGACTTAACCTTTCAGTGCCAGAGAAACCAGTTGCAAGCCTAGTCAGAGGTAAGAAGAAGATCAGAATTTGAGCCATCACTTAAACTCCTATTTTCTTATCTTTTCGTTTTAAACTTGACTGATGCTGACGAAGTTAGCCTAGTTTTGCAAGCTATCTCTTTATCAAGCTTGATCATGACAATATTTTATTGGGTGCACCCACTAATATATTGTCTAATCAGGACCGGTGCATGATGGTCTGATCAACCTCGTGTACTTTGGTTCGCCTTTGTATTTTTCTGCGTGGATAATATCATAAAACTTATCCCTAAATCGTCTCATCCACGACTGCCTTAGAAATCCTTATGGTTGGACCTGAGTTACGGGCGCAGTACCCGTACATGTTTGTCTTTCCTACCTTACTTTAAATTTCGAGGACGAAATTTTCTAAGGAGGGAAGATTGTGAAACCCAGTATTTTGTAGCTAATTATTTAAATAGAGTTTTGGTATTATTAATAAAACGTTTTCAAAATTATAGTTATTATTAATATTATAATTATTATATATTTTTGGATGGAAAGAATTTGGAAATTAATTATGACAACTTGGATTTTTGATTTTGAGCCCAGACCCAGGCCCGAGCCCATTCTTCCTATTTCTTTTTAATCCTGAATTTGACTTGGTTTTAATTAATTAAAAAAAAATGAATTTAAGCTGGTCCAATTTGGACCAAAACTCACCCCCTCATTTCCGTAACTCCTCACAACCCCTCGTTTCACATTCTCAACTCCTCCTTAACTCTCTCCCCTCTCTTTGCTCTCCAGCACACACCTAACCCCCCACCTTCTCAAACGTTCAGCACACACCACTCCCTTTATTATATCTCCTCATTTCCCACTCTCACACTCACAGGGCTTTTCTCACAAAACTCTCAACACTCTCTTCTCTCGTACTCATCTCTTCCTCTCCCTCCCTGGAACAGAAACTCTCAAACCCTTTCTCCCACCTAACCCTCTCGGCCGAGCTTACTCCCGACGTCGACCTGCGCGCCCCGCCATCTCGCCGACGCCGCCAACTCCGGCAGCACCCCGACCGCGCGTGCCTCTCCGCGCCCCTCCTCGGCCGTGTCCGCCCCGCCGACCACCGCTCGGCCCGAGCGGCCGCCCACCTTCGGCAGCGCCGCTCCAGATCCACGGCCCCTTTCTCCCGAGCCGAACTCCCCGTCGTCGCCCCTCTTTCGCGGGTCCAGCGCTTCGCGGCGCACCCCGCTGTCCGGATCTGCGGAGTTCTCCCCGCTGTTCAGATCCGCGATCCCGTACAACCGATCCAGCGTTGTCCGAACGCTGTTTCGACTCTCCCCAAGTTCTTCCCGCGGCTCCTCGCCAACGAAAATTTGGTAATCCCTGTTAATCTCTGTAGTTCGTCCCTCCCGTAGAGTCTATGATGATATCGGTCCCCAGTTCCCCTTTGGGAAATCCGGTTTGCTGCGTAGTAGATTCGGTTAGCTGCGTTAGCATATTCTGTGATTTTGTCTGCTGGGTTTTGTATGTTGTTGGTTGATTTTGGATTTCCTGGGTATTTTGGAAAGATTCTGGTGGTTTGGAAAATTATTTCGGTGGATATATTTTCGGGATTATATTTGGTTGGAACAATTGCAGGTTTCTGTGGCGCATTTCCCAGTTTTGGGTTGTCCCGAAATAGAGGAAGTGCTGCCCAAATTTTTACAAAACTTTATTTAATTTGATTTCAAAATCGGTTTTCGGAAATGAATTTTAAAACTGATTTTCGGGCGACGACCGTACCGGTCTGTGGGCCCCAGCGAAATGCAAACGCACCGGTTCGACCGGGCGTTGAGGCAGAGTAGCTGAATGTGAAGACTGGACCAGAGTCTGAGACTCACAAATCTTTTATAATTAGGAATTGTAATTTTATTATTATTTAATTTTGAGACTAACATTGTTTTCGTCTTATTTTAATTTATGTAAATCGGGTTGTAAGGGCATAAGCCCAATTGCTTATTTAACCATGCTGTGAAAGATGTAATAATTAGGATTTATTTTATTTTCTTTTCTGGTTGTGGTAGTGTAACGTAAATGTTAGAATAACTATATATATATATTCTCATAAATATTAGGAAATTCATAATTTTCTCACTTATTAGATAAATAATAACTTTATGTATAAAATACAAAGTTTTAAACAATTTAAATGATAAATTGTAAGTTTTCCAAAAAGAAAGGATTAAATTGATGTTTTCTTGTAAATAGTAAACCATCCGATAGTTGTGTTCTAATTAGAATAAAAAGGATAAAATTTATTAGGAAAGAAAATAGAGATTGTAACTAGCACACTTAGTTGGTTTGATACAGATTGATAAGTATAGATGCTCCATTTGTAGGATTTCGAAGGCGTAACTAGCATCTACTCGGAACATCCATCGACTCTCAGTTTAAATCAAGGCAAGTACGGTTGTGGTTAATTGCAGTTTAATTAATATTAGAAATTTTGCATGTTAAATACACAACTGTTACACGTACTCTCTCCTAGAGTAATATACTGAATCATTGCATCGGGATAATGGGGAGTAGCGTAGTTATCTATGATCAAAGCCAAATAGTTAATGAATGTGCGAGCTTACCCCTCTTCACACGGGGTTAGGTCGTACCGTATCAATAGGATACAATTGAATCATCCTAAACCGGTCATAGATACTGCTTACTCAAATCACAACTATTTTATAGTTGGAAATCATTGTTTCAAAATTATTTAATATTGCAAGTTTCTATTCATTATGTAAATTGTTAATTTTCATAATTGTACTTGCTCCTTTCCTGACTGGATCCCCCACACCTAATAGGTTCTATTGATGACTCAGAGCTACTGATCAGTAGTTACTATGACCCGGAGTTGTACCCTGCTGTGCTCCCAGACGAGGTCCATGGAGATGATGATGACACTTCTGCTTAGTTGGAGTTTTAGTTTATCTTTTAAATAAAATAAATGTTATGTTAAAGTTGTGGACAAGCTTTGTAATGGACAAGTTTATATTATCGTTTAATTAAATGTTGTGGCAATTATAGTTTCAAATGTTGTTGATTGTACCTGCATATGGGATACAGCTTACTGCCACCGTCTCAACAACGGTGCAGGCTGGGCATGATCCGAGTCGACCCAAGAAATTGGGATCGGGTCGTGACATGTTCGAAGAAGATGACATCTTTTATGGAACGGATACTAATACGGCTGTGGGTAGCAAACTCTGGGATTCAGAGGAGGAAGCCATGATGTCAGCTTTCCCGCAAGACAACAAAGCTGAAAGTGATAGGTCTACTGTTCCATCTACTTCATACTACGTCATGCATGTATATATAATATAGGATGGAAATAAAGAATAAGGAGAAGCCTCGGCCGCGACTATAGTACATTGCATCAGCGCCTTGGAGACAGGGCTTTCAACTCATACCACCTCCATGCAAGCCTTGACACTGGACTTGCTCGATATCATGATGTGCTTAGCTGTGCATCCTCTGACCAGGGCTTCTACATCCGCAAGTCCTGACCTAGGAACTAATGAGGAATCAAATGTACCACCCCAGCGTCTACTTCATTACGGGTTTACCGAGGAGTCCGAGTGGACATGATGCAGTTTGGGTGATAGTGGACCGACTTACCAAGTCAGCTTACTTTTTGCCCTTCACAGTGGGACAGTCTACAAAAGCCCTAGCTGAGATATATATAAGGCAGATCGTGCAACTTCATGGAGTTTCGGTTAGTATAGTGTCTGACCGGGATTCGAGGTTCATATCGCCCTTGTAGCAGAGCCTGCAGGAGAGCCTTGGGACCCGCCCGAAGTTTAGTACATCATATCATCCCCAGACATATGGACAATCAGAGCACACTATTCAGACACTAGAGGACTTGTTGAAGGCAAGCATACTAGATTTTGGGGGATCCTGGGAGGACCACTTGCATCTTGTGGAGTTCTCCTACAACAACAATTATCAGGCCAGTATCCAGATGGCCCACTTTGAAGCATTATATGACAGGAAGTGCCATTCCCAAGTCTGTCGGAGGGATATGGACGAAAGGCAGATACTCGAACCAGAGTTGGTGGTTCGTACAGTGGAGAAGGTGAAGCAAATCCAAGGGCACTTGAGAGCATCTCAAGACAGGTAGAAGCACTGGGCGAACACATATCGTCGACCCCTGGAGTTTAAGGAAGGGGACCTTGTCTTCTTGAGGATCTCACCTACCAGAGGTACCATAAGGTTTGGAGGAAGAGAAAAACTGAGTCCAAGGTATATTGGACCCTGTGCTATAATGGATTAGAGAGGTTACCTATCAGTTAGCTTTGTCATAGACATTAGAGGGAGTTTATGACTTATTTCACGTATCTTAGCCGAGAAGGTATGTGCCAGATCCTAGACATGTCCATGACCACTCGGAGATCACTGTCGGGCTGAGTTTGTCTTATGAGGAGTAGCCGGTGGAGATCTTGGATCGAAGAGAAAAAGTTCTGCGGGGTCAGACCATCCTGCTAGTTCGTGTCGCTTGGAGGCATCATTCGCCCGGCGAATTAACTTGGAAATGCGAGGATGCAATCCGTGAGCGTTTTCCCCATATCTTCTTGGGGCTAGGTATGCATGCATTACTGTTCAGTTATTTATATCTTGCTGTTATATTAGATGTCAAAATTTTGAGGTCAAAATTCTTCAAGGTGGATAGGTTGTAAGCCCTCTAAATTTTAATTAGAATTGATTAGGATTAATTAGGGTTTACATACGGTTAATTATGAATTTCTAAGTTATTAATGAATTCCTACTTTTATTTTTGATTATCATATGTACATTGATGTGACTTTTAATTTAGGAGCACAAGATTAGTCGTTTTCTTAAAACTAACTTCACATGTATGATCTAGCCGAGACACTCTACACCCATGACCTTCGTATTGTAGAAGCATTGAAAATATTGCTTTTAGTCCCACATCAGAAAGTAGAAGAAAAAAGGGCTCACTCCATTCTATAAATCAAGCTCCCTTGCCACTTTTAAAAAGGGCACCAACTTTCCTTCTCTCCTTCGAACTTGGACTCTTCCTACTACGCACCTTCAGGTGCTAAGTCGAAGAAGTCTAGGACAGTGCGGGCTCAACAAGCGTAGTCAACTGTCCAAGCTGCTGACCGTCAGCGGATACCGTTAACTGTTATACGGGCTCCTGATGGAAAGTTATACAGAACCACCCGCGTCCAATCCCACATGCGGAATGGACAGGGTGACCGAGCGCAGTGCTTTACTAGCCTCAGATCAGGGAGCAAATATGATGGTCCCAAAAGTCTTCCCATAACGATCGAGAGCAAGTGCTTATACTAGCCTCAGATCAAGGAGCAAATATGATACCTACGTACCTGGGCGCTCAGGATACTTGGGCCCACAAAATTGATGCAAAGGTAGATCAATTTGCTCTCGATTTGCGAGAGGTGGTCATTCATAAATGCAAGAAGAGAGAAGCAACCTTGGCGTGCGATGAGCCCTTTCCAGAACATCACTGTACCCAAGCCATCATTAACTGCCGCTGCCACAAGGCAGTGGCTCCACTATCAAGGCAGTCTGTGTTCTAGTGACTACGACCTACTGCACCTTTCCAACATCATCTCGGAAACATGATGCCAATTGAAGACGTTGTAACGGCCTGCTCTCAACTAGATGCATTACTCAGATGTCTCTGTCAGGTGTATCATCTCAGTCAAACGCATCACAATCTTCTGAAGGACTCCACCGTCAAATCTTCTTCGAACCAGGAGATTAGTCAAGAGGGAGACAAACGAAACTCTCTCAAATAGTGACATTCGGCACAGCACCTTCTCCTAGGGCCCCCATACCCATCCATCCAGAAGATGTCCTTCATGCGGCTCGGTCAGAAGGCATTCCTCATGCGGCTCGGTCATGAGATATTCCTCATGCGGCTCGGTCATGAGACATTCCTCATGCGGTTCGGTCATGAGACGTCCTTCATGCGGCTCGGTCATGAGACATTCCTCATGTAGCTCGATCATGAGACATCCTTCACGCGGCTCCGCTATGAGACACTCCCTCATACGGCTCGGTCATGCGACGTCCTTCATGCGGCTCAGCCATGAGACATTACTTTATGCGGCTCGATCATGAGACATTCCTTCATATGGCTCGATCATGAGACATTCTTTCATGAGGCTCAACCATGAAACATTCCTCATGCGGCTCGGCCAGGAGACATCCTTCATACGGCTCGCCATAAAAGATTAGTTGATGCACGTGACAGGTTGACCAGTTCTCAACTGCTCAGATTAGCTTCAACGACAAATCACAACACGTCCTAACAAATCCCCAGCTATCAGTCACAGACCGAGTTTCGAGGCATGATTACGGCCATAGGGCCCGGGGATTTGCCACATGGTCATCTATGCGGCTCAAAATATCCTTCATCCCGAAATCACTATAAATAGCAGGGTGCCACACCCCTGCAAAATGGTTGGCAATCCAGAGGCTGGCAACCTTCAAGAAAAAAACAATTTTTTCACGAGCTAGAGACTACATCAGATAGTCCACGGAGTAAGGCAGAGTTGATAGCACTTTCCCGAGCCTCCACCGTCACCCCCCAGAATAAAAATGAAACAATTGTGCTTAGATTTTTCCTAGGATTTCTTTCTAGGCTCTTCTTTGTACAAGCGAGTTTGCAACCAATTTTAGTGTTCTGTAATACCTGTCTTTAATTTTTTTATGGCAAACACGATGGCGACTCTGCTGGAGACGTTCTTCTCTTCCGATGAGAAGTTAGTGACACAATCTGACGCGTCCAAGCTCGGCTCTGCACAGCAGATGCTTGTGGTTCGTTTTGACCAACAAGCCTTCAAAGAATTGCTCTCTGAAGGGAGCGCCAGCCCATCTCAGAAGCGAGCCAACCCGAAAAGGACTCGCAAGGCGTCGGTGCACAAAATTGTTGCCCCCGACCAAGTTCTCGAAGAAGCTCCATCTACAGCCCAAGACGGTGACCAGAACTCTTCTACGGCTTTGTTTCCGACTGCGGAGGACCCTACTGTCCCCAAATTCAGCAGAGGAAAACACTATGATGCTGAGTTTTTGGGGGCACAAAGGAAATCCATGCAGACAAAGAAGAAGCCGCATAGAGGAGATTAACAGTCTGTCCAAGCGGTAGCCAACTCTGGCCGTAGGTAGACAACTCATGCGGCACCAACTCTGGCCGCAGGAAGGTGGTCCATGCGACGACCAATCCTGGCCTCAGACAGGATGTCTCATGCGGCCCTGTCAAAAGCTCTGTGTTCGACCGTCTCTCATGGGGGCCCGATGCCATGCGGCCCGCTGAGGATGCGGGATGTATCAATCTGGACCCTTTTTACTATGCGCCTTTGGGCGCTAAGTCAAAAAAGTCTAGGGCTGTGCGGGCCCAACCAGCCCAGTCAACTGTCCAAGTTGCTGACTGTCAGCGGGCCCCGTTGACTGTTGCACAGGCTCCTAATGGAAAGTTGTACAGAACCACTCGCATCTAGTCTCCCAGGGCTAGCAGACCGGATGGCTCTTTAAAGTCTCCCTCAAAAGATCCAGAGTAAGTGCTTTTACTAGCCACGGATCAGGGAGCAAACATGATACCTAAGCACCCGTGCGCTCGGGATACACGAGTTCACAAGTTTGGTGCAAAGGTAGAGCAGCCTCCTACCGACTTACGTGACGTGATTACTCACAAATGCAAGATGGCAGCGTCGGCATGCAATGAGTCCCTCTCGGGACGTCGTTGCACCCAAGTTATCATCAACTGCGGCTGCGATAAATCAGCAGCACCTGATGATCGACAGTCAGTTTTCCAGCGACTGCAGCAGCCAGCACCTGTCCGACAATAACTCAAGAAACATGTGCAAATTCCAGGGGACGAGGAGTTTTCTGTCACCTCCTATAATTCGACTCAAAAGGTTCCTCTAGGCAGGGGAGGATAGAAGACAGGCTCCTCTAGCCCGGCCATCTCGGCCAGTAATGCAAGGAGACCCTCATCTGGGGGGTTCCCATCGACAACTACAGGGGGTGACTATTTAGGTACTCGATCCAAAAAAGAAGCTTTTGGCACTCGGGGGTGTACCTTCAGCCTCCTTAAGAGTAGATAAAGCGGGGGTAGCAGTCCCCTCAATGTATGCGACAATCCGGTGTACCAAGAGCACATGCAGGGGGTAGAGGTCCCCCAGAACTGTGCAACAGACATGGATTTCCCTGAGGGCCACCACCCTCACCAAGACGATGTGGCTTCCTGCATAGGGGGTAGCACCCCTTCCGAGTCAGACGAAGATAATATTCCGACATTCCCTAACGATTTCTCAATACAAGGGTACGACACCGAGAGTACCTCTGCCACAATCCCTTCTACCTTTACCCACGTGATGACAGTCTTTATGGCTGTCGTTGATCATGAAGCACCTCCTGACCAACAATGGCAGGAAGTGTTGGAAGCCATGCTCCTATCCTTGGTCAAGTTCGTAGACGAGATCAAAGCCGCCTTGCCAACTCAACCAGTAAGGACGCCCAGACAAACAAGCTTGGGACCCGCAGTCAACGCAGACTCCAACATGACCGCCCCTCCTTTGGGTGATGATCCCTTAGCAGCATCCGTTCCTTCAGATACAGATGAAGCCAATGAGGCAAGTATGGATGTCCAGGAGCTTCAAGCGATGTTCAATGCCTGAGACTCCTCTCGAGATTTCAGAATACGATAGCTATATCCCGTTGCATGGAGAGACGTGCCTTTTCCACCATGGTACAAGCCATTCCATATCGATTCTTATAATGGAAAGACCTCTGCTAGTCGATACATGACTTACTTTGAAGTCACAACCGATCACTTGCCGCATAGTGACACCATCCTCATGCGATTATTCATCAGAGCATTGGAGGGGATCGCGTTCGACTGGTACCGCAACCTTTTTGACAACTATATCCATTTTTTTGACGGCTTTAAGCACATGTTCCTGGAGAGATTCTACGAAGCGGGGAATGACGTAACGATGTCGTCTCTCATGGATATCGTTTAGGAAGAGAGGGAGCTAACGAAAAACTACATCGAGCAGTTTCGCCAAACCACAATGAGATTTCCCTAAGGCAATTCCGAGAGCTCCTTGATTGAAATCTGTCAGAAGAAGTTGCTACCTGCAATTAGCCTCTGGATGGGTGACGATCAGTTCAGGGATTGGACAACCTCTATCATAAGCGCTACCAACGCAGAGGCAAAATTAAAGAAAGCTCCCCAGTTGGGATTACATCCCATATGGAGAAGATATGGGCAGACGTCCTGGGTCCACCTTCAGTAACAGCAACAGTGGCGCCACCACCAACCGGGACAATAAGGGCAAACAGGCCATGGTTACTGAAGCGACTCAGAAGCCCGAACAAAAATAGGTGGAAGGTCCGTGGCCCAAAGTTAATTACTCATTTGAAGATAGTCATGTCAAACCTATCTTCGATATGCTCTTGCAAGGGGGTAGGATCCAGCTCCCTCCACCAAGGCGCGAACCCCGAGCGACAGAAATGGAGGACCCAAAATATTGTCATTTCTACCGCTATGTCTATCATTCCACTCAGGACTACTTCCAATTAAAGCGGTACATCCAGATTCTTATCGACTCCAAAGCTCTGTCGATAGACTTTGAAGAGGTTACTGTGGCGGTGAACATGGTATCTATTCATTTTGGTGATTTTCCTCCGATAAGCACTCCAGACGGGGCCATACCTGTCCCTCGGACAACGATGAAGGTTACTAATCTTCCACCTGTCCGAAACTAGATATCTGGACTGGTACCTCTCACTACCTCGTGAGGAGAAATCATGTGGGTGCATCCAGACTTGGTGCCCGAAGTTACCCAGGAGGTGTCATGTCTCACCAGCAAGAAAAAGGGCAGGAAGTCTAGATCCTGCCACACAATTTCAACCGAGGCTGAGGAAGCTACAGCTATTGTTACCCAGTCTGGAGCACAAGTCCAGCCTGTACGGGATAGTTCAGTTGAAGATCCTCAGCCGGTAACGTTGCCTCTCTCTGATATTCCAAGGCCATCTCAGCCTCCACTGGCGGATAAGTCCAAGACAAAGGAAACCCGCTTCGACAGGCCACTTCGCAATGATGTACTTCAGGGACAGAAGAGACCTTACAACTTTGACATATTAGCACAATTGGTAATACTCCAGCAAAGTTGTCGTTATACCAGCTCCTAAGGCCCTCCAAAGATCTTCGTGTCGCATTAAGCGAAGCACTCCAAAATGCTGACGCCTACTTAGCTCAGGTTAAGCTTCCAGGGGAAGACCCGCCAGCAGATCCACAGGGCAATGATAGCACAGATGCAATACCCAACATCATATTTACTCCTCAGGACATGTTGATCAAGTCCAATTTGTATGATCGTCCCTTGTACTACACTGGATACATAGGCGACCTCAAGGTGGATCGGATGCATATCGACCCTGGCTCGTCAATAAGCATCATTCCGAAAGGACTGCTCCAACTTCTTGGCATCCCTATGCACCGGCTAGCGGCGACCAAGACTGCCATTAGCGGTTTTAACTCGGAAAGGAGCTATCCCCTAGGCAAGGTTCGATTGAAATGTCAGATTGGCGACCTAAAGACGGAGGTTACCTGCTACGTCATAGATGCAGACACCTCCTACAACATCCTCCTGGGACATTCGTGGATACATGACTATATGATCGTGCCATCCACCCTTCACCCGTGTTTCAAGTATGTCAATAAGCACGACGTCGTGAAGACTGAATTTGCTGACATCGATCCCTTCAAAGGGGTTGAGTCTTATTATTCTTCGGGGGCTTGTCTATATGAAGAATCCAAGAGGTGCTCGGTTCTCTCGTCCGCGCTGTGCAAAGCCATACCCCTTGTCGCAACTTTGCATAAAGAGGTGCCCGATTCTCTCGTCCACGCTGTGCAGTCGGAATCAACGGTCATCCAACCCCCAAAGTCAAAAGCCAAAGACCGTCATAGGGCCGATGGTGACCCGATTGACAAAATCTATTCAAAGGCAATTGGAAGACACAAAGTCCCTTGCCAAGCCAATTGTCATCTTTCTTTCCAAGACGAGCCGGCAAACAAATGTCGATCCGACTCCCTCAGGCAAGCCAATACCACAAGCTGAACCCTTGGTGGTCAAGTTGCCCAAGACAGCGTCCCAACCTCCGGTCACGCAGGGGGTAGCAGAAGAAGATGCTGAACTCGCAAAGTATCTGGTTGTAAGAGTGGATAGTCCCTCTCCTGATGATGTGACAATCGTCCATACCGCAAGCCGACTTGCCCCCATTAAAGACGTCTACTTCCCAATCTCAGGCCGAAAAGAAGGATCTCAACCCTTCTTGCCTCAAGAGTTTGATCTTGAACCCGATACTTGGAGACTACTGCTCTACCTGTATAGTCCTCAGGCCAAGTACTTTATGCAAAAATAGGGGTACGACATGGAGGCTACCCTAGGTCTGAATTACGGCAGCGGTCGAAGATCGCCTCCGCAGCTGTCAACTCCGACATTATTATGGAAAATCTCTGAAGAAATACTATGTCTAAAGGACATATTGGTACTCCCTCAAAACCATCACATCTCCCTGAGTGGCGAGTCATGTACGATAGTACCACTGAACTCACACTCCATCACATCTCCCTGAGTAGCAAGTCACGTACGATGATACCTCTGAACTAACACTCTATTGCATTTTCCTGAGTGGCGAGTCATGTATGATGATACCTTTGAACTCCCACTCTAATGCTTTACCTCACAGGAGTCTGCCCATTTGATCATTATCCCTGAGCAAACTTCCTGGTCCTGATTATCGTGTGTCACGTCCATATTACCTCTGATATCGACAATCTTCCGACTTCAACACCTGTACCCCAACCTGGGATAAAAGACACGGTGTTAAGACCACAAAACCTATCACCTCTGTTGGGTTTTGTTTTAAATCTATTAATCGCACCGCCAGTACACAGAAGGGTAATAGGTCCACAAAAGTTATCCTAATCTATTACCCGCACCACTAGTGCGCAGAAGGGTAATAGGTTCATAAAAGTTATCCTAATCTATTACTCGTACCATTGGTGTACCAAAGAGTAGTAGGTCCACAAAATATCATTCAAATCTATTTGCTCGCATTTCCAGATGCACAAAAGGATAATAGGTCCACAAAATTCCCCAATGGGAAAAACAACTACGTCCATATTACCTCTGATTTTTTTTCATCCATCACAAACAAACCACCCAATACATTGAACTTTTATCTTGATAACACCTCTGAGTTGTTCTGTGTATCCTCATTAGGCCCACTCCTACTACGTCCTCATTACCTTTGAGTAGGAATGCTCTACTTTAGACCCATATTTACTATGTCCTCATTACCTCTGAGTAAATATATTGGTTTACTCTCCACTTATTATCCATACTCGTACCGCCAGTACACAAAAAGGATAATAGGTCCACAAATGTCCTCTGTTGACCACAAATGATGTATTAGGTCCTCTAGTACATGCACCCCTTTTTCACAATCATATACTTCTGGAACCCAGTTGTTCCGTGGCATTTATTAGCCGTCACGTAGAACTTCCACGTCCATATTACCTCTGAGTTGTTCTATGTATCCTTATCTGGGCCCACTCCTACCAGGTCCTCATTACCTCTGAGTAGGAAGGCTCTACTTTAGACCCATATTTACCACGTCCTCATTACCTCTTAGTAAATATGTTGGTTTTCTCTCCACTTACTTTCCGTACTTGCACCGCCAGTACATAAAAAGGATAATAGGTCCACAAATGTCCTCTGTTGACCACAAATACTGTATTAGGTCCTCTAGTACATGCACCCCTCTTTTATAATCATATGCTTCTGGAACCCAGTTGTTTCGTGGCATTTATTACCCATTACGTAGAACTTCTATGTCCATGTTACCCCTGAGTTGTTCTATGTACCCTCATCTGAGTCCACTCCCACCACGTCCTTATTACCATCAACCCTATATTTACCATGTCCTCACCACCTCTAAGTAAATATGATGGTTCTCTCTCTTAACTTATTATCCGTACCTAAAACTAAGGTGCGCCAAGGATGATAAGTCCACATAAAATCCCCAGCAGAAGTACCCAAACCTATCACGTCCATGCTACCTCTGATAGGATTGCCACACCTAAACAACTCTACTTTCCATGCTTCTTATTCAAAGTATTCCAAATTTGTAATTTTAAAACTTTGAAGGGGGTCTTGTAGAAGCATGGAAAATATTACTTTTAGTCCTACATCGAAAAGGAGAAGAAGAAAGGGCTCACTCTATTCTATAAATAGAGCTCCCTTGCCTCCTTTGAAAAGGGCACCAACTTCCCTTCCCTCCTTCCAACTTGGACTCTTCCCACTATGCACCTTCGGGTGCTAAGTCGAAGAAGGCTACGACAGTGCGAGCTCAACAAGCCCAGTCAACTGTCCAAGCTGCTGATCGTCAGCGGACACCGTTAACTGTTATACGGGCTCCTAATGGAAAGTTATACAGAACCACCCGCGTCCAATCCCACATGTAGAACGGACAGGGTGACCGAGCACAGTACTTTACTAGCCTCAGATCAGGGAGCAAATATGATGGTCTCAAAAGTCTTCCTACAACGATCGAGAGCAAGTACTTTTACTAGCCTCAGATCAGGCAGCAAATATGATACCTACGCACCCGGGCGCTCGGGATACCTGGGCCCACAAAACAGATACGAAGGTAGATCAATCTGCTCTCGATTTGCGAGAGGTGGTCATTCACAAATGTAAAAAGAAAGAAGCAACCTTGGCGTGCGATGAGCCCTTTCCAGAACATCACTGCACCCAAGCCATCATCAACTGCCGTTGCAACAAGATAGTGGCTCCACTATCGAGGCAGTCTGCGTTCTAGCGACTGCGACCTACTGCGCCTTTCCAACCTCATCTCAGAAACATGACATCAATTAAAGATGTTGTAGCGACTTTCTCTCAACTAGATGCATTACTCAGATGTCTCAGTCTGGCGCATCGTCTCAATCAAATGCATCACAATCTTCTGAAGGAGTCCACTGTCCAATCTTCTAAGAACCAGGAGATTAGTCAAGAGGGAGACAAATGAAACTCTCTCAAATCGTGACTTTCGGCACAACACCATCTCCTAGGGCCCCCATACCCATCTAGCCAGAAGACGACCTTCATGCGGCTCGGTCAGAAGGCATTACTAATGCGGCTCGATCATGTGACATTCCTCATGCGGCTCGGTATAGGAGCGTAAAAAGTGCTTCATTTAATGAGTCAAGGAGATGGATCATTCCACTCATAATGATCTTTTTTTTACGCCAAGGAGAGGCTAATCTCTTTGCGTTTGGGTCTATGCCAATGGTTTTACGCCCAAGACAGGCTAACTACTTTTACGCTGGACAAAGCTATCAAGTCTTATCTATTTTTTACGCCAAGGAGAGGCTAATCTCTTTACGCTTGGGTCTATGCCAATGGTTTTATGCCCAAGACAGGCTAACTACTTTTACGCTTGACAAAGCTGTCAAGTCTTGCATTTAATGCAAACTCTGACATGAAGATATTAATGATGACATATATCACAGAATTCGAAGGGATTTGTTTTATACAGAGACCAATGTTGTCGTTTAGTATGTGGACTGAGCTACTTTACGCTCATAGTGTGACTTCTTTTACGCATGGAGACTATATGAGTTTTTACACTCAAAGTTGACGTGTGCGTAAAGTCTATTTGAGCTACTTTTACGCTCAAGGTTATTTAACAACCACTTTACGCGGGAAGTCTATGTCAGGGCTATTTTACGCCTAGTCTACTGCTTTACACTCAGAGTACATTGGGGATGTTTTTACGCCCTATTCATCTGACCAGTTTGGAACATGGTTTGCCTACATGGCTTTCATGCCTCACATCTCGAAGAACGTGTGTACGTGCATCCTATTCTTACTGAAATGATGGGACACGTATCAACGTATGCAGAGGATGACTTTGGTCGTGGGTTTCAGTTGTTAGTGTAAAGACGGAACTTTTGTTAAGTTTTTACGCACAAGAGCCCAAGTCTATAAATAAACTTATTTTTCTCACATAACGGGGGGACAGGAGAAGAGAGAACAGAGAGGCTAGAACCCAGAGATTTTTGATTCTCCAGAGCATTCTACTTTAACCTTTCTTTCAGAATAGAGTGAAGCAAAGCAGGAAAGCATTCGGCCTCGCCATCAGTGCCCAAGTGCGTCGATACCTTTCTGGTGACTTAGTTCTTCTAATTGTTCAACTTCAAGCAGCGATCTTTATCATCATCGTATGGTCCAAGGAACAAAGTGATCATTTACAAATCAGACTTCCATAGCAATACTTTCCCAGAATCAAATTTGTACTTCTTGTACTTTTTTTCGTTTTGTTTCAAAAGTCATTTTTCCTGGCATTTTGTTAAGTGAAACAAAATGGCGACTCTGCTGGAGACGACCTTCTCCTCTGACGAGGAGGCAATTGCTCAATATGATGATGTTTCGGTCGGTTCGACCAAGAAGACTCTGGTTGTGCACTTTGACCAGACTGCCTACGAAGAAATGCTCAGAACTGGGGGTGGTTCTCGCTGCTCCAATGTTCAAAAGTCTCGCAAAGCACGAAAAGTTTGGATTCCTAAATCCAAAGTAGCTTCTGATCTCTCTGTTGCTTCTGATAGCAAGGGAATTCTTCCCACTCCTGTAGTAGGGGCTTCCGTTCGTAACGAGGCAGTCCTTACTTCAGCATCGCACTCTAAGTGTGGCAATTTATCTCCCGTCTGTCACGGTAAAGATAATCAGGTTTTACGCCCAGTGGGTAAAAACCAAGTTTTACGCTCAATGCATAAGCATAAGTCTCCCATTTGTAATATGGCAGACTCTAATGCTTCTGAGTGTAAGAATAAGTCTCCCATCTGTGACGTGGTAGACACACGCAAATTACGCTCTTCGCGTAAAGGAAAATCTCCCGTCTGTGACGAGGTAGATAATCAATTTTTACGTTCTACGCGTAAAGGTATGTCTCCTGTCTGTGACAGTGTAGATAAAATTCGCAAAGATGTTTGCACATCTAATGTGAATGTACCTAAACGCATACAGCGTAAAAATGTTGTTGGTAAAGCTTCAGCCCTACATCAACAACCTTCTTATACTGCTTTACGCAAAGTACCAAACTTATAAATTACACGCAATAAAAATGGACTCCTTCGTGCTAAAAAATCTCAAGATTTACGCACACAACTCCAAACGTGTAAAAATGTACATTTTGGTTCTGCGAATGCAGCCAGTAATCTTCTTTATACACAAGGGACTAAACGTTTCTCTACCCCAAATGTAATAAAGAAGAATGCTCCCTCTACCCCTTATGATTTACGTGAATTGCTAATACAAAAGCGTAGGAACAGACAATCTCCGGTGACATTCCTCCAAGAAAAACTTCATTGTGAATATCACCAGGTTGTGATCAACTGTTGTTGTTCGGCTTCAAAACGGTCAGTTTTTGATCGATTAAGTTTTAATTCGTCTCAACATCAAGCTGAAGACCAAGAACATGAGTTGTCATATGTGTCAGTCAACATGGCATCTCATACTAACAGAGGACGACGTCCGAAACGGAATATGTCCCAAACTCCAGGTCAACAACAGTTCAACAGACTTCTTGATTCCTTTGAAGGAGTATATTAGAATACTCGATCAAGAAGACAAAGACAATTGTAGACTTCTAATTCAAAAGCTGGGGGTACTCAATCTTTTGAGTCTGAAACTGATAGTGTGGATTCATACTTCTATACTAACCCCTCTATATCTTCAAGAGAAGTTGAATCCTATGCTATTGGAGATGAACCAGAGACGTCATCTGCTAATACGGAACAACGTCTTACTGCCGTCGAGCAATCACTGAAAGACATGCTTAATATGGTGCAAAGCATGCATCAGATAATATTGACTCAGCAAACTACACAGCCGACAGTAGTAACATCGGTACCCGTAGTAGCACAAACTCAAGATAGTCAAGGGGCTGAAATACCTTTGAATATTCAAGAACCTGCTGTTAAACAAAATTCTGCATCTCCAGATTCCATCATTCCTGAAGATGTACCACCTCCAGTGGGGGTTACGGTACATCCAACAACCATTCAGTCAAATGTGCTTCCTCAAACTAGTGAAGCCATTCAAGCAGTGCGTGAGCTCAAAGCACAGTTTGAAGTTTTGAAACACAAAGATCAGCTCCAGAGGTTAGGGATTAAGCAACCTTATCCTCCTCATTGGAATGATGTACCCTTTCTACCAAAATTTAAGCCACAATCTATGGTTTTGTTCGATGGAAAAGCATCTCCCAGTCAGTATATCAATTACTTTGATATTATGACTGTACATTTGCAGAAAAATGATGCTCTTCTCACTCGAGTGTTCATCGGGTGTCTGACGGGTTCAGCTTACGACTGGTATCGTAGTTTACCCGATAATTCTATTTCGTCTTTTGACAAATTCAAGGCAATATTTCTCTCCCGCTTCTATGAAGGAGGAATAGACATGAACATGTCCTCCTTGATAGAAATCAAACAAAAGGAGAAAGAAGATACTCGGACATTCATCGAACGTTTCCGACAGGCTACTCTAAAGATGCCTCCTGGTATACCAGATTTATTGTTGATTGATACATGCAAGATGAATCTGCGACCATCCGAGACCAATGGTAGGTTGGCTCGTGAGCATGGGATGATTTTTACTTCAGAAGATAAATGAAAGAAAAGTAATCCTGGTAATAATTCTGGCAATCGTAATGTGAAAGGAAAAGATACTCTTATGGTCAATCTTTCTAAGAACAAAACGATGCCGAATAATCAGGAATCTTCCAGGCCAAAAGAAGAATACTCTTTTGACGAAAGTGATATCCCAGGGATATTCTAATGTCTGGTGAAGAGTGGCAAACTTCAGATTCCGGAGCCAAAGAGGCCTAATGAGGTGAATCTGACTGACAATCCTAAATATTGTATCTATCATAGATACATTAATCATCCTACCAGTGCTTGCTATGTCTTGAAAAAGAAGATCCAAGAGCTGATAAATGGTGGTGCTATCGCTTTAACTAATGATGACCATACGGTTACAACCAATATGGTTTTTCTTCAGTTCGGAGATTTTCCTCCACAGCAAGTCCCAGACGGAATTATCCTAATCCCAAAGGCGACAATGAAGATCGTGAATATTCCGCCTGCCAGAGAAGAAAATACAGGATTGCTGCCACTCATATTAAAGAGTGGTAAAATCATGTGGGTACATCCCGACTTGGTACCTGAGTTGGAAAATGAAGGTAAACCTTCAAAATCCATGAAAGATAAGAAAGTCAGAACCTGCAACATGATTTCTCATATTATTCCAGAGCCTGATGACTTGGATCGTCTATGGGATGGCCTTCCTTTAGAAGATAGATTGAGAGGACTGAACATCTGTCCTCCAAGTCTAGCTCCTCCTACCAAGCTCAAGCTTACTCATCAGCAGTGGCTAGCCATGAATAGTGTTCCCTTATACCGGGCACAGCAAGTCTTCGTTGCTTATAAAAAAGCTCCTACAGGGATTTTTCCTCGTGTCCCAAATCCTTCTTCTCCCGTAGCTATAGAGACATCTATGCTTCATTCTTCTGTAGTTACAGAAGGTCCTTCTTCTTCCTCTTCTGTTGAAATACCGGTCAAAAGTCTGCTGCCCACTCATTTATACAATCAGCAATCTATCTTTCTCATGAAGAAGATGGGTTATGACTTTCAAAAGGCAGAAGGTTTGAATTATGATAAAGGAATACGACTTCCTTTACAAATTCAAAATCAAAACTCCACTGTTGGATTGGGTTCTGAAGTTCTTCATAACAATCCTTACAAGAAGAAGGCTAAGGAAAGGAAGACTAAATCCTGTAATATGGTACTTCCTTCTCCTGAGTCCGAAGAAGAAACTTTCACTGGTACAAGATTTGGAAAAGAGTACCACAAAGATTTTGAGGAATCCTCCAAAGAAGCAGAAGACGTAGTGGAAACACTACCAGCTCAACCTTCTCTTGTTCCTGCTAAACCTTCTATGGTTGAAAAGGAGAAACAGAAAGCAGTAAGCTTTGACGTCCCATTGAAGTCTGCTTCCAGTCAGGGGGTGGTGATGAAACCTTACAAATTTGATATTCTAGCTCAGTTGGCCAATACTCCGGCTAGAATATCTATATTTGAGCTGCTTCTTCTTTTTAGAGAAAGCAGAGAGACTTTGAGTGAAGCTTTACTTCAAGCAGATTCAGGTTTGGCTTAACTCAAGAGTCCTGATAATACTCCAGTGTCATGTCCGCAATGTCATAGTGTGATGGAAGCAATTCCCAATATCACCTTTACACAAGAAGATATGCTGTTGAAGCATAACAAACATGACAGGCCTCTTGCTACACTGGGTATATTGGATCCACTGAAATTGTCAGGATTTACATTGATCCTGGGTCCTCAATTAGCATAATTCTTCAGAGTATGCTAAGACCCCTGAGGATTCCTACTAGTGATCTGACTTACACTAGTACTACGATAGTTGGTTTTAACTCTGGCAGGAGCAAACCACTGGAGAAGATTCGTCTGTAGATTCAGATTGGTGATCTTCGAACTATGGTAACTTTCTTTGTTATCAATTCAGATGTCTCCTATAATATCCTTCTGGGGAGACTATGGATTCACGAACATAATATCGTGCCTTCAACTCTCTACCAATGCTTCAAGTATGTGGATTCCCAAGGAGTTGTGAAGACTGAGTTTGCTGATATCAATCCTTTCAAGGGTGTCGAAGCCTATTTCTCTGATTCAAGGCTTTATAAACAAGAGCAAGTGAAAGAGATATCAGACATAGCTGAAGATCAATCATCTACTGAGGATCAGTCTGTTAATGAAGATCCGCCAGAAGAACAACCTTTGAAGATCATAGTCAAGGGACGAATCCAATCCCAACCTGTCAACGATCAACCTTTGATAATCAAGATTAAAGGAAGAACTCAAGTTTCATCTGAGGAATTAATAAATATTTCAGCTAAAAGCCAAGTTCAACCTTTTATGATCAAGGTCAAAGGGCATACTTCTTGTACGAATGATCCAGAACCACCATTGATTATCAATCTTGGCAAAACTACGTAGAAGACGGATAATAGTCCACTGATGATTAATTCGAAGCGTAGCGGTCAAATTGTAAATAATGTAAATATTGATCATTCTGTACTTTTTGATATCAATGAAGATTTCCTTTTTGAGTATATGGCTGTCAAGTTTATTGAAAGGATGACTTTATCTTCTGATAATCAAAGTCATTAATATAAAGGCGACATAGAACCAGAAGAAACTTTATACATCGACCATAAGGAAAATTCTTTTCCTCTTCAGGTTGATGTCGGACCTTATGCTCAAAGGTTCCTAAAATCTTCCCCCTATCTTCTACCTGTGGCCGCTTCATCACAAGCTTGTGTAACTTTTAGACGTCACGAAGAATCTTATTTCGTGGTTCCGTCTAATAAGAAAAACAAGCGCCAAATTGTGTTTGGCCTAGAAAAAATATCCCTGTTGCTCAGACGGATGATCTGAAAGATAAAGATAAAGGAAAAAATCCGAATTGACAAATATAGTCAACAATCTATCAAGATTATCCAGAATATGGGGTATGATTTGAAGACTATGCAAGGTCTCAATCAAGGCAAGGGTAGACGACTACCATTATGTGGTGATCAGTTTTACTAGAAGACTCATCATGGGTTGGGATATGATCCATCCCACATGTTTAATGACGATATACAAGAAGAATTCTCTTCTAGCTCTTCGCAATCATCAGATTCGAAAGAAATTCAATTCATGGAATTCGATATGTCTCGTTCCTCATATGACGAATCTAGACAGATATTCTCAGTCAATATGGTTCAAACTAATGATGAATCTGAACTATTTAAGAATGATCCTTGGGCTCAACAGATGGATGCTCAGTAGGAACTTCGTTTTGAACAGCGACAACCACCTACAGAGGATGGGGTTATCCAAATTAATGTTGGAGATGGAACTGTGTCCAAACCAATATTCATCAGTAAGAATCTTTCCGAAGATGAAAAGGAACAATTGATAAAACTTATCAAAGAATATATTGACATTTTTGCATGGAGTCATGAGGATATGCCAGGGCTAGATCCTAAAGTTGCTACTCATAAACTCAATATTTTGCCCAATGTCAAGCCTGTAAAACAACAGCAACGGCGCTTTAGACCAGATATGATGGATGCAATTGAAGTAGAAGTCAAAAAGTTGATTATATGTGGCTTTGTTCGTGAAGAGCAACACCCGGATTGGGTTGCCAATATTGTTCCTGTTATGAAGAAGAACGGAAAAGTCCGAGTTTGCATAGATTATCGAGATCTTAATACGGCTTGCCCAAAGGACAAATTTCCACTTCCGATTACTGATGTCATGATAGACAATACATGTGATTTTGAACGCATGTCTTTCATGGACGGATTCTCAGGATACAATCAGATCAAAATGCATCCAGAAGATGAGAAGCATACTGCTTTTCGTACACCCCTTAGGGTTTACTGCTATACGGTTATGTCTTTTGGTCTTAAAAACGCCGGTGCCACGTATCAATAGGCTATGAGCAACATCTTTCAAGAACATCTACGAAGATAGTTGAATGCTACGTAGATGACATTGCTGTTAAGAGTCGATCAAAGGATGATCATATTCAGGACTTGAAGACAGTATTTGAATTGATGCGTCAGCATCAATTGAAAATGAACCCTACTAAGTCTTTCTTAGGGGTTTCCAGTGGCAAGTTTTTAGGATTTGTCATTACTTCTCAGGGTATCCATGTTGATCCTGACAAGGTTAAAGCAATTCTTGAAATGCGTCCTCCTAGTAATCTGAAAGAACTCCGTGGCTTTCAGGGTCGTATTGCTTATATCAGAAGATTTATATCTAATCTTTCTGGAAGATGTCAACCTTTCTCCCGTCTATTAAAGAAAGGTGTATCATTTGTTTGGGATGAAGCATGTCAGAAAGCCATCAATGACATTAAGCAATACCTTACAAACTCACATGTTCTGGTACCTCCGGTGGTTGGAAGGCCATTTTTGTTATATGTTCGAGCCTTGGATCATTCACTTGGCGCTCTTCTTGCACAGAAAAGTGATATGGGTCATGAACAAGCAATATATTATCTGAGCAGAATGATGGTCGGAGCTGAACACAGGTATACTCCTGTGGAAAAGGAATGTCTAGCTTTAGTTTTTGCCGTCCAAAAGACAAGGCATTATGTCATTGGATAGACTATTCATGTTATCTCCAGAATAAATCCCATTCGGGTATTGATGAGAAAACCGAGCATTCTTAATTCCAGGCTAGGTACCTGGGCGATGTTGCTCACTCCGTATGACATGGTTTATGTACCTCAAAAATTAGTGAAGGGCCAAGCATTAGCTGATTTCTTAGCTGCTCATCCTATACCTGAAACTTCAAAGTTATATGACGACATTCCAGATGAAGTCGTAGATTGTAACATGACTTTGAAGAATGACATATGGCAATTATATTTTGATGGAGCATCACGAGTAGGACCTAAAGGCAATATCGTCTCTGGGGTAGGAATCGTCTTGGTTTCTCCTAACAAAATGGTCATATACCGTGCCTATTCTCTCAATGAACCATGCTCCAATAATGTAGCAGAATACAATGCTCTATTGATCGGTCTCCAAGTAGCAAAACAATTGGACATTGAGTTCCTAGAAGCTTATGGAGATTCTCAATTGATCGTTAATCAAGTTAGAGGGACTTATGAGGTCAGAAATCCTGATCTCATCCCTTATCATCAAGTGGTAGTCGAGTTAGTCCTTTCATTCAAAGGATTCTTCATTGAATTTGTACCACGTTCTCAGAATGTGGAGGCTGATGCTCTTGCTAGCTTAGCTGCAGACTTGGCTGTTCCAATTCGAAGGTAAAATATAATTACTTTGTTGGACCGAGACTTGTTCTGTGTGAAAAATAATCTGCATATTGAACAAAGTTATGTCACAGAGTCAAGTTCCCAGCAGAAGGATTGGAGAACTCCATTTATTGATTATGCAGTTCATGGGATTTTGCCTGAAGACCCAAAAGAAGCTGTATCAATCAAGAGACGATCATTTCGATTTTATTATGATTCGTCTTTACATATGCTATACCGTCGGTCATATGATGGACTCTTGCTGCGATGTCTCTCAGAAAGTGAAGCCAAACAAACACTGTGAGAAGCTCATGATGGCGTTTGTGGTGCTCATCAACCGGGTCCTAAATTGCAAGACCGTATTCGAAGAATGGGGTATTATTGGCCTTCTATGATAGCAGATGCTGTAGACTATGCCAGAAGATGTAAAGCATGTTAGATTCATGCTAATTTTATTCATCAACCGTCTGAATTTCTATATCCTACAGCAGCCTCTTGGCCCTTCGAAGCTTGGGGCATGGATATCATTGGTCCTATTAACCCTCCTTCTGTTAAGGGACATCGGTTTATATTAGTTATAACCGATTACTTTTCCAAGTGGGCAGAAGCAGTTCCCCTTGCTGAAGTGAAAACATCTAATGTAATCAGCTTCATCAAACATCACGTCATTTATCGCTTCGGGATTCCTCGACGAATAATTCATGACAATGGACCACAATTTGCCAGTCAGGCATTTTATCGGTTCTGTGATAAGAATCGAATTCAAAATCTGGCTTCTACGGCTTATAATCTAGCTGCTAATGGTTTAGCCGAAGCTTTTAACAAGACGATCATCAAACTTCTCAAAAAGTTTGTCTCTTCTAATAAACGTGATTGGAATGAGAAACTTGGAGAATATTTATGGGCTTATCGAACAACAGTACGGACTCCTACTGGTTTTACACCATTCTCATTGGTTTATGGATGTGAAGCTGTCCTCCCATTGGAAATCCAGATTCTATCTCTTCGAATAGCCATTGCTAATGAGCTAACTACAGAGAATAATGATCGCTTACGACTCCAAGAACTCGAAGGATTGGACGAGAAGCGTCTTCAAGCACAACAGCATATTGAGCTATATCAAACCCGTATATCTCGAACTTTCAATCGTAAAGTTAAAGAGAGGGTATTCAAGGTTGGCGAGCTTGTATTAGCTGTTCGAAGACCGATGGTGATGACTCACAAAAGCAAAGGGAAATTCCAAACGAAATGGGAAGGCCCTTATGTGATTGAGTCCGTGTTTTCCAATGGCGCTTATCGGTTATCAAAGCCCAATGGAGATTTACTCATGTTGCCGATCAATGGCAAATTTCTTAAGAAATACTATGTATAAAAAAGAAGACAAAATGAAAATAATTTTTTTTTATTTTTATTTCAAGACAAAAGATTAAGGACAAGGGCCACTGCCTTCGCCTTCCTTATTGAATACATAGTCAGCCAATGCTTCGAAGGCATCGTTGTCTGAGTTTATAAAAAACTTGCAGGCAGCCATCGTCAGCGCTTCTTCTTCAGGAGTTTTCCCTGGCTCTACTAAGAAGGCAAGGATGTCTTGGGGTGGCTTGGGAGTAGAAGAGCTTTCGCCTACTTCGGTTGGATCTGTCACAATTGGCTCAACGGGGCATATCTCAATGATGTCCTCAACTTCCCTAAAGATTTTATTCTTTTACTGCATATCCTTGGAAGACATTTCCAATAGAGGAGTGGAAATATGAATGAAAAGTTACAAAGAGTTTTTGCCTATTTATAGGAGAGGACTATTAATGAACTGGTCTTTGAATTTGAACAGATAACAGCTTTTCATTCCCGAAAAGACCGGTCCTTTCATTTTACCGGGTTCATCCATTTCATTATGGAAATGAATTGTCCTTTCTTTTCCCGAAAGATACGTTGGTTCGTCCATCTTTTTGGTGTATATGCTCATGACATCTGTCTTCTTATTCCATAGCTACCAAGGTTTGGTTAAGCTGATTTTCTTGTCTCCTTTGAGAGGGATTTTAAATCTTCTATTTTATCAATTGATTAAAAAGTGGGATTTGTTATTTATCATGTTTTCATGACCTCTGGATAAATATTAAATCTACTTACTTTTCCTATCTATCATTTTTATTTGACCTCTGCATAGATATTAATCTAATTTTCTTTTGAGTTTCTTTTTTACATACTGTCATGTCCATATTACCTCTGATAGTATTGTACACTCTAAACAGAAAACAAGATTTCATTATCTGTCATGTCCATACTGCATCTGGATAAACACAAATCATTGAGCATAGAAGATTTGATATTTCCACTCTCATATAATCATAAAAGTCTATTACAGTTCTTAGACTTTTTTACAAATCATAATGGAAATCTATTACATTCTTGGATTTTCATTCTATATGACAACGATAACCTAATGGACATCTATTTCTTCTTTGGATCTTCTTCATTGGATTCGTTGTTGGTGGCAATTCCTTGCTGTCTGAGCCTCAATGGCAACCAGAACAGAAGGAATTAACTCTGGTCTTCTCTCTCAGACGAGAGGAGAATCCCAGAGTACGGCAGCCCGAAGGCGTGTTGTTGCCAATACAACTGGTGGAGAAGTGGCGGCCTTTCAGAGGAGATAGGAATGTATCCAGCATTGGGATACGATTTCTAGTTCTGCCATGAAAGGAACTCTACTACCCGATTTCTCGGGATAGAGTTGACTCCACCATCCAACTCTCCGTGTATAAAGGTTCTTCCTACCAACAGAGGAAGACCCTTCTATCCCACGAAGAGTTCTGAGTTGTCTGATTTGCGCATCAAAAGCGCATGAGCTCCCTGATGTTGATGTCAGAAGAATGCTCCTCCCAGCGTCAAAGTCGCCAATGCCGGTTCTGGAAAAGCTCTTCAGCTAAACTTCTGCAGAAAAACACCAAAGAAAAATTCTGTTGAACAGAAGTATCATCAGACGCATGTTTATGCATCTCGATTTATCTTCAATAGGCTGCAAGGACTTTACGCCTGAGTTTTTTTTACGCAAGTGATTCATGAGCATTTAATCTATAAAGGATTTACGCCCGTGTAGCATGTGTACTTTATTCAACAAGGCTATCCATGCCAGTGTCTCATATGCACCCTATTCAACAAGGCTTTTACGCTGTTGTTTCATGTGAACCTCATTCAACAAGGCTTTTACGCCAACATTTCATGAGCATTCAACAAGGCTTTTTACGCCCATGCATCTTACCTATAAGATTCTACATCTATCAAGGATTTACGCTTATGGGCATCAGTTTTCAACAAAAAGTTCAAAGGCAGACGATTGTTTTACGAATCAAACTTACCACTTAGGTCAAATGATTCGACTCTAATAGTGGTTGAATCTACGTTTGGTGATCGAGCGCACAGAGGAACGACATCGGAAAGCATCGTCATTTGTTGGAAAATGAAATCTTGCAAAGAGCTACCGGGCGTACAAGGAAACGACATCGGAGAGCGTCGCAATCGTCACTTGTTGAAGAATAAAACATTGCAAATCTTCAGAAGAATGAGAATGAGAATGAGAATATATAGAACATTCTCAGCTATTTATAAAGGCCGAAGAAACTTTTAGTGTGAGTCTATTTCGGGAAAAGATCCTATTAAAAGACTCTCGTGACCACAAGACAGATACCACGTGTTGGTTTGTTTCTTGGGAATGAACAACCTTAGATGCAGTCAAATCAACATTAAGATTTTATTTATAAACGGGGAGTATGCCCCCTATAGATCGCAATACATAAGCAACATTTTTATATTAAACATTATTTTATCTCTCCTTCGTTGGGCTGACGAAGGGAGGCACCTAGCTCGTGTATATTGCGAATCCTGGAACGACACATCAGATTAAAAAATGCTTCTGCATCTCCTGGCCCTTCATACGCAGTTGGGGGACCACCATCGATACGGTTAAAGACTGCCGGAGTCACTCCAAAGCACTCTAAAAAGTTGCGTGCTCGCTCAAAATCAATCCTGGAGCTCGAAGCCTCTTTGTTGTTCTTTGGCGCCATGACAATGTGAGGATGAATGGCAAAAATGAGGAATTTCTCTCTATTTATATAGTTAAATCAACTCTTCATATTCCTTATGGAAAACTGCTCATTATTAAATGCAAACTCGGGAGATGAAGAAACATTCCAAAGTTTCGAGAAGAAAATTCATTGTGACGGATAAGTATTGACCGACACCATTCTCTTGGTTTTTACGCCGACTGTTGGATATCCCCACTTTTACGCAGATGACTGTTGTGTATCCCGACTTTTACGCTGACTGGTCAAATCTCAACTTTTACGCTTCTGTTCAAAGTGTTTCAAATTTTGGAGATATTTGAAAACTTTGAAGGGGGTCTTGTAGGAGAGTAAAAAGTGCTTCATTTAATGAGTCAAAGAGATGGATCATTCCATTCATAATGATCTATTTTTTATGCCAAGGAGAGGCTAATCTCTTTACGCTTGGGTCTATGCCAATAGTTTTACGCCCAAGATAGGCTAACTACTTTTACGCTGGACAAAGTGTAGGTCCTAAAAAAAATCAAGTTGCATCAATCAACAAAGTCAAAGAAATCAAGATATACATCATTTTGGTGAATTGCGCAGACAACAGATTGCGCAGTAATCCAATTGCGCACATTGTTTTGCGTACACTCCCAACTGCGCATGCTGACGTGGCAAGAGTCATCATTACCTAAATCAAATCAAATCTTTCTGACAGCTGACAGCACGGATAACGAGGAGACTGTTCGTTTATTGCACCGTACATTGCTCGAGGGCGGCTGACAGCTGGCAGCGCAATCCATGATGGCGCAAACCATTCCTGCGCAATCTGAGTCTGCGCAAACTAAAGTCTGTGCAGTTCAGGTTGCGCATTCTACCAACATTACTGATAAAGTACATGTGGCATTCATGCCATCAATTGCTCATTATGTGGCAACTGTCTATGCACGATCATGCGCATTTCAATCAAATGATGCCATGTGTCTCAGATAGTTGGCCCACGATCCAGCAACTGCCTGTGCAGTCCAATGCTGTGCAAACCAATTGCTGCACAAATCATCCTGCGTAGTCCAGAATAACTGAAAGTTAGTTATTTTCAGAACTCTATAAATAGAGTTTCAAGTCTTCATTTAAGGGGATCAAGAGATCAGATATCAGAGATCAGAAATTAGAGAGTCCAGGAGTTCTTGCCCAAGTGCTGCTGCATTCTTCCGAGGCTTTTGCCTTCAGTTTCCAGAGTTGTCTTCAACTTCAAAGGCTCCGTCTTCAAAGTTCACATCGTCCAAGGGATAAAGCAATCGTCATCTAGATTGGATTCCTATAGTTGTAATTTTCCCAGAATTCTTGTAATCTTTATTACACAGTTTGTATCAATAATGTTTTATACTTTTGTTTTTGCAAACAAAATGGCGACTCTGCTGGGGATAGTCCTTTGGCTATTCCTCTTCCTCCTCAAAATAAAGGAAAAGGCCCGTTGGTCTTTTCTCAGACTTCCTTGTCTCAAGACTTGGAAAACAACAGAGGGAAACGCTCTTTAGCTAACCCTTCTTCTCAAAATAAAGGAAAAGGCCTTTGGTCTTTTTTCAGTCTTCCTCGGTCTTTACCGAAGAAGATCAAATTGAACGTGTTTCGGCACCTGTCAGTACAAGAACTCCTACAAGCAAGGATTCTTCTTTCCTTCATGACAAGGGAACTTGTACTGGTCAAAGAGGTATTCTGCCTACCCCAGTAGCAGAATTTCAAGACCTTCCGACATTCAAGATATCCCGTTCCAAACAGGAAAAACTGTTGGTATCTCAAACAGAAACCCCTGGGGGTGAATTTACAGACCTAAGAACATATCTTAATAGGCCAACTTCGGCAAAACATAAGCAACCTATGCCGAAGGTCAAGCCTCAAAGACAAACCTTTAGGAACAAAAAATCCTGATACCTATGCCAATGAGGTGAGCACTTCCTTGTACACACAGGGGACAAAACATTTGAAGAATCGGAATCATGTTCCGAATGTTGTTAAAGAACATATTCCTCGAACTTTTCCTCGTCCTGGCATGGTTTCTGATCTCCGAGAACATCTCAGACAAAAACGGGATAATGCCTCAACTCCTTCAGTTCAATCGTCTGATCATCATTGCAATCATAAAGTCATCATCTAATGTTGCTGTCAAACAACAAAACGATCTGTCTTTGATCGTTTGACTTTTGCTAAAACAGAACCGATGTCAGAAGATGAAGAAGTGTTGTACGCTTCTGTTAACATGACTTCTCGAGACACTGGAGGTAGAAGGTGCTCTAAGCACGGCAAACCTCGCAAACCAAGTCAACGGTATCTGGATCTACTTCAAGAATCTTCTGAGGGAGTATTCCAACATACCCGTTCCCGAAGCCGAGATACAATCGGTCAAAGGAATCTTCCTCAAGATCCTTCTGGTCATTTCCCTCTTTCTCAATCAGGAGATGACTCTTTCTCCGACTATGATGCATACAGCGAAAGTTCTGAACAGACAGTGTCTTCCACTGTACCAAGAGAAGTGATAGCTTATGTTGTCACTGATGATCAAGATGCTTCAATGTCTGCAAATCAAGAACAGCAAATCGCTGCACTTGAAGACAAGCTAAAGACCATGGCTGAAATGGTCGCTAGTATGCATTCTATCATGGTGGCCCAACATGCCACACCACCGACTGTACCTACTGCAAGTCCAGAGATCATAGCATCTTCGGTACCTGTCAATGCTGGGTTGGGGGTAATGCCTTCTCAAATGCCTCCTGTACAAGTACAAGTTCAAACTATACCTAGTCAGTCAGCTGGGGGTAGTGCTTACAATGCTGTTCCTTCTCCTACTACTCTGACTCCACCGGCTCCTTCTTCATCATCTGAAAATGCCAATGAAGCTGTCAAACTCTTGCGAACTCAGTTCGAAGCCTTCAAAGAGAAGGACAATTTGCAAAGGTTGGGAATCAAGCAGCCATACCCAGTTGAATGGAAGGAAGTTCCATTTTCTCCCAAATACAAGATTCCAACAATCTCTCTTTTCGACGGCAGTACCTCACCAAGCCAGTTCATCAATCACTTCGAGGTAATGACTGTTCAACTCCAACCAAATGACGCTCTTCTTACCAGAGTGTTCGTCGATTGTTTAGCTGGCATAGCATACGACTGGTACAGAAGTTTGCCTGATGGTTGTATTACTTCTTTCTCAAGACTTATGCAGATCTTTCTGGAAAGATTCTATGAGGGATTCAATGACATGACTATGTCTGTCCTCAATAAAATCAAACAGAAACATAATGAAACTGCTGAGAGTTTCATCGAACGGTTCCATCGAGAAGCCTTGAAGATGCCTCCAGGGACTCCTGCTGCTGTTACCATAGACACTTGCAAGGCAAATCTCTTACCTATCATCAGTATGTGGACAGGCTCAACTCAGTTCCAAGACTGGCCATCCTTTATCGTCAACGCCAAAGCAGCTGAAGTGAGTGCTGAAAAGTTCAAACAGCTGGGGGTACAGATGTCTAACCCAGATCGGGACGAACATCAATCATCAGGTGGCGGTAATCGTCAGAACAACCGCAAGAACAAGGAAACTCTGAACATTAACTTGAAAAGCAAAGAGTCCTTGGCTGTTAACGTAGCTCCGCCTACATCTACTTCTACTCCTGCTGCACCTCAACCGAGGGAACCTCGCCCTAAGGTAGAGTATTTGTTTGATGAAAATGACACAGCAAGCATCTTTGAGTGCTTACTCAAAAGCAATAAGATCCAGCTTCCAGACCCAAAGAAGCCGGATGAAGTCGGTAAGACCGATCATCCTAAGTATTGTGTCTACCACCGATTCATTGGACATCCTACTCGAGCATGTTATGTGCTCAAGGGTAAGATTCAAGAGCTTGTCAATGATGGAGTTGTTACCCTGCAGCAAGATGAGAAGACTGTCACTGCCAATATAGTTTCAGTCCAGTTCGGTAACTTTCCCCCGTAGATGATACAGCATGGTGTCATTCCTATTCCGAAGGCTACTCTCGAGATTGAAAATCTTCCTTTTCCACCAAACAAAGGTCTTGTTCCTTTGTCTCTTGACAATGGCGAAGTTATGTGGATCCATCCCGACCTTACTTCAGAGTTCGAGGATTCTTCTTCTTCCAAGAAGAAAGGTCGCTCCAAAAACAAGACCAAGATCTGCAACATGGTGTCTTTTGACCCCATAGTTGATGAAGAAATTCTGTTGGGCACCAGATCAGGGAAAACTTATCTGAAAGATTACTCTGAATCTCAAGAGAATCCTGCCTCTTCTTCTGAACCTGTCCCAGCACAGCCTGCTGCTATTGAAAAAATTCCTTCTACATCTTCACCAGTTGTGGTTCCTATTCCTTCCAAACCAGTGGCTACTGATAAAGGTAAACAACAAGTCCGCTTTGATAAACCCTTGAAGAAATCATCCCCTACAGGGCTTGAGAAGCCTTACAACTTTGATATATTGGCTCAACTAGCTAATACCTCAGCAAGGCTATCTATCTTTGAGCGCTTGCGTCTTTCCAGAGAGACACGAGAAACTTTAAGTGAAGCTCTTATGCAAGCTGAGACTTGTTTAGCCTTTCTCAAGAAGTCGGAAGCAGAACCAGTCTCTTGTCTACATTGTCATAGTGTTATGGAGTTGATTTCGAACATTACTTTCACACAAGATGACATGCTGATGGAGGACAATAGGCATGATCGTCCTCTCTACTATACAGGATATGTTGATTCGATGAAAGTCGATCGTGTCCTGATAGATCCAGGATCTGCTCTCAGCATCATGCCGAAAACAATGCTCGATGCTCTGAAAATTCCTGTACATAGTCTCTCCACTACAATCACCACCATCCTTGGATTCAATCAGGGAAGGAGTGAACCTTTGGGCAAGATTCTCTTAAAACTCCAAATAGGCAATCTTCATACAAAAGTTACCTTCTATATCATTGACAATCATGGTTGTTCTTATAATGCTCTATTGGGGAGACCATTCTTACATGAGCATAATATTGTCCCATCAACCCTTCATCAATGTTTCAAATATGTTGATGATAAGGGAGAGGTCCATAAGGAAGTTACGGATCTTTATCCTTTCAAAGGCGTTGAAGCATACTGCAACGACGCTCGGATGTACAAGGATGAATTCATGAAGATTGTGTTAGCCTTAGACACTGAAGAAGAACAAGAAGCAGTGCCTAAAGACACTCTTATCATACTTGTTAAAGGGCGAGTTTCACATCCTCAGTCTTCTAAACCACTGGCTATTCACTTGCCAGTTCAAAAGAAATCAGTTGATGCTGATCAAGATCAAAGGGAGCTCACATCTTCTGAGCTACTTGTTATCGACCTACGTCGTAACAAGGACAAAAAGCAGCTCACTCATTCTGAGCCACTTGTTGTTGATCTTACTCGCAACAAGGAAAAAAGGGAGCTCTGAGCCACTTGTTATCGACCTCCGTCGTAACAAGCCTCCCCCACGTTCTTCTTCTCCCCCTCTTGTAATTAATCTGACCAAGTCTGCTAAGGCTAAAGGTCCTGTTATAAATACTGATGTACAAATCAATGAAAAAGCACCTACTTTCCAGTATACTGATGTTATTTATTATACTAAATGCTATTTGGATATGTTAGATAGCTTCCAATCAATTACAATAGGAGTTGTACAATCTCTTCAGACAGAAGTCTCATTTGAAGATCCAGATGATTCTTACCGTATTCATCCTTCTCGAAAGAAAAGTGAAAGTCCAATACTTTTTAGTAAAGGACCAGAAAAACAATTCAGCTATACGGATGATAGCAAACTTAACGATACAGGACGTCTCCAGTTCCATCGTTATAGTCAACAATCAAAAGACATCATCCGAAAAATGGGCTATGACTTCAAAAGTGGCCTCAATTACGGTAAAGGTAGACGAACTCCTATCCGTACGACTGTTCCGGAAGGAAAGTCGGAAATGTACTACAACAGGACTAAGAATGGTCTCGGATATACTTCTCCTCCACTGTTATCCCCAGCAGTCTCTGACTCTGACAGTGAAGAACGTTCTAATTCATCTGATTCAAGATCTTGGGATTCTGATACTAGCATTGGTGAAGTTCACAGGCTGATCGTATCATCTAACATGGTCTCCGCTGACCTACCAGAAGGCTATGATGAAGACGTTGAAGAAAATCCTGAAACAGATCCTTGGACTCAACATATGGATAACCAATGGGTACTTCGCTTTGAACAACGTGAACCTCCTACTGAAGATCAATTAGTTCAAGTTGATGTAGGGGAAAGCGAGTTGCCTCGTCCAATCTTCATCAGCAAGAATCTTCCAGAAGTAGACAAACAAGAGTTGATTCTTCTTATTAAAGAATACATCGACATCTTTGCCTGGAGTTATGAAGACATGCCAGGTTTAGATCCCAAGATTGCTACACATAAACTGAATATTTTGCCTAATGCAAAACCAGTTAAGCAGCAACAACGGCGTTTTAAACCAGAAATGATGGACGCAATCGATGATGAAGTCAAGAAGCTCATTGCTTGTGGTTTTATTCGAGAAGAACAATATCCTGACTGGGTGGCCAATGTCGTTCCAGTTCTAAAGAAAACCGGCAAAGTTCGAGTCTGCATCGACTTTCGGGATCTTAACGAAGCATGTCCAAAAGATGAATTTCCTCTACCTATCACGGATGTCATGATCGACAATACCTGTGGGTTTGAGCGAATATCCTTCATGGATGGATTCTCTGGATATAATCAGATCAAGATGAATCCTGAAGATGAAAAGCATACCTCTTTCCGCACTCCTCGTGGTGTCTATTGCTACACGGTGATACCATTTGGTCTCAAGAACGCTGGTGCAACCTACCAACAAGCTATGAGTACTATCTTCAAAGATCATCTTCGCAAGACTGTGGAATGCTATGTTGACGATATTGCTGTCAAAAGTCATCTAAAAGAAGATCACATCCAAGATTTGAGAACAATGTTCAATCTCATGCGCCAACATCAACTCAAGATGAATCCCACCAAGTCATTCTTGGGTGTCTCTAGTGGCAAGTTTCTCGGCTTCATCATTACCTCTAAGGGTATACACGTGGATCCCGAGAAGATCAAAGCCATTCAAGAGATGCGTCCTCCACGCAACCTAAAAGAGCTACGAGGATTTCAAGGCCGACTTGCGTACATCAGGCGATTCATTTCGAACTTGTCTGGACGCTGCAGACCATTCACTCAACTAATGAAGAAGGGTGTATCTTTCGTTTGGACTGAAGAGTGTCAACGAGCATTCGATGATATCAAACGATATCTCATGAACCCACCAGTTTTGGTGCCACCTATCTCTGGCATTCCATTCTTGATGTACGTCCGTGCTATGGACCATTCATTGGGTGCTTTACTTGCCCAAAAGAATAAAGAAGGTCATGAATAGGCTATTTATTATCTTAGTCGTACTATGATTGGTGCTGAACACCGTTATAGTCCGATCGAGAAAGAATGCCTGGCTCTAATGTTTGCTGTGCAGAAGACAAGGCATTACATCATTGGCCAAACTATTCATGTCATATCCCGAGTTAATCCTCTTCGGGTACTCATGAAGAAGCCCAGCACACTCAATTCTCGGCTGGCTACGTGGGCAATCCTGCTAGCTCAGTATGACATGGTGTATGTTCCACAAAAGTCTGTCAAAGGTCAAGCGCTGGCGGACTTCTTAGCAGCTCATCCTGTGCCTGAGACATCTAAACTCTACGACGAAATTCCAGACGAGACATTGGAAGCCAACATGATCTCTGAAGAATTTCCAACATGGCGTTTATTCTTTGATGGTGCATCGAGAATTGGACCAAATGGTGCTATTGTAGCAGGAGTTGGAATGGTCCTCGTTTCTCCAGACGGATCAACTATCCAAAGAGCCTACTCTCTAGATGAATCTTGCTCCAACAATGTAGCGGAGTATAATGCTCTACTCATCGGCCTTCAGTTAGCCAAACAACTGAACGTTGAATATCTCGAAGTCTACGGTGATTCTAAACTGGTTGTTAATCAGGTTAGAGGAACCTATGAAGTCCGTCATCAAGATCTGGTGCCTTATCACGAAGCAGCGATTAACATAGCTACATCATTCAAAGCTTTCTTCATCGACTATGTTCGACGAGCTTGCAACACAGAAGTAGATGCTTTGGCCAATCTTGCAGCTGTCTTAGCCATCCCTATCAAAAGATAGCAGGTCGTGGTTATCTCCAACCGAGAACTATTCTGCATCGAAAATAATCCTAATATTGAATTCAGCAATTTTGCTGAAGTCAATGTTATCGATGGCGATTGGAGAACTCCTTTTATTGACTTCGTGGTTCATGACATACTCCTTGAAGATCCTAAGGAGGCTACGAGTATTCATCGACGATCTCTCCGATTCTATTACAATCAAATTACCAAGACCCTTTATCGACGAACTTATGACGGTCTTCTCCTGCGCTGTCTTGCTGGTGATGAAGCCAAACAAGTTTTGCGTGAAGCTCACGATGGTGTTTGTGGAGCACATCAACCTGGTCCTAAACTACAGGATTGTATTAGACGTATGGGTTACTATTGGCCCTCTATAGTATCAGATGCCATTGAATATGCAAGGAAATGTCGTGCTTGTCAAATCCATGCAGACTTCATTCATCAACCATCGGAATTCCTACACCCGACTGCTGCTTCCTGGCCTTTCGAAGCTTGGGGTATGGATGTCATAGGTCCCATTAATCCTCCTTCTTCTAGAGGACATCGGTTCATATTGGCAATAACTGACTATTTCTCCAAGTGGGCTGAAGCTATACCTCTGGCTGAAGTCAAGACCAGTAGCGTCATCAACTTCGTTAAACACCACGTCATCTATAGATTTGGTGTACCTCGAAGAATCAACCATGATAATGGACCTCAATTCATTAGCCAGAAGTTCACCAGATTCTGTGATGATCACCGGATTGACAATGTCGCCTCGACAGCATACAATCCTGCTGCTAATGGTTTAGCTGAAGCTTTTAACAAAACCATCATCAAGCTCCTTAAGAAGTTTGTATCCACTAACAAACGGAATTGGAGCGAGAAACTTGGCGAATGTCTTTGGGCCTACCGAACTACGGTCCGTAATCCTACAGGCTTTACACCTTTCTCTTTGGTGTATGGCTGTGAAGTTGTTCTTCCTTTGGAACTGTAAATTCCTTCTTTAAGGATTGCCATTGCTAACGAGCTTACTACAGAGAATAACGATCTTCTTCGACTTCAAGAGTTAGAAGCACTTGATGAGAAGCGATTAATGGCTCAACAGCATATTGAGTTATACCAAGCCCGCATCTCGAAGACTTTCAACCGCAAAGTTAAAGTCAGAACATTTTAGCAAGGAGAACTTGTTCTAACAGTCAGACGTCCTATGACTATGACTCATATGAGCAAAGGGAAATTCGATACGAAATGGGAAGGTCCCTATGTCGTAATCAAAGTCTTCTCAAATGGAGCTTATCAACTCTCAGAGCTTGATGGTCGAGTTGCTATGATGCCTATCAATGGCAAGTTCCTTAAGAAGTATTATGTATAAATGTAAATGCTTGTAAATCATCAGACAGAATCAAGTTCATAAATAAAATTCAAATTTTATTTCATTATATGATAGTACATGATATTAAAGATCACTATCATCTTTCTCTACATTGGGACGCGGGCCACTGCCGTCTTTCTCGAAAACTCGATCAGCAAAAGAGCCGAGAACCTCTTTGCTGGAACCTACGAGGAACTTGCAAGCGGCCATCCTCATGGCTTCTTCTTCTTCTTCAGTCCTTCTTGGTTCGAGCAGGAAGTCCAAGATGTCTCGTGGCGGCTGGGGTACAGACGAACCTTTGCCTGCTTCTGCTGTCTTCGGCTGAATTGGATTGGCAGGGTGGTCTTCAGTGCCCTTGTGAGTTTTCGGGGTGACCTCAACCTTCTTAGATGCTTCTCCAGACGATATTTTTATGTTGAAGAGTAGAAGTGTTCGTTCCTGTCAAATTTCTGCTATATTTATAGGCAGAAGTTCAGAAGTTCCTCAACTAACGAAGCGACACATTCATCCGACGGTTCATCCGTTCATTAAATGCCTGACGGTTCATCCGTTCATTTATTACATTCATTCGACGGTTCATCCGTTCATTTATTACATTCATCCGACGGTTCATCCGTTCATCCATTCATCACTTGACGGTTCACCCGTTCATTTACCATCACTTGATGGTTCATCCGTTCATTCATCTTCACTTGACGGTTCACCCGTTCATTCACCATCACTTGACGGTTCATCCGTTCATTCATCATCACTTGACGGTCTTCCCGTTCATTTATCTCACATATATTGACGATTCATCATCGTTCATTATCCACATCAGCAACTTGTTATTTTCGATTAAGTTGTCAAATCAAAATAATAATATTCAATATATTCTGCCACGTCCATATTACCTCTGAGCAGATATAATGAATATAATTATTTTCTACCAAATCATCAAGAAATATATCATGTCTTGCACCTCTGAATATATTTTCTATCTCTATTATTTATATCTAATAAGATATACAATAAATAATGGAGCCACAACAAAATGTCTTTTATTTATCAAAATATGAGGCATTACAGAAACGCATCTACAGCAACAAACACAAAAATATAAAAAAAGTTCTAATTAAGAAGGAGGGATAATCAGATTGTCAATTTGCTGCTTCATTGTCTGCAGCTCTTCTTCATGAGTTGATGTTACTATTTTTCTTGCTTCTTCCATCCCGCTTTCTTCATCAAAAACGGGCATGTCCACTGTCCGGTGGGTGATCTCCGCTCCATGAGTCGCCTCATATTCATTCTTCTCCTGAATCAAGGCGTTGAACTGTTCAATCATAAGTTGGTGACTGGCAGTTTCCTCTTCAAATTTTTGTTGGAGGCGAGTAATTTCTGCTTTCAGCTCAGCAAGTCTTTGCCCTTTTCATTCAGCCATCGAAGTAACTGATTCTATCTTAGAGTTGTATTCAGCTGATTTTGCAGAATAAGCCTCCAAAAGATTTTGAAGGTTTACCCTTTCTATATCAGCAGCTTGAGCCAGTCGCTCGAATTCAGCCTGCACTAAAGAGTCTATCTCCTTCTTCTTGAGCTCCTTATATCTCTTTATAGAGACTTCTAATTCGCTCAATATGTGTTCAAGAAGAATGGCCTGAGCCTCGTCTCCTTGCTCTCTTATGGCTCTTATTAAGAAAGAAGTTGGCTTCCTAACCATAATGAAATCAGCTTCTTCTTTCTCTATCATTTTATGAACAAGAGATCCCAGCGACTCGAAGAAGCATATGGTAAATGACTGGACGACTTGTTGATTAATGGCCGGAGTTCCAGGAGTCGCTGCTACGCCTGTTGAGGATGAGGCAGCAGGTTGCTCGATCCTTTATGGCTGAATAACAGGCTCTTTAAATAAAGGAGCCAGAGTGGAGCTGGTCGCCCCTCCTGTTTGTTCTTCTGTAAAAGTAAAATTGTTATTTTACCAGTTGTCTGCCAATGACTAAGAAGATCAAATAAGAGCAGTCTTACCTTGGTTCGATCTAGCAACAAGTGCATCCCCTGCTGGATTGAACTCCCGTTGAACGGAAGTAGCTTCAGCTGCGACAGCTTGGCTGCTGCCCGCTTCAGAACCGCAGGATAAATGATGACTACTACTAATGACGATTACCGTTGGTATGGGCACCATAGCCAGGTTTATCGGAGGTGTTGGCAGAGTCTCAAAATCTGCAAGAATTACAAATGAAGATATTAGCTATCAATCTATTTTAAAAGAGAAGATTGCTAAATCTCGTTTTATACCTTGAGGGCCGGGGGCAGGAGTTTCTTTCAGAACATCTCCATCGGCTGCTTCTTCAGGAGACATTTCTATCTCAACATCTTTATCAAGATTTAAAGTATCAACAACTTTTTTTGCAGGCGCCTCCATTTCAATATCCTTTTTAGGATCTGAAGTATCATCGGCTGTATCAAGAGATATATACTCTTCATTATCCCTTTCGGGATCTTGTATATATTCATCAACATTTCCAGACGAAGAGCTTTCCTCATATTCTTCTTCTTCTTCTGCTACATTTCCACTGTTAGTTGCAGTCTTATCCTCCTGCAGGCTATAACTGCAATCTTCTAAAGCTGCTATCATTTCACGATCTTCTTTCTCACGAAGAGTTCTAGGAGTAGGAGGAGGTTGAGTTGCCTCCGCAACAGGTGAAAGAGGTCGTACAACATTTTGTTCTTCCTCTGTGATATTTTTTCTGGGCTTTTCAGCCTCAGTTCTTGGATCAAGCTTTCCCTTCTGTTCAGTCCCTTCAAGAGTTTTGCTCCCAGATTTAGAAACAGGTGTGGGGGATGACATTATAATTCCTGCTGCAGCATCTACTGAAGTCAGAATTTGCCTGGAAGAAGATTCTGCTAAAATTCTTCTGGTGACCACCCTCTTCTTTCTGTGTAGAGGTCTTTCAGGACTCTCTACATTTACTGGTTCTGCTTGTTTCTGCACAGAAGTTGGTGTAGTGGCAGCCTCTTGATGTGTCTCGGCCAATTTTCGAGATTGGGATCTTGTAGTGACCTTCTCAGAAGAATGATCTAGGATCAATTTCTTCTTTGCTGCTGGAGCAGAAGGCTCCTCTCTTCTCCTTTTCTTTGCGGAAGATCTACCCACTTTCAGAGAGATACGCATCGCTGCGTTTACTTCTTGAGGGAACATAATATCTCTCGAAGTTTCTAAAGGTGCATCCGCCGGCTCGTGCACCTCATCATTTGCAGGGGGTGACAAAGCGACTCTTCCTTTTCTCAATCTTGTTGCAGAAGCAAAACTATCTGCGAGATTAAAATTCTCGGCAAAAGTATTCGCAGATGTATAAAATACTGAATATGTGAAGAGCATCCGAGGACCCTGGGGAGTACTCTTTGCTGGCATTGAAAAGGTGGCTTTCGTATCACGGGCATTGTAATAAGCCCAAGCTCTGGCCCCGTCTATCAAATAACCTTTACCTTGGAGGCAGGTAATTGCATTCTGTCATGCCCCAGAACCAGAATACTGGAGAGCGGGGGCAGACATAGCCAGCTACGTATATTGAAATAGAATACATCTCAACTATACGGTCACGGCTGTCTAGATATGAGGGTTTACTACAAGCCAGCAGTCTCTTAAGGTCAAGCCTATTGTCTCAATCTCAAGCAATTAACAGAGTTACAAGATATTAGAGCATCAAATATATATATATAAGGCGTCCCAAATATTACATATTGGATGATCATGAAGCTAGTCGTACAAAATGATAGGACTAGCAAGAGTTCAGTCATACATGATCAACCCTAGGATTTGTTAATCATGTTTACAGCCCGTAGGCAGACAGTAAGTAAATGTGCATCGAGCTAACAGGTGCTCGTCGGCTAAACGCCTCAAAAGAATAAATTTACATATAAGTGGGTGAAACAAAAAGGAAAAACCCACTCGTAGCCCGGGTTCCGTCTAGTGTTCACCATTGGGCTGGAAGCTTGGTAGATCCTCGGGAGTTGCTCCGAAATCTGGCCACACAAAACTAGCTGGATCAAACCCCAGAAAGAGCAAGTGCCACAAGGAGGCCACAAATAAGAACAAAAGCCAGCATATCAGAACATAAGAATAAAAGAAGTACAAGTAGTAAAGTACACAGGGCGATAAACGACTAGGGACGTGGAACCATTCCGGGAGCCAGGTTACAATCCTTAAACCAGACAAGGACCGGGGTTGTAACCCTTCGCCTGAATAGCTCACTGTCTCTACTCATTTATCGTTAAGATAAGTAAAACAAACATGCTCAGGAGATAGCAGGTACTGGAGCTAGATAAGACTTAGACAAGGCTGGACACCATCCATTCGCAATCGGCCAAACAAATACTACGGCTTACTACTTTAACTAACTAGGGTTATCACAAACCTAATTACTAACAAGATGCAAGTGAGAATTTCCAGTCCCAAGCCCTGCAGACCATCCAGTTATCCTTCCGCGGGTTGAGAGTTATAGGTGGGTACATTGCCCGGGAGACAAATGTATCCTTAGGTGACTTAGAGGGTGCAACACATGACAGTGTACTGGAAATGTGCTCTACTCGTCGGCAAGCTACAAGTCCATTAAAGCGCCCAGATAACGAGATTGCCTGTGACTGGGAATTCTCCATGTTCTAGTTTGATCTAATCATTAGCCTAATCCAATTTAGCGCGAGTCCCTGGCCGTGGTACCCAGGAAGTCACGTCCTAGACATGATGCGAGACAAGACAAGTGGATTATACAAGCAAGCAAGCAGGAGCACCCACGGTGTCAAGTTGATTATACGAGTCAAGTTACAAGTTACAAGTCAAGTCAAGTTAGGAGTGCGCCGCCACGGGCCACTATCAAGTTATCAAGATAAATCATGTCAGGGTACTGTCAGGAGTGCGCTACTACGGGCCACTATCAAGTCAGGTTGGTCATGTCAGGAGTGCACCACTACGGGTCACTGTCGTGTTATGCTAGTTCCTTGTCATGCCATGCCATGTTCAATAGTCATTCCAAACATATTAAGTAAAATCAAGTTCATGATAAAAGGCGTAAGGATATAAAATGGACGTAAAATATCTAATAAAATACCAATATATATAGGACTATAGAAGAGCCAAGCTTAAAGAAATAACCAAAACTCCAAAAGCCAATGGATTGCGCAAGGGGTCAGGGAGTTGGATTGCGCAGGTGTCAGTTGCGTAGGGTGCCAAGTGCGCAGGGGCACAGGGCACATGGGCAGATTGCGCATGAACAGACTGCACAGAAGTGAACTGCGCATGGGTGGATTGCGCAGGAACATACTGCGCAGAAGTCAACTGCGCATGGGTGGATTGTGCAGGGGTGGATTGCGCAGAGGTGGATTGCACAGAGGTCGGCTTGCGCATGGCTGGCTTGCGCATGGATGGCTTGCGCCAGCGCAATCCAGCGCAGCACAAAGCACTGGCTGAGGTCATGCACAATCGGCCCTGCACTAAAGAGCATAGGTCGGGGGTGCGCAACCGGCCATGCGTTAAAGAGCGCAAGTCTGAGGGATGTTCTTTCTGGCCGAGAGCAGGTCCAAGAACACCAAGAACTTCAATTCTTCATAACTTAGCCAAATCAAAACCAAATCTAGATTTTCAAAGTTCTAACTTGAGTAAAATCGAATTATCTTCCACATGGAAGCATCAAAACATGCAAAAATCGAAGTTTAATAGATCAAAACCAAGGATTTTCGAAAATGGTTAAAACCTAGATCTAGAAGAATGAAAGCTCCAAATCACAAAATGTCAAGTTCTAAAGTTGTTCTTCATGGCCTAATCTAGTTAATGGACAAATAAAAAGTGGTGTTTATTTGATGGCAAGGTGCACTTGCCTATGGGTTGGGGAGTTGTGTGGAAGAAGGAAGAAGAAGAAGTTGAAAGAAATTAATGGAGTTATGGAGGAGAGAGAAGAAATTGGTGGGTTTTAATGAGGGTGGTTGTGATGGAATGGAGATGGAGAATAGGCTAAGGTGTTCCACTCATGATGAACCAAACCAACTCCACAAAATAAAACCAAGCCATGGTCCAAAACCCATTTACGAGAACTCGAATCCACAAGTCGAGAAAATAAAATACGTGCCGAAATCAAATCACGAGTACAAATACGAAATACAGGAAATGGGGGTGACAACTCTACCCACCTTCAAAGAATTCCGTCCTCGGAATTTAATCAAGGAGCTAGAGATTGCCACGACAAGCTATACTAAGCAGAGACAAGCTACACTAAGCAGTTCAATCATACAATCATACAATGCAAGCATGGAAAGGGAAAGCGTAAGGCATAAGAAAGACATTATACCTCACGAGTCAAACAGGTAGGGATATCGCGATCGGATGTTGTCCTCACGCTCCCACGTTGATTCACCTAGAGAGTGATGACCCCAAGCAACACGGACTAAGTTAATAGTCTTATTCTTGAGCGTCTTTTCTCTCCGGTCCAATATAGACACGGGCCTCTCCTCATACGAAAGATTGGTACCAACAACCAATTCTGAATGATCTAAGATATGGCTCGGGTCCGGGATGTACCGTCTTAATTGGGATACATGGAATACATCATGTACCTCACTTAGCGACGGCGGAAGAGCGAGACGATAGGACACATCGCCTACTCGCTCCAGAATATCGAACGGCCCTATATACCTAGGACTAAGCTTTCCCCGTACGCCAAAACGAATGACGCCGCGGGTAGGCGAGATCCTAAGGAGCACAACAGAAGTTCCATCCTCTATTCAGATTCAAATTATATCTACACTCGCTTAAAGAAGTGTATTTCCATTGTCCTTGAGAATACCTTCGGAGAAAACTGCCATCCACCTGTCCCATGCTGGGATCCATTAAGGTTGGATAGTGGAGGAGCAACCATCCAAATAAATATGTATATGGCAATTCCAAGCGAGGGAACTCTTTCTCTCCTTTCGCCTTCAGCATCAAGTCGACGTATAAACGAAGACTGGCATTTAGTTTGCAGGTCATTGCTAATAACAAGTCCATCTTATAGCCGAAGACTAACTTGACAGCAACAAACAGAATACTGCGGTGAAAACGATCCACAACACTGGATCCGGGAACCACAAACCGCCGAAGCCAGTATGTCAGGAACCCTGTCAGTTGTGCTTCTTCTGACATGGGTCTATAGCCCATTCTTAAGTAACTTTCCAAAGTGTCCCCTGTCTTCAAAGGAGGATACTCATGATCATCTTTTACTTTTTTATCAAAGTTACCACTCTGTTCCATCAACTTTATAACTTCTGCACTGCTCAAAGGTTTGAAGAAGTTGGGGTAGCATTTGTCATTCTCCTTGGTCTTCTTCTCTTCTATGTAGTTGAGAAACAGATATGGTAACCACTTCGAAGAGTAACAAGTGTTGGCGGTATCACTCTTATAAAACAGAGAGCAGATCTTATAATGGCATAGTAGTTCCTCGAACACTGCCACCATTGCTGCATTCTTTTTTTTAAGCTTGTCCAGCTCATCATTTGTCGGTACAAACTCCTCATACGGAGCATCTGCCATGGGCAGGTACGAGATATACTTCATCTCGTGGAGTACAAACCCCATCTCTCCTCCCGGGGTCATGAAGGTTCCCGTCCTATAATTGTACCTCTCAGCCAAAGCTAAAAACATATGTGGGTTAGGAGTAAAGCCGTATACAGTGGCGTGCACTGCTTCATACAGATTGATCTGTTGGAGTCTGTCTTGGAATGTTGTCAGAATCCAATTCGCAATGTAGTTCTATCGCTTGTAATCTGGATTCACCAATCCAGTCAGTCTGATGTCTTGTTCAGGGTATTTTCCTTCAGCCTTTACAAATTCATTTGCGAATATTGGTGTCCCAACAGGCATCAGCATAGAGGAGTTCTCTGGTGGAATGCAGCCAGGTCTCAAGCCTCTCAACAAGCAGCTATATCTATCAGAGGAGCTATAAAACATATCCCTCTTGTTTGGCCCTTTCTTTATGAAGATTTTCCCTACACGGGCATCCTGAAAAAGAGTGATGTTCCATTCCATCTTCCTTGGGTAGCTCGTATGAGCATACCGCGACAAAGGGAGGCAGCGAGCAATGTCTGGTATGAAGAATGATTTATTTTTCTGGTGAACTATCCTCTCCTCCATCCTCGGCCTAGGCTGAAAGACTTTCTTGAAGGCGTCACCGAACAGGAATAAGGGTTTCTTATGAATAACAGCATCCGCTGACTCTAGGGGCTGTCCATTCATCAAATACATTAAAGTCTCATTATCCTGGGAGATCAGTATAGCCTGACGGAAGGCCGACAGATCGTACTGAGGATAGTGAACATGAGACCAATTTTCTTTATATTCAGACTCTGAGAGGGTTCCCACAAAATGTTCATAATCTGGATCTTCATTGACCTCAACTGCATCAACAAACAGATAAAAATTAGTACAAGTCAAAGTCTCTGTTTTTAAAACACAAAACATTAGAGTGCGCAACTCCTCAGATTGCGCTGACATGACTTGTGCAACATCAGATTGTGCATCATAATAGGATGCACAAAGCAATAGTTTACACTGACATCCTGCGCAAATCAATCGATTGCGCTGATTTCCTGTCAGCACAATTCAACAGATTGTGCAGGAATGCAGCCTTCATAAAAATGAGGACTGACAGTTGATGCAACCAAAACCCTAAAAAGGGTGGCACAATATGAACTCATCTCTAAAAAGATATGAGTTTCGAAGATCAAAGGAAGTCGAATCACCCTAAAAAAGGGTTTTCGATCGGTTCAACAACCTCTCAGAGCGGGGTACGCGGATTCGTGTCGAGATGCTCGTCGTGCAACTCTGTCAGATGATTCGGCCGGGGCCTTGCCCTTAGCGGCGGCGGTGACGGCGGAGGAACGTCGGGGTGCCATGAAAGTCGTCGGAGAAGGAGGACAGCAAGGGTTCGGGGGGAGTTTTCTCAAGAGCTCGAAAGATTGCAAAGTAAAGAAATGAAAATTAAGAGATGGCTATTTATAGCTTTCAAAATATGAAACGGCTGCCTCAGATTGCGCCTAAAATTAGGGGCTCTTCGCTTTGCGCAGACAGCTCATCATCATGCGCAACTTGATTTGAATTTCAAAAATTCAAAGTGTTTCGAAACTTTGAATAAAATCAACTTTCGAAAACTTTGAAGGGGGTCTTGTAGGTCCTAAAAAAATCAAGTTGCATCAATCAACAAAGTCAAAGAAATCAAGATATACATCATTTTGGTGAATTGTGCAGACAACAGATTGTGCAGCAATCCAATTGTGCACACTGTTTTGCGCACACTCCCAACTGCACATGCTGACGTGGCAAGAGTCATCATTACCTAAATCAAATCAAATCAAATCTTTCTGACAGCTGACAGCACGGATAACGAGGAGACTGTTCGTTTATTACGCCGCACAGTGCTCGAGGGCGGCTGACAGCTGGCAGCGCAATCCATGATGGCGTAAACCATTCCTGCACAATCTGAGTCTGCGCAAACCAAAGTCTGCGCAGTTCAGGTTGCACACTCTACCAACATAACTGATAAAGTACATGTGGTATTCATGCCATCAATTGCTCATTACGTGGCAACTGTCTATGCACGAACATGCGCATTTCAATCAAATAATGCCATGTGTCTCAGATAGTTGGCCCACGATCCAGCAACTGCCTGCACAGTCCAATGCTGCGCAAACCAATTACTGCACAAATTATCCTGCGCAGTCCAGAATAACTGAAAGTTAGTTATTTTCAGAACTCTATAAATAGAGTTTCAAGTCTTCATTTAAGGGGATCAAGAGATCAGATATCAGAGATCAGAAATCAGAGAGTCCAGGAGTTCTTGCCCAAGTGCTGCTGCATTCTTCCGAGGCTTTTGCCTTCAACTTCCGAGGCATTTGCCTTCAGTTTCCAGAGTTGTCTTCAACTTCAAAGGCTCCGTCTTCAAAGTTCACATCGTCTAAGGGATAAAGCAATCGTCATCTAGATTGGATTCCTATAGTTGTAATTTTCCCAGAATTCTTGTAATCTTTATTACACAGTTTGTATCAATAAAGTTTTATACTTTTGTTTTTTCAAACACAAAGCTATCAAGTCTTGCATTTAATGCAAACTCTGACATGAAGATATTAATGATCAGAATTCGAAGGGATTTGTTTTATACAGAGACCAATGTTGTCGTTTAGTATGTGGACTGAGCTACTTTACGCTCATAGTGTGACTTCTTTTACGCATGGAGACTATATAAGTTTTTACACTCAAAGTTGACGTGTGCGTAAAGTCTATTTGAGCTACTTTTACGCTCAAGGTTATTTAACAACCACTTTACGCGGGAAGTCTATGTCAGGGCTATTTTACGCCTAGTCTACTGCTTTATGCTCAGAGTACATTGGGGATATTTTTACGCCCTATTCATCTGACCAGTTTGGAACGTGGTTTGCCTACATGGCTTTCATGCCATACATCTCGAAGAACGTGTGTACGTGCATCCTATTCTTACTGAAATGATGGGACACGTGTCAACGTATGCAGAGGATGACTTTGGTCGTGGATGGCAGTTGTTAGCGTAAAGACGGAACTTTTGTTGAGTTTTTATGCACAAGAGCCCAAGTCTATAAATAGACTTATTTTTCTCACATAACGGGGGGACAGGAGAAGAGAGAACAGAGAGGCTAGAACCCAGAGATTTTTGATTCTCCAGAGCATTCTACTTTAACCTTTCTTTCAGAACAGAGTGAAGCAAAGCAGGAAAGCATTCGGCCTCGCCATTAGTGCCCAAGTGCGTCGATACCTTTCTGGTGACTTAGTTCTTCCAATTGTTCAACTTCAAGCAGCGATCTTCATCATCATCGTATGGTCCAAGGAACAAAGTGATCATTTACAGATCAGACTTCCATAGCAATACTTTTCCAGAATCAAATTTGTACTTCTTGTACTTTTTTTCGTTTTATTTTCAAAAGCCAATTTTCCTGGTATTTTGTTAAGTGAAACCCTCGGTCATGAGATATTCCTCATGCGGCTCGGTCATGAGACGTCCTTTATGTGGCTTGGTCATTAGACATTACTCATACGGCTCGGTCATGAGACATCCTTTACGAGGCTCAGTCATGAGACACTCCCTCATGCGGCTTGGTCATGTGACGTCCTTCATGCGGCTCGATCATGAGATATTCCTTCATGCGGCTCAGTCATGAGACATTCCTTCATGCGGCTTGATCATGAGACATTCTTTCTTGCAGCTTAACAATGAGACATTCCTCATACGGCATGACCATGAGACATCCTTCATACGGCTCGCCACAGAAGATTTGTTGATGCACGTGGCAGGTTGACAAGTTCTCAACTGCTCAGATTTGCTACAACGACAAATCACAACAAATCCTAACAAATCTCCAGCTATCAGTCATAGACCGAGTCTCGAGGCATGATTACGGCCATGTGGCCCGGGGATTTGCCACGTGGTCATCTATGCGGCTCAAAATATCCTTTATCCCAAAATTACTATAAATAGCAGGGTGCCACACCCCTGCAAAATGGTTGGCAATCCAGAGGTTGGCAACCTTCAAGATAAAACAATTTCTTCACGAGCTAGAGACTGCATCAGATAGTCCACGGAGTAAGGTAGAGTTAATGGCACTTTCTCGAGCCTCCACCGTTACCCCCAGAATCAAAACTAAACAATTGTACTTAGATTATTTCCTAGGATTTCTTTCTAGGCTCTTCTTTGTACAAGCAAGTTTGCAATCAATTTCAGTGTTCTGTAATACTTGCCTTTGATTTTTATATGGCAAACACGTATCCCACTCAAACACATCTTCTTATGCTTTATTTTAATCGAACAACTTTTCTGACCCAAGACCTGATCTTGATTCATACCATGGAGTGACATTTATTTTCGACTTGAATTAGGGACACCATTTCGACCCAAACCTGTCAACCCAAATATGAGCATGATCCACATTAAGCCTACTACACCCTGACACTTGTGTCCTATTCAATGGAGCCCTCGCATGCTACTTATTTAACCATGATCATAAATGACTTAAATTATGCCATTGATCGCACCAAGCCCGACTTTGACCCAACCTGAATCAAATGAACCAAACCCAAGCTTCATGTTATCCCCTCAAGAATACCTACACACAATACCATTCTATTCCTATAAAACACCAAACACATTCAATCTTCACCATCCAAAATTACCCACTTTTGGCCAAGCCCAAGAGATGCTTTAGGAAAGCCACCTATGACACACCTATTCCTTTGGCCAATCCCACTTCAACAACACCACCTCACTTTTTGGAGAGATTCTAAAAAAAACTCTCTCTATTTACTTTTACACATCCAACCTTTTTCTTCATAATATCAAACAATTCAGATCTTATTCTCCTTCATTCAAACCAACAACAACAACTTCCCCCCTTAGCCGATAGAATTCTCCTCAACCTAACTCCTTCATAAACTCCTTTTCTTACTCCACTCCATCATCTCCTCCTCATCCTCATCCTCATCATCATCTTCTTCTCCTCCTCCTCCTTAACACACCCTACCCGAGCCATGCGACAGCCGTACCTAGCTGCTGCTGTGTCACCGTACCTCTGCTGTACTTGTGTCTAGGCTAGAAGCCGTGCCACCACCATGTGTAGTGACCCAAGAAGGTTCCCTTCCTTGCCACCAGGTCGCCAGAGCAGCCCCGTGCGCGTGCACGAGTTGCTGCCGCATGCGTCATATTGTCGCATGCCACGTCGGCCACCACCGACCTCCCCCTTGGCCAGCGACCCTCCAGGAGGGAGGCACCACCTCCAGCGGTCCTCCCTCGTCCGCTCGAGACTCAAGTGCCCGCATTCTATCATTGCCAAGGTTCGGACGTTCCCACATCGGTGGGACCGATTTTTCGTTACGCCGTAGCCGCTATCGAGCCTCCCTCGCATGCCTTCGCTGTCGTAGCGCATGCCTATGATAGGAGGTAATCCCTCCACCTCCTCTTCCACGTTTGTTGTGATCTATGAAAGCCATGCTATACTACACTCCTAAATTAAACATTGAATGAACATGTGACAATAGTAGGTTCCTTTATATATATATCATGAATGAACTAGTTACTCTCTACCACAACATGTATATAACACACCCTCCCTATATGAATGCATGTAACACTCTTCTCTAATGTAACAGTAGGTTTCAATAAACCCTTTGTCACATTTCTCATATATATATATATATATATATATATATATATATATATATATATATATATATATATATATATATATATATATGCGTGTGTGTGTGTGTGTGCAACAGTAGGTTCATATATTATCCTATATATAAATCATATACATATATGTATATGTGACCCACACTTAGATAAATACTATATATATACATGTGTGGCACATTTAGATATATGCACTATGTGTATTTAATGGTGAATGTAGCAACAGTAGTTTGAGTTGGGTTTAAACTCTTTGTGCACACACCTTCCTATAAATATATCAGGTCACATTTTTCCTATATATAACATGTCACACCTTCCTATATATATGTATATATGAACCTTGAGTATATATGTATATCTATTTTCCCTAAGAGGTTAACACAACAGTAGACTCGAACCATACCCATGCACTTGGTTGTGCAAGCATTGCATGTGGATACCAACTTTATTTCTTAGTAGCTCTGGAGTTGTATATATATATATATTTTTTTATTTTATATATATATATATATATATATTTATATATTTATATATATATATATATATATATATATATATATATATATATATATATATATATATATATATATATATATATATATATATATATATATATATATATATATATTTATATATATATATATATATATATATATATATATATATATATATATATATATATATATATATTTATTTATATATATATATATTTATATATATATATATATATTTATATATATATAAATATATATATATAAATATATATATATATATATATATATATATATATATATATATATATTTATATATATATATATATATATATATATATATATATATATATATATATAAATATATATATATATATATATATATATATATATATATATATATATATATATATATATATATATATATATATATATATATATATATTTTATAATATATATATATATATATATATATATATATATATATATATATATATAATATATATATAAAATATATATATATAATATATATATATATATATATATATATATATATATAATATATATATATATATATATATATATATATATATATTATAATATATATTTTATAATATATATATATATATATATATATATATATATATATATATATATATATATATATATATATATATATATTATATATATAATATATATATATATATATATATATATATATATATTTAAATATATATATATATATATATATATATATTTTAATAGAACACTACAATTTTATTGATGATCTGGAGAGTACCAACTCAGGTTACAAAATGACAAGGATTTCAATGAATCCTGATACAAAAGTTAGGTCTTCTTCTTCCCATGCGAGCATGCGATAGTGGCTTTGCCAATTTGTCTCTGGATCTCCTGGCATACTTGTCTCCCATTGTACTTGTACTGTTCATATCTCCATTTGTTATGGTTTTTCCATAACACCCAGCAAATTGCCCCGACCATGATCTGTTTGTAATGAAGGTTATTTTTACGCCACCAAAGGGAAAGATAACCTTCAAAGCTTGAAACCCGACCACGAATATGAAGAAGACTTTGAGAAGTATGCCAAGCCTATCTAGCCAACTCACCTTCATAGAAAATATGGTTGATAGATTCTGACATAGGACTCGAACAACAATGGCAAGTCGATGCAAGATGAAAGCCCAACCTTTGGACATTGTCATCAGTGGGAAGACGATTATGGAGGATACACCATAAGAGAACTGACCATTTGGAAGGAATGCAGGAACTCCAAATGTTCTTGAACCGATTATCAATAGGAAATGTGGTTCGGATGACCTTCCATGCTGAAGAAACAGTGAATCTCTGATCAGGACACCAATGTGGACCAGTACCATCCTCCTCAATCAACTGGAATCTGACATCGAGATCCCTACCCGCTAGAATGAGATGCCAAATGTGTGAAGAGTTGGATTGGACTGAAGCTTCAGTTGGATGGCTATTAGAAAAATATTTCCTCCTCATGGACTGAGTCCATAGAAGATCCTGGGATCTCAATTTCCACCAAAGTTTAACCGTGAAGGCATCAAAAACATCCTTGAGTCTCCTAACTCCAAGGCCTCCCTCTTCGTGGGGTCTAGCAATATGATTCCACCATATCAAGGAATGTTTCCGATTACAATCCTTCGACCCCAATAAGAATTAACTAAACCTAGCTTCAATTTGATTAAGAACATTCATAGGAGGATTGCTTGCAGCAAGACAGAAGATTGGGATGGAGGATAACACAGATTTAATGAGAATCAACTTACCTCCAGGGGATAAAATCTTGTTGTGCCATCCTTCAATTTTACTATGAACCTTGTCCTTGAGTTCTTCGAACATAGCCGAGTTCCTTCTACCCGTCATAAGAGGACATCCGAGATATGTTATAAGTGGGGTTTTGATCTGATATCCTGTCAAAATGCTCAAGGAGTTGGCTCTGTCTTTCGGGAAATCCAAAGTGACACAGATGGCAGATTTAGAAGAGTTGACGAGCTGTCCTGAGGCGCGCTCATAACGCTGCAACACCGTCATGAGTAACTGAATAAAATGCCTATCTCCCCTGGAGAAGATTATGATGTCATCCGCATAAGCGAGATAAGTAACTCGAGGGCATCCACTAGGAGAATAGTATGGTATAAAACCATAAAGTAATGCCAATCTCTGAAGATTCCTACTCAATGATTCAGCCGCAAGAACAAACAACAAAGGAGAGAGGGGATCACCTTGACCGAGTCCTCTGAAAGCCTAAAAATAACCTGACATATTGCCATTGATCAGTGTGGAGAACCACACATTGTTCACCAGATGCAGAATCATGTTGATCCAACTTTTACTGAAACCGAGCCTACGGAGTGTAGAGAATAAAAATCTCCAATTAACCCGATCATACGCCTTGCTCATATCGAGCTTAATAGCTGCATTGCGCCCCCAATTGTCATGGCCTAACATGCTGAACATCTCCTGAGCAAGGATGATGTTATATACTATTTCCCGACCCTTAATGAAACCGCTTTGCTCCGGAGAAATGATCCGAGTCATCAAAGGAGAAAGCCTGTTAGCAAGTAATTAAGAAAATATCTTATTCACGAAATTGCAGAGGCTAATCGGCCTATATTCGGAAATAGAGGATGGATGCTTGTTCTTAGGGATCAATACAAGAAGCGTGCTCGTGATAACCTTCGGCAAGAAGAAGCCATCGAAGAACATGTGGACCGCAGCTAGAACATCCTCCTTGATAATATGCCAACATTTGATGAAAAATATCCCTGAGAACCATCAGGCCCTGGGGCACTATGTCGATCAATCGATTTAACAGTATTGTAAACCTCCTGCATTGTGGGTGTTATAGTTAGGGCTGCACTCTCGTCATCACTAAGAATCTTAGGAAGCGCCGACATGAACTCCTCATCAGTAATAACTGGTTCGGGAAGAAACAAATTTGCAAAATGAGTATTAGCAATTTGTTGTATCCCCTCAAGATCTGTAGCAGTAGTACCATCCTCGGCCCGGAGTTGGTGGATATGAAGGCGACGGCGCTTAGTAGAAACACATGAGTGGAAATACCGTGAGTTTCTATCCCCTTGCAAGTTCCAGTTTAACCGAGACTTTTGTTTCCAATACGCTTCTTCAATTTGGATTCTTTGTTTGAGGTGAGCCAGCACTGCATGAAGCTCAGGGCTGGTAGAAGGGTCATCGTCGAAAGCTACCTCAGCAGCCACAACTCTGTCCTCCGCATTCTTAACTGCCTGAAAAATGTCCCCGAAAGTATTATGACTCCATGAGGATAAAGCCTTTATAGTAGCTGAAAGACGCAAACCCAAATTAGTGATTGGATTGTGATGATGAATCGAGGCCCATGCCTGATCAACTGTTTGAAGAAAGGAAGGATGAGCTGGCCAGAAAGACAAGAACCGAAATGGCTTCTTAGGGACAGCAGAGCGAGCACGACGTGAGAGGAGCCCCGTCCCACCACCTTCTGTCCATGAGCAAGCGATCAAGCCTGGATCCCTGACGATCTAGCCCAGTGTCTGTCTTGACCCATGTGAAGTAGCTGCCAGTAAATGGAGCCTCCGAAACACCTGCAGCCAACTGAAACTCCCTGAAGTCCCTCATAGATGCCTCGTTAGGTGGCAGACCACCAAACTTCTCCTTTGTTCTGGAAATAACATTAAAGTCGCCTCCAATCAGCCAAGGACAGGGAAACAAATTCTGAAGTTGAAGCAAAGAATCCCAAAGCAAGCGTCGCCCCTCCTTGGTGTTACTTCCATGCACAGCAGAGATCGAAGATATAGCAGGAAGTAGTGGATGAGAGAAAAGGACCGATAAAGACTGATCCGAGGAGTCTGCAAGGGAGATCTGTCCTTCCTTGTTGTAAAATATCCAGATGTTTTCTTTGGCGTTGGATATATATATATATATATATATATATATATATATATATATATATATATATATATATATATATATATTGCATATGTATATATATATATATATATATATGCAATATATATATATATATACATATGCAATATATATATATATATGCAATATATATATATATATATATATATATATATATATATATATATATATATATATATATATATATATATATATTTTTGTCAAACACTACTAACTTTATTGATCAAAATAAGAAGAGTTCAGTACAAAATCAGAAACTACGCATGTCTACACTTGAGAGTTGCCTTCCCCACTTGTCTATGGACCTCTGCCACTAGCTTATCAACAGTGTATGAGTAATTCTCATATCGCATCTTGTTCCTATTTTTCCATAGTACCCATAAGACGGCCGCAGCAGCAATCTCTTTCCTATGCTTCTTCTTTTTCCTCCACCAGTCATGTAGCCGAGCAAGAAGTGTTCGACCGCGCGACTTGACGCTATAAGCATGTTGAAGAGCACCCCAAACTTCCTTTGCCATATCTCCTTGATGCAGTATGTGTTCAAGTGATTCCACCTGGCTATTGGCACAACAATGGCACTTAGAAGCAAGACTATAACCAAGGTGGGCAATGTTGTCGTCTGTAGGCAGCTTGTTATGCAGAATACGCCATAAAAGCACCGACCATTTGATTGGAATGCAAGTACTCCATATGTGAGAGAAATCTGGACAAATAGGCCTGTGCACTCTAGCTAAGTCCCATGCAGATGAAAGAGTAAAAGTACCTGAATGAGTATTCCCCCATTTCCAGCTATCATCTACTTGCAAGATATTGTGATGAGCCATATTCCTTCCTGATAAAAGTCGCTTCCACACATGTGAAGCATTTGACGTGATCACCACATTCTCAGGAGAGATTAACGAGCAATACTTGGCATTGAAATACGTTGTCCAAAGGCTATCCTGCGTCAAGAATTTCTACCATAGCTTTATCGTAAAAGCATTCATCATCTCCTCTAGCCTTTTAATGCCCAGTCCTCCTTCTTGTTTTGTTCTCGCCATTCTGTCCCAACCAAGCCAGGTTCTTTTAGATATCCCATCTTGAGCTCCCCAAAAGAATGTCGAGAACATACTCTCCATACGATTCAAGACTGCAACTGGTGGATTACAAGCCGCAATCGTGTAAACAGGTATTGAAGTGAGTACAGATTTGATTAACACTAGCTTACCTCCTGGAGAAAGGATCTTATTATGCCATCCTTCTAACTTGCTCCGAACTCGACTGAGCAGTTCCTCATACATTGCCCCGTTCCTGTGTCCAGCCATAAGGGGACACCCAAGGTATGTAAATAGGGGAGATCCAATGCTGTAACCAGTTCTGAGTGCAAGCTCTGTTCCTCTGTCCTACAGAACAGCCTCCGGCATAAATATCGAAGATTTGGTCTTGTTAATGCACTGGCCAGAGGCAAGCTCATAACGGGATAGTAGCTCTGTAATTTTGGTAATAGAACGAAGATCACCAGAAGAAAAGAGGAGTATATCATCAGCATATGCTAAGTGAGTAATAGGAGGGCAACCACGAGGAGAGGTGAAGAGTAAAGCCATCTGACTCTGGTAATCTCTTGAGATTGTACGACAAAGCCTCTGCAGCAAGAATGAACAAGGCTGGGGAGAGAGGATCTCCCTGTCTGATACCTCGAAAAGCCTGAAAATACTCCGTCGCCTCGCCATTGATCAATGGAACGTACCAAACATTGTTGACAAGGCAAAGAATCATATCCACCCATTTATTGTGAAAGCCAAATTGTCGGAGAACCTTTATCAGGAATCTCCAATCAACTCTGTCGTAGGCTTTCATCATATCCAATTTAATTGCAACATTCCCTCCTCTATGTTTCTTGTTCATCTTGGCCATCATCTCCTAGGCAAGAAGGATATTGTCTACTATTTCTCGACCCTGGACGAAACCACTCTGCTCAGGGGATATAAGCTGGGGCAGCAGAGGAGCTAGACGACGAGACAACAGTTTGGAAATAATCTTGTTCACCACCGAACATAAACTAATGGGACGATAGTCCCCAAAGGTTTTAGCCTGCTTTGTTTTCGGAATTAACACCAGAGCAGTATTAGTGATCGATCGGGGCAATGCAAAAACATCAACAAAAAGACCCACTGCCTCAGTCATGTCATTACCAAGGATATCCCAGCAAGTAATAAAGAACAATGGGGTAAACCCATCAGGACCCGATGCACTATGCTGATCAAGGGACTTCAATGCATCGAAGATCTCATCCGAGGAAGGAACAGCAATCAAGCGATCATTCTCCTCATCTGACAAAAGCCAAGGAATACTCGAGAGTAAATCATTGTCCTCCTGAATATCCCCTTTTTGATATAGATTAGAATAGAACTCCTTCGCATAAGCATGAATATCGAGCTTTTCAGTCAGTTTAGTCCCATCCTCTCTGGTGATTGAATGGATCTGAAGTGCACGTTTTTGATTGGTAACACATCCATGAAAATAGGCTGTGTTTTTATCGCCTTGAAGGTCCCAAGTCACTCTGGATTTCTGCTTCCAATAGGCTTCCTCAATATTGACCCTTTGTTTCAAATTAGCAGTGGCCTTTGCTAACAGTTGACGACTCATCACTGTGTTATACGTCTCATGCTGTATTTCCGCTGCCAACACATCATCCTCCGCGTGCTTCACTGCTGAAATATATCCCCATACGTCTGACGGCTCCAAATGGATAATGCCTTCCTGCACGCTTCGAGTCTGAGAGCCACACGAGTAAGACCAAGGCGGTGATCAACAGAGTCCCAAGCTTATTGAATCAGTGGCTTGAATTCTACATGTTTAACCCAGAAATCAAGAAATCTAAATTGCTTCCTTCCCATAGCAGCATTAGATTTGAAATGTATCAACAAAGGTGCATGATCCGACTCCGCTCTATTCAGATGCTCTACTGAAGATAGAGGAGCCATATTCAAACAGGCATGATCCAACAAAACGCGATCAAGTCTAGAACCCCGACGACCATCCTCCTTCGACTTGATCCAAGTATAACAGCTCCCTGAGTATGGTAGTTCAACCGTGCCAGTCTCCAGCAGAAAATTAGCAAACTCTTCGATCGAGAGATGATCAGGAGGCCTTCCCCCAATTTTTTCCCCCGACCTGAGGATAGCGTTAAAGTCACCCCCAATGGTCCAAGGCGCTGTAATGGAGAGCTGCATATGAGTAAGCCTCTCCCAAAGTGTGCGACGTCCTTCTTTGGTGTTATCCCCATGGACAGTAGTAACAAGAACAGGTGTAGGAAGCATATGATGATGAAGCAAGACAGTCAGAGCTTGATCAAATGTATCATGCAGGAAGATATCGCAGTTTGATTTAGCCATAACCCAAATGTTCCCCCTATCATTCGAGAAGGCCTTGTCAAACCCTAGCTTCAACTGATAATAAAGAAGTTGACTTCTATCCACCTTCGGCTCGATGATGCCAAGAAATATAATCTTATGAACTCTAACCAAAGACTTAACTCTTCTAATAGTCATAGGATTAGCAATACCACGAACGTTCCAAATGAGAGTGTTAAGCATTAGAGGAAGACGTGGGTTTACCAATGAGAGCGGAGTTAGCGGATTGCCACGTAACTCGATCTGAAGTAGCCACCATTTTCTGAGATTTCTGCTTCTTTTGGGAGACAGCAGTGAGCTGTAGGCCCCCGATCTCTGTGTGCTGCATCTGCTTTTCGGCTCCATCTGCACGCCCATCGACTTTCTCCATTCCTTCGTTGAGGGAGTGTTCGTCCGGAGCACGCTCGACTTCATCCGCCCAGCTACCTCTGTTGGCAGTAGGAGAAGGAGGTGTATCCACTACAACCAGCTCTCCTTCATCATGAGTCAGCTCATCGTCAGGGTTTTGGTGAGTGACGATCGCTGCCACCTGAGAGTTAATGGCAGTAACCGCCACTTCTGAACTCGCCACAACTGGCACAGTTCCCGTCGGCTTTAATATGTCGGTTATTTCAGTTGGCAAATCATGCACAGGGCTGAGAGCCTCGTTGATGAGTGTGGTGGGGTCCGGGGGATTTTCTGTTTCATTAATAGGCAAATTTGTAAGAGTGTTATCATCCCCTTGAGCAATAATGGCCACTGGATCCTGGCCTGGGGGGATTAATGTCGAGGCAGTTGCATGAGTTTGTGCAGGAGGCACTTCATGAGCAATACTTTCCTCATTGGCTCTTCGTAAAATAGATGTGACCTTCAATCCCATCGGCCCTGGCCTACTTGTCTCCCCTTCTACACCATGGTGGTGCTGAGTTTCATTATCTGCTACGTCCTTCCCTTTATTTTTCAATTTACAAGTTGACATTTGATGGCCTTGATGATAACAGTGAGAACAGTACAAAGGAATGTACTCATATTCTACATTCTGCCAAAAGCTCCTCCCACGTGAGCGATTTATCCGAACTCTGTGTTGTATAGGCTTGCTTGCGTCTACTTCAACAAATACCCTGGCCCTACTTGGACGATAAAGATCTGTCGTGGCTTTGTCAAGTTTTAGAGGAGTACCAATCAAAGACGCGATCGCAAATAACGCCTCCTTCGCATAGAGATGGTGAGGCAGATCAGGAAGATCTACCCAGACAGGCATGAGAGATGATTCATACAACGGGAAGAAATCTGGATCCCATTTAAAAACACACATAGGGGCGCGCGAGATGAACCAAACGTCCTTCGACCGGAGACGGAGAAAATCCTCCTCCAATGAAGGGCGGATAAGGATGTGCTTACGATCAATGACGCCCGCTTTGATTTCCCCTTTAAACTGAAAACCAGAGAGGGCCTTACGGATCGACTCAATGGAAGGCTTACTATGGGAAAATTTTCCCACAAGAGCAAATCGGAGGGGAGAAGACAAAGTTTGTTCCTCCTCGTCCGAAAAAGCGATCGCGGGAGCGCCTTTGTATGATGATACCTGTCGCACGGCCAGGCGAGAGGGTTCCTCGGCCCAGCCGACGACCGCATCGACAAAGGACTTCGCCATCCTTTGTTGACGCCGGCCCGGCCAAAGGCCTAGCCGGAGACGGTAAGGGGTAGGGCTCAACCAGGATCTCTATGGGCGGCGTTCTAGGGCAACGCGCGTTCTATATATATATGCAATATATATATATATATATATATACTTTTAGGCTCATCAAACATGTGCTCAACTCCGTCCCCATCCATACCTTAGCAGCTTGCTCCCCGACCAAGAAGGTCATCGCGTCGATTGAGCAGATCTTTTGCAACTTCTTCTGGGGGCACAACAAAGGACAAGACAAGCATCACTGGACCAACTGGGAGGCCATGGCTACCCCGATCGAGCACGGAGGGCTTGGATTCACCAAACTCAATCACACCATTAAAGCCTTCTCAATGAAGCTGTGGTAGAAATTATGCACGGGCGAAAATCTGTGGACCAGGTTTATGAAGGCCAGATACTTCAAACATATCCACCCAACGATGGCCAGAGCTAATAGTAGATCCTCAGCGGCATGGCGCCACATTTTACGAGGGCGCGATTTGGCAGAGCCAGCGGTAAGACTTCAGCTGGGCGATGGCGACGCTAACCCTTTCTTGGAGAGATGGATCGGTGCCAGTCTTATCCCAAACATTTCAGACTCCCCTAGCAACAGCAGAATCAAAGACCTGTGGAATCACTCCAATAACGAATGGAATTGGGACCGAATTCACGATTGGTCCGGCAATGAGACAGTGGACAGCATTCGTCGGTATGGTATTAGCATTGGGACCGACGCGGACAAGCTGATATGGTCACTGGAAGTTTCTGGAGCATTCTCAGTACGATCGGCGAGAATCGCCATCCAAGTGAACGGACAGAACCACTTCATTGCTCGATTCTGGCATTCCTGCATCCCAATAAAATGGTCCGTCCTTCTGTGGAGAGCCACGAGGCATAAATTACCAACCGATGAGATCCTTAACTCCATCGGGATTAGCCTGGCGTCCGCCTGCGACTGCTGCATCGACCGTAAGACGGAGACCATTGACCACATCTTCCGGGAGGGAAGCCTTCCCGACCAAATCTGGAGAATCCTCAATCGCAACTTCAATATCAAGCCAGGTGTCGGGCGCTTTAACGATCTTCTGGCCCTTTGGGGTGCAGCGTCTCACGGCCACCAGATCGTAGCGGCGGTTGCTACCTGGGCTATTTGGAAGAATCACAACAAAGCTAGATACGAGGGCCATCAATACTCCGCCAATCAGCTTACCCGAGAAATCTTCCGACAATGTCGCAAAAGGAGCGCCCTGTGCTCTCAATGTCCTCCTTCATTCTGGCACACCTGCTTCTAATTGTTTTGTAGGGCATGGTTGCCCTGCCCCCTGTCTTTTGGTGGTATACTTTTTGTTTTTGCATTGTATACTCGTCAGGCTTCGGCATTTTGAGCCTTGATTAATAAAAAAAAGGGGGTTTCTTCAAAAAAAAACTTATATATATATATATATATATGTATATATATATATATACATATATTATATATATATATATATATATATATATATATATATATTTTTTTTTTTGACAAAACCCCCTCATTTTATTAATCAAGGCTCAATATGTCGAAGCCTGATAGAGATACAAGACACAAGGCCGAAGGAAGAAACCACAAAAGGAAAGACAGGGGGAGGGGCAACAGCGCCCGACAAAACTAACAGAGGAAAGGTTGCCAGAATGCTGGAGGGCTGTGGGAGCATTGCGAGCTTCTGTTGCAGCATTGCCGGTAGATTTCCCGAATGAGCTGATCGACGGAGTATTGGTGACCCTCGTATCTCGCTTTGTTGCAATTCTTCCAAATTGCCCAGGTAGCGACCGCTGCTACGATCTGGTGACCGTGGGACACTGCTCCCCAGTGGGCCAGAAGATCGTGAAAGCGCCCGGCTCCTGGATTGATGTTGTAATTGCGATTGAGGATGCTCCAGATTTGGTTAGGGAGATTTTCCTCCCGGAAGATGTGGTCGATAGTCTCCGTCTGACGATCGGTGCAGCAGTTACAAGCGGACGCTAGGCTGATCCCGATGGAGTTAAGAATCTCGTCTGTAGGCAATTTCTTTCTCGTGACTCTCTATAGGAGAAAGGACCATTTTATAGGGATGCAAGAATGCCAGAATCGCACGATGAAGTTATCCTCCCCGTTCTCTTGGATCACGATTCTCGTCGATCGCATAGAGAATGCCCCAGAGGCTTCCAGCGACCACCTCAGCTTGTCCGCGTCAGGCCCAATGCTAAGACCGAGTTGACGAATGCTGTCAACCGTCTCGTTGCCCGACCGATCGTGAATCTGATTCCAATTCTAGTCGTCGTTGGAGGGGTTCCACAGGTCTTTGATCCTGCAATTGCTCGAGGAGTCAGTAATGTTCGGGATAAGGCTATCACATGTCCATCGCTTCAGGAATGGGTTGGCCTCGCCGTTACCCAGATGAAGTCTAATCAAATTCTCTGCCAGATCACGGCCCTGTAAAATGCGACGCCAAGCCGCGAATGATCTGCTGTTGGCTCTGGCCGTCGCCGGGTGGATGTGTTTGAAGTATCTGGCCTTCATAAACCTGGTCCACAGGTTTTCGCTCGTCCGAAGTTTCCACCACAGTTTCATGGAGAAGGCTTTGACGATGTGATTGAGTTTGGTAAATCCAATCCCACCGTACGCGATCGGGTTAGCCATGGTTTTCCAACTAGCCCAGTAGTGTTTGTCTTGTCCTTTGTTGTGGCCCCAAAAGAACTTGCAAAAGATCTGCTCGATCGACGCGATGACCTTCTTGGTTGGGGAGCATGCCGCTAATGTGTAGATGGGGACGAAGTTGAGCACATGTTTAATGAGTATAATTTTGCCGCCAGAGGATAGGGTTGCATTATGCCATCCTTCGATCTTGTTCTTGATTTTGCTGATCAGGTTCTCGAAGATGCTGGCATTGGATTTCCCGTAAACTAGGGGGCAGCCAAGGTAGTTGAAGGAGGGATGCGCCACCGTGAAGGAGGTTAGGTTGTTTAGTCTGGTGGCATTCTCGATTTTGATGCTGTGGTGGGCGTAGATGACACTCTTGGAATCGTTGATTTTCTGGCCAGAACATCTGGAGTACCGCTCTAGGGTGTTGTGGACCACCTCCATAGATCTAATATCCCCAGATAAGAAGATGAGTAAATCGTCGGCAAAGGCTAGGTGGGTGATGGGGGGGCATCCGCTGGCTGTGTGATATTGCTGGAAGTTGGAGGTGTTGGCCATGTTGTTGAGGTTTCTGCTCAGGGCGTCGGCTGCAATGATGAAGATCGTGGATGATAGAGGGTCGCCTTGTCTGACACTACGGCTAGATTTAAAAAAGCCCTCAGATTGGCCGTTAATAACTGTGGAGAACCATGAGTTGCTGACGGATCTCCACACTATGTTGGTCCAGTTCTCTGAGAATCCGAAAGCTCTGAAGACCCAGATCATGAACTGCCAATCCAGTCTGTCGTAGGCTTTTTCTATGTCAATTTTGATGGCGATGTTGCCCCCCCGGGCAGGAAACTTCATGCAAGTGATAAGTTCTTGGGCCAGCATGATATTGTCCTGGATGTTCCTACCACGCACGAACACGCTTTGCTCCTCCGAAATGATTTTTATGGAGAGTGTTTGTCATTCTAGTAGCGATGATCTTAGATATAATTTTGTTGGTGAAGGTGCAAAGACTGATGGGACGGAAGTCGCGAAAGGAGGTGGGGTTGTCTTTTTTCGGGATGAGGATAAGATTGGCGTTGGAGATGGCTTTGGGGTAATGAGTGCCTTCAAGGAAGGCGATAGCCACGTCAGTGATGTCTCGCTTGATAATCTCCCAGCAGGTGCGAAAGAAGACACCAGTAAAGCCGTCCGGGCCAGGGGCACTATGCTCGTTCAATGCCCAAACCTATCTTTCACCTCCTGTTCGGTCACGGATCGTTCCAACAAAGCATTGTCGGAGTCGTTGATAATAGCGGGAATTTGGTCGAGGAATGGTGTGTCTTTGTGGACCGTCTCCTTGGAGAATAGTTTGGTATAGTAATCGGCAGCAGCCGCTTGGATGCCCTTGGGGTCCGATCTGATGATGTCGTGCTCGTCTGATATCTGATGTATCGATAGCTTATTTCTTTTGCCATTGACGCAGGCGTGGAAATATTTAGAGTTTTTGTCCCCGTCACTGTCCCATTTCAGTCTGGCTTTCTGCTTCCAGAAGTCAGTTTCAACTTTGAGCCTGAATTTGAGCATGGCCTTGGTAAGGTTCAGTGCTCTCCTGGCCGCGGGGGATCGGTCAGTTAAGAATATAGCTTCCGCTCGGGTGACGTCATCCTCTGCGACACGGATCGCTTGGAAAATGTCCCCAAAGGCTTGTTTGCTCCAATTAGAGAGGGCTTTCCTAGTGGCTTTGAGCTTGTTGCTAACCCGAATGAGGGGGTTGGGGGAATCCTGACTGCTCCATGCTTTCGGAACGACGCTCGGAAACTGCGGGTGGTTGGTCCAAAAGTCGAGGAATTGGAAGTTCTTTTTAGGTGGGTGGGTGTTGTTCTTGATTTCCACCAGGATAGGCGTATGGTCGGATTCTGTGGAGTTGTGGTGGGACAGGGTGGAACTGATCTTCATGCTGTGCCAGCACGCATTGGTGAGGGATCTGTCCAAGCGGGAATATTGACGACGATCACCGTCCTGCATATTACACCAGGTGAATTCGCTGCCTTTGAACTGGAGAGGAGTGAGGTGAGCGTTGAATATGAAATCGTTGAAGTCTTGCATGGATGATAGAGGTGAGGGGCGACCTCCGATCTTCTCTTCTCTGCGGGTGATGGCGTTGAAGTCCCCTATGCAAAGCCAGGGGGCATTGGTGTTGTGGAGATAGGTATCGAGAAGATTGTTCCAGAGGAGTTTGCATTCTGCGATGAAGCAGCTACCGTGGACCGCAGAAAGGATGACACACTCCGAAAGGGTGGGGTGAGTAACCTAGCATGATAAGGCTTATTGGGAATCCTGGATGATTTCGAGGTTAACCTCCTTCGATCCGAGAATCCAAATGTCGTGCCTGCCTGCAATCGCCGTAGGGAGGCCCAGGGCCAATTGGGTAGATTTAAGACGTTTGGAGGGGATTTTGGGTTCAATGATGATGAAGATGGCAATCTTATGAATTTTTCGAAGACTGGAAATTCTCCTTAATGTCGGATTGTTAGCCAGGCCTCTAACATTCCAGGATAGAATGTTAAGCATTTAAGATATTGAGGGAGGGTTTTTTGTTCCGCCTTGCGGCAGATCTGGTTTGGATGGTGACGATTTTATCGATGCCTGACTTGCTTCGTTGGGAGTTCGGCTCTTCTGCTGTCGATGTTGTGGGAGGATTGCGGCTGTGGTGCTCGTGCGGGCCTGAGGAGGGGCCTAACAGATCTCCGGCTGAGTCAACAACAGGATCCTCCGATGGTATGACCAGGGAGTCGAGAGCACTATCAGTCAGTACCTGCTGAAGAGGGAATCCTGCGGCTAGGACTTGCATGCCTCTCCTCGCTTGGTCCGGTCCAAGGAAAGCTAGGGCGTCTTCGACTGGGTTCTCGATGGGAGGTTGGAGAGCTAAATTGGTTGGAGGGGGGACCTGGAAGTCGACCTCCATGCCAATGGTGGGGTGCAGGTGCTCTGCGCTGCCCGAGACGATAGCTACCTACAATCGCGAGGAGTTGGGGGATGGAGGTGATTGTTCGGGATAGCTCGAGGTACCGGTAGGACACTCCAGCTCCGGGTCCTCCGAGTCTAGAATGGCAAATTGGTTGGAGGTTGCTATGTGTTGGGGAGTGAATGGGATCATGGCTCTGCTCGGAGGTTCGCTGGAGGCTGGCTCGCTGATTCATGAGTCGAATCGAATATGGGAGTTCGGAAGAGGTAGAATGGGCGGCTTGGGGGGTTTATCAGCTGGGAGGTCGTTGGCTTTCCTGGTTGACTTCTTTTAGAGCTCCGGGTGAAGACGGTGGCAATACTTGGGAAGGTGGCCTCTTAAATGGCAGTGATTGCAGAATAAAATGTGGTTGTCGTAGAGGATTTGTTGGGTGTGGGTATGGTTGCCTAGCTCGATAATGATGAAGTTGGGTGGCTCTGATGAGAGATCTAGTTCAACGCATATTTTGGCATAGTGGGCTTTGGTGAGGTTGCTGGTCTCGGGCTCCGTAGCCACGTACGTCCCGAAGGAGTTGGCGATGCACCTAAGCGCCGCTGGAATAAAGCAAATGAGGGGAAGGTTAGGGAGCGTAACCCACGCTGCCACTGTGGAAGAGTCTTCTTTGGTATTGAACCCTGGGGACCACTTGATTATCTTCATCTGGTGGGTGTCAATCCTGCAAGTGCCCTTGGACCACACAGTCCTGTGATCTAGTTCCGATGAAAGATGAAGGAGAATATGCCTGGGATCGAGGGGAGCTACTCGATAGTCTGACGGGAGCTTCCACTTAGCGATCGCTTTCTGCACCCTGGCAAGTTTGGGGCACCCCGCGGAGAATTTTAGAACGAAAGTGTGAGGGAAGGCTGCTGATAGTGAAGTCAGTTCTAATTCGGAGAAGGGGATGACTGGAGCAAAAGTCTCTAGCGAATAGTCGATGTCCGGCAGAGGAACGTTTGGGAGGATAATGCCCTTCGAAGGGCGGAGGTCCGGACGCATCATGGCGGCATAGGACGGTTGAGACGGTCCAGGAGGGGAGGGTCCCGAGGGGCCGGGACAGAGGATAGAGGAACCACTCTGGGGATGGCTGAACCCGACGCTGGGGGATGGGGAAGAGGTAGGAGCTAGGGAAGTCCTGCCTGGGAGGGGGGGAAGGAGGGGGACCGCGCCGACGGGGGGCGGAGCGCCTATGCGGCCAGCGACGGGGGTCGTGCCGACACGGGGATGAAGGGAGGGTGGGCGCGACGGAGCAGCCTCAATCGAAGAGCGGACATCCGGGGGCGCCACAGGATGAGGCACGAAGCCGGCTAAGATGGGGGAGGAAAGGGGCGCCGGGAGGGCAGGGATGAAGGGCGTCGCTGCGGGAGGCGGAGAGGCTGCGAGGGAGGACGCCGGATAAGAGCTGCGGCAGACGAGAAACCCGATGGGAGGGGGAGTGGAAGCACTGAGAGAGGGACGGGTTGCACAAAAGGGGAGGAGAGGGCTGCGCAACGAGGAGGATGGGGGAATGGCGCACGAGGGGATAGGGGAGGGGGGTGCGCAAGGAAGGAATGAGGGGGTGGAGAAGGGTGAAGGACAGGTGGAAAGGGGGGAGAGTAGCAGGAAGGGGTAGGGTGGATTATGCACAGGGGGAAGTTGAGCGGGACAGGCGTGCTCGAAAGGGAGCTGGCATGAGCAAGAGGAGGGGACCCAGAGGCATTGCGCACAGGGGGGGCTGAGAGGGACTTGCGTGCTCGGAAGGGATGAGGCTTGCGCAAGAGGAAGGGGGCCCAGGAGTAAGAGCGGCCCATAACAGCTGCGCAAGGAGAGCGGACTGCTCGAGCGACAGGGGCATCGCATTAGGGACCGCTGCAAAGGCTGATACGCCAACAGGTCTGCCCACCTCGAGAAGACCGCTGGAGGGGGAGTTTCCGAGGGGACAGAGGGCGGTAGGCTCGAGGCCAGCTGTTCTGGAGGACACGCTACCCGAGGGGGAGAAGGGCGGGTTCGAAAAGTAGGAGAGGGCGGGAACGAGGGGTGTCGGCGACGGGAGGACGGAGGCGTCAGCTCGGGGAGAGGGACTGAGGAGGACACTGAGCGGAGCTCGAACATGACGGCTGTCGGGGGGAGCTCCAGGCTGCGCGAGGGGTGGCTCGGCCGCCGGCGCAGAGGAGCTAGGAGGAGGGACAGGAGGGGAACTAGGTCGGAGGGCAGCTGGGAGTAGCAACTGGATCAAGGCTAACGCCTCCGGAGGCCAGGGGGTCGCCATTGAGGAAGACCACCGGAGAGGGGAAAGGGGCTACGAAGACACACGGAGAGGGGGGGGGGGGGTGAGGGGGGAGGGGGAGGGAGAGCCGGCCAGACTAGGCCGGCCAAGGGGATGGGAACGCTCACTCGGGAAGCAGAGAGGAGCAGCCAATGGGGAGTATATATATATATATATATATATATATATATATATATATATATATATATATATATATATATATATATATATATTGGAGAATAAAGTAGAAAATATTTTTAGATTTTTTTGAATTTATTTTAATTTATTATTGAGTGTTTGAGCATTTAGGATTAAAGAAAAAAAATCCCACCCACTTAAAAGTGGGCAGGCCCCTCCCTTCACTCTTGTAAAGTAGCAACACCTCCCAACCCGTGAGCAAAGGCCCTCCACCCATGAGTTGGCCTTAATCCTAAGCCTAGTAGTATTAGGTTTAGTCCAACTTGTCATATATATAACTCCCTCCACAGACCTCAAAACCTTAGACTTTCAAAACGAAATTTACGGCAAACATCCCCTCTTCGTCTACAAATTCGTTTCACTAGCAATGAAGTTTTTTATACGACGAATGGAGCATCGGAAGTCAGTCCCACGTCATCCGCAAAGCAGTTTTCCCGCTCAAGGTACCCTACTTCCCGACCATGTAACTTTTACTCATAACTCCAATTTTTGATCCGTAAAATTTTCTGGAAAGAAGACATGACCCTTTTTGCAACCATATAGGATTTGACTATTTTTCAGCAACTAAAATTAGGTGAAACTGGACGTAAACTTTTGATAAAATTCTAAAAATTGTAACCGATCGTTTTCAATAGAAATCAACAACTTGACGGCCAGTTTTTTCCCAAACCATGCGCCGTTTGTGGAAACTTTCAACATGACTTTGAATGACAACATATACGAAAATAAAACCTAGTTTGTAGATTATGAATTCATTGCGTACACATAAAGTTATTCGATTGTAAAAAAAATTAGTCCTTAAACTGAATTTTTTAGAAAAATCTCCCGATATGACGTGCGTCCCGCCAAACTGGGAGACGTGGTTGTGAACCAAAAATATCGAAAGGTGCGTATCGACTTCGCGGACGTCTGGGCTTTGACGGAATTCAAATTGGTTGCGCGTGTGCGACGAATTTGATGCGTATCCCTCAAAATTTACCGTATCGACCTCTTTACAAATTTCCTAATTACTTTGTGCACGTTTGTCAAATCGAAACGAAACTTGCGCCAGCAGGACCGTATCATTTTTCTGGCCCTGTATGCCAGGTTTGGTCCGATTCTGAGAAGGTTGATCAGAACGCCTTTTTGTTGGGCCCGCGACCCGTTCCAACGGGCGATTTAGTGCACGGCTCATCGGAATCCAAATTTGGACATACCCTTGAGTTCATCTCCTCAAACCGAATCCATAGACATGTAGTTTGATGACTTTAGAGACTATAGACATTGGCACACGTTTCGGTGCAAAATGGGTCCAACGGCGGACATCGTTTTGACCCGAAATTACGATTTTACTCCTGTTCCAGAATTGGACTTTTAGACAGGGATTTTCTTGATATATCTTTTGCATTGAGAATGTTCTTGATGTTTGTTTCAGCATCCAGAGCCGTTCGTGGATTTTGAGTTCCCATTGCTGACGTAATTGATTGTTTGGAGCCGCCATCCCCGCACTACCAAGCAAGATACCTTGTCACCTTACTCTATGATTTACTATTTCTTATTTTTTTATTTATATTCAGTATTACTTATCTATTGATAGTATTATATCAATGTGCGTCCAAGTCACACTTGGGTGCAAGCGACTTTCTCGCTCGTTTTTATTACTTTTATTTATTTCTTTTGCATTGACTTAGTCTTGTGACCACCATTGATGATGAGGTATTGGTACACCTCATGCGGCCTTGACACATACTTTAGCACATGAGGTGAGTCACATATAGGACACGTACTCGCGTAGTCTGTTGGCCAACGATACGCATGAGGCGTGCGACGGTTAGGAGTAACTGCTAATAGAATTGCATGCTAGTAGACTTGGCATTACTAGAGGTTTCTATGAGTCATGGATGTGACCCTACTATGCAATGGGTAGGGAGAACAGTTCCTTAACGTATGGTCCACGTATGCACTTCCCTATTATTGCCGGTTATCTCTGCTGGAGATAAGGTCCTAGATCCTGATACTTGATTTCCTGCTGACCTCTGACATTCGGTGAATGTTATGCTTTGAGGTCCTTGGTATCCTGGGGGGCCAAACCTGAGTTTTCTGTACCTGTAGCCAGAGTGCCCATGCGTTGAAGGTTTGTTCTTAACTGCATTTTTACTGTAGAACTGGTAGGTACCTTATTGCATGCATCCCCTTTTACTCTTTATTATATATCACAGATTATATGGCATGTTCTTTATGTATCTTGTTACGTCCCTCTAAGGACCTGGTTATCTCTCCAGGTATGTGCTTTGTGACTTTTGCAGGGGTTCTAGCCAAGGCCGTGATCTTCTCCATTTCTTCGGGGATAATTGTCCTTGGTTCGTCTTACCATTTTATCGATCATTTCCTTGTATATTTCTTTCATTTAAAATGGTTGGTAGTAGATTTGTCTCCGCCCAACTACATGTATAAGTGGTAAATTCTTGAGTCAATTATAATATTATTCTTTATTATTGTGGATGATATTTAGTTATTATGGTTTTACTGTATTTTACAGCTTATGTATACATACGGGGTTCCATACATTGGAGTATACTTCGTATGTATAAAACTGACATGTCTACATACTTAGTCCTAAGTATTTTAGGATTGGAGTGTTACAGTCGCACTGAGTATCTCTATCCTAGACTTTACACCCAAAGCTCCACAAATAAAAGTCCAAAAACTTGCCAAACCCAAAACAACCCATTGAACTTTCTGTGCCCTAGGAGACAGAGTTCGGGCCGAACTCTGCCCCACACAGAGTTCGGGCTGAACTCTCCCTCCTTGATTTCAGGACCTATATTTTAGGGTTTGCTGGTTGTTAGTTGTCCAACGGCCAAAAGTTTGAATATTTGGGACAGTATTCTGGCCGAACTCTGCCTCTCTGGACTAGTATATTAGGCCTTGATTTCTCTCATTTTTAATCATCCAATCTTCTCTTCTCCTATAGCCTATACATTCAAGAGCTTATTCTTCTCATCTAACTAGCCACATAACTTCCAAACTCCCATGGTACTCAGTGCGAATCAACTAGAAGTTTGTGTGCAAGAGTTTTAAAAGAAATCACTTGGACAATTCCAAGTCTCGCCATTTGCGAATCTGTAAGAAGTTGGCGTGCTCTTCTGAGTAAAGGCACGTGGTTGTACGCTATTTCACAAATAGTGGATTTCAATCCTTAGCTAGAGTTCTCAGGCTTGAATTAGTCCTCCACGAGGGAACCAGGTAAAAAACTGCCGTATCTGCGTATGCTTCTCTGATCTCTATTTATATTCCGCACTTATATCTGATTATTATTTTTGTTGGGTGAACTTTACTAGAGTTATTTTTAATTGGCTATTTTCGAAACATACTCTATTCACCCCCCTCTAGAGTTGCCTTCACGTACTTCAATTGGTATCAGAGCTCTGTTCTCTATATTGGATTAATATCCTAAGAGCTGATCCATGGCAACCACATAACCTACCTTTTCCAACTATGGCGAGGGATAGTCCACAAATAGGCCACCCCTATTTGACGGAACTAACTACACCTATTGGAAAACAAGGATGAGTTTTTATCTTAAGTATCTAGACTTTGTTCTGTGGACCATCGTCACGAATGGTTACAAAAAGCCTGCCAGAATAGCTGTCGAAGGGACTCTTGTTAAAAAACCCCACGACAAATATTCTGACCATGAAAAGAAACAGGCAAGTCTTGATGCTAGGGATATTAATGCTCTCTTTTATGCAATAGATATGACTGAATTCAACAGGGTCTCTACATGCTCCACCTCACACGAAGTATGAAAGCTTCTGGAGGTGACTCATGAAGGAACCACACAGGTTAAAGAATCAAAGATCAGCCGTCTGACACAAGAATACGAGGCATTCAAAATGAAGCCAAACGAGACAATTACTCAAATGTTCACCAGATTCCTCGATATCGTCAACCCTTTATCTTCCCTTGGCAAAGCATATTCCAAATATGAGAAGATACGCAAAGTTCTAAGAGGATTGCCTAAGATCTAGAACCCTAAGGTCACAACGATTATCGAAGGGAATGATCTTACGGCTATGTCACTAGAAACTCTGATGGACAAGCTGATGACGCATGAGCTCAACCTCAAAGATTTTGAAGAAAGGACTCCAAAAGAAAAAGAAATTACCTTAAGAGCTCATCGTCGAAGAACCATCACAGAGGAAATAGATGATTATGATTTTGAAGGGGACCACACATGGTTCAAAATTTTAAGAAGTTCCTACACTTCAACCGAAGGAAGAAGAAACAAAAAGAAGATGAGGAAGAACCCACCTCCTTCGGATGCAAGAAGACGAGACACATTAGAAAAGGTTGTCCTATAGCAAAGAAAGGAAGCAGATACGAAAAACCGTACAAGAGGCCAACCTCAAAGAAGTATGCCAACACTAGCATCTAGCATGAAAGTGAGGCCAGCAATTCAGACGAAGAAGAGGACTGTCCGCAGGACACTGCAAACGTCTGCCTAATGGCAACTTCGGACAAGGTAAACGACTCTTTTAAAGATTTCTCCTTTGATGAACTGGGTGACGCCTTTAGTGATCTTCTTCAAGACCACAAAAAGGTTATTAATAAGTATAAGCATGCTAAGGAAAAGATCAAGACCCATGAAGTCAAGATCCACAGAATTTCTTGATTACATGAGATTATTAGAAATACTACACCAACGAAAAGCACTGAGGAGGTATCTAAGCTTAAATTAAGCATACAAGATGTCGAATCTCTTATTGAGAAGCAAACACATGATATCACTACTTTAAATAAAGAACTTGCTGAAGAGAAAAACAAGTACAAGATTGCTACTGCTAGAATACATGGCCTTACTACAAAATACGATGAGTTGCATGTTGCCTCTAAGAAATTAGAGATTAAACTGGGCAAACAGGTTATTCAACCTCAGACTCAGTCTCACAGTTACAACACTTACAAATACGAGACGGCTCAACACAAGAGAGAATGTCACCATACGAACACTCATCCACATACTACTCAAAATCATGCCTTTATGTACACTGACTCACATGCAGCACAAAAAACACACACACATAAATTCTATCATCATCCTGCTGCACACAATCACCATTATCATCATGCTGCTACACACACACTCACTACAGTCATCCTACTGCTATACATAACTATTATCATCCTGCACCCACATATAGACACAACAATCTTCCTGCACCCAATACCAATATGCATGCTACCTGCACTTACTGTGGCTTACACGGACACATATTACCGCAGTATAGATTCATAAAACTAGTTGATATCAATCTATATGTATATGTACCAAAGACTAACTTTTTAGGACCCAAAAGAATATGGGTACCAAAGGTCACATCTACTCGTGGTGTAAGTGGACCTTCCTTCTCAAATTAGAAGCAAATGGATTCTCGATAGTGGGTGTTCGCAACATTTAACTGGAGATGCTAATCTATTCACAATACTATCGATGAAAAGGGATGGATATGTATCCTTAGGCAATAATATGAAAGGCTATATCATATGTAATGGTACAATTAGTTATCCTCCTTCTCCCGTCATTTAGGACATCTGTTTAGTAACCGAGTTAAAACATAACTTGCTCGACATTAGTCATCTTGCTGATCATGGATATAATATTAACTTTAGGAAAACAAAATGCTGTATCTAGGATAGATCAAGTGGAGACATCGCTTTTGAAGGGATAAAAGAAGATAATATATATATTTTCTATCTATCTAGATATCCTGCAACCCAACTCTTTGGAAAAACTCATCGATGCCCGACGGTTTCAATTTCCCGATGGATCTTCTCTTGAAAGCTTCAAGGACGACTTATGTGTCACGCCCCGATCCCGGAGGATCGAAAACAAGCCACTGGGCGTGATGCCGTACAAGTCTAGATTGCACTTGTACAAGGCAAAACCATTACAGTTCCTGGTAATTCTCAGAAAACATCGACTAGGCAGCGGAACCAAGCAGATAAATTGAAGTCACATAATTTATGAAGAAATGTATCTCTTTATTGATAATCAAAATGGATTACAAGACTTGCAGCAGGATACAGAGTTTACAATTGTTTAAAAGGCTCTTAAATAGCCGACTGAATGTATACACTTGCCCTTTAGGCTACAAATGAATATAACGACTTCTTTACAATGACTTGCCAATTTGGCTACAATCTCACTGGTACATCTGAGTTCCACTGTTCCATACATTATGTCCCGTATAGCAGAAGACATCGTCTTGAAAGAAGAGCTTCTGCACACCCATCCGATTCATCGATGCCAAGCACTGATTCACAGGATTTCCCCCAAGCAAACACCTGTAATATTGCCCACAACGTGGGTCAGTACATCATCAATGTACTGGCGAGCGGTGCTGGCCCAACTCACCTAAGAAGACAGCACTAAGTAATCATGTTACAGAACATTATTAACAGTGGTCTTTCTTGTTGCCTTAGGATCAATTTCATGTTATAGCCGACAAGAAGTAAAGCATGCAAATCTCATATCCAACATAATTAAAAGCATACTGTTATCACCCTTTGGTGATTCTTACCCACGGTCGTGTAGCCATCCCTGTACATTTATAATACTTACTCTGCCTGCACAAGACATTGTTAGAAACAATATCATGTTTTAATATGAATATCACCGTTCAGGTGATTCTTACCAACAGCCGACATTCTTTCCTGTATTTGAGTAATAACTTACTCTGCCTGCATAAGACATCATTAGCACCTGACCTATCTATATGAAGGTCACTGGCGACACGCCATCCTGGACCGTCTTACAGGTATACAGCGCCCTTGCAGTGCAGGTAGCTAGCCCCACTGCAAGTCCTGTATACCGTGCTACTACTTCAGCACTGCCACTACTTCGGCATTGGTTTCCCCTAGGACGAACCGGTTTCCATGGCCCAGGAATACCGTTCGAGAAACCACCTTGTCGACAAGTTGTCCATGACCATGCAACTATATGCAACTTATCTAAGAAGAAAACATATAATGCATGATAAGGAAAACTAAGCAAAACCATCATTCTCATTCGTATTGCCATCTTGCCATCTAGCCATCTAGCCATCTTGCCTTGAGCCAATGCTCACATTATCATCTGCCCAATCCAGGGTCTTGGCGTAATCGACATTCTACATCGGCGACAGGATAATGGAATGTTGTTACCCAATACCTTGCCACATCTTTGATACCAAACATCTTTCCAATCAAACTCAGTGTACTCACCGCCCAATTCCTGGGACTTAGCATCTGTTAAGCAAACACTCATTCGAATGCAAAGCAAGCATACTCACTGCCCAGTTCTTGGGTCTTAACATCTGTTTGCCAACTATTCATTGAGCCAAAGCTCGATATACTTACCGCCCAAATATTTGGGACTTGCCTTCACCTGTCATGCAATTCATCGTAACATCGCACAAGCATACATTTGATTTAGCCACAACAGTTTACGTTCAGGTGATTAATATCTTTCATTATCTTTCCAAATTCCATGCAAGGTGTTATTGAGCAATTCAACAAGAAACATAGCATACTATCCTTATTTTAAGCGTGAAGCTAAAGGATCTTTGAAGGGTTCAACACTACTCACATTCATAGGACGATTCCCGCCACGATCGCATAGTCTTCCAAGCGATCCTTCGCATAATCCCAAGTCCAACAAGGCTTCATCGAATCAACCATCCATCATAAGGCATCTTGCGGGTCGGGGCACTACAATATATACCACCCAGAAAAAGTTTCGTCCTCGAAACTTAAAACAAAACTCATCCCCAAAACTTCAACCAAGCTTTCATGAAACTTCTCTACAATCAACTTGCACCATCTAATATTTCTTCGCAATCTCTCGATTGATTTCAAGTAATGTACCATTTCGTTACAACATCCCAATTGATTCAACATAGTTTACTATCTTTGATTTTTCCTCCGACACTCGTGTAAATCCTTAGCACATGATAATCCTTCCCGTGGCTTCGTTTGAATTCAGCATACCACTTAGTCGGAATCATACACATATTTTAGGCGTCCCCGAAATACATGCACTTCAGCCAAGTTCAGTGATAGAGAAAACGAACGAGCTACGGTGTACCTTCCTTTTCGAACATCAGTAATTCTTTTTAAGCATCTCGTATAATCTCACTTTGTTTATTCAATATTCCAACCAATTACTAAGACGATAGATGTCGCCAATTCCAATTCGATAAAATTTTCCTCAACCGATCCAACATTTCAAAATATTCAAACTTAGATGTATCAAGTATTCCTTTCAAGTTCATTGTCATCCATGCCACCAAAGTTGATAAATCCCATAGCAATATTTTATTTCGATACCCCGATTCTCATCGGTCAAATCTTGTACTCATCATCGTTCGCATCCATATACTTTGTTTGCAACTTGTAAATTTTCCAATCATGATCCATCTTTCAAATCGTACCATCCTTCAAATTGTACCACAATTTCTCTCTAGCAACATTTCTTGCTGTCCTCCAACATTTTCTCGTATTGATCAAGCCAACATATTTATCTCTCTCATAGGCAACTATCATATCCCAGCAACATTAATTCTGAGGGTCATTTATATTCACATTCGCCGATCTCGACTACATGCACTATCCAATTCCGTCATTACACTTATCCTCAATCTTGATCCAGTCAATGAAATTATTCCAACTATCTCAAAGCACTACCAACAATTTTCGCAGCTCAATATCAATCAACCAATCCAACCAGTTCTAATAATTCCCAACATTTCAACCAAGGCAACTCAATTTCCAATACCAACATGATCCGTCATCCCATCCAACATTATAACATCAAAATTTCCCAAATATCTATTCCATTCCAAAGCCTACCTTCCAACACATCTTATTCATTCCAACTATACTCATGCAACACCAATAGGGACATCCTACGGTTTTCCAATAGTCAACTTAGCATACAATCAAGTCTCTACGGTCAGCTAATCTAAGCTAAACCAGACATTCAGCTAACCCATATGAGATGAGTAGCTATCAGGGACATACTTATCTCTTATCTTAGAGGCAACCAATTTTCAACATAGGGCAACTCTATGGTCTGACCAACTTAGGGACATGGGACGCCACCCCAATCTTATGAACTTATACCCAACACGGACAACTTAAGCAAGCAACCAACAATCTAGGCAACAAACCGACACTCTAGGCAACCAGCCAACAATCTAGGGTCAAGTCTTTCTACCCGTACTCATACTCGAGTCATACCCAACGAAGTCTCATTCTAGACTTACCCGCAACCGACCAAATCTATCCGACAATTCTATCCAACAATTCTATCCCACAATTCTATGGATCAATCTCGAAGCTATCATATAAAACTCCTCAATAGAATATTCAACTTTCAATTTCCATTTGCATAGACATAGCATCACTTGTTCAATCCGACTTGCACCCTCATATCGTACTCATATGTCTATTCAATCGGGTCAACTATTCTGAATCATCATCCGACATTGTTATCTCAATACTTTATCACTTATGATCTCTTTCTTACGGTCTCTTCGCGACATAATCGTTTCCCACATTCTTAGATCATCGATACGGTCTGTACTCTTTTAACCAACAAAAATCAGGCAACTATAATCATATTTCTTCCGAGGCATCATATAAATTTTCTAACACCAACACGGACATCTCTTAGCAATTCACGTTAACCATCAATATTAGTTTTGCATCACCTCCTTGTGATCTCATAAGAAGATTTACTATTCATGCACCAATCCAATCTCTATAGCACCATCATCTTGTATCATATATCGGTCATCTTAGTGGACATGACATAACTCATCGGCTAAGTCATAATCCAATAATTCTATATTCCACCCAACTTGTTATTCATGTGACAATATCATCTACCGATAGGGTATATTACATATCGCTGCACCTCGATACTTATTTGTATCCCAGTCATTCGACTCTCGTAAGGAACATCTACTCTTTCGTACATCAAGGGACAAGTACCCATTCTCTATGCCTCAAAAATAGTCAAGGGTCATAACTTGTTAATTCGGGACATCAATTTCTCTCAAACCCAACTGCACATCGTGCTAAGATCATCTATTCCTCAATCCCATTCTCAATCTTTTCGGTCGTCGATGCAACTCTCTGCATCTTCTAAATCATTCGTAACATCCCGATAAGCGTCTAACATTACCATCAATTCTATCGATATCCAACATGCAATTTCTTTCACTCAATTCCAACATCGTTCAATATTCAGTCCATAGTTGTTCTCGTAAAATCTTTCGATAGCAACACCACACTATCATTACCAAGCCTACAATCCTTCTACCCAACTGATTCAAGTACTCGCCTGAATCTGAAATTCTTTTCTTTCCCAACCAAGGCATTATTTCATATTCTCAATTCTCTTATTACCCAACATAATGCTAACCGACAAGGTCTAGCGGTGGTTCATCTGAACACATCAAAATCTTATAACGGTCACCCAACTTAACAATCAAGGAACACGCCTAGCCAACATGTATCAATCGTAAGCTCAGCTACGATTCGATACCACCCACTACCTTATAGGTAAAGCAATCACAAAATCATAGACACATCAAAGGTCAAGGGACATCTTATCACGATAAGGGTATATGTAATATACCACCCAGAGCTCAAGCCATTCCAAACACAATATTCCTTCGCATCAATCCAACGTCCAACATGGACTATCCATCCTGCAGTGGTTATGCTGACCACAAATATCGACTCAAGATTCTGTCGATTCCCATTCACTAAAATTCATGCACATACTGTTCCAACATACCATGCCATCTCCCACGGTCGATTGCTGCATAACAATCGATTCAAAGAATCCCACACATAAGACATCCAGCATATATCACCAACTTACGCATCGCATCATTGTTATTCTTTTTGGTATCTTTTAGAAATTCAACAAAGCACACATATCACAGCCCACATATTTAGACTTATTGTATGGAACACCCAGTGAGAGGTTAGAATGATCAACGGACTTTCAGTTAAGGGAACAACATAGAATAGTTTGGAAGCAACACAGAACAATCGCAGAAGCACTATGAATCATCATAGAGGCAACTTTGATTTCATCGCGGAAGCAACTTTGAGTATTCGCGGAAGCAACTTTGATTCACCGCGGAAGCAACTTTGAATAATCGCGGAAGAAATCTTTGAATCATCACGGAAGCAGCTTAGAATCATCTTAGTAGCAACATTGATTCGAAACAAATCGAATAGGAATCCAAGGACGTAAAGCCGTGCTCTGATACCATTATGTCACGCCCCGATCCCGGAGGATCGAAAATAAGCCACTGGGCGTGATGCCGTACAAGTCTAGATTGCACTTGTACAAGGCAAAACCATTACAGTTCCTGGTAATTCTCAGAAAACATCGACTAGGCAGCGGAACCAAGCAGATAAATTGAAGTCACATAATTTATGAAGAAATGTATCTCTTTATTGATAATCAAAATGGATTACAAGACTTGCAGCAGGATACAGAGTTTACAATTGTTTACAAGGCTCTTAAATAGCCGACTGAATGTATACACTTGCCCTTTAGGCTACAAATGAATATAACGACTTCTTTACAATGACTTGCCAATTTGGCTACAATCTCACTGGTACATCTGAGTTCCACTGTTCCATACATTATGTCCCGTATAGCAGAAGACATCGTCTTGAAAGAAGAGCTTCTGCACACCCATCCGATTCATCGATGCCAAGCACTGATTCACAGGATTTCCCCCAAGCAAACACCTGTAATATTGCCCACAACGTGGGTCAGTACATCATCAATGTACTGGCGAGCGGTGCTGGCCCAACTCACCTAAGAAGACAGCACTAAGTAATCATGTTACAGAACATTATTAACAGTGGTCTTTCTTGTTGCCTTAGGATCAATTTCATGTTATAGCCGACAAGAAGTAAAGCATGCAAATCTCATATCCAACATAATTAAAAGCATACTGTTATCACCCTTTGGTGATTCTTACCCACGGTCGTGTAGCCATCCCTGTACATTTATAATACTTACTCTGCCTGCACAAGACATTGTTAGAAACAATATCATGTTTCAATATGAATATCACCGTTCAGGTGATTCTTACCAACAGCCGACATTCTTTCCTGTATTTGAGTAATAACTTACTCTGCCTGCATAAGACATCATTAGCACCTGACCTATCTATATGAAGGTCACTGGCGACACGCCATCCTGGACCGTCTTACAGGTATACAGCGCCCTTGCAGTGCAGGTAGCTAGCCCCACTGCAAGTCCTGTATACCGTGCTACTACTTCAGCACTGCCACTACTTCGGCATTGGTTTCCCCTAGGACGAACCGGTTTCCATGGCCCAGGAATACCGTTCGAGAAACCACCTTGTCGACAAGTTGTCCATGACCATGCAACTATATGCAACTTATCTAAGAAGAAAACATATAATGCATGATAAGGAAAACTAAGCAAAACCATCATTCTCATTCGTATTGCCATCTTGCCATCTAGCCATCTAGCCATCTTGCCTTGAGCCAATGCTCACATTATCATCTGCCCAATCCAGGGTCTTGGCGTAATCGACATTCTACATCGGCGACAGGATAATGGAATGTTGTTACCCAATACCTTGCCACATCTTTGATACCAAACATCTTTCCAATCAAACTCAGTGTACTCACCGCCCAATTCCTGGGACTTAGCATCTGTTAAGCAAACACTCATTCGAATGCAAAGCAAGCATACTCACTGCCCAGTTCTTGGGTCTTAACATCTGTTTGCCAACTATTCATTGAGCCAAAGCTCGATATACTTACCGCCCAAATATTTGGGACTTGCCTTCACCTGTCATGCAATTCATCGCAACATCGCACAAGCATACATTTGATTTAGCCACAACAGTTTACGTTCAGGTGATTAATATCTTTCATTATCTTTCCAAATTCCATGCAAGGTGTTATTGAGCAATTCAACAAGAAACATAGCATACTATCCTTATTTTAAGCGTGAAGCTAAAGGATCTTTGAAGGGTTCAACACTACTCACATTCATAGGACGATTCCCGCCACGATCGCATAGTCTTCCAAGCGATCCTTCGCATAATCCCAAGTCCAACAAGGCTTCATCGAATCAACCATCCATCATAAGGCATCTTGCGGGTCGGGGCACTACAATATATACCACCCAGAAAAAGTTTCGTCCTCGAAACTTAAAACAAAACTCATCCCCAAAACTTCAACCAAGCTTTCATGAAACTTCTCTACAATCAACTTGCACCATCTAATATTTCTTCGCAATCTCTCGATTGATTTCAAGTAATGTACCATTTCGTTACAACATCCCAATTGATTCAACATAGTTTACTATCTTTGATTTTTCCTCCGACACTCGTGTAAATCCTTAGCACATGATAATCCTTCCCGTGGCTTCGTTTGAATTCAGCATACCACTTAGTCGGAATCATACACATATTTTAGGCGTCCCCGAAATACATGCACTTCAGCCAAGTTCAGTGATAGAGAAAACGAACGAGCTACGGTGTACCTTCCTTTTCGAACATCAGTAATTCTTTTTAAGCATCTCGTATAATCTCACTTTGTTTATTCAATATTCCAACCAATTACTAAGACGATAGATGTCGCCAATTCCAATTACTAAGACGATAGATGTCGCCAATTCCATCATAAGGCATCTTGCGGGTCGGGGCACTACATTATGTACCCCTAACACCCGTCCTTGCAAGCTTAGAGCAAAATTCCTCAACCCCTACTTCTATGAACTCCATCAGATTATCTTCTCTTCGATCTTGCCCAAAGCGGGACCAACCGATGAAATTTCATATATTGAGATATCTGTACTCTATCACTTGTACTTCCATGTTCCATTCAATTTCTCTCGTACTATGATGGACTGGATGATTAGTGCGAGAAGCAAGCAACAATCATTGGTCTATGCCATGTATCTACCGATGATATTTCGTGCTTTTCACATTCCTCTTAATGAGTGTTAGCTTCTGCGTGCTCCTGTCTATCTATCCAAGGCACGGAGGACTCTTGCTGCTATTGCCCCTCCTGCTGAGTCTGAGTCTTCTAACTCGGATGCTCCTACAACACCTGATGCTCCTGAGCCCGAGCCTCCTGCAACTCTTGACTCCATCTAGGCAATATTGCACGATCGCTTCCATTTGGAAGACGACCACTGGACTCAGTTGGATTACCGTACCACCCTTCAGATGAGTGCTATCAGCAACTCGCTGCACGACCTCCAGTACACCCTGGCCACCCATCCTACTATGTCATTCCCTATCGTACGAGACCCTTCTCGCGATGGTTACCGTATTGACGATACATGGGTCAGGCGGTATCTGGACCCAGATGCGGCCTTCGTCGACCCTTGTCGCTTTGCTAGCGACCCTTCAGACTCAGCTGGTCCATCTCGTACTCCATGATGGTCGTAATTTAGTACCTGTTGATGCTGTTGCTAATATTAGGCTATAGTTCCATTCTGATTTATGTAGTAATTTTTAAAAACTTTGGGATATCATATTTCTATTTTCATGTATTAAATTTCCTTCCGAATTATGCATTTTGGTTTTTATGAGTTATAAGACTGCTAGTAGTTTCTCTCTATGATTGTGGTTCCACGTTGTGTGATTGCATGTATTCACTTTGTCTACTTTTTATGGGGGAGCCACTTTATCTCTTTAGCATTTTGCTAAATGACAAAGGGGGAGAATACTTGTGATATTTGGTTGTGCTTGGGAACTCTTGATAATACATGTGATATTTGTATGGACATATTTTTTGAGCTTTAATATATATTATTGTGCTTGCTTGGATTAGAACTTGTCTCAGGACATATCCAATTAAGGGGGAGCCGACATGTTCATCTACGGGAGAGCTATTATCATTATTCCATGTGTCCAGGTATGAATGTTACGACATGCAAATATCGTATTTTGTCAATTATCAAAATGGAGGAGATTGTTGACCCAAACTGGATCGCAGTCAACCTAATCTTGATAATTAACAAGACGATATCTGCTATGATCCAACTTGACACATCAAGCTACATCAAAGCTCCACAAACAGACAATCACCACACATCAGCTCAAGACGAACATCATCGACAATTGCTATGACATGCTGTTGTTTACTTATTCTCTGAGTCTGTAATTTTACTTTTTATTGAGTCTAGGCTATTGTAAGTTGAGTCGCACTGAGTATCTCTATCCTAGACTTTACACCCAAAGCTCCACAAACAAAAGTCCAAAAACCTGCCAAACCTAAAATAGCCCATTGAACTTTCTGTCCCCTAGGAGACAGAGTTCGGGCCAAACTCTGTCCCCTTAATTTCAGGACCTTATTTTTAGGGTTTGCTGGTTGCTAGTTGTCCAACAGCCAAAAATTTGTATATTTGGGACAGAGTTCTAGCCGAACTCTGTCTCTCTAGACTAGTATATATAGGCGTTGATTTCTCTCATTTTCAATCATCCAATCTTCTCATCTTCTCTTCTCCTATAGCCTATATATTCAAGAGCTTATTCTTCTCACCTAACTAGCCACAAAACATCCTACGCCTCCAAGGAGCTAAGTGCGAGTCAACTAGAAGTTTGTGTGCAAGAGTTTCAAAAGAAGTCACTTGGACAATTCCAAGTCTCGCCATCTGCGAATCTGTAAGAAGTTGGCGTGCTCTTAAGAGTAAAGGCACGTGGTTGCACGCTATTTCACAAATAGTGGATTTCAATCCTGGGCTAGAGTTCTCAGGCTTGGACTAGTCCTCCACGAGGGAACCAGGTTAAAAATTGATGTGTCTGCATATGCTTCTCGAATCTCTATTTATATTCCGCACTTATACTCTAATTATTATTTTTGTTGGGTAAACTTTAATAGAGTTATTTTTAATTGGCTATTTTCGACACATACTCTATTCACCCCCCCTCTTGAGTTGCCTACATGTATTTCTGAAGGAACACTCATGTCAAGAAATAAAAAATCAGTCAGCTAACACAGAAGTACGAAGCATTCAAGATGAAGCCAAATGAGATGATCACATAAATGTTAACCAGATTTCTCGATATCGTCAACCCTCTATCTTCCCTTGGAAGGAACTACTCTAATCATGAGTAGATACATAAGGTGCTAAGGGGTCTAACGAAGAACTGGAACCCAAGCTACGATAATCATTGAAGGCAACAATCTCACTACCATGTCTCTGGAGACTAATGGAAAAACTAATGACGCATGAGCTCGACCTCAAGGACTTTGAAGAAACTGCTCCAAAGGAAAGAGAAATCACTCTAAGAATTATCGTCGAAAGACTACTCTAGATGAAATCGACAATAATGACTCTGAAGGTGATGATCAAGCGCTCATGGTTCACAACTTTAAGAAATTCCTACGCTTCAAATAAAGGAAGAAGGAACAACACAAAGATGACGATGAAGAGCCTATCTGCTTCGGTTGTATGAAGCTGGGACATGTTAAGAAAGACTACTCTGCAGCAAAGAAAGGAAGCCGATATGATAAATCATACAAGAGGCCATCCTCTTAAAATTATGCCAACAAGAGCATCTGGCACGAAAGCAAAGCCAGTGACTGAGAAAAAGAAGAGGACACTCCCCAAGATACTGTAAATGTCTGCCTAACGGCAACGTCCAACAAGGTAACAAATGATCCACTTGATGACTTTACTTTTGATGAACTTGGAGATGCTTTTAGTTATTTACTTGAAGATCACAAGAAGTTACTTAGTAAATACAAACACGCAAAGGATAAGATTAAGACTCATGAAGTTGAGATTCATAGACTATCATTCTTACTTGATAATGTTAGAGACACTTCACCCACAGATGACACTAGTGAGTTATCCAAGATTAAAATAGGCTTGCATGATGCTAAATCACATATTGTAAATAAAGAGCTTATGGAAGAGAAAAAGAAGTATAATACTGCAGCTGTAAGAATTAGTGCTTTAGTTGCCAAATATGATAAAATGTATACTGCCTCTAAAAGATTAGAGATCGGGCTGGGAAAACAGGTTATTCAACCTCAAACTCAGTCTCACGGTCACATCACTTACACGAGACACAAGACTACTCATCGCAAGAATACAAGGCATAAGAAAAACACACATACACATGTTGTACACAAACATGGTTTCATGTACACATATTCTTATGCAGCACGACAATCACCCCCACATAGACATCATTATCATTCTGCTTCTAACATAAACGTGCATGTTACATGTCACTACTATGGTAAATATGGACACAATTCACCATATTGTATAATCAAAAGATTAGTTGATTTAAACATATATGCATTGGTACCGAAGACTAACATTTCAGGACCGTCAAGAATTTGGGTACCAAAGGTCATATCTACTTATGGTGTAGGTGGAGCTTCCTTCATCGTCTAGAAGCAAATGGATTCGTGATAGTGGGTGCTCGCGACATATGATTGGAAATGCAAATCTTTTCGCAATACTATCGATGAAAAGAAAGGATATGTATTCTTCGACAATAATCTAAAATATTATATTATAGGTAACGGTACTATTGGTAATCCTCCCTTTCCTGTCATTATAGATGTCTGTTTAGTAATAGAGTTAAAGCATAACTTGCTCAGCATTAGTCATCTTACTGACAATAGATATGATATTAACTTTGGAAAAAAAATGCTCTATATATGATAGATCATCTGGAGAAATCACTTTTGAAGGGATAAGGGTAGATAACATTTATATATATTCCATCTCTCGAAAGATACTAACAATGCATGAATATGCCTCTACGCTCACAAGGATGAAAGATTACAATGGCATATGCGTCTTGGACATGCAAACATGGATACCATATCAAGACTTTCAACCAAGAAGCTAGTAAGAGGACTACTAGATATCACATTCAAAAAGGATACGGTATGTGCCGAATGTGAAAAAAATAAGGCAAAAAATCTTCATTTAAATTCATCAACTCTGTAGGTACTACTAGACCTTTGCAACTTCATCATATGGATTTGTTTGGTCCTAGTAGAGTAGCCAGTCTTTCTAGAAAACTCTAGGCTTTTGTGATTGTTGATGACTTTCTCGCTTTACTTGGTTTTCTTTCTTTCAAACAAAAGTAATACTATTTTTGTTTTCAAAGTTTTTGCTAAAATTGTACAAAATGAAAATGGCTTTATGATTACTCGAATCTGAAGTGATCATGGCGGCTAATTTATTAACCCTGATTTCAAAAAGTTTTGTGATTTAAATGGTTTTAATCATGAATTTTCTTGTCCTAGAAATCCCTAACAAAATGCTATCGTGGAGCAAAAGAATAGAACTCTTGGTGATATGGCCAGAGTCATGTTGAATCAATTTTCACTTTCGAAATATTTTTGGACAGAAGTTGTAAGTACAACATGCATGACTAGAATAGGGTTTTGATTCGACCTATTTCGAAGAAAACTCCGTATGAACTTTGGCTTGGTATGTACGCATAAGCACTTTCTTACTTGAAAAAGGCTTTTCAAAAGGGAAGATTAACACGACACTTTTTATAAAATCTATTGATGACACAATTCTATTAGTGCAAATTTATGTAGATGACATTATCTTTGGGTCCACTAATGAGGTATTATGCCAAGAATTTGCCAAGTGTATGCAGAATAAGTTCGAGATAAGCATGATGGGGGAGCTTAACTACTTCCTTTAGTTGCAAGACAAACAAAACTCACAATGGTTTTCATCAATCAATCAAAGTATACAAAGGACATGCTGAAGAAATTTGATCATGACAACATCAAACCAATCAGTACTCCGATGGCTACAACAACAAAATTAGAACCTGATGAAAGCGAAAAACCAGTCACCAACGTAAGTATCGAGGTATGATCGTTAGTTTACTCTATTTAACTGCTAGTCACCCTGATATAATGTTTAGTGTTTGCCTATGTGCTCGCTATCAAGCCAACCCTAAGGAATCACACATGAGCGCTGTTAAACGTATCTTTTGATACCTTAAAGGCAGTATTACGGTAGGCTTGTGGTATCCCAAAACTACATCCTTTGACCTAATTGGTTATTCAGATGTTAATTTTGCTCGATACAAAGTCGACCGTAAGAGTACCAGCGGCACGTGTCATTTATTAGGCAAAGCTTTAGTCTCTTGGTTTAGAAAGAAATAAAACTTTGTCCCGCAATCCACAACAGAAGCTGAATACATCGCTGCAGGATGTTATGCTTAGTTTTTGTGGATGTAGCAAACCGTAGCAGACTATAATTTATCTTTTAAGCACATTCCTATATTCTGTGATAATACTAGTGCTATTAACTTGAATAAGCATATTTGTATATTTTGTGATAATACTAGTGTCACGACCCACACCCTGTTTAGGGTCACGTAGGCGTAGGTATGTCCAGCCTACGCCGCAGTATCGACGGTAGAATGCTGTATAGGTCGTCTATACCATCTAATATCTAACAATAATGAATATAAACTTGTCATCTCCACATAGAGGAATAATATGACATACTAAATGTATAATCTCAATCACAATTCTAAAGGAAGATAGAGCACGATATTTGCAATGAAGATAAGGAGATAACTGAATAATTAGTAAAGTCGTCCACACAAGAGTTTTGAAGTTCGAGACAAATAAGTACATGACCTGAATATAAATAAGTCTCAACTAACAATTGGAACAATCCGATACAACATGAATAGTAATAGTTCTAAACTATATCTAGGGCACTATCTACTAAGCAGGATCCTCCTCAGCCACCTGCGTGCCACCCTCGTATGCCTCATAGTGGGTAGGATAGTCATCTAAATCATCTATAATATTTTTGTCAACATACCCAGTTAGGATGGAGCGAATACATAAACTAACAGCAGTTCCATTTAAATTGACAAAAACTATAAAGCAGTAAAATAGAGAATGCTATATACGATGAAGAAAAATATGTCTGAGACAATATAAACTGGAAACAAATTTGCGAGAGCATGTAATGGAAGAGAACTACCATATCAAGATAGAGCAATGTAATGGTGAACTGAATGTATAAAACTGTATTAGACCATGTGTTTGGTATACCAATTAGATATGTGATCGACTTGGGAGATTCAATGATTACACTAAGGAAGGCTAGCTCAACCATGTGTGCAATGTATGATAGCAAGTAGCCAATGATTTATACTAATTGCCTATAGTTCTTGATCACACATCTAACTAGTGTCTCCCCCGCCCCGACTGATACAATGGAACCAACCATGACACGTTACTAGCCAATGTAACCAATGTTATCCAATATTATCTAATGTTATCCAATATCAACGTGGATATTATCCGATACCATTACGATGAGTTTAGGTAACATCTTATGACTGAAGATCCAATGACAATACCAATCCGTGTACCATCGTGTCAAGAATCATAAGTAACATTTCTAAATACTTGAATTATAGTAGTAATCAAATAATGGAAACTATCAAAGAATGTACTCGCCTGTCGTCCTGAGCAATGAATGTGAGTCGAGGATCAAAGTGGAGTCACACAAACCTAGATAGGACATATACAGGTTAAATAGTGTTCTGGGGTGTCAAACATGAGTATTCAAGGTGCGATATGCAATCTAGATAAATTCTAGGTCAAGTTTGACCCACAGTTGACTTTTGGTCAACCTGGTCAACTCTGGTCAAATACTAGTCAATTCTAGGTCAAATGTTAACTTGTAGTTGACTCTCAGTCAAAATAGTCATCCTTGGTCAACCATAGTCATATTGAGTCAAATCAAGTCGAACCTACTTAGATACCCTAATCTACGTATTCTCATACCCAAGATTACTCTATACATGTATATTCACACACACACACACACACACACACACACACACACACACACACACACACACACACACACACACACACACACATATATATATATATATATATATATATTATATTTGGTAATACACTATCTATTTTCTATAGTGGTGAAACTTTAACTTAGCCTAGGCTAAAGCTAAACATGTACCTTAGCTAATGTAGGCAATATCCTATACACTAGCTATTGGTTGAAATATATACTAACTTCCAAATCCCCATTCGAGATACTAACCTTAAACCAATATCCTGACTAACCTATCACATGATTCTAACAATCCAGAATCAACTTCTAACCAAGCCTGTCACTCAAATGTGCTAACACTCTAAGGTATCCTATCTAAGGTATTTCTAATAATCTAATACACTAACATACTAGGAATGGCCAAGACACCAACAACTTATATTTCTACTCCACCTTAGGATACTTATGATATCCTAACTTTTATCAAAAACTAACATCTGAAAATCATAAAACCCTAATAGACTAACTATCCAAATCCTCTAGCTAGCATATCCACTGGCCCAACCCATCTGTTCCATTGCATATGCTCTGCAATGAGCTGCTGCTATATGCTCATGCAAGGCCAAGCTCTCTTGCTACTCATATACCCTCTTCCTTTTTAATACTAGCCTATACTGTTCTCTATACTCTAGGATACCTCAAGATTACCACTGACACTAACCTCACACTCTTCTAATCTATGAAACGCTAACCAAAATTTATATATAAGCCTAAGGCCAATGGCCAAGCAAATAGCCATGTGCCAATGCCATGGCTGCAATAGCCTGACCCCTTACCTCAACCCAAAGCTATTGTTCTGCAGGGAGCAGAACCCAACCCCTCTGCTGCTGTCACAGTGGCATGCTGTTGATGCTACTCCTCCCACTCTCCTGTCAATACTTGCCTAAACACATACCAGTCCCCATTTTCATTTGATACCCTCACTATCATGATACCAGGATACTAACTCCCTCCTATAGGAAATTAGGCAAGGCTAATTGAAAGAGACTTCACTCTCTCGAGCACATGCTCAACTCACACATCTGATACCTCCACTATAACCACTGACACATAATGACAAATCACTCTAGTTAACATATTAGATATTTACAGATATCACAACACCACCTCTGATCTCAAACTAATATTAACCCCTAATCAAGATAACATGAAACTAATACCTAAATACTCACATTCTAGCCAAGATACTAACCAATCTTCTAATCTAGATACTAACACTCAACTCTCTAAGATACATTAAGTATTTTAACTTAAAATATCTGATACCAACATACAAATCTCTGATTCCATTTGATACCTAGGTGAACTACTCACTAACACACACCCTCACATCATTAACTAATTTGTCCTAACCAACTCATCCTAACATTCACTCTCTAACCAGGTGACTCACTCACTTGACACATAATTAACACACATGGACACCAATGCTGCTATGGCCAAGCCCTGTCCTGTCCTACCAGCTATTGGCCCTGCCTGGCTCAAACAGGAACTCTCTACCTACAACAGATGGCCTATTGGCCCTGCCAACAAATTTCTTACAGTGGGGCTAAACCTCCTGCTACTACTGCTGCTTTCAAGTAGTGGTTCTGCTGCAACAACGATAGGGGCTCCTGTCCTGCCCTACCAAGGAAGAGGGGAACTCTCTACCTATAGTGCAACTCTCCTCTCTCTGTGCATAGGGTCCAAATGCCCATGTACTCATGTGCAGTTGCAGTAGAGGCAACTGCTAAGCCTCCAACTGACACTCACATCTTCCTATATCATATATGCCTTCATGCAACACATCTACCTACAATGAGCATAAGCAGGGGGAAAAGGATCCCCTGCTGCTGCAAGAGCAGCCTGCTCCCTTAGGGTCCTCCTACTTACTAGCCTACACATGCCCATAGCCTAAGGCCAACACCCAAGGCACTGGCCTACATGGCCTTCACTGCCTTATGGTCGAGTACCTGCTGCACCCTTTCTCGCTTGAACATGCCATGTGGCCTATTGCCTAAACCTCAAAAAGTGCACAGGCTACTCTGAGGTCAGTTGGGCATTAGCCCAACTCGAGTACCTACACATACCATCCCTGGCCATGGTCCTACTAAACTGCAGGCCAAAGCTTGTCCTCTACACTTGCCTAGCAAGCATAGGCCTGCCCCAGTTCTCCTCATGCCTCAAACAAATGAACACTCTACATGTTACCTATACTAGTCTATCAAATACATACCATCTATATATGTACATACATGCCAACTACATACACTCATTAATACCTAAATTCCCTTTCTTGCCCCTAGGTAATTACATACATCACAACACAAATTCAGAACCCCTCTATAGTTCCTGTTCACCAGGATATGGCCATGCCTCTCACACACTCATAAGCTAAATGGCCAATACTCAAATCGAGCCAGGGGATTATCCCCTGCTGCTAGCCAAGCCCAAACTTCCTATCTCTCTATTCCCTCACAACTTAATTCTGATACTAACAAGAACCACAACTGACACATGGTCCACTCTCCAGAAATAGGATACTCAAAAGACACATTGAACACTCATACCATACTGTCACAGGGAAGCCCTCTGTCATTCAAGGCATGGCCAAACTGCCTAGCCCGACTTCTCCTCACTGTCACATACCTACACACTTACACAAATTAGTCCTTAATCTCAGCCAGCAATTTACCAATTTGCCAAATCTGGTCTACCCTCCATGCTCTCTCCCAAAGTCCCAACAGTAAACACTACACTAATACATATATATATATATATATATATATATATATATATATGGATGGATATATGATTTGGTGATGGAAGTGTGTTTATATATATATATATATTATATATATTATATATATATATATATATATATATATATATATATATATATATAATATATATAATATATATATATATATAAACACACTTCCATCACCAAATCATATATCCATCCATATATATATATATATATATATATATATATATATATATATATATATATATATATATATATATATATATATATAATATATATATGTATATATATATATATATATATTATATGTATACATCTAGGAATAAACGTAGGAACATACATATACTATCAATGAAGAACCAAGCTATACCTAAGCCAACAAATCTGAAAACAGAATCTAAACGGCCTTTGTGGCATTTTAAAAAATACCTATTTGTCAAAATTCGTAGCCCCACACCAATGGACACAAAACTATGGATAACCATCACCATAGGACTCATTAGGACCCCAATATACCTCCTATTATTCATGGGTAGGGTCTCCTACATGAATGCAAGAATTTGAACCATAGAAATGGAAGTTTAGAGGGTTATACCTATCTAGGAAGAAGCCCACAGAAAGCTCCATGAATTTGGGGAAGGTAGATGGAGAAGGAGTCCTCAAAACCTTACTAGAGCCTTTACCAAGCCTCCGTGAGCTCCTCCAAGCCTTTGCACAACAAATGGAGAAAAGAGAAAATTTGGGAGAGTTTGGAATGAAGGAAATGTGTGGAAACCCTAAAAATAAATGGTGGCAGCCATTGGGGTTAAATAGGCTCTAGATTATCCCTAATCTCTTATTTACACTTAGTATTAGGGAGGTCCTTAAGTGGGCTAAGTGGTTTGGCTCTAATTAAGGCTTGTATCCAACTTGGTCATGACTAGAATCTAATTAATTAAACTAATTTGTCAAGTCAATGTAAATGGTGTCCACCATGACTAATGAATAAGCTAATCTATTAATAAATACAACCATCATATTAAAAGAAGAAAAATACACTAATTGTGAAATGACAAAAATATTCTTGTTCTAGAAAAGTGGTAGTTACAAATCTTCCCCCTAGAAAATTTTGTCCTCAAAATTTAAGTTGGTCATACTCTTCTCTAGGTCAAACCCCCATCAATCATAGTCCAAGAATCTATTAAAGAGTACACACAAATCATGGCCCTATTGGTCATTTTGTCACAGTCTCAATCAGGGTTACTACACTATCTATCATAGCACAAAACAGAACCTAAAAGGTACTATTGAAGCATACAACAACATGGAAGAAGGACGGAACAAGAACAAGAAGACAAACGTGCTAACCCATCACCCGTACCATCAGCCTCCTCGACTGTTAGGGCAAAAGCCCTGCCTCGTTCGGGGATCTCCCTCTGATGGTGCTGGGCATGATGCAGTACCACAGGTGGCCTAGCTTCTACTCTCTTCTCCATGATACCCAAGCAACATCCCTACTATACTTACTCCATTATACTAGGGTACCCTCTATAGGGTATCTATTTTGTAATCTGACAACGATACCCGTCTTTCCAGAATCATGTTACCGAAATCCTCGTCACGCCAATAAGTATGGCTGTGATAAACCATAGGGTCCTTAACTATGGTACATACCTCTATAATTATGGTATCTAACATTTTCGTATTGTCGCATGCTTGGCTGTAAAAATCTTAAATTTCCACAACCCGAGAAATACATCCAAATCGGACCCTATGTCTTCGCTATGCCTGCTAATATGGCTGTGGAAGACTCTAGATACCATAATTGAGGCAACTTAATCCATAAGTTTTATCTTGGTAGAAAATCAATGAACACCAAGAGTCAAATTCAACAACGGACAAGAAAGAGTAGACAGGAATAGTTGGAATCGAATTTTGAGATAGTTCATCATGTGATTCTCAAGGGTCATCTCTGGAATCTTCTTAAGAAGTCCTAACTGTGATTGAGTAATCTATATATAGCCTATAATCTATATCCTAACAGCAGGCTCGTAGCAGCACCCTAAGTCGAGCACCACTACAAATCGCACTAGTTGCGACTCTGACCTACATGGGCCACCACAAAAACGTGTCACAACCCGCACCCTATTTTGGGGCACGAGAATATAGGTACGTCCAGCCTACACCGCAGTGTCGGCGGTAGAATGCTGTATAGGTTGTCTATACTATCTAACGTCTAACAATAATGAATATATTCCTGCCATCTCCGCACAGAGGAATAATATGACAAACCAATTTTAGAATCTCAATCACAATTCTAAAAAAGATAGAGCACGATATTTGAAATAAAAATAAGGAGATAACTGAATAATTAGTAAAGTCCTCCACACAAGAGTTTAGAAGTTCACGACAAATAAGTACATAACCTGAATATAAATAAGTCTCAACTAACAATCGGAACAATCCGATACAACATGAATAATAATAGTTCTAAACTATATCTAGGGCACTATCTACTGAGCAGGATCCTCCTCAGCCTCCCGTGTGCCATCTTCGTATGCCTCGTAGTGGGTAGGACAGTCATCTAAATTATTTGTAATATTTTGTCAACGTACCCAGTCAGGATGGCGCGAATACATAAACTAACATCAGTTCCATTTAAATTGACAAAAACTATGAAGTAGTGAAATAGAGAATGCTATATACGATAAAGAAAATATGTCTGAGACAATATAAACTGGAGAGAAATCTGCGAGAGCATGTAATGGAAGAGAACTACCATATCAAGATAGAGCAATGTAATAGTGAACTGAATGTATAAAACTGTATTAGACCATGTATTTGGAATACCAATTAGATATGTTATCGACTTGGAAGATTCAATGATTTACACTAAGGAAGGCTAGCTCAACCATACATGCAATGTATGATAGCTAGTAGCCAATGATTTATACTACTTGCTGATAGTTCTTGACCACATATCTAACTAGTGTTTCCTCTGCCCCGACTGATACGATGGATCCAACCATGACACATTACTAGCTAATGTATCCAATATTATCCAATACCATTATGATGAGTTAAGGTAACATCCCATGACTGAAGATCTATTGACAATACCAATCCGTGTACCATCGTGTCAAGAATCAAAAGTAACATTACTAAATACATGAATTATAGTATTAATTAAATAATGGAAACTATCAGAGAATATACTCGCTTGTCGTCCTGAGCAATAAATGTGAGTCGAGGCTCAAAGTGGAGTTACACAAACCTAGATAGGAGATATACAGGTTAAAAAGTGTTATGGGGTGTCAAACATGAGTATTCAAGATGCGATATGCAATCTAGATAAATTCTAGGTCAAGTTTGACCCACAGTTGACTTTTGGTCAACTTGGTCATCTCTGGTCAAACACTAGTCAATTCTAGGTCAAATGTTGACTTATAGTTGACTCTCAGTCAAAATAGTCAACCCAGGTCAACCATGGTCATGTTGAGTCAAATCAATTCAAACCTACTTAGATACCCTAATCTAGGTATTCTCATACCCAAGATTACTCATTCTTATATATATATATATATATATATATATATATATATAGGATATACCCAATATATTTGGTCATACACTATCTCTATTCAATAGTGGTGAAACTCTAACTTAGCCTAGGCTAAAGCTAAACCTGTACCTTAGCTAATGTCGGCAACATCCTATACACTAGCTATTAGGTGAAATATATACTAACTTCTAAATCCCCATTCGAGATACTAACCTTAAACCAACATCCTAACTAACCTATCACATTATTCTAACAACCCAGAATTAACTTCTAACCAAGTCCTTCACTCAACTGAGCTAACACTCTAAGGTATCCTATCTAAGGTATTTCTAATAATCCAATACACTAACATACTAGGAATGGCCAAGACACCAACAATTGATCCTTATACTCCACCTTAGGTTACTTAGGATATCCTAACTTCTAACAAAAACTAACATCTGAAAATCACAAAATCCTAATACACTAACTATCCAAATCCTCTAGCTAACATACCCACTGGCCCAAACCATCTATTCTATTGCATATGCTCTGCAATGAGCTGCTGCTACATGCTCATGCAAGGCCAAGCTCTCTTGCTACTCATATACCCTCTCCCTATTTAACACTAGCCTATATTGTCCTGTACACTCTAGGATACCTCAAGATTACAAATGACACTAACCTCACACTCTTCTAATCTATGATACTCTTACCAAAATTTATATATAAGCCTAAGGCCAATGGCCAAGCAAATGGCCATGTGCCAATGCCATGGCCAAATTAACCTGACCCCTAAACTCAACCCAAAGCTACTGTTTTGCAGGGAGCAGAACCTGACCCCTCTGCTGCTGTCACTGTGGCATGCTGCTGCTGCTACTCCTCTCACTCTCCTGTCAATACTTGCCTAAACACATACCAAGTACCCCTTCCTATTTGATACCCTCACTATCATGATACCAGGATACTAACTTCGTCATATAGGAAATAAGGCAAGGCTAATTGAAAGAGACTTCACTCTCTCGAGCACATGCTCAACTCACACATCTGATACCTCAACTATAACCACTGACACACACTAACAAATCACTCTAGTTAACATATTAGATATTTATAGATATCACATCACCACCTCTGATCTCAAACTGACATTAACCCCTAATCAAGGTAGCATGAAACTAACACCTAAATACTCATATTCTAGCTAAGATACTAACCAATCTCCTAATCTAGATACTAACAATCTACTCTCTAAGATATATTAAGTATTTTAACTTAAAATATCTGATACCAACATACAAATCTCTGATACCTAGGTGAATTACTCACTAACACACACCCTCACATCACTAACTAATTTATCCTAACCAAGTCATCCTAACATTCACTTTCTAACCAACCGACTCACTCACTTGACACATAATTAACTCACATGGACACCAATACTGCTAGGGCCGTGTAACGCCCCAGAACCAGAATACTGGAGAGCGGGGGCGTACATAGCCAGCTACGTATATTGAAGTGCAACCCACCTTGCTATACGGTCACGGCTGTCTAGATACATGAGGGTTTAAGTACAAGCCAACAGTCTCCTATGGTCTTGAACAAGCCTATTGTCTCAATCTCATGCAAACAATAATAGTTACATGATGTTAGAGCACCAAATATATAATAGCAAGGCGTCCCATACATTACATATTGGATGATCATGAAGCTAGTCGTACAAAATGTCAAGACTAGCAAGAGTTTAGTCATACATGATCAACCCTAGGATCTGTCAATCATGTTACAGCCCGTAGGCAGACAGTAAATAAAGGTGCAATACGAGCTAACACGTGCTCGCCGGCTAAACGTCTCAAAAGAATCATTTTTACAATAAAGTGGGAGGACAAAAAGAAACCCACTCGTTGCCAGGGTTACGCCTGGTGGTCACCATCTGGCTGGAAGACAGGTGGATCCTCTGGTGCTGCTCCGATATCTGGCCATAGAAAACCAGCTGGGTCAGACCCTAGAAAGAGCAAGTGCCACAAAGGAGGCTTCACTTAGGAACTAAAACCAGCATATCACAATAGAATATTAAAGATAAATAAAAATAAGAACTGATAATAATAGAGATAACAACAGTAAACTGAGTACGAAGAAACCATTCAAGTAGCCAGGTCACAACCCTTAAACCAAACAAGGACCGGGGTTGCAGCTCTTCACCTGAATAGAAACCCGTCTCAAATACTATTGGTACAGTAAAGATAATAAATGAAAAGAGGACACAGAACTGCTCCGGGAGCCAGGTTACAACCCTTAAACCAAACAAGGATCGAGGTTGTAACCCTTCGCCTGAACAGAACTGGACCCCTGATCTTTATTGCTAAGGCCAGTATAAATAATCATGGTATTAAGATAAGGTAAAACATGACGAACATGGCATGGGGTTGAAATAAGACAATAAACAAAAAGAGGACACAGAACTGCTCCGGGAGCCAGGTTACAACCCTTAAACCAAACAAGGACCGGGGTTGTAACCCTTCGTCTGAACAGAACTGGACCCCCGATCATTATTGTTATGACAAGCATCAATAATCATGTCATGTCACCATATTGCACAAGATCAGGATAAGACTAAGCTGGAATAAACTCCATCCAATCAATCACGGCCAATCAAGAGTACGGCTTGATACTTTTAACTAACTAGGGTTATCACAGGCCTAGTTACTAGCAAAATGTAATGAGATTATCCCAACAGCCACAAGCCCTGCAGACCATCCGGTTATCCAGGTCGAATGTCCGTTTATGAATGATGCAACACGTGACTGTGTGCTGGAAATGTGCCCTACTCGTCGGTAGGCTACAAGTCCACTTAGTGCGCCCAGATAACGGGATTGCCTGTAGTTAGGAAATCTTTTCATGACTACTGAATTATTCTAGTTTATTAGCCTTAGTCGATTACAGTGGGTACCCCTGACCGTGGTACTCAGGGATCCCCATTCTAGACATGATGCAAGACAATGCCAGTTTATTTGTACAAACACAATCGCCCACGGTGTCCAGGTCGTTCCTATTTGTCATGTCAGGCTAGCTGTCGTAACAACATATCGAGATATATCATGTCAGTTTACTTGTCAAGAGTGCGCCACGGCGGGCCACTATCGTGTTCTATTCTTACATTATTATGAATAAGAAAAACTTGTATAAAATAACTAATAACATATTCTTGAAGCCGAAGAAAAGATGTACAACTTTTATGTTGGGAGTTGGGAGAAATTCTGGCCACAAATCGGCCAAATAGGACATAAAATAGCCAAAAACAGCCAAAATAGGCACTATGCGGCACTATTCAGCACTATACGGTACTCCCATATGCGGCTGGATACTATACGGCACTATACAGCACTCTTTTATGCGGCTGGACACTATACGGCACTATGCAGCACTCTTATGTGGCTGGACACTATGCGGCACTATGCAGCACTCTTATACGGCTGGTCACTATGCGGTACTATACAGCACCCTTATGCGGCTGGACACTATGCGGCACTATGCAGCACCCTTATGCGGCTGGACACTATGCGACACTATGCAGCACCCTTATTCGGCTGGACACTATGCAGCACTATGCAGCACCCTTATGCGGCTGTACACTATGCGGCACTATGCAGCATCCTTATGCGGCTGGGCACTATACGACACTATACAGCACCCTTATGCGGCTGGGCACTATGCGACACTATTCATCGTCCCTGCCAAAAATCAGCACAGATGAACATAGAAATGACCAAAAATGCTTTTGGCCATAACTTCCTTAAAACAAGTCGAAATCCAACTTTTCAAAGGTCTATTTTGGGTAAAATCGATTTCTCTACAACATGGAACAATCAAAACATGAAAATAATGAAGTTTAATAGATCAAAATCCAAGAAAACCGAAAATAATATATACTTAGATCTACAAGAAAATATCCATCAAAATGGAAAATGACAAGTTCTAAAGTATCTTAAAATCTCGCGAGAAAGACAATAGAACATCAAAAATGGAGTTTCTCCATGAAGCAAGTTGTACTTGCCTAGGTAGGTGGAGAAGTTAAGAGGAAGAAGATGAAGAAATAAATGAAGAGTAAAGATGAGAGAGAAAGGGGGTTGGGTTTTAAATGATGATGGTGGTGGTAGGTAGGGGTTTTCTTTTGGTTCATGATGAACCCAAAAGCAAACCAAACCAAGCTAAACCGAACCAAGCTAAGCCATAACCAATGAAATGCCAAAATAACCATGCTAATGCAACATGCTAAAAATAAATCATGACTAGCTAACCATGACAAAAAAAATGGACCCGAAATATGTGCACGTATACGAAAATACGTAACACGGATTTCGAGGGTGACAACTCTATCCACCTTAAAAGAATTCCGTCCTCGGAATTTAATTATAGAGGCTAGAGGTGTCGGGACAAGTTATACTACCAGATGCAATCTACAGCTAAGCAATCAATCAAGCAATCAAATATGCAAGCAAGGATTCGAAGTGTAAGGCATAAGAAAGATATTATACCTCACGAGTCAAACAGGTCGGGATATCATGATCGGATATTATCCTAACGCTCCCACGTTGACTCACACAAAGAGTGATGACCCCAAGCAACTCGAACTAACTTGATAGTCTTATTCTTGAGTGTCTTCTCTCTTCGGTCCAATATAGACACGGACCTCTCCTCATACGAAAGGTTGGTACCAACAACCAATTCCGAATGATCCAAGATGTGGCTCGGGTCCAGGATATACCGTCGCAGTTGGGATACATGGAATACGTCATGCACCTCACGTAGCGATGGTGGAAGAGCGAGATGATAGGATACATCTCCTACTCGCTCCAGAATGTCAAATGGCCCTATATACCTAGGACTAAGATTTTCCCGTACGCCGAAATGAATGACGCCACGGTTAGACGAAATCTTCAGGAATACATGGTCGCCGACAGAAAACTCAAGAGGGCGCCGATGAGAATCGGCCCAATGATGTTGGCTATCTTGGGCAACTCGAAGATGATCTCTGACTCTCCTGACCACCTCAACGGTCTGAGCAATCATTTCTGGAACGAGCATCTGCCTCTCTCCGACATCGTCCCATACTAGTGGGGATCGGCACGTCCTACCATACAGTGCCTCGAACGGTGCCATCTGGATACTAGCTTGGAAACTGTTGTTGTACGAGAACTCTACCAGGTGCAGGTGATCTTTCCATGAACCACCAAAGTCGAGTGTACAAGATCTCAATATGTCTTCCAAGGTTTGTATGGTACGCTCTGACTGACCATCTGTCTGTGGGTGATACGCTGAGCTGAACTGGAGGCGAGTCCCCAAACTTTCTTGCAGGGTATGCCAAAAGTGCGACGTAAATCTGGAATCTCTGTCCGAGGTGATATTGACTGGTACACCGTGCAATCTGACAATCTGTCGAAGATACATCTCCGCTAGCTGAGCCGTCGACTAACCAACTCTGAACGGGAGAAAGTGAGCCACCTTCGTGAGCATGTCTATGACAACCCAAATAGCGTCTCTGCCAGCCGGGGATCTAGGCAATCCAGTCACGAAGTCCATGGTTATATGCTCCCACTTCCATTCCGGAATTGGCAAGGGCTGAAGAAGTCCAGCCGGTCTCTGATGTTCAGCTTTAACTTATTGGCAAACTAAACAACGAGAGACAAACCGGGCTATCTCCCTCTTCATGCCATTCCACCAAAAGTGCTGACGGATATCACGGTACATCTTCGTACCACCAGGATGAATGGAATACTGCGAGCTGTGAGCCTCTGCCATGATCTTCTGTCTGATATCTCCACTGGGTACACAAAGACGCTTCCCATGTCGAAGTGTACCCTCTTCATGGATATATAACTCTGGTCTTCATCCTGCCTCACACTTTGCTCTGAGTCGCTGAAGCTTGGAATCTGCTGACTGTGCCATCCGGATCCTCTCGACTATAGTGGACTGAACTTGCATGCTGACCATCAATGCCACACTGGAAGGGAGAACAACTTCTATACCCATCTTCTGAAGATCGGCTAACAGCTCTGGTTGTGCTGTTAGGAAATAAACTCCGGCTCTCCTGCTCAATGCATCTGCAACAACGTTGGCCTTCCCAGGATGATACTGCAGGTTGATGTCATAATCCACAAGCAGCTCTAGCCATCTCCTCTGACGCATGTTGAGATCCTTCTGGGTGAACACATACTTCAAACTCTTGTGGTCGGTGAAAATCTCCACCCTATCTTCATACAAGTAGTGCCTCCAAAGCTTAAGTGCAAACACTACTGCTGCCAGCTCCAAGTCATGGGTTGGGTAATTCCTCTCATGATCACGAAGTTGTCGTGATGCATAAGCTATTACCTTCCCATGTTGCATCAGAACACATCCCAAACCTCTGCCTGAAGCATCACAATACACTAAGAATCCTCCGGTTCCATCTGGAAGCGTGAGAATAGGGGCCGTCATCAATCCTCGCTTCAACCTCTCAAAAGAATCCTGGCACTCTACTGTCCAAGCAAACTGCACATCCTTGCGGGTCAACTGGGTCAATGGCTGAAATCCGAGCAAAGTCTGAAACGTATCGCCGGTAGTAGCCGGCCAATCCAAGAAAACTGCGAACTTCTGCAACTGTGCTGGGCACTGGCCATGTTTCAATGGCCACGATCTTCTGGGGATCCACTTTTACTCCTCCTCTGGTGATGATATGGCCCAAATATGAAATACGATCGAGCCAGAACTCGTATTTACTGAACTTGGCATATAACTGGTGCTCTCTGAGAATCTGGAGGACAATTCGGAGATGCTGCTCATGCTCCTCTTCACTCTTATTGTAGACCAGGATGTCATCTAGGAACACAATCACGAACTGATCCAAATAAGGCATAAAGATACGATTCATGGGGTCCATGAATACTGCCAGCGCATTGGTTGCTCCAAATGGCATCACAAGGAACTCCCAATACCCATATCTCGATCTAAAAGCTGTCTTCGGGATGTCCTGCTCTCTGACTCTGATCTGATGGTATCCTCATCGCAAGTCGATCTTTGAGAATACTGATGCCCCCTTGAGTTGATCAAACAAGTCATCTATCCTCGGGAGAGGGTATCTGTTCTTGATTATCACTGAGTTCAAGGTACGATAATCTATACATAATCTGGACATACCATTCTTCTTTTTCACAAGAAGCATCGGGGCTCCCCAAGGCGATCCACTAGCACGAATGAATTTCTTGGTTCTGAGTTCTTCAATCATCTTGTACAATATCTCTAGCTCTGACGGTGCCATCTTGTAGACTCTCTCTGACACTGGGGCTGTCCCGGGAATCAAGTCGATGGTAAACTCGATCTCTCATTCTGGCGGCATCCCTGGAAGCTCTTCTGGGAAAACATCTGGAAACTTTTCGACTATCCGAGGTAACTGTACTACTGCTACTGCCATCCGCAACACTGGAGGAGAAGGTTCAACTTCGCCTCGGGAGAAGGAAAACTCCGGCTCGCCTGGAATGCTAAAAAAAACCCAACCAATGTGGCAGTCTATCCTAGCATACTGGTCCCTTAACCAATCCATCCCTAAGACCACATCATAATCGGCCATTGGGAACTCTATCAATCGAGCGTGGAATTCTCTACCGCTAACTACGGTCCGACACGAGGAAAACACCATATCTACTCCCACAAGTCCATTACCAGTAAGTATATTGAGCCTTACTGATAATGACTTGGGCTCCAGTCTTATCCGTGTCGTAAATCGTGCATACATAAATGAATGCGAGGCACCAGAATTAAATAGTACTGAAGCTGGAAAGGTGTTGACGAGAATAGTACCTGCCACCACCTCACCTGGTGCTACTCCTTCCTCTCCCATGGTCAAAGCTAGCACTTGACCATGCCCTCTGGGTGCGGGTCCCTTCTGCTAAAAATTTCTCTGCCTACTCTGGATCAGGGCTTGGGCTTGGGCATACTACTACGGTCTCTGCTGTTGGAATGCCTGGGCCTTCATCGGCAATGGCCTCGGGAACGGGTACTGCAGCTGCTGCTGCTGCTGGACTGGTACTGGTCCTCTAACTGAAGGACTAGAGAAGGCTGATGATGAACTCCCCCTGTTCGGGCAGTTCCCTACCCTGTGGTCCGGGGTACCACAAACTAAGCACAAACCCAGTGCTCGACGACACTCTGACACCACATGCCCTGGCTTCCCGCAGTGTGAACATCCCACTGTGGAATACTGATTTTGCTTCTGCTGCTGAGGGTACGTCGGGGTGGAATACTGAACCGACGTCACTGAGGCCGCCCTCCTCGGAGCTCCAATGGTCAAAGCCCTGGCTGTCGAGGCTGGTGCTGATGACTGATTCATCTGGCCGTGAGATCGCTTCCGACCTCCGGTCCTATCCATGATCCTCTGGAAGGTATATTCATGCCTTCGGGCTGCTCTCAATACTGCGTCAAAAGTCTGATGCTCAAACTGCTCTACCGCCAACAAAATCTCTAGGTGGAGCCCCTGCTGGAACCGTTGGGCTCTATCGAACTCGGTCGCCACCAAGGTGGGAGCAAACCGACTAAGTCTCGAAAACTCGGCCGCATATCCGTCGACTGTCCTGTCCATCTACTTCAGATTGGTGAACCTCGTATGTAGATCATACCGAGCTATATCATCAAAATACTTGGTCTGGAATCTTTTCCTGAATACTGCCTAGGCAATTGGGGCCACTAACCCAACGGCCTGTGCCGTCCACCAGCTGCGGGCAAGATCCAATAGCTACAGGCGCACCATGGCCACCTTCTCGATCTCTGGGGTCCTGGCTGCTTCTAGAATTATTTCTGTGTCCTGAAGCCAAACATCAGCAGCGATCGTATCTTCACTGCCGTCGACGAATGGAGGGTTCAAGCGCTTGAAGCTGTTGGCCGCGCTATTACCCTGATAACCTCCTCTGGTCAAAGCGTCTGCCACCGCCTGGTACAAGGCATCTCTGCGACGATCCTGGGAAGCTAATAGGGACCTGATAAGACCCACCAAAGTGCCATCATCAGGCTCTGCAGGCTGGACGGGCTGAATTGGTGGTTCTCCTTCAGTAGGCATGACTCTGGAGGCTACTCCTGAATGTTGGGCTCGATCTCCGGGTTGCTGCTGGTCCGTGGGAGGTGCTCTGCCTTGCTGATCGGCAGGTCCATGAACAATGCCGCTGAAGAAGACGACATAGGGAACAATAAGGAAGGACCAGGATAGATCATCGATACAAGCATGTGATCAGGTCAAGATTACAGGGATTCATAGGATACGAACAGAGATCAAGGGCGAGTACTGATTGAGACATCTATTTGGTAAACCTTCACATATCTTGATTTACAAGACTTGTATGGGCTACCACTTAAACCATATAACGTCCCAGAACCAGAATACTAGAGAGCGGGGGCGTACATAGCCAGCTACGTATATTGAAGTGCAACCCACCTCGCTATACGGTCACGGCTGTCTAGATACATGAGGGTTTAACTATAAGCCAACAGTCTCCTATGGTCTTGAACAACCCTATTGTCTCAATCTCAAGTAAGCAATAATAGTTGCAAGATGTCAGAGCACCAAATATATAATAGCAAGGCGTCCCATACATTACATATTGGATGATCATGAAGCTAGTCATACAAAATATCAAGACTAGCAAGAGTTTAGTCACACATGATCAACCCTAGGATCTGTCAATCATGTTACAGCCCGTAGGCAGACAGTAAATAAAGGTGCAATACGAGCTAACACGTGCTCCCTGGCTAAACGCCTCAAAAGAATAAATTTTACAATAAAGTGGAAGGACAAAAAGAAACCCACTCGTTGCCAGGGTTACGCCTGGTGGTCACCATCTGGCTGGAAGACAGGTGGATCCTCTGGTGCTGCTTCGATATATGGCCATACAAAACCAGCTGGGTTAGACCCTAAAAAGAGCAAGTGCCACAAAGGAGGCTTCACTTAGGAACTAAAACCAGCATATCACAATAGAATATTAAAGATAAATAATAAATAAGAACTGATAATAATAGAGATAAACAACAGTAAACTGAGTTCGAAGAAACCATTCAAGTAGCCAGGTCACAACCCTTAAACCAAATAAGGACCGGAATTGCAGCCCTTCACCTGAATAGAAATCCGTCTCAAATACTATTGGTACAGTGAAGACAATAAATGAAAAGAGGACACAGAACTGCTCCGGGAGCCAGGATACAACCCTTAAACCAAACAAAGACCGGGGTTGTAACCCTTCGCCTGAACAGAACTGGACCCCTGATCTTTATTGCTAAGGCCAGTATAAATAATTCTGGTATTAAGATAAGGTAAAACATGTCGAACATGGCATGGGGTTGAAATAAGACAATAAACGAAGAAAGGACACAGAACTGCTCCGGGAGCCAGGTTACAACCCTTAAACCAAACAAGGACCGGGGTTGTAACCCTTCGCCTGAACAGAACTGGACCCCCGATCGTTATTGTTATGGCAAGCATCAATAATCATGTCATGTCACAATCTTACACAGGATCAGGATAAGACTAAGCTGGAATAAACTCCATCCAATCAATCACGGCCAATCAAGAGTACGGCTTGATACTTTTAACTAACTAAGGTTATCACAGGCCTAGTTACTAGCAAGATGCAATGAGATTATCCCAACAGCCACAAGCCCTGTAGACCATCGGGTTATCCAGGTCGAATGTCCGTTTATGAAGGATGCAACATGTGACTGTGTGCTGGAAATATGCCCTACTCGTCGGTAGGCTACAAGTCCACTTAGTGCGCCCAGATAACGGGATTGTCTGTAGCTGGGAAATCTCTTCATGACTACTGAATTATAGATGATACCAAAAGATAAAGACAATAAGATTTGAAATATCATCCTGAAAATCCAACTCAGAATAATACAAGTCCAGTCACAGAGTCAACAATCTCAATACAATACTAAAATAATAACAAGCCAAAATGTAATCTGGAGACAAAGTCTAGTACCAAACTAAACTAGCTAAGCTACTCTAAGCCCCATCGGCTGGAGCTAACCCTTGCTGAACTAGGGTCTCCAAGTCTAGGATAACTACGTCATGAGGACCGTAGTAGTTAGGACAATCCGCCTTGCCATAATCTGTAAAATTTTGTCAACATATCCAGTCAGGATGGAACGAGCACAAATCTCAAATAACAGTTCTAGTTAGACGATATTGAAAATATAGCAGTAAATAGAGAGAATATACGAGATAAAATAATGTGTACATGAATCATGGTAAGGCATGTCAAGACTGTAACTGAATATAAGAACAAGAAAATAGTATATAACATGTACAAAAATCTGAAACTATATCTATGTGAGTTTAATATTAGTTTCAACATGTGATCGGCTTAGAACTTGATACAATGTTTGGCCTGGATAATCATACGTGAGTGTATGATTAACACTATACAATGATGATACAATATAATACTATGGGGTATTGATCACATATCTACGCTAACACCCCCATCCCTGACTAATATAGTGGATCCAGTCATGACACGTGATTCTCTGAGAAGGTTGCTAGCCTTCGCAGGAATCCTGTCTATACAATGCACAAGGAACTAGGAAGACTTGCACAAGGCATACCATATATAAGAGGAATAACATCTTATGACGGGATCCAGACAAATACCAATCCGTGTGAACATTGTGTCAAGAGAACAAGGATATCTACACTAAGTACTAGAAACAAAGACGATATCATAAAACAAAAATATTATCAGAGAATGTACTCACCTGTGATGTGATGGATAAGTCAACTGAGTCCAAGAACAGTGCCTCGAGGACCTATAGATGGAATACTGTATCAATATAATGGTTTGGAAGTAAAATTAAGTCATACTGAGTCAAACTAGGTCAAGATATGTCAAACTAAGTCAATCTAGGTCAAACAAGGTCAAACTAGATTGTACAGGGTCAATCTAAGTCATATTAGGCCTAGCAAAGTCATACTGGGTCAATACAAGTCAAATAGAATTAAACTAGGTCGATTTAAGTCAAATGTTGACTTACAGTTGACTTTTGGTCAACTGGTCAATTCTGGTCAACCCTAGGTCAACTCTAGGTCACTTTAGGTCAAACTTGACTAACGTTGACTAACAGTTGACTTTGGGTCAACTGGTCAAGTTTGGTCAAGTTCTAGTAAATTTTAGGCTACGGTTGACTTTCGCTTGATTTTTGGTCAACATAGTCAACCGTGGTCAACCAAGGTCAAAATTAGTCCAAGTCTACTATTCCTAACCATTACCAACCATAATAACCTAATTTTAGCTATATCTTAAGGTATTAAACCCATATGTTGTGAAATGGGTATTATCCCTACTTATCTCGTTTACCCTCTCTTCCCAATTACTAAGGCCAAGTAGCTTTTCCTTAGGAGTTCCACTCCCGGCTTCCTAGGGTAGTAGGATACTAACCTACACTAACATTACCTACCAAGTCAACCTATTTCTAAGCCCATCTTAGAAGTCAAACTCAATATCTTAACAATACCCCATTACTTACATTTACCCTTCACAAGGTAAATACCAATACCTTGCCCATTACAAAGAAAACCCCTCTAGATCTCAGGATACTAGCCTAGGCTTCTTAGGGTAGCTAGATACTATCCTATCTAAGGTTTACCAACCAAGAAATCTAGGGTTCTAGGACATCTAGTCCATCTTATGGTCCATGTTGGTCATCCCAACATTACCTTAGGGTATCGTCATGATACGCTATGGTATCGTGAGATACCTCACCCTACTCTCTACCAACCTTCCTAGTTCACTCTCCCATACTCTCCTAGTGTCTAGGTTAGTCCTCTCTACTAGTCCAATAGGATACTAACCTAGTTAGGACACTAACTTAACCAACTTGCTACTAACACTAACACAACATCAAGCTAACACCAACACTAACTAATATCTAATATTAAATCTAACAAGCCTACCACAATACCTTACCCTCTAATAATCCTCACATCACAACACAAACTCAAGACCTATAGGACCAAGGGACTGATTTTGAATGTAAGAAAATGGGGAAATGGGAATGGATATAGAGTGAAATATAGAATGAATGGAAGAGTGAATGGTTTAAGTGAATGCTTGTGGATGGAAGACTGAATAGATGGAATGAATTGATGGATGGATATTGAATGGGGGACTGAAATATAAAGGAATGAGTGGATGAATGAAATGCACAAGTGAATGGAAGAAATGGATGGCATGGATATGTGAATGAAAGAGAATATTAATGAATAGATGGATGAGTATGGATGAATGAAATTTGGGGTTGAATGTATGGTGATATAGGGGCTGTTTTGGGCTAATATATGACTGAATATATATGCAAACATGGGGCTTATATGTGGCTGAATATAGGCTAATATATGGCTGAAATGGGGGGTTCAAATGGGGCTGAATTGTGTGTCAAAAGGGGGCTGTTTTGGGGCTGTTTAGGACAGGTTTAGGACAGCTTTGTCGGCTGCCGTATAAGGCTGAATTGAGGCTGATTTGAGTGTGGTTTGGGACCTGGATTTGGGGCTAATGGCTGCTGCCATTTGGCTGCCTATATGCTGGTTTGGGGGGGGGGGGGGCTGTTTTGGGCTGTCCCCCTCTCTATTCTCCACCTATCTCACTCTCTCTAACTCTATACACAAACACACACACACTATATCTTATTCCCTCTACCACTCTCTCAAAGCTCCACACACCCACACTTACATATTTACATACATATGCACATACACACACACACACACACACACACACACATATATATATATATATATATATATATATATATATATATAGAGAGAGAGAGAGAGAGAGAGAGAGAGAGAGAGAGAGAGACACACACACACCTACATATATATATACACAAATGCACATACTCCTTAACGACCCAAAACCTTATCCGAATACCCAATTCTTGCAATTCTACCCTCTAGGGCCTAGACACGTGCCCCATACAAGAAATCTAACTCGCGCACGCGAGCGGAAACGAGAAACGAGGCCCGAATGGCCAAATGGCCATTCTGGCGACTCCGGGGTGTCCGATTCACAATACCGCGTGATACGGACACCAAACCTATCCGGATTCGACCCAAACTCTACCCACGAGTTCTAAATAATAATTAGAACCTAGTCTAAGTACTAACTTGCCGATTCTAGTGTCGGTGCAAAAATTTACCCTTGTGTTGGAACCCGAAAACCCCGAAAAAGCCTATTTTATGATTTCTCTCAAAACAACCCCACGTATCCAAATATGGACACGTACCTAGCCTCATCTCACCCAAACTAACCTAATTAGGTCTAATTAGGTTGGGGGTAACACCCAAACATCACAATTTAGGATTTTCCCCAAAATTGGTACTAAACCTAGCCCGAAAGTCCCGAATTGAGTCCAATGGGTTCCAAACCTCTTCTAATGGGTTGTCCTACGCCTCGGGCATCCTCTAATATGCAAATAACACTAATTAGGAGTAATTACAAGAGTTAGAGTTAGGGTTTACCTCTTGGGAGTTGGAATCCCAAGAAAAGCCCCAAAATTTGTTCTTTTTGGGTCAAGAGCCAATTCTATGCTTCCAACCCCTCCATGCTAGGTTCTACCTAGATAAAAATCACAAATAAAAGATAAACAAGGGTTAGCACCAAGATTAGAGAGGGATCTAGAGTATGGAAGAGAATTAGAAGAGATTTGACTTACTTTGGAGCTTGAAATCAAAGGATTTTGGCTTGGTTTGGGAAGGAACTCTCAAAGGAGAAGAAGAAGAACAAGATGTGAAGAAAATGAAGTAGAGAGGGGGTCTCTTACTGCTGTCCAGATTTATGGGGTTTGGGGGCATTTGGCAAATGTCCAAAATGCCCTCCAAGGCCCCTTTGAGTCAATTTTGTCTTATGTGGAAGTTTGGGGCTAAAAGGGTCAAGTTTAAATGACCAAATGGACCAATTAAGTCATGTGAGATTAGTCTAAATGCACTATACTAAATATTGGGATTTATGGGCCATGTCTAGCTAAACTCTGGGTTCCAACTAGAGTCTAAGCTACCCGGGTCACTAACACAAGTCGAAATGAGCCAAAACTCAAACCCGATCAAACTAAACCCGAAAATACAATATTAAAATATAAAAATTCTCAAAATATTAAAATATGAAAAATGACCAAAATTATAATACATCAATTTAAATATTATTAAAATAATATAAAATTCACTAATTAATCAAAATCCTAAGTAATTCAAAAGTCACAAACTAACCAAAATACCCTTAGCCTAAAAAGTGGTAATTAGATAATCTAATCACATGGGTTAGGCCTCCATGGTCATGGTTAGTCTCTAGGCTAAGCAGCTCTAAGGTTACACTAGCCAAAGAACAAAATCACAAAACACTAATTAAATTAACCTAAAATAATCAAAATCACCAATAAATTAATAACATAATTTAAACCTATTATTAAATAATCAATTTTACAAAAGTTCAAAATTACCTTCATTTTAGAAAAGTGGTGGTTACAGGGCGGGCGTCGCTTAATCATACCAGAGCTATTCTCAAATCTCGCCTGAGAGATAAGACGGAATTCTGGAAGCAAAAAGCGAGATTAGCCTGGGACATCGAGGGGGATCGTAACACAAGATTTTTCTACGCTTGTGTCACGGGGCGTAGGTATCAGCTCAACCTCCATCGTATCTTGGACATGAACGGTACCCATCTGCTGGATCAGAAGAGCATCCAAGAGGCCGCAGCACAATTCTACTCAGCTCTCTTCGCCAAAGAGGTGATCGTTAAGGACGACTAGTTTCTCTCCGAGATCCCCTACATCATCACCGAAAGAGAGAATATTCTGCTGCTTGTTTCTCCATCCGCGGAAGAAGTCAAAGCTGCGGTATGGGCTTTTGACGAACACAGTGCGCCCGGACCGGACGGGTTCTCCGGGGTCTTCTTCAGATCTTGTTCGGACATCATCGCCAATGACTTGTTGGAGGCCTCCATCGCTTTCTTCCAGGGGGCAGATACCCGAAATCCATATCCAGGGCCAACCTCATCCTCATCCCCAAAAAAGACAATCCGGAGACCTTTAGAGACTTTTGGCCCATAAGCCTGTGCAACTTCACCAACAAGATCATCTCAAAGATCATTGCCAACCGTATGTCCGATCTTCTGCCTAGGATTATTTTGGCCGAGCAGAGCGGATTTGTCAAGGGACGAAACATCATCGACAACATCCTTCTAGCGCAAGAGATGGTCACTTGCATGAAATTCCTGGCAAGAGAGGGCAATGTTGCCATCAAACTTGACATGGAGAAAGCTTACGATTGCCTGGACTGACAATTCATGATCTGGGTGTTCAGAGCCTTTGGATTCTCCGAACCCTGGATCGACATTACCTTCAGATCAATCAGCAACTCTTGGTTCTCTACCGTTATCAACGGTTAAGCGGAGGGCTTCTTTCCTTCCAGCCGCGGTGTGCATCAGGGAGACCCGCTGTCGGCCACCATCTTCATCATCGCAGACGAAGCTCTTAGCAGAAACCTCAACAGCATGATCAATAATCCACAATTCTACCACTTTTATACCATAACTGGTTGCCCCATCATCTCTCACCTTGCTTTCGCAGATGATATCCTAATTTTCTCTTCTGGTGACATCGGATCTGTTCAGGTTGTCCACAGTACCCTGGAGAGATACACCAAATATTCCGGGAAGCGTGTCAATAAAAATAAAAGCGTCATCTATACCCACCACAAAACGGACAGGAACCATTCAACAAGGCTAGCCAATCTGACTACCTTCACTATCGCGTATCCTCCGTTCTTCTACTTAGGCTGCCTGCTAGTCTACGGTAAATCCAACGTGAGCATTTTCGAATCCTTGGGGTCCTTTATCAGGCAGAAGATCACGGGATGGCACAACGCGACTCTTTCCCTTGGCGGGAAGATGGTTCTCATCAAACACGTTCTCTTCTCCATCCCCATTCATATCCTAGCAGTTTGCGGTCCCCCCAAGAAGGTTCTCTCCAAGATCGAATCCCTCTTCGCCAGATTCTTTTGGGGCCACAGTCATGGTGAGGACAAGCATCACTGGGCCAGTTGGACTACCATGGCCAAACCCACCGATGAGGGCGGGCTGTGATTTAGTAGATTGGAGCACTTAGTGGACGCATGTTCCATGAAGTTATGGTAGAAGCTGCATACGGACAACTCTCCCTGGTCCAGGTTCATGAAGGCCAGATACTTCAGATCCGGCCACCCATCCTCAGCCTTAGTGAACAGCAGATCCTCGGCCACCTGGTGGCACATCTCTCACGGTCACGATATCGTCGAACCCCTTATTCGCCTGCAAATGCGCAATGGTCAATCCTCGGTGAATAACGAGCGTTGGCTGGTGATGGGCTTCTCACTGTTCACAACCAGCCCAGCAGGGAGATCCGTGACCTGTGGGACTCCACTTCTGGTTGGATTTGGAACAAAGTCAGAGACTGGCTCGGGCAAGAGGCGGCTACGAGCCTTGTAGCAGTAAATTTGCAGATCTCCAACGAACCGGACTCCCTGAGGTGGTCCTCCAATCCAAGCGGCCATTTCTTGCTGGCTTCTGTCAGGATCATCGCTAGAGGGACCAGTTTGTCGTCCCCCTTCATCGCCTCTTACTGGCAATCTTGTATCCCAAACAAACGGTCGATCTTGTTATTTAGAGCCCAAAGACGGAAGCTTCCCACTGGCAACTCTATCACCTTTTTCGGCTACAGCCTCGCATCGAGATGCCATTGTTGTGCATCCCCCCAAGTGGAGTCGGTAGAGCACGTCCTCCTATCCGGTGACCTGGCAGCGCTGTTGTGGACCAGCCTTAACACCAAGCTTCAGCAGAGATATCATACTGGGGGCTTCAACGATCTCTTCGACAGCTGGGGATGCTTCCACGGGCGTTAGATCGTTGCAGCCACCGGTATTTGGGTTTTATGAAAGAATCTAAACAAGTTTAGGTATGAGGGCCATCAATTCCTTCCCCACCAGATTCTTACCGAAGTCCTTCGTCTGATCCGTAGAGTTCGGCGGCACTTCTCTCACTCTGAGGACAGCTTTTGGGCAGCCCTGGACTAGCCTGCTCTTTCCTGTGCGATTTTTTGTTGTCATGCTTTGCTTTTTTGGTGTGGCTTTTCTTTTTGGCGCGTGGCGCTTTTACTTGTATAGGCTTCGACATTTTGCGCCTGATACTTCAATAAAGTTTCCTTTCATCCAAATATATATATATATATATATATATATATATATATATATATATGAATAAACATAGGAACATACAAATACCTATCAATGAAGAACCAAGCTATACCCACGCCAAAAAAATATGAAAACAGAAAGTAAATGGCCTATGTGGCATTTTAACAAACACCTATGGGTCAAAATTCGTAGCCCTACACCAATGGATGCAAAACTATGGATAACCATCACCAGAGGACTCACTAGGACCCTAATATACCTCCTATTAGTCATGGGTAGGGTCTCCTACATGAATGTAAGAATTTGAACCATAGAAATGGAAGTTTAGAGGATTATACCTATGTAGGAAGAAGACCACACAAAGATCCACAAATTTGGGGAAGGTGGATGGAGAAGGAGCCCTCAAAACCTTGCTAGAGCTTTCACCAAGCCTCATTGAGCTCCTCCAAGCCTTTGCACAACAAATGGAGGAAGGAGGAGAAAATTTGGAAGAGTTTGGAATGAGCAAAATGTGTGGAAATCCTAGAAATAAATGGTGGCAACCATTGGGGTTAAATGGGGGTTAAATAGGCTCTAGACTAGCCATAATCTCTTCTTTACACTTAGTATTAGGGAGGTCCTTAAGTGGGCTAAGTGGTTTGGCTCTAATTAAGGATTGTATCCAACTTGGTCATGACTAGAGTCTAATTAATCAAACTAATTGGTCAAGTCAATCTAAATGGTGTCCACCATGCCTAATGAATAAGCTAATCTATTAATAAATACAACCATCATATTAGAAGAAGAAAAAATATACTAATTATGAAATGAAAAAAATACCCTTGTTCTAGAAAAGTGGTAGTTACAAGAACCCTATATGTCACTCACGCACTAAGCATATAGAAATATGACACCACTTTTTAAGAGATCATGAATTGCAAGGCACTATTAATCTAGAATTCATTGACACTGATAATCAGCTAGCAGACTTTTTTTACTAAACCACTTGCCAAAGAGCGTTTCAACTTTCTTTGTCGAAAATTGGGGATCTTGGATGGAAATGTCATACCATAAGTCTTACCTGCACAAATACTTGTTAAATCAAATTCATATATGTTGTATTATTTTGGGTACAAGCCGAAAGGGTTCTTCTGTCAACAAGGCATAAAAGCCTTATCGACACGGTGCCAAGTGTCTTTGGACAATCACTAGCTAGGATCTAGCCCACACAGCTAACCTGAGACGCTTCACATATACTGAATAGTGATTCACAAGTCTGTCGTATCTTTTAGTTATTTTGTGGCCAATAAACGCCACTATTTTCAATTCGAGACCACCTTTTCTACTTTTTGTGCCCATCTTTGCACTGTTTGGAGTTCTGGATCCACAGGGACCGAACTCGGGCTGAACTCTTCCTATGGTAGAATTTTGGCCGAATTCGGTCTGGTAGGTTCCAGAACCTTCAGCCATTCTTGGCCGTCTGATCTACTTGATCAACCCCTATTCTTTTGTTATTACAGCCGGCCCTACTTTATAAAACTATGATTTTTAAACCTCTCTCTTTATTTTCCACCTCTCTTTCCATCCACTTTTCTCAAAACCCTAACACTAGATCTCTCAATTTTGGTGCTTTCTCCTCTCTAAACTCAAGGTGTAACGCCACAGTCCCAAAATACGTAGGACTAGGAACGTAGACATACCAGCCGTATAGTATATATACGTAAGCTGTAAAATGCAGTAGAACCATGACTAATCTCATCTACGCAAAATAAAAGATATCATATAATGATAAGGAATTGTCTTGATACAATATGTTGGGCGGAGACAAATCCACTACCAACAAGTAAGGAATAATTATACAAGGAAAATGAATTGGTCGAGCGAAGCGAAGATGATCAAAGTGCAATCATCCTCGAAGAAATAGTGACGATCAGGGCCACGGCTAGAAAACATGCGAAAGACAAGAGCACACACCTGACGAGATAACCAAGTCCTCAGAGGGACGTAACAAGATACAATAACATGACATATAAATACTGAATATAAAATATGCCACAAAGAAAGTGACAAAACATAAATAAGGCAACCTAACCGTACTAAAGTGAACATGCAGTTGAGAATAAACCTTTCGTCGAATGAGCCCTAGCTGTAAATGGGATCTGGTGTGGTCCCTACTTAGGCACCAGTGACCACAGTGCATGACGTTCAAAAATGACGATGGCGAACCTGAGAGGCTCAACATACCCATATCTCCAGCGGAGCTTCTAAGTTACAAGAGAAGTGCAATCGAAGCCCATACGACAAGGAAATGTTCTCCCCACCCAATGTACCTATCATGTCGCATCCACAACCATGTAATACTACTAACCGTCAAGTCTTCTAACATACAACTATTGATAGTTAGACCTAACGCTCGTCCCATACGCATCAGTGATCAGCCAACACGTAAGTCCGAATGCTATATGCTACTCATAACTCACACATCTCGTGGCACAACAGTGTCAAAGTTTATGTAATGCACTAAACTAGTGGTAGTCCCTTAACTCTAGGTCCATATGCAATCAAAGGATAAGAAACAAGGTACACATAATATCACTGAGCAGGCAGTAAATCAAGAACTGGAAATACATGAACCGTGATATGTAATAAAAATGTAAACTGAATGTAAACAGTATAATGGCAAGGTATCTTGCCTGGTGTGTCACCTGGTGTGGTGCGATGATCTGTTATGTTTCGATAGTCCAATAGCTATGTTTGATGTATAGAGGCCCGAAGTCCATGAGAAAATAGGAGCACGATTTAGTCATGATCAAGAATTGATAACCGATGGATTAGTAGAAAAGATGTTATACCATGTTTAGAAAATATAAGAGTTAAAACTAGATTTTATTAGTAAAATATATTATTTGGTAAATACTTTAATAATCAAAAATCGTTTTAGGCTAACTCTATGTTTGTCAACACATATTTTTTTCATAGATAGAAAACCATATTTTATTAGTAAAAATAATTTAGATAAATATTAATAATCTGGAAATCATATAGGGTTCTAAAACCATATTTTGAAATAAGGCCAAGCCAAGTATAATATTTGTATATAACTCTATAGATATATTTTGTCATCAAAGTCATCTACTAAATTAATAAGTAGTTGGTATAAATAAAAGGATACTAATATTACAACAAAGATATCAATATTTAGTTTTAAGATTTTGTTTCAAATAACTGTTAAATAATAATAAATAAATAAAACAATTAAAATATATAGTAGTAACTCTAATTAGTACTACCACCTACTAATAATAATAATACTAATAAAAGCTGGCTCTTAGAAAAGTGGGAGAGAAAAGAAACAGCTAATAAAAATAATAATAATAATAATAATAATAATAATGATAATGATAATAATAATATTAATAATGATAAGGATAATACTAATATCTACCAACCCACACACTCATTTCATTCCCCAACTTTACATAGAAGGGAGAGAGAGAGAATGGAGTTCGGGAAGGGGGTTCACCTGCGGTGGATGGCGCCGGTGGCCGGCGGCGCACAGCGCCGGAGTTGTGTGGAGGCGGCGGTTGATGCTCGGGTAGGCGGTGGATGGTGCTTCGGGAGAGTCACGCGACGGATGAGGGAAGTCGGAGGGGACGGACGGGGGTTGACCTAGCGCGGATCTGGAGGGAGCGTGGCCGCTTGGGTCTTCTACGGAGGTAGTGCGGCCCAACGGCGGCAGCGGTGTCTCGTCACCGGCGGATGGCGGGTTAGCTTCTCTCTCCCTCTCTCTCTCCCGATGATGTGGTTTAGTGTGTGGCGGCGGTCGAAGGAAGGAGAGGCGGAGCGATCGGCGGTACGGGTGGCGTCAGGTAGCCAGAGGCGCGGAGGGCAGACGCCGGCGGTAGAGGAGACCGCGGTGGCGTGGCGGATCCGTGGCGGCTGCAGGTACATGCGATGGGATGTGCTCCCGTCGGGTGCTAGCATCATGGCTCGACCGCCTGATGGTGATGAGCGGATCTGAAGCCGTCCCATCCGAAAGATGTGGGAGAGACTCTGTAGCGCAACCGAGGAGGAGGTCCGGTGCGACGCGCGGGGAGCTCGGAAGTTCAGGGTTTGTTTTGATTTTATTTTTATTTTCTTTCTGGTATTGGAGGTGATGATGGGACGGTCGGTCGGCTGCGGTGGTGGTGCCGTTGAAGGTGGTGGTGTTTGTAATATTGGTGAAAACAGGGGGTTGGCGGCCTGTGTGGTGACAGACGTGGTGATGGCGATGGCGGAGATGGTGGTGGCGAAGGGGATGATGATAATGACGACATGGGTGGCGGTGATAACATGAAGGTGGTGGAACGGGACAGTGGTGATTGTGGTGGTTCTCCGTGATGACAGGGTTATCGGGTCTGGGAGGTAGTAATCGTCCGGCATGTCGGACAGGGAGGGAGTTGACGGATTGTATATATAGAAGAACAAAATATATTAGATGGGAAGGGGCACGGACACGATGCACTTTTTGGTTGTCGTAGAAAATTTCTGGAGGAGTACCTCTCCTTTTATAGGAGATGGGAATTCCCAGTTGGATAGGGATTGGGAGGATTTAAATCCCAATTAGGTAAATCATCTATTAATTCAAATTGATTAAAAAATAATTCAATCCAAATCAAATCCAATCTAAATAAATTCTATACTTAATTTAAAATATTTTAAATAAAGTCAATAAAATCTTTTCCAATTTAAATTACCATATTTAATCAAATATTAAAATTAACAAAATCCCAAATATTATTTTCATAATTAAATAAATATAGTAATAATTAATTTCAAAAATCACGATAAATACTTAAATATTAATTCATGAACTAGCTTTTATAAATAACAACATATATTAATAAGCAAATTTTACATTTCGCAAAATATTAAACCACAATTTCCAAATCAGAATTGATTTGTAAACGACGAATAAAATATAAATATTTATCACCTTTGTTTGAACATGTACTTTCCTATTAAAATAAAATTTATAATAAAAATATTTTTCTAACATATGTACCTCGACACATATTCGCACTCGTCGAGAAATTACGAACGCAAATCTCGCACGTTAAGTAAATACAACAAAGCGAACTCTTGTCCGACGTATAGATACGAAGTACAAAAATAAAGAAAATATTTAAAAAAAATCGTAGTAGAAATCTAGGGAGTTTACATCCTACCCAACTTAAAAGAATTTCATCCTCGAAATTTAGGAAAAATTAGGGTAGGTAGGCTTCAGGAGATAGAAAGATGAGAAGTCACGATTTAATTCATTAGACGAAGAGAAGAAACGTCTTTCAAGAAAATTGACAATTTGAGAACTAAAAGAATAAATCAATGATGTAGTTTTGTAATGATCATGTGCATGACATCCTTCTGTGTCTAATTTGGTCATACTGCCATCAATCCTAGAATCACCAAAATCTCAAAGATTTTTAATAAATTCCTCTATCTCATTCTAAGACTACTAATTCCATATTCGGGTCGCGTTAAACATCATCATGATCTTCGAGTAATCTCTATGGTTTTTATTAGTAATAAATCTTCAAAAGCTTCAATTTCTTCCCAATATTCATAATCCATAAAACTTCAATATTCTTAAGACACTTTCTTTTTCTTCGTTATTTCATTTGATTTTTCTTCTTAAGATTAACTCACAAAATTTATATTCCTTAAAATATATTCTCAATTCCTATATCTCACAATATAAATTGCAATATGTACCAAAGTTTTGAATTCAAGGATACTATATTCTTCTTCTTCCATCATATCTATATATAGTGTCGTTCAAGCTAAATTTCGACCTCATAATCTCTTTAAAATTGAAATTTGATAAATCAGTTAATCGGAGCAATCAAACTCTATCTTAGTCATGAAACTTCATATTCGTAATCATCATAAAAATTTTCTTAGGATATCAAGAATTTTCACTTTTTAATATTGGGTAGCTTCGAGATCTACTACATCAACATCCTACTTATCACCTCATAAAAATTTCTCAATAATCGATTTGTCTCCTTCGAAAAATGATAGCACCTTTCTCAATTTTGCCACAAAAATTCCACTTATGCATATTCAATCACATTAATAAATTTTACCATTATTCTCCGCGATGAGTTTTCTAATCTAACCTCTACTAACCGAGTGATGTCATTGTCACAGTTCATCTTTACATAAGAGGATCATAACGGAACGAGGTTGCATAAACTACGGAGGGATCGTAGCGAAATACGGGTGACGCAATTTAATCGGAAGGGAGAAAGTAGGGTCGTTAATGTTGCATGGAGAGAAAAGGTAGTATGGGTCTAAGTAAACAAGATAAGGCATGAAATAAAAGGACAAGCTAGGGTTAAGTAATTGAGATAAAACACAAATTAAGCATTTAGAAATTTTAGTAGGTCACAATCATACATTGGGTCGAAAGATTTGAGTCAAATTTTGGTCCCTAAATGAAGTCAGAAAGGACAATGTTATCATGGTAGGGTTTATAGCTATCCATTTTTGACTCGAAAGTCGCATCATAAAAAATAGAGTACAAGGGGACGTGTTTTAGTGGGGCATGATATACCTACATGAAGGTGGAGTCTTCTACGTCTTGCATGTGAAATTTGTTGGAAGGAAAAGTCTAGTGTTGTGCTCCAAATATTGAAGTCACGATAGGGAACACCAAATGATCAAAATAGAAAGTGGATTTTTATAAGGTACTAATTAATGCACAAAAAGAAAAGGTTAAAGCACAAAATAAAGATAATTTGTGAAATCTCGTAGATCAAATTAAGATAAGTTAGAGACACGGTTTCTAGAGAGAAGATAGTCTCATAGATAAGGGTATGGTCAAGGAAATGATTCCAATCATTTTGAAGTTTCAAACAATTAGATGGTCACAAATAAATATCTAGATTTGAGGGAAGGTCGAGTAAGTCAAAGATATGTTCATCGGTTCGATCGATGATTGACTATACTTGAGTATATGCAATACCATAATCATATGTGGTATTGCATTCTAATGTGGAATACTTCTATCTCACTAGGGTGACCTTACTTACTTCTTGGTTCTCTACCAATATATGATCTAATCTAAAATTTCAAGTTCCTCAAAATTTCTCAATAAAATTTCCAAGATATTCCACCAAATTTCATAATCATCTTAGGCTGTCAAGTTTAATCCAATTTAAATTTCTAATCATTCTCAAAATAAACCTTGTATATCGTAACTCAATTTTTTTTCCCAAATCTTAAACTCAACATTTAAATAGGTTTATCAGCCGAAATTCATAGAACATTTAAATAACTCCCGAATTTAATTATATATCCTTCAAATGTGTATATCTAGCTTCCAATATGTCACAACTACTCTTCAAAAGTAATTCTCCCTTTTTTTCCAAAATTTAAATATCCATAATCAAGGTTTTAAACTCGAAATCTAAATAACTTTATAAATCATAGATCATATGACGTAATTTAATTCAAAAACATTTTACCAAAATTTATCAATCATCCTTAAATTTTGGTCAATCGTAAATCATAGTTCCGTATTTAAAATTTTATGATCTTTTTCCAATTCAAATTTATATCCTTCCAAAAAGATGTATAGCTATAACTCGAAAAATCATAAATGCTCAAGGACATTCAAAAATCAAAACACAAATCAAATCAATTTGTTTTCTCGATCTAGCTATCCTTTTGTGTATATCACCTTGTATTATCAAAATAAAATTCCAACTATCTTTTGGAAGCGGTAATATGCTACTACCCAACTTGGAATTAACTAATCATTAAGATCATATTTCTAGGAAAATAACTGCCTTTATAACTCAAATAAAATCTCAATGCATATTAATGGTCAGTGCAATCCATCTAGCCATGTGTTTAACCTATGGGCATATACTAGTGTAGTCATCTTACTAAATACGAAACTAAGAATTTAAGGTAGAAGGAGTCAAGCAAGAAGCAAATCAAGGAGGTTGAACGAGAGTTCAAAATTTGAAGTCAAGAAAGGATGTCAAGTAGGTGGATGAGATTCTAAACTCTAATCCTATATTGCAGGCCCGTTCGGTACAGTCATGTAACCTAAACGGCAAACTTGACTTGCATGGGCTACCACAAAAATATGTAACGCCCCAGTCCCAAAATACGTAGGACTAGGAACGTAGACATGTCAGCTGTATAGATATATACGTAAGCTGTAAAATGCAGTAGAATCATGACTAATCTCATCCACACAAAATAAAAGATATCATATAATGATAAAAAATTGTCTTGATACAATATATTGGGCGGAGACAAATCCACTACCAACAAGTAAGGAAAAATTATACAAGAAAAATGAATTGGTCGAGCGAAGCGAAGACGATCAAAGTGCAATCATCCTCGAAGAAATAGTGACGATCATGGCCACGGCTAGAAAAACTGTGAAAGACAAGAGCACACACCTGGCAAGATAACCAGGTCCTCAGAGGGACGTAACAAGATACAATAACATGCCATATAAATACTGATTATAAAATATGCCACAAAGAAAGTGACAAAATATAAATAAGGCAACCTAACCGTACTAAAGTGAACATGCAGTTGAGAACAAACCTTTCGTCGCATGAGCCCTGGCTTTAAATGGGATCTGGTATGGTCCCCACTTGGGCTCTAGTGACCACAGCGCATGACGTTCAAAAATGACAGTGGCAAACCTGAGAGGCTCAACATACCCGTATCTCCAGCGGAGCTTCCGGGTTACAAGGGAAGTGCAATCGAAGCCCATACGACAAGGAAATGTTCTCCCCACCCAATGTACATATCATGTTGCATCCACGACCATGTAACACTACTAACCGTCAAGTCTTCTAACATACAACTATTGACAGTTATACCTAACGCACGCCCCATACGCATCAGTGATCAGCCAACACGTAAGTCCGAATGCTATATGCTACTCATAACTCATACATCTCGTGGCACAATAGTGTTAAAGTTTATGTAATGCACTAAACTAGTGGTAGTCCCTTAACTCTAGGTCCATATGCAATCAAAGGATAAGAAACAAGGTATAGATAATATCACTGAGCAGGCAGTAAATCAAGAACTGGAAATAAATGAACCGTGATATGTAATAAAAATACAAACTTAATATAAACAGTATAATTGCAAGATACCTTGCCTGGTGTGTCGCCTGGCGTGGTACGATGATCTGTTATGTTTCGATAGTCCAATAGCTATGTTCGATGTGTAGAGGCCCGAAGTCCATGAGAAAATAGGAGCACGATTTAGTCATGATCAAGAATTGATAACCGATGGATTTGTAGAAAAGATGTTATACCATGTTTAGAAAATATAAGAGTTAAAATTAGATTTTATTAGTAAAATATTTTTTTTGGTAAAAACTTTAATAATCAAAAATTGTTTTAGGCTAACTCTATGTTTGTCAACACATATTTTTTTTATAGATAGAAAACCATATTTTATTAGTAAAAATAATTTAGATAAATATTAATAATCTGGAAATCATATAAGGTTCTAAAACCATATTTTGAAATAAGGCCAAGTCAAGTATAATATTTGTATATAACCCTGTAGATATATTTTATCATCAAAGTCATCTACTAAATTAATAAGTAATTGGTATAAATAAAAGGATACTAATATTACAACAATATAAAGATATCAATATTTAGTTTTAAGATTTTGTTTCAAATAACTGTTAAATAATAATAAATAAATAAAATAATTAAAATATATAGTAGTAACTCTAATTAGAACTACCACATACTACTAATAATAATACTAATAAAAGCTGGCTCTTAGAAAAGTGGGAGAGAAAAGAAACAACTAATAAATATAATAATAATAATAATAATAATAATAATAACAATAATAATAATATTAATATTAATAATGATAATGATAATAATAATATTAATAATGATAAGGATATTACTAATATCTACCAACCCACACACTCATTTCATTCCCCAACTTTACATAGAAGGGAGAGAGAGAGAATGGAGTTCGGGAAGGGGGTTCACCTGCGGTGAATGGCGCCGGTGGTCGGCGACGCACGGCGCCGGAGTTGGGTGAAGGCGGCGGTTGATGCTCGGGTAGGCGGCGGATGGTGCTTCGGAAGAGTCACACGACGGATGAGGGAAGTCGGAGGGGGCGGACGGGGGTTGACCTAGCGCGGATCTTGAGGGAGCACGGCCGCTTGGGTCTTCGACGGAGGTGGGGAGGCCCAACGACGGCGGTGGTGTCTCGTCAGCGGCTGACGACAGGTTAGCTTCTCTCTCCCTCTCTCTCTTTCATTGATGTGGTTTAGTGTGTGGCGGCGGTCGGAGGAAGGAGAGGCAGAGCGATCGGCGGTTCGGGTGGCGTCAGGTGGCCAGAGGCACGGAGGGCAGACGCCGGCGGTAGAGGAGACCGCGATGGCATGGCGGATCCATGGCGGCTGCAGGCGCACACGGTAGGATGCGCTCCCGTCGGGCGCTAGCATCATGGCTCGACCGCCTGATGGTGATGAGCGGATCTGAAGCCGTCCCATCCGGAAGATGTGGGAGAGACTCAGTAGCGCAACCGAGGAGGAGGTCCGGTGCGACGCGCGGGGAGCTCGAAAGTTCAGGGTTTGTTTTGATTTTATTTTTATTTTCTTTCTGGTATTGGTGGTGATGATGGGGCGGTCGGTCGGCCGCGGTGGTGGTGCCGTTGAAGGTGGTAGTGTTTGTAATATTGGTAAAAATAGGGGGTTGGCGGCCTGTGTGGTGACAGACGTGGTGATGGCGATGGCGGAGATGGTGGTGGCGAAGGGGATGATGACAATGATGACGTGGGTGGCGGTGATAACATGAAGGTGGTGGAACGGGACAGTGGTGATTGCGGTGGTTCTTCGTGATGACGGGGTGATCGGGTCTGGGAGGTAGCAATCGTTCGGCAAGTCGGACAGGGGGGGGAGTTGACGGATTGTATATGTAGAAGAACAAAATATATTGGATGGGAAGGGGCACGAACACGATGCACGTTTTGGTTGTCGTAGAAAATTTCTGGAGGAGTACCTCTCTTTTTATAGGAGGTGGGAATTCCCAGTTGGATAGGGATTGGGAGGATTTAAATCCCAATTACGTAAATCATCTATTAATTCAAATTGATTAAAAAATAATTCATTCCAAATCAAATTCAATCTAAATAAATTCTATACTTAATTTAAAATATTTTAAATAAAGTCAATAAAATTTTTTTCCAATTTAAATTACCATATTTAATCAAATATTAAAATTAACAAAATCCCAAATATTATTTTCATAATTAAATAAATATAGTAATAATTAATTTCGAAAATCACGATAAATACTTAAATATTAATTCATGAACTAGCTTTTATAAATAACAAAATATATTAATAAGCAAATTTTATATTTCGCAAAATATTAAACCATAATTTCCAAATCACAATTTATTTGTAAACGACGAATAAAATATAAATATTTATCACCTTTGTTTGAACATGTACTTTGCTATTAAAATAAAATTTATAATAAAAATATTTTTCTAACATATGTACCTCGACACATATTCGCACTCGTCGAGAAATTACGAACGCAAATCTCGCACGTTACGTAAATACAACAAAGCGAACTCGTGTGCGACGTATTGATACAAAGTACAAAAATAAAGAAAATATTTAAAAAAATCATAGTAGAAATCTAGGGGGCTTACACAAGTTTTGAAATTTTTGGGTGATTCTTTTTCATCTTCATCTATTCTTCTTTAGGTATATCTCTTATAGCTTCTCCTCTCTACTCTCCTTATTTTTTTCCATGGCACCTAGACTATTTTCTAGAGGAAAAAGGAGTAGAAGTGAAGCATCTTCATCCAATCCTCCTTCTCCTCCTCCTAATGTCAATCCCCTCACCCTTTATTTAATCCACCACCTCCTCCCAATGCTGACACCTACAATGAGCACATCTTTGTTTCGTTAGAAGCTTCTAAGGAATGGTATTCGAATTTTTGTGCACACAGTATGGAGCCGGGTCATCCTATCAATTTTACCATCTTTCATGAATTTGAACCTAACTTTAGAGATCTTTGTCTTGATGAACTAGTCTCTACTTCTTCACGAATTTATCTTAATGCCATCTAAATATTTTATTGCAATCTCACTCATGATGACCGTAAGATTTATTCAAGGGTAGCCGATATCAACATTGAGTTCGATGACTTCGACTTGGCGGAGCATTTGCAACTCCCTGAACCCACTATTTGGGAACGCCTTGTTGATGCTCGTGATTTCAAATTTGTTGGCGATATCACCCTATAAGGATTTAAGGAGATGATGTGTGAACCCAATACTCGCCCACGTAAACTTCGTGCCAAATGTCTCAACCATCATTTTTATGAACTTCAACGTATCATATTCTCTTCTATCTTGCCAAAAACCGGATCTACTGACGAAGTCACTTACCTAGAGATTACGACACTTTATTATCTACATTTCACCATCCCTTTCAACTTTCCACACACGATGATGGACTGGATCATTCGTGGTAGGAAGAAGTCTAAAGCACTTGTCTATGCTATGTACCTTCCTATGATCTTTTCTGCCTTCAACATTCCATTAGACGAATGTCAGCTTTTAGGAGCTCCTGCATATCTCTCTAAGGCTCGTAGGACTGTTTCTACACCTTTACCTCCTGCTCCTGTTGAGTAAGCATCATCTGATTCTGATGCCCCTCAACCCGAACTACCTGCCACCCCGTATTCCATCCGAGACATGTTGCACGACCGCTTCCGGTTGGAAGATGATTGCTATACTCAGCTGGATTATTGGACCACTCTTTAAATGACAGCCATTAGCAACACTCTTCTTGACATCCAATACAACATGGCAAGGCATCCTACTATGCCTTTTTCTACGGGTCGGGACCCCTCTCGCGAAGGCTACCAGATTGATGACCCTTGGGCCATGAGGTATCTGGATCCTGATGTTGCTTTTGTCTATCCTCATCGCTCTACCAGTGAGCCGTCAAATTCTGCCGGTCCATCATGTCCTTACGCTGGTTGATGGCTTTGGTCTACTACTTGATGATGCTGCTGATGCACTTTAGTTATGTTTTGTAGTTTGTAGTTTCATTTCATGACTCTAGTTATCTTTTTGCTGTATTTTATTTCATTTCATATGTATGACTGCAAGTTTCTCATGATGGATTATCAAAACTGCTAGATTTCTCTATTAAAGTTTGGTTATGTTGTGTGTTTGCTCTCTTTAATTTGTCTATTTTTATCTTATTTCGGAGGAGCAATGCGCTATTTTGATAAATGACAAAGGGGAAGAAAAATAACATACTATATATATTTGATGTGATATTATATGTGCATTATGTTGTGCTTGGATAGAGCTTCGTATCAGGACGAAAATAACTTTGTATCAGGATAAAAATATTCAGTTGCGGGGGAGCCACATCATATGTGCAAATTATCTTCTCTCCTTCAACATGTGTCCAGGTATGAATATTAATACATACAAATATTATTTTGCCAATTATCAAAATGGGGGAGATTATTGACCCAAACTGGATCACAGTCAACCTGATTTAAATAATTAACAAACTGATATATGATATGATCCAATACGACACATCAAGTTCAAGACAAAGCATCATCTATGATCTAATACAAATGCATCAAGTTCAAGACAGACATCGTCTACAAGTTGTTATATTGCAAATGTATTTGTTCTTAGTCCATAATTTTTTAATTTATTGAGTCTAGGAAAATGTGTACGTTTGAGTTGCACTGAGTCATCTCAAACCCTAGACATATCTCTCCAAACTCCACCATACAAAACAAACCAATTCATGAACCAAACCACCCTCACCCATATAGGGCTTCTGGTTTAAGGTAGACAGAATTCGGGCCGAACTCTGCCTAAGGCAGAACTCGGGCCGAACTCTGCCTCCTTAAACTCAACAACCTGGTTTTTAAGGAAACCTTGCTACGAGCTATCCAATGTTCGAATTTTTAAATATTTGGAACAGAATTCTGGCCAAACTTTGCCTCCCCTAACTAATATAAATAGAGCTTGATTTCTCCTATTTCAAATCATCTCTCACTCTCAAGCTTTCTATCTTCTAAGCCTTATATGCTCTATGCCTTACTCTTCCAAATCTCTAGCCACAAAACTTCCTGGCCCCAAGGTGCTCAATGTGGTTCAGCTTAAAGTTCTGTGCAAGAGTGAAAAGAAGTCACTTGGAAAATTCTAAGTTTCGTATCTGCGAAGTCAAAGTAGTCGAGCGCTTCCAAGGCTCGTGTCTGTAAGAAGTTGGCATGCTCTTCTGATTAAACGCACGTTTGTACCCTATTTCACAAATAGTGGATTCAAACTCCGAGCAATAGTTCTTGGGCCTGGACTAGTCCTCCACGAGAGAAACCTTAATATATTGTTGTGTTTGCGTTTGCGCTTCTAAATTCTTTTACTTTCTGCATTATTACTCTCTAATTATATAGTTGCTTTCTGGACTTTGCATAGAGTTATTTTTTAATTGGTCATTACAGACACAAACTCTATTCTCCCCCTTCTAGAGTTGCCTATACGTTACTTCAGCATATACCTATTTGTATCTTGCTATATCCCCTGAGGACCTAGTTCCTTTCCAGATCCTGACGAGCATCTGTAATGGACGATATATGGTTCCAGAGTTGAAACAGGATACATAGCAGAGGACTACGAGGTGCTTCCAAGGGAGTTCCCTTGATTCAGGGTGTGCTGCTACTTTGGTTGAGAGCTTCATTATCTACTTAGTCGTTGCTCTTGGCTAGCTATCTTCCATTTCTAGTATTTTTATTCTGTTGTACTGTGGGTTTGTTCCCACCAGACTTTGTATTCCATTTTTTTGTACTATGGATATTTAGACTATTCTGCATTTATTTCAGTACCTTCCTTTACTATTTCTATGGATGAGAATTAGATGATTGCCTGCTGTTGTAGTTACATTTAATGCATAGTATACCTAAGTCCGTCCAATAAATTGGGCAGCTCACTCTAGACTGTATCAGCTGGCCAGGTTATGCCCAAATCCTACATATTTTGGGACTGGAGCATGATACAATGCACATGCTTAACATCTTACCTAACGCTAAGCCTGTTAAGCAGCAATAATGATGCTTCTGCCCCAATGTCATAGACGCCATTGAGAAAGAGGTGGACAAACTCGTAACAAGTGGGTTCATCCGCGAGGAGCAACATCCAGACAGGGTATCCAATATTGTTCCTGTTGTAAAAAAGAAGAAACAAATTCGGGTCTGCATAGAATTTTAGGATCTCGACTTCGTTTATCCGAAGGACGAGTATTCCCTACTGATGTGATGATCGATAATATATGCAGCTTCGAATGCATTCCCAGACGATGAGAAGCACACGTCGTTTCGAACCAAATGGGGTTTACTTTTATACAGTGATGCCCATCAGATTAATGAATACAGGTACAATGTACTAGTAAGCAAGAAGGACCAACTTTCGCAAACATCTCCACAAAACAGTCGAATGTTATGTTGATAACATTGCTGTTAAAAGTCGCTCACGGGGTGATCACCTGAGGGTAGTCTTTAATCTCATGCGGGCACCAACTCAAGATATACCCAACAAAATCCTTCTTTGGGGTCTCTAGCGGCAAGTTCTTGGGCTTTATCATCACTGCAAACGGTATCCATATTGACCTGAAAAAGACCAAGGCTATCCTTGACATGCGCCCTCCGAAGAATCCGAGGGAGCTTCGAGGCCTGCAAGGACGTCTCATATATATCAGAAGATTTATAGCAAATCTCTCTGGACGATGCCAACCCTTCACCAAACTTATGAAGAAGGAAGTTTCCTACGTCTGGATCGAAGAATGTCAGAAGGCGTTCGACGATATCAAGGCTTACCTCACGAACCCTTCGGTCCTTGGAAGCCCCAGTTATGGGTAAGTCCTTCTGGCTCTATGTCCGCATAATTGACTATTCTTTCGGTACCCTGCTAGCTCATAATAGCGATACAGGACATAAACAAGCCACCTAGTACCTAAGCAGGACAACGATTGGGATCGAACATTGGTACGACCCTGTCGAGAAGGAGTGCCTAGCTTTGGTATTCTCTATACAGAAGACTCGCCACTATGTGACGGTTTAGATGATCCATGTCATATACTGAGTCAATCCACTCAGGGTCCTTATGACAAAGTTGGGAGCACTAGGCTCTCGATTAGCTACATAGGCAATATTGTTGTCACCGTACGATATGTCATTTGTTCCACAAAAATCTATAAGGGACAAGCACTGGCCAACTCCCTAGCCGCATACCCGATATCGGAAACATCGAAACTCTATGTGGACATATCGAACGAGGTATTAGAATCCAATATCGCCGAAGAGAACTCCTGGCGGATGTTCTTCGACGACATATCAAGAACAGGTCCTAAGGGTCAGATCATCATGGGAGATGGGGTAGTCTTAGTTTATCCAGACAATCTGGTAATTCAGCGTGCTTATTCACTCATAGAATTGTGCTCCAATAATGTGGCTGAGTACAATGCTCTCACTATCGGGCTTCAATTAGCAAGACAACTCGGGGTCGAATACCTTCAATCCTATGGCGATTCGAAACTCATCGTCAACAAGGTTCGAGGGCTGTACGAGGTCCCACCTGAAGACCTACTTCCCTACTATAAGGCAGCCATGGACATCATCTTGACTTTTGTCAAGTTCTTTATAGAACATGTGCTACGGCTACAAAATTTAGAGGCCGATGCTCTGGCGGGCCTTACTGCCTCCTTGGCAGCTCTTGTTGGGACCTAATACTTCATCAAAGTGATCGATCGAATTCTGGTGTGCCCCAAAAATAACTTATGCATGAGCCTAAACCAGACCCTAGAGACGAACACCAATATCAACGTCAGGGACTCGTAATTTTCGTTTATATACTACACAGTCTATGGAATCCTTCTAGATGAATCAAAGGAGGCGATGGCCGTTAAAAGACATTCTCTACGATTTTACTATGATGCAGCCACCAAGATGCTGTATCACCGTTCATTCGACGAGATTCTCCTCCGATGTCTATCGAACGAATAGCCGATCGAAGCTCTCCGTGAAGCCCATAATGGTACCTGTGGAGCTCATCAGCCCAGTCATATGCTGCAGGACCGACTTCGATGCATGGGTTATTATTGGCCCACCATGATGGCTGATGTTGTAGAATATGCCAATAAATATCGAGCGTGCTAGTTGCATGCTGACTTCATTCATCGACCTTTGGAGTTCCTATACCCTACAGTCGTATCTTGGCAACTTGAAGACTGGGGAATGGATATTGTAGGGCCAATCACTCTTTTATCCTCTGTAGGGCACCTTTTCATCCTGGCTATCATCGATTATTGTTCTAAATGGACGGAAGCATTACCTCTATCAGAGGTAAAAAGCTCAAACATGATTAGCGTCATCAAGCACCACGATATCTCCCGTTTTGGGGTACCCTGGAGAATCATCTTCGACAATGGTATGTAATTCATAAATCATGCATTCAGCAGATTCCAAGATAAGAATCACATCCAAAACGTGCCATTAATGCCCTACAATTCAGCGACAAATGGATTTGCTGAAGCCTTTAGGAAGACAATCGTCAAGCATATCAAAAAAGTTGTATCGTCTAACAAATATGACAGGGACAAAAAGCTAGGCGAATGCCTTTGGAATTACCGTACAATGGTCCGAACTCTGACAAATAATACACCGTCTTTACTGGTGTATAGGAGTAAAGCTGTCCTTTTCCTGGAAATCTAGATCCCTCGCTACGAGTGTCTATTAGAAATAAGCTAACGGATGAAGACAATCAACGTCGTCGATTACGGGAGCTAGAGGTGCTTGATGAAAAATGTCTTCTCGCTCAACAGTGCATCGAGCTCTATCAGGCTCGCATTTTTGGAGCCTTTAACAAGAAAGACAAACAAAGAACGTTCCAAGTGGATGACCTTATCCTATAAGTTAGAAGGCCAATGGTGATAACTCATAAATCAGCCAAAAAGTTCGAACCTAAGTGGGAGGGTCCCTTCATCATAGAGACGGTGTATTCTAATGGTGCCTACCGACTCACAAGACCTAATGGAGACTTGTTTATAATGCCAATCAATGTCAAGTTCTTTAAAAAATACTATGTATGAAACCTATGAGCATGCATTTCTGTGGCTTGAATCCCCAGAAAATATCTGTAAAATATAATCAAGCTCATTTTGCCCTCAAATATCTTACTTCTACAAGCACGTAAATACAACTATCCATTGTCATGTCTCTGGAGCCTAGTTGCTCTAAAACATTCTCTTATTATTTACCAGTAGAAGGCATCCACGTCCACATGGCCTCTGTGATGACTTTTATGAACATATAGAGTTCTATCCTACCACGTTCTCAGAACCTCTGAGTAAGATGACTCTAAAATTAAAGTTTACCACGTTTATATTACCTCTGAGTAAACATTCTCACATAGTATCTTTCCTGTTGCTATACTCCGTACATAGAACATCCATGTCCATATCACCTCTGAGATGTTCCCTGTGTCCCTACAGAGTTCAGTGTAATGCCCCAGTCCCAAAATACGTAGGACTAGGTACGTAGACATGCCAGCCGTATAATAAATATTCGTAAGCTGTAAAATACAGTAAAACCATGACAACTACATCCCATCCACAAAATAAAAAATAATGATATAAATCAACTATAATTGTTATTTTGAACAAGTCGTTGGGCATTGACAAATCTACAACCAACTAATTAAATAAGAAGAAAAATACGTGGAAAGAACTTATAAGAGTGACAAAGGACGATCCAAGAGCAATCCTCCTTGATAGGAAAGGAAAGACCACGATCTTGGCTAGAGCACCTGTGAAATATCATAAAAGCACACACCTGGAGAAAACACCAGGTCCTTAGAGGAACATAACAAGATACAGGAAGAACATGCCATATAAACTGAATATAAAATATGTCACAAGTCACAAGCAAAAATAAATAGTCCAAATCATAACACGGCCCAATATATCATCCTCGCAATAGTGGACTACCCCTACAACCAAACAAGGACAAGGGATAGCACATTATTCCGTGATACGACATTGTCCCATGCCACTATTGGAACTAGGTGACATGACATTGACTAAGGTCACTTAACCATTGTACTATGTACATGCAATTGAGAACAAACCTTCAACGCATGGGCCTTCTTACTGTAATAGGATTTGTATGGCCCCCATTGTGGACGCCATAGACCTAAAAGCATGACATTCCTCAAACATCGTAGGCCAGTAGGATCAAGAATCAGGGATTATCAGGACCGTATCTCCAGCCGAGCTTCCGGGTACAATGGGAAGTGCATACTCGACCCATACGCTAAGGAACTGTTCTTCCACCCTATGAACCTATCTAGGTCGTATATATAACCATGTACCTCTACTAACTGCTAAGTCTCCTAACATGCCTCTATTAGCAGTTAGACCTAACGCATGTGCACGGTTGATCAGCCAACACGCAAGTACCTCTATATGCTACTAATATCTCACACATATCTCGTGGCCCAACTGTGTCAAAGTTTATGAAATATATACTACCAAGGCAGTCCCTTAAAACTAGGTCCATGGGTAAAGTTTAAAGGAAAGAAAAAATACGACTAGTAGTTGCATCATGTATAGCGGGAAGCATGGTAAAGTAAATCAGGAGTAGTAAACAGTAAAGTAACTAAAGAACTAGAAATAATCATGCAGCAACTAACAATAAGATGCAAATAATATAAGCAATAAATATGGAAAGGTATCATACCTGAGGTTGTGTGCAAAATGATTGTATCCAATAGCTCGAACTGGCAGATCAATGAAGCCAAGAAAGTCAAATCTCGTAAAACGCCCTCGGATGCTAAAAAAAACATCACCAACATTTTTGGTATAAAAGAAATGTCTAAAAATATCTGCCAAAAAGTCCAATTCTGGACATAGGAGCAAAATTATAATTTCGGGTAAAAATGATGTCCGTCGTTAGACCCATTTTGCACCAAAAAGTGTGTTGGTACCTACGGTCTCTAAAGTCATCAAATTATGTGTCTACGGGTCCGATTTGACGATACAAACTCAACCATATATCCAAAGTTGGATTTCGGTAGGCCATGCACAATTTTGTCTATTGGATCGGATCGTGGGCCCGCCAAAATGATGTTCTGGTCGACCTCCTCAGAATCGAACCAAATTGTCATACAGGGCCAGGAAAATAATACGATCCTGCTGGCGCAAGTTTCATCTCGAGATGACGAACGTGCATGAAGTTAGGGGCTAGTTTTCAAAGTGACCGATACGGGATATCTTGACGGATACGCTTCAATTTTGTTGCACACACACAACGAAATCGAGTTTTGTCGATTACCACACGTCGACAACATCTATACGCGTCTTTCGATGGTCATGGGTTACGATAACGTCGTCCGGTTTGTCGGGGCGCACACCGTATCTGTGAAAATTTCTAAAATCTTATTGTTTGAAAAACTATTTTTCTTGATTTTGGAACTGATTTTACTACTAATTAAAAATGAAATTAAAGAAAAACTATTTAAAGCTTCTTAAACCTAGTTAGGTTGCCTACAGGGTGTTTGGAACAATTTTTCATCGTTCGGAGACACTCTGACGGTGGAGCGCGCATGCAGGCGGTTAGGGCTGGACGCCAAGGATAGGCGAGTATGTCTAGAGTTTTGAGAAAGTAAATGAGGTTCCCTAGGGATCGGAATAAAGAATTTTCGAAGGAAATGACTTTGGATTTATAGCGATGTTCGAATAGAATTTCTGCTCCATATCGAGTTTGATTTTCAATAGGATTTGATTGATTTAGAAGCAGATATGATCAACGTTACATAGAAATTTTTTGGGTCCAATTTGATTCAAATATGACCAAAATTTGATGTTATAAAAAACTAGAAGATCTCTTTTCCGGAACTGGGGACAGGCTTTGGGGAGTAGATGAAGGAACAGTGCCGGGTGCTCTGTTCATTTCTGTTCATTTATTTTTTCTTTCATAATGCTTATCATTTGTTAGCAACATATATATATATATATATATATATATATATATATATATATATATATATATATATATATATAAAATATATATATATATATATATATATATATATATATATATATATATATATATATATAGCAACATATCTATGATTATTATATAAAAATATCAAGAAATCTAAAACATTTTAAATACCATGTTCTAAAATTTGAAAATATTTAAATTATTAAGATTTTATTTCTGACAATGACTTTTATAAGTAATAATTATTTTAATCTATGGTAACCATAATAAGGTTTCCAATTTCGTAAAATTTATAATTTAAATAACACAAAACCAAAACAAAAGATGCTTCCAATGAAGCCTAAATATGTTTTTAGATTATAAATATTAAAATTCGAAAATATGTGCAACCTAGTTTCAGAAAAAGAAACAAACATAAACAATAATGGAAACCTTTTATTTATTTTGCTATAATATATTCCAAAGCCTTGTCAATATGATAAGAAATATATAGTTAATATTACAACCAAGTAAAATAATAATAATAGTAATAATTAAATAAATAAGTAAAATTCTAGATTTTTAGGGGGTTTACATCCTACCCAACTTATAAAAATTTCATCCTCGAAATTAAAATGAATCTTTATTTCAAGAATGCGAGATTTGATACAAAGGGAGAACAGGTACATCAAATCGTAACTCGGTTCATGAACGATAGAGGAGGTGGTTATCATATGAATCCAAGTTGGCGACATATTCTACAAGGTAGGGTATCTTTGGTTTGAAGGCCCCTCCCAACTTATAGTAGTTGGCTAACCGTGAAAATCATCATTTCAAGACTTTCTGAGAAGGACAATTTCTAAGGAGAGTCATGTGAATATTGGACACTAATGGTCATAGTCATGGATTCTAAGTAGGCCTAAATATTTACATGGCGTTCTTGATCACTAACTTCTATTGGAGAATTATTACCAACAAGATGGTAGGAATCTCTTGTTCTAATATCACTAAAATGTGTCGGTTTAAGGGATTTCACTCTTTGACTAACCTGGGGAACTAAGAGGTGAGAGTCTATAGTAGTGCAGGATCCTTGCTAAAGATTTTGATGAGGTAAGGGCTGGAAGTCTTTAAGTCATAATGACTAGTCTGTGTGGGATCAGTGTTTGGTGTTGTATAGGAGGCATGTGCCTGCTTGGGTGGAATGCATACATTATAAGTGTGATACATCTTACATGGTGTCACGACCCGCACCCTAGAGTAAGGGCACGAGACGTGGGTACGTCCAGCCTACGCCGCAGAATCGGCGGTAGAACGCTGTATATAGGGTCTGTAAATACTATAACTAAAACAGATAAATGTACCTGTACAGTATATACACTCCGAATGGAGGTAACATAGTAATACAGTCTCAATCACATAAACAAAACTAAGGTAGATAGCATGGAAGGAAAATGGGATAGATAAAAACAGGAAATAAGTTCAAAATCTACACAAGTCCAAATCTAAACACAACATCACAGAGTATAGAATATAATATAGTGCTATAGTCTGAAAAGTACTATCTGGCTCGCAGGCCAGGCAAACCTAACTAAGCTACTCTACTCAGGGTGAGCAAAGTCTAGTGGCTCTACTATCAAGCCACAGTCCAAGTCTACTCCATCTAACCCGTCCCTATAATAGGTCGGGCAATCAGCCTCAGAATTATCTGTAAAATATCAACGGTATCCTGTCTGGAAAATGAGCAAGTACAAACACTAACAGCAATTCCATATGAATTGACAAATTCTATAAGAGACAGTGTAATGAAATACAAGACAAAAATAGAGGACGACTTGGGAACCGTTCGAAAGCCGAGTTACAACCCTTAAACCAAACAAGGACCGAGGTTGTAACCCTTCTTCCGAACAGGACTTACTCTCCAATCAAGGTACAGTATAAAGGCATGTAGAGCATATGAGTAATAAAATCATAGCATGGTGAGAAAAGTACTGGAAGTAAAGCTGAACTGAATATAAGATTCGATAATAAATGTAAAATATGATTTGAACTATTAGAGCGATATGTGATCGGTTTTTAGGTAAGTGACAAGACAAGTTATCCACTTGGCCCGACAATCTACGGTGATCTCACAAAAAGTCATGTCGGCCAACGTGGATAACAGTTGCACAGAGGTATCTGCTACACCCTACGTGAGGTGAGGGTGGCGCTAGCAAAATAGTGACAGGAGGCTTTGATCACATAATCCCTAATAATTTCCCCCATCTCCGAATAGTATCACGGATCCGGACATGGCACGTCATGACACGTGATTCCATAAGAGGGTAGCAAGTCCTCTTAGAAATCGGTGTCTATATAAGTACATGAAACACGGAATATCACGTACCAATATACCAAGAAAGTCCAGGAATAACATCTCATGACAGGATCCGACGTATACTAGTCCGTGAACTATTGTGTCGAGAATCAAGTAAGACACTACAACTGAATCAGATATAGTAGATATCAAGACAATGAAAACTATCAGTGAATGTACTCGCCTGTGGTCCTAAGCTGATGAGGTGAACAGACGCTCAGAGTAATCACAGACCTAAAATGAGATACTATAAGTTAAACAGGGTTTCATAATAAAAAGGAAACTAATTTAAGTCATGATATGAAAGTCTAAGTCAAACTAGGTCAATCTAGGTCAAACCAGGTCGAACTGGGTCATACTAGGTCATACTAGATCATACTAGGTCACTGGGAGTCAATCCAAGTCGAACTAGGTCAAACGGGGTCAAAGGTTGACTTATAGTTGACTTTTGGTCAAAAAGTCAACCCTGGTCAACTCTAGATCAACCCTAGGTCAAACTAGTCTAATGTTGACCAACTGTTGACTTTCAATCAACTGGTCAACTCTGGTTTGGTTTCGGTCAAATCTAGTCACTTATAGGCTAAGTTTGACTCTCGGTTGACTTTTGGTCAAAATGGTCAACCGAAGTCAAAACTAGTCTAGGAGCACTATATTTGACCATTACCAACCAAAGGAACCAAGTTCTAACCATATCTTAATCTCTAAACTCAAATACCTTAGTTTTAGGTATTACCTACACTACCCTTACCAAGGTACTATACCTTGCACATACCACTCTAACCTAGGAATACTAGCCTAGATTTCCTAGGATAGCTAGATACTATCCTATACTAACATTACCTACCAAAAAATCCTAGTATCTAGGTCATCTAGATCATCTTATGACACATGTTAATTTTTAACCATTACCTTACCCTATACCGTCTTCACATCTACTAAACACTCACATACCCAAACTCATCACTCACTCACTCACTATGGTTCACAATAGGCTCTTACCTATAGGTTCACATATAGGCTAACACTCATGCTCACACCTATAGGCTATTAGCTATATATATAGGCTCACTATATACCCATATCTAGACTCACACTCACATACACATATAGCCAATTTGGGACTGATTTGGTAGTGATTTGTGGGCTGAAAAGTAGGGTGTTAAGGACTGGTTTTTGGGGCTAACATGGACTGGTTTTGGACTGCTAATGGACTGATTTGAGACAGCTATATGGCTGAGTTTAAGGGGCTGAAAAAAGGCTGATATGGGACCTGGATTGGGGCTATTTGGGACAGCTAATAGGCTGGTGAAGAGGACTGAGTATAGGACAGTTTTGGGTTGATATACAGGGACTGGATGGTATGTTTGGGGATTGATATGGGATGGTTTAAGGACAGCTATGGGGCTGTCCACTAGGTTGGTTTGTGACAGGTTTTGGAGACTGCTTGTGGGCTGTTTCGGGGGGCTAACAAGGATTGGTTTGAGAGATATTGATAGGGCTGATTTGATGGTGGTTTAAGGGACTGTCAATGGGACTGTTGAGGACTGAAATTGGACTAACTATGGGACTAAAATTGGGGACTAGATAGTGGCTGTCAAAGGGTGGATTAGTGGCTGATATATGGGGCTGAACATTTGGGGATTACATGGCTGTCAAGGCTGCCCATTCTCCACACACACTGCTGCCATATGCAGCAGCTGATTTGGTCCAGCAGTCCCTAATAGTGACTGCACTACACTGCTGTGAAGACATCAGTTTCTTCCCCCCTTCCATTCCTCATAATCACCACTTATTTCCCCTCTCCAATCTCTCACAAAACAACACACACACCACTCTCAAACATTCCCTCAAACACCTTTAATACAACACACACACATACACATTTAACTCCACCATCCCACTCTCAATCCTCCCCTAGCCTTGGCCGAAATCCACACCCTTCATTAACACAAATACAACACACAATATCATCACATATATATACATATATATATATATATGCCACAAAATATATATATACATACATATATATATATATATATATATTTTATATATATATATATATATATATATATATATATATATATATATATATATATATATATATATATATTTTTTTTTTTTTTTTTTTTTTTTTTTGTGGCATATATATATATATATATATATATATATATATATATATATATATATATATATATATATATATAGATTAAATAATATGATACAATATGATACATAGGAAAACACATCTCTAACACATAGAAATCTGGAATTTAAATATCTAATAATTATTCACACAATATATATATATATATATATATATATATATATATATATATATATATATATATATATATATTAAAAACAAGTGTCCAATAGGGATTTTTCCACTAGGACACGAACCTACACATAGGACACACCTAAAAGTCTCCAAATGGACATGAAATGGACACAAATGGAGACACAACCATGGGGGTCATTCCTATGGGTCAAAAATCATCCTATATGTATGAGAAAATGAAAAGGAGAAAGGGTTTATACCTCCCGGTAGATCGAATCGAAGAAAAGCCTTCCCGATGCGACACCGACACGTAGGAACCCCGAATGGACACGAACGAGCTCCGACTCCTCCCAAACTTGGCTAGCTTCCTCCTCGGCTTGAGTAGAGAAGGAAAGAAGAAGGTTGGGTGGAAGAATGAAGAGATTTGGTGGAGAAATCAATAGGAACTCTCTCTAGAAATTTGGGGAAGAACTAGAGAGACAAAAATAAAGTGGAAAAAAATGACAAGAGTCTCTCTCCACTCCCTAGCTAGGGCCGGCCAAGTATGGGCTGTTTTCCCCCTATTTGCAATGTCTAAAATACCCCTACTAGACTATTTAATTAAATATTAGGAAAGGGTTTAAGTCGGGGCTATTTTAGTCATTCAAAAAACTCTAATCTAACCAAACCCTATCCATAATAATTAGTCTAACCATTAACTAAAATTAATATCATGTGGGCCATGGCTAACTAATATGTGGGTCCCACTAGAGTCAAAACTACCCCGGGTCCCCGATACAAGTCGGATTGAGTTGAAATTCGAACCCGACTCAAATAATCCCAAAATAATATCATAAATAAATAAATAATTTCAAAATAATTCTAAGGTGGAAAAATGACCAAAATACTCCTGTTCATGAAAACTGAGGGTGACACATGGATCATGGGCCTTTAGTTTAGTTAAGGAAATGGATCGATATTGTATGGTTTAGAATCAAATGGAACAAAAATGGGCATCTATGGTTTGTTCTAAGGATAATATGTCATACGTGTGGTGTAATTGAAATAGAGCACAGAAAGGTGCATTTGTGTGGAACATGTATGTCATGTGTGTAGTTTGACTGGTCTAGTTCATGAGTGTAAAATTTGTTGGAAGGAAAAGACTAGTGTTGCACTTCAAATATCAAAGTGACAGTAGAGGTCATCAGGTGATACAGATAGGAGTGGACGCCGTGAACCACTGTTTATTAGTTCAATTTGAGCCAATCAATCCCAATCATTTGCTAATTCAAGAACCCTACTTTTAGAGAGGCTTACAGTCTATACATTTCAAAAAAAAATTTGTTCTCAAAACTAAACAAAGACACGATATTACAAAAGAATGGAATTTGAAAGATCAAGGTCGTGATCTTTGTACCTTGATTGTTGGAATAACCGCACATAAACTAAAAATGATATACAATACGAAGATAAGTCATGTATGGAGCTCGTACAGTAATTTTGAGCAATTGGAAGAAGTTATTATATATGTCATTGTTGTATTCCCAAATTTGCGAGTTTTAATCACACACAAACCGAGGGTATCGTGTTTAACTCTTCTTACGGCCTATGCAAGATTATTGTCGAGGGTAATGACTTCTATAGTCCGTCAAGAAATACCTTGAATGCTAAATCCCTCATTTTTTGGTCGTAACAAGCTTACTCATTTATGGCTATAAGGCTCCTAATGGCGTCAAATGTAGTATTTTGCGATACTACTGCTAACTAATAATTCCAAGTATATATGTTTCCTAGGAAATGATGAGTCAACTATATTAAGAAGGATAACTCCGCTATTGAGGGTGTCACTCCATTATCAACTAGTGTCTTAACAATAAATGGCGTATCTAGGACAATGCTCTATATTGTTGCTATGGTTCTGTAGATTGTCTAATTGACCTGCTCCGAGTTATTTTAGCTGGTAATTAGGCTGGGTTGATCAAAACACCAATCTTTGACCGAATGAATCTTGGGTTTCAATCAATATTAGCTAGACAAGATCCACAAAATCCATATCAACCATTCCCATTTGTTTAGGGCAACCTATAATAGGTTTCAACTCAAGTGGTTGGGCTATTTTCTAGTCGTGTTGGTTAACTAGGTTCCTTAAGCCCAAAAATGCGTCTTCCATGACTTTTGTGTATAAGTAGCGCATAGGGACTCCATGGAGTGGCATACTAGTGGCATGTGTGTAGTGGGATTCGAGTAGGTCACAACATATATTGGGTCGAAAGATTTGAGTCAAGGTTGAGTCTCTAATTGAAGTCGGGAAGTATATCGGTATTATAGTAAGGGTTATAGCTAGTCTTATTTGATTTGAAAGCCGTATCATAAAAATAGAGTACAAGGGGACGTATTTTAGTGGGACATGATATGCCTATATAAAGGTGGACTCGTTTATGTCTTGTATATGAAATTTGTTGGAAGTAGTAGCTGGTCTCGTGCTTCGAATATCAATGTCATGGTCGGGGACACCAAATGATCTAAATAGAAAGTGGATGTTCATGATGCGCTAATTTATTATCCTAATGGAACCAACTTATCCTAATCAATTGGTAATGCTCATAAATACTAAAATTTAAAAGGCTAACAATCTATTCACTCCAAGAATTTCTTTCTTGAAATTAAAACTATAATACGGTTTTAGGATTAACGAGCGAGAAAGAAATTTCAAACTCGTGATATTATGTCTCGACTCTTGATTATAAAATAACACTACACGCCGTAGTAGATAATGAGATATGGTAGGTATTAAAAAAGGTTGAAGATCATTCTCAGATTTAGAATAGATGGTAAACGACTGTGTATATATGGCTTTTATGGCCATAGGGGGGTATGGCGAACTAAGGGGACATTTTGTGCATGTCTTCCTTCAAATACGAGCAGTTGTTTTTTCTGAAATAAGTAAAGGCAAAAAAACAATAAGGAGTTCAAGGGAGACAGAATCAAATGCAAATACGGGGTTTGAACAACGATTGAATAATTTTATGAAGAGTTATCAAGACGGTGGCGGATGAGATCCTAAAGACATCTATATCTCAATCCACATAGGATAATCATAGAAAAAGTGAACCAAGGGCACTATGGTTGATCAGACCATAATCCACCAATTCTAATTAGACAGTATGTTAGTGGGCATCCCCAATAAACATATGTCATGAACAAGCTCGGGAAAGAACAAGCTTGCAAAACTAGGCTATGATAGCAACACCAGTCCAGATAGTCTGAAATATAAGCACGCGAGATTTTTGACTGATAGAAGTCACAACCAGTTCAAGTTCCTTAAGAATCTAAGCATTGTCTGGTGTTCGTGCTTATACAGTCGCCATACTGTCTTTTTGTCTACGGTCTTGGTCGACCAATGGGTTAGGGACTTCTAAACTCTATAGTCTAATGTCATTCAATTATACTTCATTGATAGGTTATTAGGACAACTGGGCGATAGGTCGTGAGGCATACTACCCAACCTATAAGTTCCAACTAATATGGTATTTGACCAATATAACACGTAGACCTAGTATGAGTCACCTTCCTAACCTCTCTATCAACACAAAGAGAAAGGATAAGACTTATGGTAGAAAGGAAATCAGGGAAGATGCAATTCAGACAATCCAACGAGAGTTCTAAAAATGGATTCGATGAAGGAGGTCAAGTATGTGGATGAGATACCCAGATTCTAATCCTATATGTAGGCCGCTGTTTGCCATTGATTGTAAAAGTGCAGAATAATTTTATAGGAGGACTGAACTTAGACTCACAATACAAACTCGCTCGTATAAAGAAGGCCTAGGAATGAAAACCTAGGTACAGAAATCTAAGTACGATTGTTTATTTTTGATTCTGGGGGGTGACGGTAGAGGCTCGGGAAAGCGACGGCAGCTCTGTCTTACTCCTTGGACGATCGGACGTAGCTTCGGCTCCGAAAAAGAAATGCTCTCGGGATGTGTGGAAAGAATCCTCTGCGCGTGCCTTTGTCTCTCTGTGTGTCCGGTCGGATGGAGAGAGTCTCTTTCTCTCTGGAATTCTCTTCCTCCTTTTCTCCTGAATTCTCCAGGATTTGCAAGGGAATGGCACCTTGCTATTTATAGAAGTGGGGGTGTGATCATTAGTGTTTGCAATGATTCTCCCCTTAAAAAGTCGGTGGCCAATCATCTGGACCATTAATCTTGATTGCATTACATCTGGGCAGTTAATTCTTGATTACGCCAAATCCGTATGGGCAATTAATGCTGATTGCAATAAATCTTCATAATTTGTCATGACAAGCTCGGATCTTCCGCCACGTGTTCAATTTGTTTAATTACAACAAATCTGATTTGATCTGAGTAATTATGGTTATTGCACTAAATCTGGTTGTTATGATTTACGAGCGGCCATAATTTCGAGGGAATAAGACAGCCACGTGTCTTAACTGTCATGAGGATCGCTACGTGTCTTAACTGTCATGAGGACCGCCACGTGTCTCAACTGTTGTGAATAGGACGTCCTGACAGAGCCGCATGAATGCAATCTCTAAATGAACCGCATATGGGTGGCCCCCGCACTCCTAGCCGTATGAAGGTAGCAGCCGCATGAAGGTGGCAGCCGTATGATGGAGGTAGCCATATGAAGGAAGCAGCCACATGAAGGTGGCCGCCGCATGAAGGAAGCAGCCGCATGAAGGTGGCCGCCGCATGAAGGAAGCAGTCGCATGAAGGTGGCAGCCGCATGAGTAGAGCAACCGCATGAAACGAGTAACTGCATAGGGGTGTCAGCCGCATAGGAGTGGCAGCCGTATATGGAGCTTTGGACTTGACGGATCATGTCAGCTATAAAAGATTTTCTTCTTTTCCCTAGGAGCACGCCATCATGTCAGAGTCATCATTTTGACTTTTATGTCAGAGCTGTCATTTGTCAGAGCTGGTATTGTCAGGGCTGCCGTTAGAGTAATTAATTCAAGCTGCTTTTTGGCCAGTTGTCAGATCGGACAGCGTGAAGCTACGTGGCATGGAGCCATCCGAGCCGCATGAAGGACTTTTGAAGCGGCATGAGGCTCCTTCTATTTGTGAACCGTATGGGATCCTGAAGGACTTATGAGCCGCATGAGGCTCCTTCTGTTTTGAGCCGCATGGGCTTTCCTTGTCTTTTTCCATGCTTCTACAAGTCTCCATTCAAAGTTTTCAATTTGCAAAATTGAAATACTTTGAATAAGAAGCATGGCTATATATAAGCTCTTCTGGCCGCAGAGGATATTCTAACCGCATGGACTTCCTAGCCGCATGGACTTCCTAGCCGTATGGACTGTCTGGCCGTATAGACTCTCGGCCACGTGTGCGTCTCCTGCCATGTGTTTATTTATTAATTGCTCTTGATTTGCTTTGGATTTGAAGCTGCCCTTTGGGGCAGGATCCCAAGGGTCATTTTTAAATATTCGAATTTTCCTCGATGCCCGAAGAGTCGATTCTGTTCTTTATGCAGCACGAGGATCGAGGCGTCCGTCGGTTCATGAGCCCCCCTTTTGTCTGCCTATAAATAAGAGGGTTTGTGGAACGGGGAGACTTCTTTACTTTCTCTCGTCTTCAACTCTTCTTGGCCTAAGTTGCTGTCTGTCTTCCTTTCTCCGCCCATCGATCAACAATGGCCTCCAAATCTTCTATAGCCGCGGCGAAGGGTAAGGGAGTGGCTTCTTCGTCAGCCACGACGCCTGAAGTCCACCCCGACGTTCACCCCACCATTGCTGGTATGGGTTTGGGCAGATCGTATTTTTCGAAACCCTAACAAAGATGGCTCTGTTGCATGCTTTATGTACAAGCCTTTAATACGTTCCTCGTTTTCATCGAACTGTTCAAATTGTATGGGCCGCATGTACATCCTATGTCCGAGCCGCATGGGGGTATACCCTATGTTCGAGCCGCATGGGAGTTTGTCTAGTAGTCACATAGACACTTCACAAACTGAACCGCATAATGATCCATCGAACAGAGCCGCATAAGTCTCTCTGAATCGAACCGCATGAAGCCCCCCTCAAACCGGGCCGCATAAGCTCATCTGGACTGGGCCGCACGAGTCTCTGGCCATCTTCTAACTTTGTTTCTTTTTATCTTTGATTCTTGCAGCATCCCTGCCGAAGGCTGAGATCATTATGAAGGAAGAGAAGACGCCTTCTTTCAAACAAGAGTCATCGCTTGTTAAGGAGGAGGCAATACCAAAAACGGAAGAACATAAAGGAGAGCTGGCGCCTATTGAAGTTGCTGTGAAAGAGGAGCCCCAGTCTGACGGCGGTAGTTTTGGGAGTTCTAACCCTCCTGCTCCGAACGAGGATTTTGCTCAAGTAGATCCTTCATATGAAAAATGGTTGAGGGATTGGTATATGCGCCCCCGCAACTAGGATTCATAGGCTCTCATAAGTGTCCGTCTTTTGTCTTGATATCTCTGTCTGTCTTTAGCTGTAGTTTATGTTTTGCTTCTTTTGGACATCAATGTAATCTTCTTACTTCTTGTCTGAATGAAATGATAGAAAACTTTTTTGGCTTGCTCATGAGATGTAGTCATGTGAATGTAATCGATTTTGAATAACCGGAATACATTCGCTCTATTCTTTGCTTGTAGTAGTTGCCACAATGGAAGATTTTTTGTGGACCTATTATCCTTGGCGTACCCTGGTTCTGGATACGGATAATAAGTTGGGAGAGAACCAACATACTTACTCAGAGGTAATGAGGACATGGTAAATATGAGGGTTTCTTCGATGGAGCCTTCCTACTCAGAGGTAATGAGGACATGGCAGGAGTGGGCTCCATGAAGGGTACATAGAACAACTCAGAGGTAATGAGGACGTGGATGTTCTATGTGAGGGGCGGTTTATTTTTGATGGAAGGGAAACAACTCAGAGGTAACATCGCCGTGGTTGTTTTGGAGAATTTGTGGATCTGTTACCCTTTTTATGCACTGGAAGTGCGGGTATTGGATCATAAGGAGGGAGCTCTTCTTAGGAGGAAAGTTCAGAGGTATGATCATACATGACTTACTACCTAAAAGACGCGATATAGATTCATCTGTAGTGACCCGAGGGTAAGTTCAGCGGTACCTGCGGGTACATAACTCGACAATCTGGGAGATTTTGGATCAGAATGTGAGTTCATCGGTACTAGAGGGTATCGTCATTCTGGGAAATTTGTAGTCGGAATGTGAGTTCAGGGGTACCACAGGGTATGTAACTCGTCACTTTGGAAGATTTGAAGTCGGGATGTGAGTTCAGCGGTACCACAGGGTACGTAACTCATCACTTTGGAAGATTTGAAGTCGGGATGTGAGTTCAGCGATACCACAGGGTACGTAACTCATCACATTAGAAGATTTGAAGTTGGGATGTGAGTTCAGCGGTACCACAGGGTACATAACTCAACATCCTGGAGGATGTCGTTTCAGACGTAAAACTTCTTTAGGAACTTATCGTTGATGGGCAACATGAGCAAGTCTCCATTTTGTTTTGCGAGGCGGTAAGCTCCATTGGAGAATACAGCGTCGATGATGAACGGGCCTTCCTACTTTGGCTGGAACTTGTCGACGATTTTGTGAGTCATAACCATCGGCCTCCGAACTGCCAGAACGAGATCGCCCACTTGGAATGTTCTGATTTTGACCTTTTCGTTGAAGGCTCCAGAGATACGTGCTTGGTACAGTTTGATTCTCTGTTGAGCTAACAGGCGCCTCTCATGTAGGGCCTCCAACTCTTACAGTCGACGATGGTGATTATCATCCGTTGTCAACCGATAGGTGAGAGTGACGCGGAGCGAGGGGATTTGAGTCTCCAGTGGGAGAACTGCCTCACTCCCATATACCAGAGAGAATGGTGTGTCCCGGTAGCCGTTCGTACTGTAGTACGGTATGTCCATAAGCATTCGCCGAGCTTTTTATTTCAGTCGCGTTTGTTTGATGACACGAACTTCTTGAGAAGCTTGATGATTGTTTTGTTGAACGCTTCAGCCAGACCATTAGCCGTCGAGTTGTATGGTGTTGAAGCAATATTCTGGATTCGGTGTTTGTCGTAAAACCGATAAAAAGTGTGGCTTGCAAACTGTGGACCATTATCATGGATGATCCTTGGGGGCAGTCCAAAGCAGTAAATGACGTGATGCTTGAGGAAGCCGATCACGTTTGAAGTCTTGACTTCTGCCAGCGGAATAGCCTCCGCCTATTTGGAGAAGTAATCTGTGATTACGATTATGAAACGATGTCCTCTGGACAAAGGTGGAGTGATCGGACCAATGATGTCCATTCCCCATGCTTCGAATGGCCAGGATGCCACCGTCGGATGTAGAAACTCGGATGGCTGGTGGATGAAATCTGCATGGACTTGACAGGCTTTGAATTTTCGTGCATAGTCTATTACGTCTGCAACCATCGTGGGCCAGTAATAGCCCATTCGTCGAAGGCGATCCTGTAATTTTGGGCCAGGCTGATGGGCCCCATACATGCCATCATGAGCTTCATGTACGGCTTTTTTGGCTTCTGTATTTGACAGACATCGAAGCAGTAATCCATCGTATGATCGCCGATATAGTATTTTCGTCTCTGTATCGTAGAAGAATCTGAGGGAACGTCTTTTGATAGAAGTGGCTTCCTTCGGATTCTCTGGCAGGATATCGTAGACTACGACGTCAATGAATGGTTGTCTCCAGTCTGGTGCTTCGTCGACTGTCAGCGCAGAGTAACTTTCAACACATTGAACATTATTTCTGGGACAGACCAACTCACGGCCTAAGATGTCGACCAAGTGGTGAGCATGATTCGGAACTGCTAAGGAAGCAGCTAGGCCTGCTAGGGCTTCGGCTTCAATGTTCTGGAGCCTGGGAACATGTTCTATGAAGAACCCTTCCAAGGATGAGATGATGTCGATCGCTATTTGGTGATAGAGGATCATGTCTTCATGACGCACTTCGTATGAGCCCCGGATCTGGTTAACGATTTGCTGTGAACCGCCGTATGCTTCAAGGTGCTCCACCCCCAGCTCCTTCGTAAGTCGGAGGCCAATGACCAAAGCGTTGTACTCTACCACGTTGTTTGAACAGGACTCCGTGAGGGAGTAAGCCCGATTGATCACCAGTCCAGAGGGAGAAATCAGCACCACTCCGACTCCAACGACGATGTTGCCTTTGGGCCCAGTTCTAGAAGCGCCGTCGAAGAACATTCGCCATACAGTATCGTGGGAGGCCATATTTGAATCGGTGACCTCATCTGGAATCTCTTCATCTATTCTGGTTGACTCCGAACCTGGATGAGCTGCTAAAAAGTCTGCCAAAGCTTGACTTTTAACGGCCTTCTGTGGGACGAAGATCATGTGGTAGGAAGACAATAATATCGCCCAGGTAGCGAGGCGGGAGCTGAGTGCGCCTAGCTTGGTCATGAGGACCCTGAGGGGGTTAACTCTTGATACGACATGGATGATTTGTCCCGTGACGTAGTATCGCGTCTTCTAAATGGCAAACACCAGAGCAAGGCACTCCTTCTCCACGGCAGTGTATCGATGCTTTGGTCCTATCATCATTCGGCTGAGGTAATATATAGCTTGCTCATGGCCTGCATCGTTATTTTGTGCTAGCAGAGCACCGAGAGAATGTTCTATCGCTCGTACATAGAACATGAATGGTCTTCCAGCAACCGGGGCTACCAGGACTGGAGGGTTCGTTAGATATTCTTTGATATTGTCGAAGGCGCACTGGCATTCTTTATCCCATACGAATGAAACACCCTTCTTCATGAGGTGGGTGAATGGCCGACATCGTCCGGAGAGGTTAGAGATAAACCTCCTGATGTGGGTCAGCCTCCCTTGAAGGCCTCGGAGTTCACGAAGATTTCTTGGGGGACCCATCTCTATGATTGCCTTCGTCTTCTCAGGGTCTATGTGGATACCCTGGGAAGTAATGATGAAACCCAAGAACTTACCGCTGGATACGCCCAAGAAGGATTTTGTAGGATTCATCTTCAAATTGTGCGCTCGTATCAGGTCGAACACTGTCCTCAGATCATGCAGATGATCTTCTTTAGAGCGGCTCTTGACGGCGATGTCGTCAACGTAGCATTCTACTGTCTTGCGCAAGTGGTCTCTAAAGATGACACTCATAGCTCTTCGATAGGTGGCGCCAGCATTCTTTAAACCGAAAGGCATGACTGTGTAGCAGTATGTGCCAATTGGTGTTCGGAATGATGTGTGCTTTTCGTCATCAGGGAACATCTTAATTTGGTTGTACCCCGAGAAACCATCATGAATGACATACGCTCAAAGCCACAGGTGTTGTCAATCATGATGTCAGTGATAGGGAGAGGGAACTCATCCTTAGGACACGCCTCATTCAGATTGCGAAAGTCGATGCAGAATTGAATCTTTCCATTCTTTTTGAGGACTGGTACTATGTTGGCAACCCAGTCTGGATTTTGTTCCTCGCGGATGAAGCCGCTGGCTATCAGTTTGTTGACCTCAGCTTCAATGGCATTCATGATGTCGGGGCAAAACCGTCGCTGCTGTTGCTTGACCGGTTTTGCGTCCGGACAGATGTTGAGTTTGTGGAGTGCAACTTCGGGGTTCAGTCCTGGCATGTCTTCGTAGCTCCAGGTGAACACGTCGATGTATTCTCTAACGAGTTGCAGTAGTGATTCTCGCTCTTCGTCTGTCAGATTCTTGCTGACGAAGATGGGCTTTGGAGAGGACTCATCACCGAGATCGACTTGCACAACCTCATCCTCGGTGGGAGGCTCTGTTTGTTCGAACCGCTTCTCCCATTGTGCATCTAGCTGTTGTACCCACAGCTCCAACTCAAGAAGTTCGGGAATGTCTTCATCTTCTTCGTAGGCATTGGCCAAGGCCATATTGACGGACAAGACTTGCCTGAATATGTCCTCGATGCTGACATCCGAATCGGAGGTGGGTGATCCGGTTGAGTGTGAATGCCAGTCGCATTCCTCATATGATCTTTCAGGGGTCGATGCGTTGGCGATCACTGGGACCGTCTTGGTTGCTGTCCGTCATGAACACCGTCCTCACATGAGGAGAGATGGAAAGAACGATGGAGGATGTGCCCTCTGAGTCATAACCCTGTACAGAGAAGTCGTCAGGGTATGTGGGAATGTTCTCCTCTGGTTCGGACTCAGAAGGAGTGGTACCCCCAGCTTCAGAGCTTGCCTCGTCTTGAGAGTTGTGGACGTCCTCGGGGACGTCGGGATCTGTTGCATCTGTTGGAGGACCCGTTTCCCTTGGATTATCTTCTTGGAACACCGGATTGTCGTAGATATTTGGAGGAGTGCTACCCCCGACTCCAATGCCGCCCAGAGATGTGGACGACGAATCTTAAAGTGTGGCAGATTTCGTCTTTGAGCGGTTACCTTGGTAAACTCCTCCTGTAACGGTGGTAGACAACTGCTTAGAAGAGAGTTTCTTGGTTACGCCGGTTGAGATTTTTGAACTGAAGACATTTGTTTTCTTCCCTCTCCCACTGCCAGGAATCTTCAGAGCAGAATTGCAGGAGGCGACGAGAATCGTCTCGTCTTCTGAGCTTGGGTGTTGCAGCCGTTGGAAGACGGACTACCGGTCTTCTTGTATTGCCTCCTTATTGCAGCAGTTGACAATGACTTTGGTGCAGTGATGTCCCCGAAAGGGCTTTCTGTACACCGAGTCTTCGTCTCTTTCCTTGCGTTTGTGAAGAATTACATTGTGCAAGTTACCCGTTTTGTGGGCCTGGGAGTTCTGAGCACAGGAGTGTGTTGGCATCCTGTCTGCTCCCTGATATGGGGGTAGTACGAGTACTTGCCCCTGATCATTGTCGGGAGATTCTTGGTAACTATCCCGTTCGTTGGCCGTCGGGGGCTGGACATGGGTAGTTTTATACAAATTTTCATCAGGGGCCCACGTAATAGTCAGTGGGACGCCCTGATAGTCAGAAGTTAGGACAGCCAACTGAGCTCGTCGAGCCCGCGCTGCCGAAGACTTCTTCCTTTTAGAACCTGAGAGTGCATAGTAGGAAGAGTCCACGGACATTGGCACATGAGAGCATCTGGGGTCAGGATCGCCTGAGAGGCGGTCGAAGACTGGCCGTGAGCCGTATGGGACAGATGGTATATGGCTGGGATCAGTGGCCGTGCAGGCTGTCTGCATTCGGCTATCCTTTGTGGCCGCATGAGCCTTCTGTATGCGGCTAGAAGCGGTGGCCGCATGAACCTCCGGGATGCGACTGGAAGTCATGGCCGTGCAGGCTGCCTGCATGCGACTGGCAGTTCTGGCCGTATGGGCTTTCTGCATACGGCTGACTTTTGTGGCCGCATGAGTTTTCTCCATGCGGTTGGCAGTTGCGGCCGCATGAGCCTTCTCCATGTGGCTGGCGCCTTTATGCGGCTTGGACCGTATAGAGTTCCTCTTTGCCCCTACAAGTCCAGCATCATAGTATTTTCTTCTGTCGGACTTGGGGACAACAGAGTCCTCTATAGTCTGAAGTGGGGTTGCATGCGAGGCTTCTACGCCATCTTGAGCAACAGAGAGTATTTCTTCGAGAGCTTGGGGAGGAGCGAATGATTTGGGCCTCCACTCGCTGCGGGCCTTCTTCGTACGGGCTCGCCGCTGGACCGGGCCAGCGCTCCCGTCAGAGAGCATTTCTTGAAACTCCTGCTGGTCGAACCGGGCGACCAGCATTTGTTGAGTGGAGCCATGTTTGCCTGCGTCCGATTGCGTCACCAATTGCTCAGCTGTGGAGATGTTAGTCCCCAGTAGAGTCGCCATCGTGTTTGCCATTAATTGTAAAAGTACAGAACAATTTTATAGGAGGACTGAACTTAGACTCATAATACAAACTCGCTCGTACAAAGAAAGCCTAGGAATGAAAACCTAGGTACAGCAATCTAAGTACGATTGTTTATTTTTTGATTCTGGGGGTGACGGTAGAGGCTCGGGAAAGCGACGGCAGCTCTGCCTTACTCCTTGGACGATCGGACGCAGCTTTGGTTCCGGGAAGAAATGCTTTCGGGATGTGTGGAAAGAATCCTCTACGCGTGCCTTTGTCTCTCTATGTGTCCAGCCGAATGGAGGGAGTCTCTTTCTCTCTGGAATTCTCCTCCTCTTTTTCTCCTGAATTCTCCAGGGTTTGCAAGGGAATGGCACCTTGCTATTTATAGAAGTGGGGGTGTGATCATTAGGGTTTGCAATAATTCTCCCCTTAAAAAGTCGGCGGCCAATCATCTGGACCATTAATCTTGATTGCATTACATCTGCGCAGTTAATTCTTGATTGTGCCAAATCCGTATGGGCAATTAATGTCGATTGCAATGAATCTTCATAATTTGTCATGACAAGCTCGGATCTCCCGTCACGTGTTCAATTTGCTTAATTACAACAAATCTGATTTGATTCGAGTAATTATGGTGATTGCACTAAATCTGGTTGTTATGATTTACGAAGGCCATAATTCCGAGGGAATAAGACAGCCACGTGTCTCAACTGTCATGAGGATCGCCACATGTCTCAACTGTCATGAGGACCGCCACGTGTCTCAACTGTCGTGAATGGGACGTCCTGACAGAGCCGTATGAATGCGGTCTCTAAATGAACCGCATATGGGTGGCCCCCACACTCCTAGCCGCATGAAGGTAGCAGCCGCATGAAAGTGGCAGCCGCATGAAGGAGTCAGCCGTATGACGGAAGCAGCCGCATAAAGGTGGCAGCCGTATGAAGGAAGCAGCCGCATGAAGGTGGCAGCCATATGAAGGAAGCAGCCGCGTGAAGGAGGCAGCCGCATGAGTAGAGCAACCGCATGAAACGAACAACCGCATAGGGGTGTCAGCCGCATAGGAGTGGCAGCCGCATAGGGAGATTTGGACTTGACGGATCATGTCAACTATAAAAGATTTTCTTCTTTTCCCTAGGAGCACGCCATCATGTCAGAGTCATCATTTCGACTTTTATGTCAGAGCTGTCATTTGTCAGAGCTGGCATTGTCAGGGCTGCCATCAGAGTAATTAATTCAAGCTGCTGCTTTATGGCCAGTAGTCGGATCGGACAGCGTTAGGCTACGTGGTGTGGAGCCATCCGAGCCGCATGAAGGACTTTTGAAGCCGCATGAGGCTCCTTCTATTTGTGAACCGTATGGGATCCTGAAGGACTTATGAGACGCATAAGGCTCCTTCTGTTTTGAGCCGCATGGGCTTTCCTTGTCTTTTTTCCATGCTTCTACAGCCGCTCGGTACAGTAATGTAACCGAAACGGTAAATTCGAGACCTGCATGGTCCACCACAAAATATATAATGCCTCAGTCCCAAAATACGTAGGACTAGCTACGTAGATATGCCAACCGTATAATAAATATACATAAGCTGTAAAATACAGTAAAACCATGACAACTAAATCTCATCCACAAAATAAAAGAATAATGATATAAATCAACTATAATTTTTATTTTGTACAAGATGTTGAGCAGAGACAAATCTACTACGAACTATTTAAATGAGAAGAAAAATACACGAAAATAAGTTATAAGAATGACAAAGGATGATCCAAGAGCAATCCTTCTTGATAGGAAAGGGAAGACCACGATCTTGGCAAGAGCACCTGTGAAACATCATAAAAGCACACACCTGGAGAAATCACCAGGTCCTCAGAGGGACTTAACAAGATATAGGAAGAATATGGCATATAAACTGAATATAAAATACGTTACAAGTCACAAGCAAAAATAAATATTCCAAATCATAACACGGCCCAATATCTCATCTTCGAAATAATGGACTACCCCTACAACCCAACAAGGACAAGGGATAGCACACTATTCCATGATATGACATTGTCCCATGCCACTATTGGAACATGGTGACATGACATCGACTGAGGTCACATAACTATTCTACTGTGTACATGCAATTAAGATAAAACCTTCAATGTATGGGCCCTCTGGCTGTAATGGGATTGGTGAGGCCCCCCTCTTTGGACGCTAGGGACCTAAAAGCAAGACATTCCTCGAACATCAGAGGCCAGCAAGATCAGGAATCACGGGGTATCAGGACCGTATCTCCAGCGGAGCTTCCGGGAATAAAAAGAAGTACATACTCATCCCATACGCTAAGGAACTATTCTCCCTACCCTATGCACCTATCTAAGTCGTATCCACGACATGTGGCTCTACTAACTGCTAAGTCTCCTAACATGCCTCTATTAGCAGTTAGACCTAACACATGTGCATGGGTGTTCAGCCAACACGTAAGTACCTCTATATGCTACTCATATCTCACATATATCTCGCAGAAAAACTGTGTCAAAGTTTACGAAATATGTACTAACAAGGTAGTCCCTTAGCTCCAGGTCCATGGACAAAGTTTAAAGGAAAGAAAAAATACGACTAGCAGTCGCATCAGGTATAGCGGGAAGCACGATAATGTAAATCAGGAATAGTAAAAAGTAAAGTAACTAAAGAACTAGAAATAACCACGTAGCAACTAAAAATAAGATACAAATAATATAAGCAATAAATATGGCAAGATATCTTACCTGAGGTTGTGTGCAAAATGACTGTATTCAAAAGCTCGAACCGGTAGATCAATGAAGCCAAGAAAGTCAAATCTCGCAAAACGCCCTCGAATGCTGAAATAAACATCACCAACATTTTTGGTATAAATGAAATATATAAAAATACCTGCCCAAAAGTCCAATTCTGGCAACAGGAGCAAAATCGTAATTTTGGATCAAAAATGATGTCCGTCGTTGGACACGTTTTGTACCAAAAAGCCTGTTGGTACCTACGATCTCTAAAGTTGTCAAGCTACATGTCTACGGGTCTGGTTTGACGATAGGAACCCAACCGTATGTCCTAAGTTGGATTCCGGTAAGCCGTGCACAATTTCGTCCGTTGGATCGGATCGCGAGCCTGCCAAATTGGTGTTCCGGTCGATCTCCTCAGAATTGGACCAAACTTGGCATATAGGACCGGGAATACGATACGGTCCTATTGGCACCATTTTCGTCTCGAGATGACGAATGCGCATGAAGTTAGGGGTTAGTTTGCAAAGAGGCTGATATGTGGTATCTTGACGGATACGCTTCGATTTTATTTTGCACACACAACAAAATCGAGTTCCATGGATTCTCACACGTCGACAACATCTATATGCGTCTTTCAATGCTCATAGATTGCGACCACCTCCTCCAATTTGTCGGGGCGCACGCCGTATCGATAAAATTTTCTAAAATCTTATTTTTTGAAAAACTGTTTTTCTTGATTTTGGAACTGATTTTACTGTTAAATAAGAATAAAATTAAAGAAAACTATTTGAAGCTTTTTAAACCTGGTTAAGTTTCCTACAACACTATTCAAGTAGATTTTGAAAATGATCGAAATTACGTTCCCAAATCACCTTCAAATCTGGGTGTTTTGAACAGTTTTTCTGTGTCTAGTTTTCTACAGAAAACTAAAAATTTTGAGAATTTTAAACAGATTTTTCTATCGATTTAATTCTTAGAAAAACAAACTAAATGACAAGATTTCGAGATAGTTAGGTAGGCTTTATATATCAGTTTACGACCTCAAAGATAATTGAGTAATATGATAGAAAATTGGTTGTGAACGGGGCTACCTAGAACATTATTGCTGACACTGCAGTTGCAGCGGGAACTGTTGCTGCAGCGGTCTGCTGTTCTTCGTTCGAAGACACTCTGGCAGTTGAGCACGCATACAGGCAATTAGGGCTGGGCGTCAAGGATAGGCGAGCATGTCCAGAGTTTTGAGAAAGGAAACGAGGTTTCCTAGGGCTCGGAATAAAGAATTTTTAAAGGAATGAACTTTGGATTTATAGCAAAGTTCGAATAGAATTTCTGCTCCATATCGAGTTTGATTTTTAATAGGATTTGATTGATTTGGAAGAGGATATGATCAACGTTACATAGGAAAAAAAAATTGGTCCAATTTTGATTCAAATATGACCAAAATTTGATGTTCCGAAACTGGGGTTGGGCTTTAGAAAGTAGATGAAGGAACAGTGTCGGGTGCTCTGTTCATTTCTTTTTATTTATTTTTTTCTTTCATAAAGCTTATCACCTGTTAACATTATATATACATATATATATATATATATATATATATATATATATATATATATATATATAAAATAAAATAAAATAAAAAAAATATATATATATATATATATATATATATATATATATATATATATATATATATATATATATATATATATATATATATATATATATATATATATATACACATATATATTAAAAATATATATATATATATATATATATATATATATATATATATATATATATATATATATATATATATATATATATATATACACACATATATATTAATATACTAACAAGTATACTACTATAATTAGAGATGCATACCTATGATTATTATATAAAAATCTCAAGAAATCTAAAATATTTTAAATACCATATTCTAAAATTTGAAAATATTTAAAATATTAAGATTTTATTTATGACAATGACTTTTATAAGTAATATTATTTGAACCTATGGTAACCATAACAAGGTTTCCAATTTGATAAAATTTATAATTTAAATAACACAAAACAAAAACCAAAAATGCTTCCAATGAAGCCTACATATGTTTTTAGAATATAAATATTAAAACTCAAAAATACGTGCAACCTAGTTTCAAAAAAAGAAAAAAACATAAACAAAAAGGGAAAATTTTTATTTATTTCCTATAATATATTCCAAAACCTTTTCAATATGATAAAAATATGTAGTTAATATTACAACCAGGTAAAATACTTATAATAATAACAATTAAATAAATAAATAAAATTCTAGATTTTTAGGGGGTTTATATTCAGCCTTACCATTTTAGCATAACCATTGAGTAAGAAAGCTCTACTACAAATCTCATGTTTTCCATGTCTACATTACATTTGAGTAAACATGCTCGCCAGTAAAATTTCCACTATTATCTCCACTTAACAACTGTGCCTAAAACTATGGTACGTTAAAAATGCTAAGTCCACAAAAAAAATTCATGACAAGAACGAACAAATAAAAGTTGTTTATTTCTTTTCTCATGAAGAGGAACAAAAGACTACATGTCAAGAAAAGAAAAAAAAACAAAATACAAAAAAAGCAAAAGAAGATCTACGCGTTGGAATACAGCTCGCTAATTCGGCACTTTAGAGCGTTGGCCCAGTACTGTAAATTTGCCAAAGCCCGGCATTCAGCCCCACGGTGCACCACATCCTTGTCCTTGAAGGTGACAAAGTCTGCTTGTTTGGCATCTAGCTCCGCCTTCTTCTCGGTCAGGTTGTTCACATGCTGAGTAAACTTCGCCACCTCACGGCTAAGGACGACCTACTTGGTTGCCGTCTGCTGAGACTCGGCCATGAGTTGGGACCGTTGTTCCTGGAGAAAACAGATCTTGCCATCGATTTTCACCACGCGCTCACCCAAGATCTCCTACAGGCTGACCTGGGTCTCCATATCCATTGCTAGTTCATGCTCTTTGGTGCTGGCCTCAACCAAGTCATGTTCCAGGACGGCTCGGCTGGCGGAATAAGTTTACTCAGCCTCAGCAACTTTAACGACCAACCTACTCTGTTCCTCCTCTTTCAGAGAGGAGAGATTATTCTTCTGGAGTCCCTGAAGTTCAGCTAGGCGGTGGTCGAGCTCGCCAACTGACACCTCCAAGGCATCAGCCATAGCCTCATAGCCTTGCTGAGACCTTATGAAGGCAACTTGTAAGAGCGTTGACATCTTGGCCACTGCAAAAGGTTGGCCATGCTCCAAACAGTTGAGACCCCTCTCTTCAAGATCTTATAAAAACGTTGACAATAAACTTTATATAGTCATCTGCCTCATCCAATATATGAAGCATCTGGTAGGGCATTATCGATAGTCCTGTAGATGCTGGACGGGTAGTAGAGTCAGCAGTAGCAGAACTCTACAGCGATATGGTCTTCTGAGATCCAATACCCGACAGATTAGCAGCCACATCGCCAATTGAACCCCAGTTATAGAGGTGTCAGGGTCAGCCCCTTTCTGGGTAGACTCTGACCACCTCCAAGATTTGTGTGTCCACAGGTCCACGCTGACCTCTAACAACACCAAATCTGGGTCCTACGGAGGCCGATATGGATACCCTAGTTACAGTTCCCTAGGGACGTAGACGGGAACAGGGTCTTCTACAATAGGGATCTCACCCTAATCGAGACCTGTTCTGGAGGACTCGCTAACGTCAAGCCCCGCTGTTACTAGCACATGGATAGGACTCGACAGCGGGTCGGTTCCTCCATTTTGCTTTATTTAGTCGGGGCAGGCGTAGGACTCTGTAGCGGAGCCGGTTCCTCCATTTAGCTTTTTGTCGCTGGGACAGGCAAAGGACTCGACAGCGAAGCCAGTTCCTCCATCTCATTTTCATAGGAAAACTTAGCAATGTCCACCCCTTGTTCTGCAAAAGGCTAGTTGCCACCTTCGGTCATTGATTCCTCTTCAACGATGTTAGTAGTAACATCCGGGGCATTAGTCGGAGAGGGCGATTCTCAAGCTTCTTCTATTTCAAACTCGAGGGGAGCCCTCGGAACTTCCTTCTCCAGAGATTGGTCAACAGTTTCTTCAGCCGCCACGTTAGCATTAGCAGTCGATTTGTTTGGGCCCCGCAAAGATCCCGCTTGATGCATATCTGTAAATAAAATATAATTATTACCACCATCAAAATATACAGTTATGTATAAACAAAAGTACCTAGTACGCTTGACGATGGTTGGTTAGTATTCAGCGCCTTCAACAAGTCACCAAAGTTATCCTCTTTGAAATATAAATAAAAGGTTTATCGACCCGCGTATCAAGGTTCTTGGGTATCCACGACCGGAGGGACACGCTTTTCGAAAGAGTTGACGACTTATTTCTCGAAGGATTCATCCAGGTCTCGCTTCAAAGACCTTGACTTCTTCTTTGCAGCCTGCAAACAAGGGAAATACGATAAGAGAAGGAGGGCAACTTTATCCCTTAAATGGGTACTAATCTATTTTACCTTGACAAAAGAATGCTCTTTCTTGTTATCCGTGGGCAAGAGAGGAGCTATTATGGTTCCTATGGCCTTAGATGCCAAGAGTTTTCTTGGTCTCTTCGGCACAGAAGAGTCCGCTTCCGTTAAAGCATGCCTCTTCAACCGACTCTCTGCGGACTCCTCTAACGACTCTTCTGTCACTACCGCCAGGGCAGTTGTCGGTATTGGAGCATCCGGCGGGAGATATGTCTGGGCCTTCATGATCGCGTGCAAGTATGCCTCAAGCTTGGTCCCAAAGATGAAGCTCTTTCCCGATTGTAACCGGGGGATAGATTGTTCGCCGAACAATAGAACTTTACCATAGGGGACAAAATATGGGGTCTGGGTTTCAACAGTAGCACTGTAAAATGCACTCATGTATACTAGACATTGTACTACTGCCAAGTTCGGGCTCTATCCAGCAGGCTTTCGATGTACCCCAGGCAGGTGCTTGGGTTGTTCAACATCAGCTGATTGTAGTCGAATTGACGAGCACAACGGCTTAGTAGATACGGGTAAAAGAAGATGTGGTTTCTATTCTGATAAACCAAATGGGAGGGTTGGATGCACTGTAACCAATGCAACCCCAACATCGAAAGGCTGGAGGCATCTATGAATGTATCTTCCAACTCTTCATCAGCTTCAAACCCCAAATAAATTAGGGCAACCTTGATGATGTCCTACCCTTGCAGATAGGACAAAACCTTTCGGCAAACAGGGACACCGATATGCAACCACTTCTTTCTGCGGTAACGACAAATTAAGGCATCACCCCCGATGTGGCTCTTCTCCAAACCAGGGCTCATCATATGGGGGTGATATAGTATCAACTACCCCATCAAATAATGATAGGGTAGCTCCACCCAGAGGAAGTTCCTGCTCTTTTCCTCTATATTGAGGCTTTTTTCCTCTATATTGAGGACCTTCTCTATAAATTCACAAAGACACCGTTGAAGGTTGCACACAATGGCAGGGCCAAAAACTAGCTTCAAAGCATGTAGGATAAGGTTCCGGGTCATCCTCTCCACAGATCCTAACCCGCCAGGGAACATATAGTCCCAGAGCAATATCATCATATAGGTAGCTAGCACAGCCTTAAGAGATATATTGCGCATACCGTGCCAGAAGTAATAGTAAACATTATCAGCGGGGTCCCCTTCTTCATCTATTTAAGGAATTTTCTTGCCCAAATCCTTCATTTGAGTGTGATCACATCATGTGAGGAACCCGTGATGGTGGTGATATGAAGCCATTTTTGGGTCATCGTTATGCTAGATAACGACGTAATCCCTCCAAGTAGTTACATGAGGGGAGGCTCTCGTCTTGTCATTCCACTGGCACACATGTTGGTGGCATAACAACTCCTTATACACTGCCATCCTCTTAGATTCCTTTGCATCCAAATTGAAGAAGTCTTCATTTGTCGGGGAATACTCCTCATACGGCTCAGTACCCTAAGGGAATTTTGAGACTTCAAACACCTCATGAAGCACCAGGCCCAATTCTCCTCCAGGTATGCAAAACGTCCCGACCTGAGGATTGTATAGCTCTAGAAGAGCTATGAACATATGCTGGTTCATCTCCATGACAACCTGGGTAGTCCATATGGCGTAGTAGAGACCCAAATCATTGAGCTCCTCTTTATACTTTATCAAGATCCACAAAGTCAAGTCGTCCCACTTTGGCTCATAGTGGCCCCAACCTTCAACCTGAAATTCATCGTTCAGGTACGTGATCTTGGTCGCCAGCATAAAATTTATGAAGGTCGAAGCACCGAAAGCAAAGGTGTTCGAGGGCACATCACTGAACAGACTCTCGGACGCAAAAGTCATAGAGAGTAAGATGGCCCATCCCGCACGAAGGTAAAAACATCCTTCTGGTAGGTGTTGGTGTTTTTGCCTTTGGACTAGAAAAGAAATTCCCACATCGGCTACACCAAATGGTGAGTATCTCAATATAATGCATTGCTTGTGTTGAGGTGTACACATGAGGTGTAGTGGGGCACAAGTTTGTGCCATGTGAAAGTATTTTCCTAGAAGAAAAAATGATTAAATCCAACATGGATGCAAGTTAATTTTTGTTGTGCGGACTCGGACTCGGACACGGACTCCAGGATGTCTCGTGCATGCACGGGAGTGTTCGGGGGGTAGGCGTGGACTGGCACACTTCTATGCTGATTGTGGGATGATCTAAAATATCAAACTCTATTTTTGAGTATTGGTATTTTAGTCCCACATCGGATAGGAGAAGAGGTGAAGTCTCAACTCCACTCTATAAATAGAGCCCCTTGGCCTCCTTTGAAAGATGCACCAAGAAGAGAGTTGAGGGAGTCTGTTAAGTACAGGAAGCCCGTTCAAGTCTCAAATTTTGACTTACGAGTGTTCCAGAAGTTCTTCGTGAACTTGCTGGTTCCTGGAAGTTGTTCGTGCTCGTGTAGGGCGAATAAAGCTTTGAGCAACGGTGGTTCATTCACCCCAGCATCTTATTCTCGCCTGTCATCGCTGCTATTTCGTTTTACAGTAACTTCTCTTTAGAAGCCCTACTGCCGATAGTTGCTTGCACAAAGTCTCTTTAGATTTTTTGTGTATTACGTAGAATCTTTTTAGATCCTCGTAATTCAGAATCCTCCAGGATCTCTGTTGCACATCTTCTTTAAGGTGCTGTATTTGAAACGTTGTATGTACAATTGTTTCAGTTTCAGAATTTTCCATCAAAAATTGTGCCCCGACACTAACAATCTCAAAGCTTTATTGAGAAGATGGATAATTCTCGTGCTTCGCTCATCGATACCAGCTTTAACAAGTTAGAGAAATTCGATGGCGAACACTTCCAGATATGGAGACGAAAGGTCACTTTAAATCTTTAACTCATGAATGTTGATCACGTGCTATCAGAAGAAGAACCAATCGTTCCAACCACTGGATCTGCTGCGGCTGTGGCCGCTGCTACGACCAAGCAAGCGAAGTGGAAGAGAGAAAACAATATATGCAAACTACTGATACTCAATTCCATGGAAGACTCTCTGGCAGAGTCCTACTCCAAGAAGACATCTTCCAAAGAGATATGGGACTCCTTGGGAAAGCTCTATGAAGATGACGAGAACCGGTCCAAGATCTTCATGGTACAAAAATACCACAAGTGGACCTTCGAAGACGAGAAGGCGATGCTTCCCCAAGTGAAAGAGTTTCTGAAGTTACGTCAGAAACTAGAAGACGAGAACATGCCCCTCGTCAACAAGTTTGTCGTTGGAGGGATCGTCGCGAAACTTCCTACAGAATGGAGCAACTTCTATGCAAGGATGCATCGAAAGAAGATGGAAATTAGCTTGGAAGATTTCTTGCAAGAGATCCATGTTGAGGACGAGATGCGCTCTCAACAGAAGATGGATACTCTATCCAAACAACTGGCGAAGGCAAATCTGGTCCAAACCAGAGAGTACCAGGGGAAGCAGGCTGCTTCTCATCGCAAATAGAAGGACTTCACGAATCTGAAAGTGAAGGGTCCTGCTTTCAAGCAGCATAAGTCCAAGTCCCATGTGACTTGCTTCAATTGTGGCAAGAAGGGCCACTACAAATCCGAATGCAAGTCCAAGCCCAAAGAACAAGGTGAGCCTAGTAAGGTTTCTATGATTACTAATCTAGTTGCCATGATAGCACATGTTACAACTGTGGGGGCTGACTTGGACTGGTGGATAGACACTGGTGCAACCTGCCATGTCTGTTCAGACAAAGACTAGTTTGTCTCTTATGAGCCAACTTCAGAGAAGGTCATAATGGCAAACCAGACACAAGCTAAAGTACTGGGGATCGGGACGGTGGAGCTGAAACTCACATCGGGGAACACTCTGACGCTTCAAGATGTGAAGCATGTTCCAGTAATTGCTAAGAACCTGATCTCTGGAAGTCTGCTCTGTAATGTAGGCTTGAGGATGGACATCAATGCTGGCCAGTTGGTGATGTCCAAGAAGGGTACATTCTTCGAAAAAGCTTTCCAAACTGAAAGAATGTACAAGATTCAGCTTATTGTAACCCAGCATGATAATATAAATGCAATCACTTTTTCTGATTATTCTCTTGAGTTGTGGCATAATAGGCTAGGACATGTTCATTGTAAAAGGATTAACAGAATGTCTAGTCTAGGACTTATCTCCAAGTGTGGGGGTAAGGTAGAGAAATGCGAAGTATGTGCTCAGACGAAGATCACAAGGAAACCCTTTCGCAGGGTCCATCGAAGCACAGATCTTCTGGAGTTGGTTCACTCAGATATCTGTGACTTCAAACAATTCTCTACAAAGGCCGGGATGAAGTATTTCATTACTTTCATCGATGACTTCTCAAAGTATGCTTTTGTCTACTTCCTCAAGTCTAAAGACGAAGCATTCGAGAAGTTCAAGGAGTTCAGGGCCGAGGCTGAACGGCAAACTGGACAACAACTCAAGAGGTTAAGGAGTGATCAAGGCGGGGAGTATCGGTCTCATGAATTCTTATCATTTTGCAAAGAACATGGAATCATCAATGAGACAACGGCTCCGTACTCTCCCCAATCCAACGGAGTAGCAGAAAGGAAGAATAGAACGTTGACAAAGATGATAAACTCCATGCTGTTGACTGCGGGTCTTCCAAAGTGTTACTGGGGAGAAGCTGCACTAACGGCAACGTTCATTCTGAACAGAGTGCCATATGCAACTTCCGACATAACTCCTTATGAACTCTGGTTCAAAGTCAGACCTAACTTGAATGTCATTCGAGTGTGGGGGTGTCTGGCTTATGTGAAGCTCCCGGATCTGAAGATTCAGAAGTTGGAGACAAGGACTACGAAGGCGATCTTCTTGGGGTATGCCGAGAAGAGTGATGCTCGGAGATTCCTTGATATCGAGTCAAACCATATCATCGAATCTCGCGATGCTGAATACTTTGAAGACAAGTTTGCAAAACACAAGAATATTATTCTCGCGGATCTTCCAGAGAATAATGAGGGTACAATGCAGACATAAGTCTTTAATGAACCAGTAGTCCAAGATGAAGCTGTCGTCAAGGAGACACCAGCTGAACCCGAACTCGCTGAGCCATCAACTAAGCGAACGAGGAGGCCGAAAGACTTTGGAGATGACTTTGTCACTTATCATGTGGAAGCAGATCCGCTTACCTATGATGAGGCGATGAAGACCAGAGATGCTGTATTCTGGAAGGAGGCGATAGACAACGAGATTGACTCAATCACCTCCAACAACACATGGGTATTGGTTGACCTGCTAGAAGGAGCAAGACCCATCGGATGCAAATGGATCTTCAAGAAGAAGATGAAAGCAGATGGAACCATTGACAAGTTCAAGGCCAGGCTAGTGGCCAAGGGGTTTGCTCAGAAGGAGGGGATCGACTACTTCGACACTTATGCTCCAGTAGCTCGGATGACAACCATCAGATTGTTAATTGCTCTAACAGCAATACACAAGCTGGTGATACATCAGATGGATGTGAAAACGGCATTCCTTAATGGTGATCTGACCGAAGAGATCTACATGCAACAACCAGAAGGTTTTGTCGTCAGAGGTCTAGAAGACAAAGTCTACAAGTTGATAAAGTCTCTGTATGGTTTGAAACAAGCTCCCAAAATGTGGCATGAGAAGTTTGACAAGGTGATAAGGTCAAATGGCTACAGGGTCAGTGAAACAGACAAGTGTGTCTATACGAAGTTTGCTGACGGAAGAGGAGTAATCGTATGTCTTTACGTGGACGACATGCTAATCCTAGGTACGGATTTAAGCTGCGTCACAGAGACAAAGAAATTCCTCTCGACCAAGTTCAGTATGAAGGACTTGGGGGATGCCGACGTAATCTTGGGACTCAAGATCATCCGGACAGGCACTGGAATAGCGCTATCACAATCTCATTATATTGAGAAGATGGTCACTCGCTACGGGTATCAAGATCTTCCTTTTATTGATACACCGTACCGGAGTGATCAGAAGCTGGAGCCAAATTCGAGGGAAAGCGTCAGGCAATTGGAGTATGCTAGCGTCATCGGAAGCTTGATGTACGCTACTTCTGCCACAAGGCCTGACATAGCTTTTACAGTGGGAATGCTGAGTCGGTTCACTAGCAATCCAGGCGTTGAGCACTGGAAAGCTGTGAAGCGTGTTATGAGATATCTCAAGAAAACTCAGACATATGCACTTTTCTACAGCGGAGATCCGTCAGTAGTGGAAGGCTTCAGTGATGCTAGCTGGTGTTCAGATATGGAGAGCGAGTATTCCAAAGGTGGATTCGTATTCGCCATAGACGGAGCTGCTATATCGTGGAAGTCGAAGAAGCAGACTATGTTATCTCGCTCCTCCATGGAATCTGAATTCTTCGCATTGGATGCTACTGCAGATGAAGCAGAGTGGCTTCGGGAGCTCATGTATGATCTTTCGGTGGTTGGGGCTCAGATACCGGCAATACCGATATACTGTGACAACCAGGCGGCAGCAGCAGTGGCATCAAATGAACTCTTCAACAGGAAAAAGAGAAAGGTGCGGTTGAAGCACAGAGCAGTACACGATGTTATCAAGAGAGGTGTTATTGCAGTGATTGATGTTCGGAGTCAGGAGAACCTGGCAGATCCGTTTACCAAGGGCCTCAAGCGCCAGCTGGTCGATGACACAACTTGTAAAATGGGCTTGAAGGCATTCTGATATTGTATTATTGTATTCCTACCATAAAGTTTTATGCTATTAGTTCAAAGATTTATCTACTAGGCATCTAGCTTTTGGTTCAAGGGAGGACCACTAATCGAAAGAATATCAGGAACGGTGGGTACATGTTCTATTGGACATGGAGAGGTTACGGACCTATAACCACTGTTGTCTACTATTGTTTTCTGCAGAAAATGGTTTCTGTGGGAAGGTTGGCTTAAATGCCTTAATGAGTTCTCAGGCAGAGTGAACGCCTGGAGTGCTTTACAGGAAGCACGGTAGCGCAGTACTACAAGAAGTGTAACTCCATGCTACAGTGGGATGACTCCACCATAAGGTTCCCAGGTAGGGGTAATGCCTCGGCTTTGCAAGCCAAGTCACAGCGGAGTAGCACCGCAAATAGGCAGGTAGCCTAATGCTGTATGATAATCGTAATAAAAAGAAGTAGACAGTACTACAAAGAGGATGATGTCCTCATGTTACAGTGGCATGACACCACGAAGAGGTACCAGGTAGGGTAAAGCCTCGGCTTTGCGAGCCATGTCATAGCGGTGTAACACCGCACGGAAGCGCAAGGCTTCATACTGGGTAGTTTGGCACTACAAAGAGGCCTGTGACCTCATGCTACAATAGTATGACACTACGATGAGGTACCCAGGTGGGGTAAAGCCTCGGCTTTAAGCCATGTCATAGCGGCGTAGCATCGCAAAGAAGCGCAATACTTCATGCCATGACTCTTTATAAAGAACTCACCTATAGTGTATGGACAGAGATATCAGGCCATCTCTTGAGGGTAAACTTGTAGATGCCCAAAAATTATACACTGAAACCAGGTTGGCACAAGGCCTTCAATGTACAGCCAGAAGCACAGTTGATGTCATTATGTGAGTAGGAAGAATTGCAGTTATGGTGCAAAATTCAAGGCTTAGTCCATTCTTGTATCATGCTGTTATTTAACCTATGCGGAAAGATTCAAGTCGTAGCGACATCTCTTCTAATGCATGATGGGCAGTAACTGTGGGGAACGCTCAACCCATATATTGAGATATGTGGGGGATTGTTGGTGTTTTTGCCTTTGGACTAGAAAAGATAGTCTCACATCGGCTACACCAAATGGTGAGTATCTCAATATAATGCATTGCTTGTGTTGAGGTGTGCACATGAGGTGTAGTGGGGCACAAGTTTGTGCCATGTGGAAGTATTTTCCTAGAAGAAAAAAGGATTAAATCCAACAAGGATGCAAGTTAATTTTTGTTGTGCGGACTTGGACTCGGACACGGACTCCAGGATGTCTCGTGCATGCACGGGAGTGTTCGGGGGGTAGGCGTGGACTGGCACACTTCTATGCTGATTGTGGGATAATCTAAAATATCAAACTCTATTTTTGAGTATTGGTATTTGTAATGCCTGTTGTTTGTATTATGTATTTGGAATACGTATACGTATTTTATCTTGTAATTGCATATCTCCTTGGTTTGGCTTGGCTTGTTTACTCTCGGTTTGGGTTGGCTTGGTTCGGCCGGCCCAATGCTTGGTTCATCATGGGCCAAGGGTGGAACACCTTAGCCTATGCTTCTCCTTCATTTCCACCACAACCCCCCCTCTTTATTATCCCCACCAACCTTCTCTCTCCTCCATAATTCTCATTTACTTCTCCTTCCCCTAATATTACTCTTCTCCACCAACCAAGAACACCATAGGAAAGTGCAACTTGCTTTCACAAGAGAACTCCTTTTGATGGTTTCATTAGCTTCTCCTCATGATTCTAAATCACATTAGAACTTGTCATTTTCCATTTGAGGCTTTAATTCTTGTAGATCTAGAGTTTTGCTATTTTCAGATTTTTGGTGCTTTGATCTATCAAACTTGCTTGTTTTCAAGTTTTGATGGTTCCATATTTTAGAGAATTTCATTCTACCCAATTTTGACCTTTGGAAAGTTGGATTCGGACTTGTTTTGACCAAGATATGAACAATTGAAGCTTAGATTCAACTTTAGAGTTCTTGCTGTTCTTGCCATTTGGAGAAGACAGTGAACAGTGAGCTAGCTTTTTAGCTTACGCCACTGAGCTGTACGCTGCTGTTTAGCGAGCGTACGCTAGCCTTCGTACGCTGCTGTTTAGCGAGCGTATGCTAGCCTTCGTACGCTGCTGTTTAGCGAGCGTACGCTAGCCTTCGTACGCTGCTGTTTAGCGAGCGTACGCTAGCCTTCGTACGCTGCTGTTTAGTGAGCGTACGCTAGCCTTCGTACGCTGCTCTTTAGTGAGCGTACGCTCACCTTGATATGCTGCCTATTGGCAGCGTATCTTGAGCATACGCTAGCTTGAGCGTACGCTGACCTGTAGCTTGAGCGTGCCCTTGTGTACGCTGACCCTTGCGTACGCTCCCCATTGGAAGTGTATGGAACCTTTGGTATGCTAACTCGAGCGTACGCAGACCTGAGCGTACGCAAGCCTGAGCATAGCCTGGCTTGAGCGTAGCCTGATTACCCTTGATCTTCTATAGCCCTGTATATTGATATTTTATTAGATATTTAACGTCTATTTTATATCCTTACGCCTTTTGTCATAAACTTGATAATTGCGAATTTACTTGATATGTTTGGAAATGATACATGAGCATGACACGATAGTGACCCGTAGTGGTGTACTCCTGACATAATGACCTAACATGACCTGATAGTGCCCCATCGTGGCGCACTCCTGACAAGTACACTTGGCCTGATAACCTGACATGATTATCTCAAATAGCTGTTGCGACGGCTACCTGACATGACATGACTTGACAAGAATGAACATCCTGGACACCGTGGGTGATTGTGCTTGTACAATAAACCAGTCCTGTCTTGCATCATGTCTAGGAGGGGACTCCTGAGTACCACGGTCAGGAGTACCTACTAAAATGGACTAAGGTTAACAACTAGATTAATATATTAGTCATGAAGAGATTTTCCAGCTACAGGCAATCCCGTTACCTGGGCGCGCTTGGGATCTGTAGCCTGCCGTCGAGTAGGGCACATTTCCAGCACACTGTCATGTGTTGCACCCTTCAAACTGCTTAAGGGTACATGCGTTTCCTGGACGATGTACCCACCTGAATTCAACCCTAATCTCTCGACCTGGGTGACCTGGATGGTCTGCAGGGCTTGTGGCTGTGGAATAATCTCGCTGCATCTTGTTAGTAATTAGGCTTGTGACAACCCTAGTTAGTTAAAGCATCAATCCGTAATTCTTGCTTGGCCGTGAAGTGATTGGATGGAGTCTAACATGTCTAGTCTTGCCCTGATCCTGTTCCAGATTACTGCATGACCAGAATGCTTGTATTTATTTTACCGATAAATGGTGAGAAACCAAGCTCCGTTCAGACGAAGGGTTACAACCCCGGTCCTTGTTTGGTTTACGGGTTGTAACCTGGCTATCTGAATAGTTCCATGGTTATCTCGTCGTATATCATCCTGATATGTTTCCTTTTATTCCAGTCCTTATTTTATTTATATTTATATTCTTATGCCGATTGCTGGTTTTAGTTCTTAAGTGAAGCCTCCTTTGTGGCACTTGCTCTTTCTGGGGTCTGACCCAGCTGGTTTTGTGTGGCCAGATTTCGGAGCAGCTCCAGAGGATCTACCGACTTTCCAGCCAGATGGTGGCCACTAGACGGAACCCTGGCAACGAGTGGGTTATTTTTGGCTCTCCAGCTCTATTGTAAAAATATTCTTTTGAGGCGTTTAGCCGACGAGCACCTGTTTAGCTCGATTGCACCTTACTTACTGTCTGCCTACGGGCTGTAACATGATTAACAGATCCTAGGGTTGATCATGTATGACTAAACTCTTGCTAGTCCTGACATTTTGTAACGACTAGCTTCATGATCAGCTGAATATGTAATGTTTGGGACGCCTTACTATTGTATATTTAATGATCATACATCTTGTGACTTTTAATTACTTGCTTGTGATTGAGACACTAGGCTTGTTCATGACCTTAAGAGACTGCTGGCTTGTAGATAAATTCTCATGTATCCTAGACAGCCGTGACCGTATAGTGAGGTGGGTTGCACTTCAATATACGTAGCTGGCTATATCTGCCCCCGCTCTCCAGTATTCTGGTTCTGGGGCGTGACAGTATTTTTGTCCCATATCGGATAGGAGAAGAGGTGAAGTCTCAACTCCACTCTATAAATAGAGCCCCTTGGCCTCCTTTGAAAGATGCACCAAGAAGAGAGTTGAGGGAGTCTGTTAAGTACAGGAAGCCCGTTCAAGTCTCAAATTTTGACTTACGAGCGTTCCAGGAGTTCTTCCTGAACTTGCTGGTTCCTGGAAGCTGTTCGTGCTCGTGTGGGGCGAATAAAGCTTTGAGCAACGGTGGTTCATTCACCCCAGCATCTCATTCTCGTCTGTCATCGCTGCTGTTGCCTTATACAGTAACTTCTCTTTAGAAGCTCTACTGCCGATAGTTGCTTGCACAAAGTCTCTTTAGATTTTTTGTGTATTACGTAGAAACTTTTTAGATCCTCGTAATTCAGAATCCTCCAGGATCTCTGTTGCACATCTTCTTTAAGGTGCTGCATTTGAAACGTTGTGTGTACAATTGTTTCAGTTTCAGAATTTTCCATCAAAAATTGTGCCTCGGCACTAACAGTAGGAACCAGAGTCAATCCTAAAAGACCCCACAACTGCCCATCCCTCAGTCGGGTTATGTTCCAAGTTCATCTGTCTCTTTGAGGCCAAGCAGGTAAAGGCAGATAATGGCAGCTGGCGCTCCGTCTTCAACATGTACAAGTGAATATCCTTGGCATCAAAGAACAAGTCCTCCTTTATCTTCAAGATTTTTGCTCCGTAGAAAGCCAGTCTATCTCCAAACAGAAATTGTGGCTTCCGATATGAACCGTCCGTACTCTCCGCAATAGGGATCAGGCCCTTCTCCATCATAGCCTGGAGTAAAGCAGAGGGTTGTTCCTTGATCAGCGCTATCCTTTCTGGTGGCTGGTCCAACATGATTATAGCCTTGGTAGGATTGACAACCTCTTCATTAAAGTCCAACCCAACTGGCAAAGGGACTAGTCAAACAAAATCTCGCCTAATCTAGGTAGTCATAGACAGTGCAAAGGACAAAAAAGAAGTTTGCAAAGATATGATCTTTCTAAAGATAAACAAAAGGACATGCACAGCTGGACATCAATGGATCTGAAACTATGCACATCAGCAAAAGCTGAGCGTTAGTGCATCTTCAGGACCGAAGTTCATGCACGTCGGCAAAGTTAATCCTCGACGCATCTTCAGGACCGAAGTCCATACGCGTTGGCAAAATTAAAACCGATGCGCATCTTTAGGACCGAGGTCCATACGCGTTGGTAAAGTAAAGCTTTTACGCATCTTTAGGGCATAGCTCAATAAGCTACGCCCATATGCTTCATCAAAGAGAGTGGTTGGCGCATGTTCTAGATGGTGACCTATCCATGCGCCCAACCGTACACAATATGGCTGTGTGTTCGAGAAACATTCAATGGCGACCACTCACCCATAACTTCTTTACGAATATCGGGATGGGTTTTGTCGACGATCTCAGGCTTGTCGGCAGTGGCCTCAACAGGCTTCTTGCCGTTGTCCTTATTGGCAACGATGGCCTTGGAAGCTTTGGAAGCCATCACGAGATGAAGAAATGAAGTTAGGGCTTAAGAAGATGAAAAGTTTTCAAAAGAGATGAAAGCTTGAAGAAGAGAGTAGAAAAACTCTCTCTACAACCCTGGCTCCTATTTATTGGCTTGGAAATGCGCGTGTCCCGATAAGAGTAACGCATGACACTTCAAATTTCATGTGAAGAGATAGCACAAAATGTCCTTAAGGATTATCACTAAACCGAAGCATCATTATTAAACTAGAAAGGCTATCAGAGCGATCATGCACCAAGACGACAATGCACCAGACATAGCATACGCCAGAAAACAATCAAAGGCCATGCGACTAAAAATTCTACTGCCTATGCTTCTTGTTCGTAGTATTTTAAAACTTGTTTAAGTTGTGAAAACTATGATGGGAGTCTTGTGGAAGCGTGGAATTCATGGGCCTAGAAACCAAGTTCAAGTTGGTGCATCATCGAAGGACAACAAAGGCAAAGTGCATATAAAAGAAGATTTTTACGATTATATGGAAAGTTTGTTACATAAAAAGGACTTTTCATCTACATAGAAAATCTACTAGAATTATCCTACTCTATATCTCGTCACAAGTGCATCACTTTCTCGTCACAATCGTATCACTTCCTCATCATAATCGCATCACTTTCTAATCTTATCACAGGCACTTTTCTTCTGAACGAGGTACTGGTTGAGCAGAACTTGTGTTAGCAATAAACCCAAACCCGATAACAATATCTTGGCCCTCAATGTTGTCTCTGAGAAGAACAAGGCCAGTGAAATGCATAAACAAGAACTGCTCTGCCAGCAGTTAGCTCGGCACATCTGAATTTTCTGAAATATTTTTTCGTCAAAATTGTAGCTTTTTGGACGAGGAGATCCACAACTCACAGCCTACCGACTCGCTAAAGAGGATGCTCACGTCCATCAAAAGTTGAGTTCGTTCTTGACATGAAGTCGGGTGAAACGAGAATGAGCAAACTCTCCCCTCTTCGAATACACATATTTATAGGCCAAAGCGTGGTCAAGCCCATGCGCCAATTGGCATTCTCTTCGTGGTTAGTGGGAAGAATCTAGCATTAATGGCAACAAATCTCCCATCTCGAATTTAAATACGTGAAAGTCATTAATCGATCCACAAACTGCTTTACAAGGATGACCAAGAATAATGTGCCTTCCCAACAAAGTTCAATCCATGTGCCGTGCAGTCGATGCGCCCCACAATGGATGCACCCCACTGTTGTTGTGCCAGCAAAGGATCCTCACCCATCAAATAATTAATGCTAACTATCAGATGTTTGTAGAGTATGCCTTGAAGACAGTATAGACGATAGCTTTTACAGAAAATGAAGAGTCTCCTACATTAGCACACGTCAGCGTCATCATTACCATTTTCTCAAACACGTGGCTAGTCCTACTGTCCTTCGTATGTGTCCTAAAGCCATGTGCCTAGAATTGTGATGTGCCCCAATGGCCATGCGCTCAGATCTCCCATAAGATGAGCCCAGACGATGCATCAAAATCTTTGTGTTCCAACAAATCGAGATCTTTAAGTAATTATACACGAGTCACATGTTATTGACTCAGTCATGCTCACGAATGGGTGCCAACCACTCCAGGTCTCAACAACAAATGAATATTAACAACATGTCAGCTCCTCCGCAGCCCAATAATACAGTTATACCAGATTCAGTTCAAGTTTCCCGAGCGCAGCGTCCCTGTGCCTAACAAGTCATACACATAGCGTTCGTATGTGCCAAATTTCTCTATGCGCATCACATATGCATGCAAGGATGGATCATTCCAACCTCTATAAATAGAAGGATAATTCCTTCATTCAACACATGGACAGAGAGACAGTCGCCCAGACATTCAGAGAGTCAGAACATACTTCACGAGAGCCGAATTGCCATCTAGCCGAAGACTTAAAATTTTATCTTGATCATCGTTAGATCGTCAACGGAGTAAAGAATCAACCCTCTATCACCACATGTCCCTAGAAAACAAATTGTACTCGAAAGATCTCCGTCGAGGATCAAAGTTGTACTATTTATTTCGTTCTATTTAAAGCAAAAATTCTCAACCACTTTTCCATGGCAAACAAAAACATCTATGACATGTCATATATGGACTTACCATATATAGACCAATAATTTTTATATACCAAACAAGTCACATTAATTATCCGACTCAATCTAACATATATAGCTTTAAATCTATCCAATAAGTAGTATTTTAATAACATAAAATAAGCATACTTAGTTATGGAAAAATAGTTAGAAATATTTTATAATAATATTTAGTGTATTATATTCATAGAAAAATGGCTGCGGATATCTCATATTGATTCTACATCAAAAGTCATTGACTTGCTTCCTAATTTTGGTCTCAAAACCATAAGTTTTTAACAAACTTTAACTCTAGAAAATTACTGTTAAATGGATAAACATATATTTTTCATACCAAATTATGCACAACAATTAATTTAGATAAGTCTTATCAAGTTTAGGGTCGATTAGACACATAGATCCTATATTTTTTGGTGATCCGACAGTAATACGAAAAACTCAAATTTTATTAAAATATTAAATCTCATCTAAATGGTACAAAAATATATTCCATGGAAATCATAGGAGATGTGTACTTTTACCAAAAATACGAGAGGGGTCGAAGTGGTCCACAAGTTGTCAAAAACTCACACATGAAAGAATTGGTTTTGTTTGACACCTTTTCATAAAACGGACGTCTCGAACAAACCGTGAAGAACCACACGAATGGAAAATTGGACATGAAAGTAGACACAAAGATGTTTCAACTAGTTTTTACTTCATGATAAACGAACGTTGGAAAGTGGATCAAACCATATGTATAAGTCAGCGTACCTGATGTGCTAAATTCAGCACAAGTTCGATCGACTTTGGGTGCCTTCCGTGCATTGTGCTGACTAATACAGGGGTTAGGTATTTTGAAAAGGTTCTAGGGTGTTAGGGGATATCCTAGGGTCTAAATGAATGTGGTAGAAGGGTTGGAGGTGGTCAGAAAGATGGATTTCTAGTGGTTGGAATAAAAGGTGCAAAAATGAGAAAGAGGGAGATGTACGCTCGTTTTAGAGATTTTAGGGAGATATGGAGCCGGCCAAAAATGGTTTAAAATATAAATATTTAGTGTATCAAGGGATGGTATTTATTAGGAATTGATTTGGTAAGATTTAGTGGAGATTTGATTAACCAATCAAAAGATTCACAAAGATATATCTCAATGAATTTAAATGGTTTCCTAATTTGGAAAGTCAATCTTGGGTTGGTTTAAATCTATTATGGATGTACAAAATCTATCTAAATTCATCTTAATATATTTTGGTAACCTATTTTAGGCTCAACCATGTCTAGTTGGACTAGTTCTAGGCCGGTAGGATTTATTGAACCGAAATACGCTGCGAAAGTCTAATTAATGGGTCTTGTGTGCCCTTTGAAAAAATAGCACATAGAATCTCGATTGAGTGGGACACCATCGACATGTGTGTAGTAGGCTAAAAATAGGTCAAAACCATATATTGGGTTGAAAAGTTTGGATCGGGTTTGGACCTCAAATCGGAATTGGAAAAATATATAAGGATAAAATAGCCATTTTGACCCAAAAGTTGTGCATAAAGAATAAAGTACAAGGGACCATCTTTGAGTAGGTTATGATACACCAAAATAAAGGTGGACTCGTCTAGAACACGAATATGGAACTTGTTTCGAGAAAATGGCTAATGCTACGCTTTAAAAATCAAAACTACGAGAAAGTACCTATATAGTCATAATTAAAAAATATTGTTTAATAAATACAAATTATATTAAATAAATAAAAAATTCCAAAAATTAGAGTGCTTACAGATTACAAATTTCTGAAGCACAAGGTCTTTATAATCTTAGAGTAAGTACAATACAAAGGAAACATTGTTGGCAAGGTTTTATTTTGGTTTTTTGGTTGTGATATAACAATTTTTGATTCATAACTTTTCGTGGGTGTTTTCTTTTCCCAATGTACAATATTTAATAAAATAAAGTATTTTTGTTGGATCTTTCTTTTATATATCATGGTAAATTATGACTTATAAATGGAAGCAATCTAGTGCAGTTACTTCTTGGATAGGCTATGGTGCAATTTCTTTGCTTATTGTTGACTGATATATAGTGTTGTCACCTAATTATGGAAATATTGGCTTTTCTCCAATAAAGCTAGATGGCTACACAAATCTATATATTGTTATGCCAAATAATTCAAAATTATTTTTTAAATGTCATAAAATGGATAATCTGAGTTTACTTTGTTTTGGCAGTCTGAATTTCAAATTTTCTATAACAGTGTAATGCAACCATTTCATTTGCTCAACAATTGGAGTATATATTACTATCAAAATGCGGAAGATTAAACCATTGATTAAAGTTGACCCAGAAGATCGTTGGAGAGGGATATTCCCTATGTCATTTGTTTTTTGTATCAACATTGTGTTGGTGAATGTGAGGTTGTGGTGCATTCTAGTTTCTTTTATAAAGACAATAACATCATTCATTCCTGCAACAACAAGTTGACTAAAATCTTGCTCTGTTTGCATTTTTTTTTCCCCAATATCCTTATTAAACAATAATAGTGTAGGTAGTAAAACTTTTTGAGCAATTATTATGAGCTCTTGAACCAAAATTATTATTAATATTATTACCATTATTATTATTCTTCTTATTATTGTCATTATTTATATATATATTTCTAAAAGAATTATATATCACTCATACCATAGTTAAGAACTAAGGGGAGGACCCCTATGCAAAAACCAAATGAGCGATTGGGTAAGTGCTAATTTACCTATTCGAATTTCTAAACGGCTATCAGTTAGAACTCTCCTTGAGTAGTGTCCAAATCCTACACGAAATCAAAACTGGATTTTGATCCTATCTAAATTGTGTACATATAAGCTGTCGATCATATTCCTCTCCATCAAACCCTCTTCTCCCCAAACCCTAATCTTTTCCTGCGCCCCTCAAGTTCGAGAAGACCTGCGTGTTCGAGAGGGTGATTGTCAAGAAGAGGCATTCGATTTCCTCAACAGGTAATCTTGTTCTCTACACAACCATATCATATGATTCCTTAAATCTAGTTAGTTTTCCATATCTTAATAGGGATATAGGTATTTGTGATAATTCCCAAGAGGAACTTAGAAAGGATGTGGGTGACTTGATGGGTTAAAATGATGTACATGATATCCCAAATTGCTAGCGTATCAACACATTCGTGAAGACAGTAAGTGTTGTAGGTAACAGGGTGCGTACCATGTGGGTAGGAGGATTGTTGTAACATGTTTCTTCGAATTGTAGTCTATTTGTGCAATCAGTAAGTAATCTGGGATGTAGTATATATATATATATATATATATATATATATATATATATATATATATATATATATATATATATATATATATATATTATAGATTGGAGACTGTATCCCCAAATAATGCAAACGTGTGAATATGGGTGTGCTTCCAAATTCGAGGAACAACAGGGAACTTGATTACCTATGTGTTATATGTAGGATCTGTGAAGCAAAACTGTATACAGGTATCAAGTAATAGATATGTATCTTGGGCTCATATATTTATGTGTCCCTGAGAGTACAGTTAAAAGGAGACTGTAGGTGACCCTATGGGTAATGACAGGGGGTTGGGTATCAAACAATAGATATGTAGCTTGGTAGGGAGTGGAGTCTTGAGTAATTAATGCAACAAGGGTACACAAGGGTTGGGTTTTACCTAGATAGTAAGATATTTAATGGGAATAGAGAAATAAATGTTTATAATATACTATATGGAAACTTTAAGACATATATAGGTAGGCTTGGCCACGAGAACATCAAGAGACTTTGCAAATTTGTACATAGGTAATAAAGGTGCATCTGTTAGAGGAGGAATAGGAATTCCAATGTAGTGTTAGAATAGCTACAGGTTATTCTATCCTCATGAATGCAGTTGTATCTATGCTGGTCTTATATATGGATGTATAGGTACAGCATTGGAAAGTATGTAAGTATAACCATATAAATAGAAAATTATAGAGCAACCTTCGTTGAGTGCAGAGTAGATGATAGGAAACAGCAGTTGCTATCCTGAATAGCATTCCTATGAGTTGGGGTAGTCAAGGGTTTAGTATGTGATATGGATACGTAAATACCTTGTACTAGGTTGGGAAGAATAGTAGCAAAGGGTCCATTGCTAATTGAAGAGCACAGTTGGAAAATGAGTATAACTGGCCTAGTCCATATAGAATAATGGCCATGTAGTGTAACACCCAGTTTTCCAGTGAGGGTATTTTTGTCATTTTTGGGGTTATTTGAATTTATTAGAATTTATTTGAATTTATGGGAATTTTTAGGAATTATTTTGGAATTGTTTGAACTAGATTATTTTTTGCTAGTCTTGACCCTTGTAGACCAACCTAGAAGCTAACCCTAGTTAGTATGGACTTGGTTAGGCTATATGACTCTAGTCTAACCTAGCCTAATCCTTGGTTTAGTCATTAGACTCTAATTAGCAATAGGAATTAGAAAGTCATAAGTCATGGCTTATGATTTAGAACCTTTATTAAATCATTTCAAGCCATAGCCTTGTAGGTTGGCCCAAAGCCCAAGACAAATTCCAAAACCTAACCCTAGACTAAGTGGCCGGCCACCCTATCTACATTGGGATCATCACCTATTTATACTCTCCTAATTTTTAGGGTTGCCTCTTCCTTAGGAAAGCTCAAAGTTTAAGAAGGTTTATTTCCTATTGTATTTTAATCTCTAGATCTCCATTCCTCTTTCTTTTTCATTCAAATCTCTTCCATTAGGTTCTAATATTCCTATTCTTGCTGTCATTAAAGTTCCATTTCAGTTTGATGTGATTTGAGTGGATTGGGACATCAAGAGAAGAGCTATTGAAAAGGGGTTTTTCTTGAAAGATCAATAATAGGTAACTCCTCCATTTCTCCATGAAATTTCGATTTGTTTTAATATTCAGGAAGCCCTAGGAGTCCCCTAAGTGTTTGCAATAGTTTTGTGTCAGGTTTCAATAGTTTCGTGTTCGTTTGGACACGTATCAGACCTGTCCCCAAACTATTTGTCGAAATGCCTCAGTGAACCTTTTGACCTAATTTCCAGGATGTTTTTGAATAGGAAGTTTGTTTGTGATGTTGCTTAGGCATTTATGTTCCTCTGGGGTGTTGTTTGTGTTGGGCTGTATCGGTTTTGACGTGTGGACACGCTCTGCGCACGCACGCGCGCGCTCGGGTTGGATCCCCTGTTGTTCGGGGGCTCTGGAGGACACTACACACGTTTTTATGATACGAGACTCGACACACGCCATGAGGCTATGACTGACACGCCATGTGTCAAGTCTCACGTGTCCATGTGGCGTGTCGAGAGTGATATCAATATCGTATTGAATTCACACTGTGCAGTGCACGCGTGAAATAGTGCACTGATACGGCCCTATTTCTATGGACACGACATACTAGGACCTATTTTAGGCTGACACACACCTAGCTGGACACTAGGCGAACCTACTGACACGAGCACGAGACACGAAGTGTCTTGTGTCGTATGCACGACACGAGTGAACGTGTGCACGAGACAGTGCACTGTTGTGTCTGTTTTGAGTTTTTCTTTGTATTGGACACGATTATATCGTATTAATGGACACGTGATGGACCCTGGGACACGTACACAACATGTAATTATGTTACCAACCTTTTAAATCACATTTCAAGTGTATTTTTATTAAATTGTTTATCATTTCCCATTTAACTGATACCTGGAAATTCTCAGTGAATTCTAGTTTTTGAATTCGATTTTGCACACCTATTTTAACCTATTAATCACTGTTAAATGCATGTTTTAAAAGCTCTAATCTATTCTCCTCTATGTAATCTAATTGTGGTTAAGTTTGTGTATTGATTGGTGGATTTTTGATTTCAAATTTGGGCTATGATAGTGTAAACTGAACTAAACTCAGTTTTATGAATTTAGACTTGGTTATCCTATTTCCTGTGCAGTTTAGGATAGAACTGAAATCTGGAAACTGGTTGAAGACTGAAACCTAGGAATGGGTTCAGTTTTTGGGGTTGTTTCCCTTTTCCTTTACTGTTAAACTGAGTATTAGTTCCAATTTTGGTGGTATATAGTTGGGTGTTATTTGATTTCCTAAAAACTGATATTGTGCTTTCCTATTGACTGAACTCTAAATTCCTGCACTATATAACTACTGTCACTGCCTTCTAGGCTTCACACATACACACAGCTACACACCAGTCCACTCTTCCTATCACACACACTTGCCTATCTACTCACACACACAATCAATCACACACACACTTTTGATTCCAGATTTTCCTCACATCATAATACTCTAACACACACATTTCACTCACTCTTTAACACACACATACACTACACTCACACACATAACAGTGACACACCAGTCCACTTGTCTTTCCACACACACACACACATTCTCTCTATATTTCTTAGTCCTCATATATGTAGGTTTATGTATCTAGTATGTGTACATTATATAATATGTAATGTTTACCTATATATATATAGGTAATGTGAGTATTTATATACATATGGTAGTTGTGTATTTTGGGTATCTAGTCTAGATACCTACATAGGATGTATGAGTTATACAAGTATATATATATGTCACATATATATACAACTTGTGTATTTACTATATATAGGTAATATATATTCATGTGTTAAGCATAGGCCTAAGTAATGTGGTATAGCTTGGTGAGCCTAGATTGGGCTTGTACAGCTTTATTAGACCTAGTATAGACTAGTTTAGACTTGATAGCCTAGTTTGACTATAGTTGACCTACTTTGACTTCTAGGGTTGACCAGAGTTGACCAAGAGTTGACTTTGGCCTAGATTGACCTAGAATCATGTAGAATGCATAGTAGGACTTCATTATACCATTTTGGACTTGTGCTGTTCTGATTAGGAGCCAGACACCACTCCTCGGACAGTACTTTCATATTGGACACTCAGATACCAGGCGAGTACATTCTCTGATCATTTTATATCCGGTTTATAATTATTTTCTGCATTAAATTACTTTACTTGTTACTGTCACGTTGGTCACACGGATTGGTACTATATGGATCCCTTCTTGAGATGTTATCCTTAGCGAGCATCGGGTACTACATGTTCTATGCGTTTCACTTACATGATGTATCACTATGCTTCACTGGTTCTTTGATCACTTGTGACATATACTCTTTTGATCACAGAGTCTCCTAGAATCTCTTATCCCATTTACTGGGTATCCTAGAATCTCCTAGAATCCCCATTTTTGGGACTACTATGTACCACCCTTCGGGGGCTTACCACCCTTCGGGGGCTATTACATAGAATTATAATATAACCTGTTTGGATTCTTGTGTACTGATTGGGGGTACGGGGGAGTAGAAATAGACATGTGAATAATACCCAAGTAGTATCTTATCAGAATCTCTTCTATAGTGTCTTATCAGAATCTTCTATGCCATTTACATGTCTATGTTGTACTCTGACTCACTAGCCACTGTTAGTCTCTATTTATAGTAGATATTTCTATTACAGCTTTTTCTCTGTTTACATAGTGCAATTCTTTCAGTACCTGTATCTTACTTTACTGTATGATTATATTTTCTAACCTGCTATGAACTGTTGAGATGTACTGTGCTCGCTCCTGTCCTGACTGGACCTGTTGAAAATATTACAGAGGACGAGGAGGAGGCCTGTCTGGACACTTTCTACGGGGCAGCCTTAGATGACACTTGCGAGCTGGACCCTCAGGAGGACCCAGCTCTAGCTGAGGACATCACCCTCATTGCCTAGACTAGTTTAGTTAGGCTTACCTTATTTTATGTAGTCTTGAGACATGTTTAGCTAGACTTTATTCTGTTCTGAGTTGTATATATTCTTTCATTCAGTATCTGAGACCATGTACTTCTGGATATTTGTTGGGTTTATCTTAGACTACTTCATTATCTCTGTTTCCTTGAGTTCTATTTCAAATCGTGCTATTTCTTCCTTAGTTGTGATTGAGATTATTTACTGCTATTTCACCCCCATTCGGAGAGTATAAACTGTTTAGATATATATTGTTAGATGTATGTTGACCTAGGACAGCGTTCTACCGCCGATACTGCGGCGTAGGCTGGATGTACCCACGTCTCGTGCCCTTACTCTAGGGTGCGGGTCGTGACACGTTTTTAGTGGTAGCCCATGCAGGTCTAGACTAGAAGTGTAGTGGTATTCGAATTAGAGTATCACTACAGCCTGCAGTAAGGTATAGGACATTAATTTTAAGGTACTCAATCACATTAGGAAAAACTCCTTATCAGATCTTTTTATCTAAATTTGCTGCTTATTGTTTTTCCCTTGAATACAAACTGTCCTTCTTTAAAATTTCGCTTCATTCTCAGAAATTATTTCTTGTTTTGATCCGTCTTCATGATGGTTATGGAGACATGATCTCATTACTTCGGTTCGGGGGATACTATCGAGAGGCTGGCCACCTCTCGTCCTGTTCATCAGGGCCTCGAGACTGCAGTTTCTGTTGTGTCGACTCAGGTTGGCGTTTCTGCTACATAGGAGGTGCACCTCCGTCTGTACAGAGACTTTTTCCCGTCATTTCCGATTTCTCTCGAACTGTTGATAATGTTAAAAATCTGAGAATGGTTTTGTGTCAACATGAGTTTGTCTCACTGTTTTTAAATTCCAGATTTTCTCATGATATTGTTCACTGATTTTACTCTTCCTATATGTTACACTACACTTGCAGCAGCAGTTCATGCAGCATCAGCAGCAGACCAGGGGAAACCAGCAGGGGCGAGCTATCGTCAGGACAATCGAAGATGCACAGACCATTGGAGATCTTGCTGCAAGTTCCGTTCTTCTTAATTTCATTCCCAAAATTGTCTTTTATAACTACCTTGAAATCTGATTCCATCTGTTCCTTGTTGATTGATTAATTTTGTTATGTTACTCTTTTGTTATGTTTGTTTTTTTTCTTTCTGAGAAAATCATATGGGCTAGGTCACCTCAGTTATGAGATCTAGAATCTTCGAGAGTCGTGTTAGCTGGCATAGTGAGGACATATAGTCAGATTTTGGATGTATTCTCGGGTATGGGAATTTAAGGTTTTCGTCGTCGCATGCAGCAATACGAAAATTTTAAATACCATGAACCTAGGAGTACGTACCTTAGTCAAGGACTCTGTAATTATCGTAGCATTGCTCACTAGCATGATGAGGACTCTGGGCAACATGATTTTGGACAGACGCATATGATTAACAGATTGTATCTTGAGAAGGTTTTAAACATCATACCCTTCTGTTGTTATGAATAACTTAGGAGTAGGAGTATGAGTAGGAGTAGCTTAGTTGTTATTATAACCTTGTATAACTTCTTGCTATAAATTCTTCCTAATACAATGAATCGGTGATTTTGCTAGACCTTGACTTAGATTTGATATTATAACTCTGGTTTCAAATGGTTTCTTCTTTTAAACAGATAAGCAGAACAGATTTTATCATTATTTTCTTCTTGCCATTAATTCTTGTATTACCTTAAAATATATATAATATAGTGGACACAGATGCTTGTCTGACACGTATGCATGTTACACTTGATCACCAACCTATCTAAATGCATATTAATATGTTGATGTTAATTTTTTAAATCCTAATGATTCTAATATAGGACAATATCAGTGACTAGTTTTTCCAGATTAAATTCGTAAATTAAATTTAAATTTCATGTTATTAGTTGTTGTTTATATTATTGCACATGTATGTTACATGCAGGGTTTCAAGTCTTAAAGAAAATTGGTTGAGTTTTGTGTTAAATTTGTCAAACCTGAGACTGTGTACATATTAACCCTTTAAGCCTGAATTCTAAGTGTTTAGTTCAATTTGCAGTTTTAAATTGTAATGTTTGAGCCGTATACATTATTGTATGTAGGGATATAATGTTAGGTTTCATACTCTTACATGTTAGGTTGTTGTTGTGGTAAACCTTGAGTTGGTTTTGATGTTCGAATTTCTCTAAAATTTTGAAAACTGAATATATGTTAACATTTTTACATTGCTTTCAAATGTGTAGTTCAATTTCAGATCTAATATGTAATATTGAGCTAAACTGAATGATTGAACCCTTCATTTCAAGTTTTAACCCATGTACACTTGACACTCTACACTAATGTTCACAACTGCCATGAAACCTAACCCTTCATCTCTTTGTTATGTTCATATAGCTATATATATATATATATATATATATATATATATATATATATATATATATATATATATATATATATATATATATAGTTCTGTATACATGTTATAATGTATGTAGATGCAATTAAAATCTCTACCTCTCTATACATATAAATATACATATATATATATATATATATGGTTAGCCATGCATGTTATGAGTAAATAGCTTGTGCCTTGTAGACTGCTTAACCAATATGCCATAAATCGTGTAACTTGATAGCTATAGTTGAGACACAGATCCTCTTATGCACTTTCATGTATAAATCACACAAACCACATAACCTTTACATAATGTTAGCTTTTCCCTCTCTAATGCTATATATATAAATATATTATGATTGGATTTCAATGCAATTGACTTTCATTCTTTAACTTCATTTTCTTTAATTTTCTTGAATAGTATTCCTTAATAGATAATTGGTGGTTACCTTTATTTTATTTTATAATAATTACCAGTTTTCAGATAAGATAGTAGACTGCCTTACAACCTTGATGATTATTGTTTTCTTTATCCTTTCCAGTATGGCACCCATGACCCGAGCCCATCGCCTGAGAGCAGCTGCAGCTACTGAGAGTGTGCTTCCACCTCCTACTGTTCAGGAGGTAGTGATCCCTCTATCTGATCAGGGGGTGGTGGCACCTCCTGCCTTTGAGGAGATGGTGGTAGCCTCGCCAGAGAGTCTTCCTTCATCTCCTGTCATTCAGGAGAGAGCTGCAGATTTGCCTGAGACCGAGAGCCTTTTCCTACCCCTTGGGATGGTACTCCCTACTGTACCACCCGGAGGTTTGTTACTTGACGCAACCCAGGTGTTTGAATATTTCCAAGAGAGGCTGTTGGAGTCACAGAGAGTTCATGAGGAGGCCATGAGGGTGCAAATCCAGAGGTTGCTATGTCTGCGGGACTCTGTGCTTCCAGGAGGAGAGCCTAGCTCCAAGAGGGCGAGGAGCAGTACCCAGTCCTATCCAGAGTTTGAAGAGTATCCATTTATCCAGCCGATATCATCATACCCAGCCCAGTCTCCTGTCTAGCAGAGGCCAGCTGAGCCAGAGCCTATCTGTGCCTACTGTAAGAAGTCTGGGCATAAGTGGAGCAACTGTAGAAAGAGACTAGGATTGTGCCTATTCTGTGGGTCAGCTGTGCACTGGGTGCAATATTGTCCTGATGCACCTACCAACCAGGGCCCTGCTTCCAGGAGGGAGTTCTAGTTCTCAGACCTAGCTGGAGGTGAGTTTTGACCTAACCTTAGTATTCTTTTTTGTTAATATTTGATGCACCCCTTGCTTGTATGTTTAGATACCTTATGATTGCCTAGTACTGTAGCATGTTGGTGTAACTAGATGAGACCCCAGACTGATATTGCATGCCATGACCCTGTATACCGTCCTTTTTAATCGTATGTTTATTTAAGTTCTGAGACTTTGATTGTGGGGGGTTTGACCTAGGAGTAGGAACATTTTAATTTCGAGGACGAAATTTTTATAAGGTGGGTAGGATTGTAACACCCAGTTTTCCAGATGAGGGTATTTTTGTCATTTTTGGGGTTATTTGAATTTATTAGAATTTATTTGAATTTATGGGAATTTTTAGGAATTATTTTGGAATTGTTTGAACTATATTGTTTTTGGCTAGTCTTGACCCTTGTAGACCAACCTAGAAGCTAACCCTAGTTAGTATGGACTTGGTTAGGCTATATGACTCTAGTCTAACCTAGCCTAATCCTTGGTTTGGTCATTAGACTCTAATTAGCAATAGGAATTAGAAAGTCATAAGTCATGGCTTATGATTTAGAACCTTTATTAAATTATTTCAAGCCATAGCCTTGTAGGTTGGCCCAAAGCCCAAGACAAATTCCAAAGCCTAACCCTAGACTAAGTGGCCGGCCACCATATCTACATTGGGATCATCACCTATTTATACTCTCCTAATTTTTAGGGTTGCCTCTTCCTTAGGAAAGCTCAAAGTTTAAGAAGGTTTGTTTCCTATTGTATTTTATTCCCTAGATCTCCATTCCTCTTCCTTTTTCATTCAAATCTCTTCCATTAGGTTCTAATATACCTATTCTTGCTGTCATTAAAGTTCCATTTCAGTTTGATGTGATTTGAGTGGATTGGGACATCAAGAGAAGAGCTATTGAAAAGGGGTTTTTCTTGAAAGATCAACAATAGGTAACTCCTCCATTTCTCCATGAAATTTCGATTTGTTTTCATATTCAGGAAGCCCTAGGAGTCCCCTAAGTGTTTGCAATAGTTTCGTATCGGGTTTTAATAGTTTCGTGTCCGTTTGGACACGTATCAGACCTGTCCCCAAACTGTTTGTCGAAATGCCTCAGTGAACCTTTTGACCTAATTTCCAGGATGTTTTTGAATAGGAAGTTTGTTTGTGATGTTGCTTAGGCATTTATGTTCCTCTGGGGTGTTGTTTGTGTCGGGCTGTGTCGGTTTCGACGTGTGGACACGTGCTGCGCACGCACGCGCGCGCTCGGGTTGGATCCCCTGCTGTTCGGGGGCTTTGGAGGATACGACACACGTTTTTATGACACGAGACTCGATACACGCCATGAGGCTATGACTGATATGCCACGTGTCAAGTCTCACATGTCCACGTGGCGTGTCGAGAGTGATATCAGTGTCGTACTGAATTTACACTGTGCAGTGCACACGTAAAATAGTGCACTGATACGGCCCTATTTCTATGGACACGACATGCTAGGACCTATTTCAGGCTGACACACACCTAGCTGGACACTAAGCGAACCTACTGACATGAGCACGAGACACGAAGTATCCTGTGTCGTGTGCACGACACGAGTGCACGTGTGCACGAGACAGTACACTGGACAGTGCACTGTTGTGTCTGTTTTGAGTTTTTCTTTGTATTGGACACGATTGTGTCATATTAATAGACACGTGATAGACCCTGGGACACGTACACAACATGTAATTATGTTACCAACCTTTTAAATCACATTTCAAGTGTATTTTCATTAAATTGTTTGTCATTTCCCATTTAACTGATACCTAGAAATTCTCAGTGAATTCCAGTTTTTGAATTCGATTTTGTACACCTATTTTAACCTATTATTCATTGTTAAATGCATGTTTTAAAATCTCTAATCTATTCTCCTATATGTAATCTAATTGTGGTTAAGTTTGTGTATTGATTGGTGGGTTTTTGATTTCAAATTTGGGCTATGATAGTGTAAACTGAACTAAACTCAGTTTTATGAATTTAGACTTGGTTATCCTATTTCTTGTGCAGTTTAGGATAGAACTGAAATCTGGAAACTGGTTGAAGACTGAAACCTAGGAATGGGTTCAGTTTTTGGGGTTGTTTCCCTTTTCCTTTACTGTTAAACTGAGTATTAGTTCCAGTTTTGGTGGTGTATAGTTGGGTGTGATTTGATTTCCTAAAAACTGATATTGTGCTTTCCTATTGACTGAACTCTAAATTCATGCACTATATAACTGTTGTCACTGCCTTCCAGGCTTCACACACACACAGAGCTACACACCAGTCCACTCTTCCTATCACACACACTTGCCTATCTACTCACACACACAATCAATCACACACACACTTTTGATTCCAGATTTTCCTCACATCCTAACACTCTAACACACACATTTCACTCACTCTTTAACACACACATACACTACACTCACACACATAATAGTGACACACCAGTCCACTTGTCTTTCCACACACACACACACATTCTCTCTATATTTCCTAGTCCTCATATATGTAGGTTTATGTATCTAGTATGTGTACATATATACAATATGTAATGTTTACCTATATATATATAGGTAATGTGAGTATTTATATACATATGTTAGTTGTGTATTTTGGGTATCTAGTCTAGATACCTACATAGGATGTATGAGTTATACAAGTATATATATATGTCACATATATATACAACTTGTGTATTTACTATATATTGATCACTTGTGACATATACTCTTTTGATCACAGAGTCTTCTAGAATCTCTTATCCCATTTACTGGGTATCCTAGAATCTCCTAGAATCTCCTAGAATCCCCATTTTTGGGACTACTATGTACCACCCTTAGGGGGCTTACCACCCTTCGGGGGCTATTACATAGAATCATAACATAACCTGTTTGGATCCTTGTATACTGATTGGGGGTACGGGGGAGTAGAAATAGACATGTGAATAATACCCAAGTAGTATCTTATCAGAATCTCTTCCATAGTGTCTTATCAGAATCTCCTATGCCATTTACATATCTATGTTGTACTCTGACTCACTAGCCACTGTTAGTCTCTATTTATAGTAGATATTTCTATTACAGCTTTCTCTCTGTTTATATACTGCAATTCTTTCAGTACCTGTATCTTACTTTACTGCATGATTATATTTTCTAACCTGCTATGAACTGTTGAGATGTATTGTGCTCGCTCCTGTCCTGACTGGACCTGTTGAAAATATTACAGAGGACGAGGAGGAGGCCTGTCTGGACACTTTCTACGGGGCAGCCTTAGATGACACTTGCGATCTGGACCCTCAGGAGGACCCAGCTCTAGCTGAGGACATCACCCCCATTGCCTAGACTAGTTTAGTTAGGCTTATCTTATTTTATGTAGTCTTGAGACATGTTTAGCTAGACTTTATTCTGTTCTGAGTTGTATATATTCTTTCATTCAGTATCTGAGACCATGTACTTCTGGATATTTGCTGGGTTTATCTTAGACTACTTCATAATCTCTGTTTCCTTGAGTTCTATTTCATATCGTTCTATTTCTTCCTTAGTTGTGATTGAGATTATTTACTGCTATGTCACCCCCATTCGGGGATTATAAACTGTTTAGATATATATTGTTAGATGTATGTTGACCTAGGACAGCGTTCTACCGCCGACACTGCGGCGTAGGCTGGACGTACCCACGTCTCGTGCCCTTACTCTAGGGTGCGGGTCGTGACATGTAGTCTCTTCGTAAGAGATAACATTAGATGGGTCCTTATACTGAAGCTAATGTATTGGTACAGGGTTTTGGGGTTAGGCAACAACAAGTTGCAAAAAGCCCTGTATGCTTAATTGCAGAATGGGCAGTACCTATGCGTGCCCAGTGGACATTTGAGAGATTGGTAAGGGTGAGTACAAGAATTAGCAAATATTAGTGAATCTTGGGTATTAAATGCCCATATACTCGAGCGGGTACTTCTGCACATAGGCAAGCCAAAGACTTGTGCATACGATAGTATAGGGTAGGACAATTGCATTATGGTGTCCATGTCCTGTCATAGGGGTTCTTCACCTATGTATCAAAATAGTAGTATGATGCCATTGCTATTTGGGGACAGCAGTCAATATATATATATGTTAACTGATATAAGGTTGCTTGTCCAGTGGAGAAGGGTGCCTATTTCTACCCAGGGTCTTACCTAGGAGAAGCAGGTGGACAACATGTGGATGGGAATAAGGAGGTCACCTGTAGTAGTTTAGTATGGTTTAGGAAGATATAGTTGAACAGAAGAGTAGAGTGTTTGGATGTCTCAGGTCAATGGCGAATAAGGACTCCACTAAAGGTAGATATGTATATACCATATAGGTAACAGGTAGGTATCCAGGGGGAGAGTATCTAAGCTGTATGCATAATTAAGTATAGCAATAGCAAATGCTGCTCCTAAGATTCCTGTACAGGTGTTAAGTAATAAAGAGCTAATAGATCCCACTGGTCAATAAAAAATTCTAACATAGGTCATCTCTATAGAAGAGAGTAGTAGAGGAGCATACATACACCTAGATAGGTTTAATGAACATGGAAGTGCAAACAAGGGATGGTCAATCCAGACCATTAAGGTTACTAAAAATATAGGGGTAATTAACAATAATTAAAAAAGATTTATTTTGGTTTAATTTCATGTGTTGATTAGAAATAATTCACAATATAGGTTCCTTGGACTCTGACTCAGTGCTCGACCCGTACCCACAGCTCAGGACTGCAAGTAAGCATATATACTGATTGCTTTCGCTTTTTGATAGTTTTTTCATTACATGTTATACATATGCATTTCCTGTTCTGCTGATACGATTGATATATGGGGTTAGTATTATGGATTATTTACCTGCTATATTTTGTGACTAATGTATTCACATGATTACCGTAGTTATGACCTGTTTGTATCCATGAGTACTAGTCGGGCAGGAAAAATTCTATAGTAGACGTGTGAACTACCCTTTTCATCCCATTGGCCATACGTGAATAATAGCAGCTGCACACGACACGTGCAATTGGCCAAAATTATCCCTTAGCCATTCACATATCAAACACGATATTTCAACACACCTAGATAGATGTCGTTTCACTTGATTTATCTTGTTCTCTTCGTCACATGCCATGTCATCATATTTTCTCTTCTAGTTGCTCTAACTTTGTTATAAAGTTATATGTTTTCTTTTTCCTACTATACCATGATGCATATTACTTGTTAGTTTAAATCTTATATGCTATTTTTATGTTTAGTAAATTCTATCATATTTTGAATATCCTGTCATATGTGTGTTTGTTCCAATCCTGACTAGATAAACTATTTTTAGTTATGAGTTAGAGGACTTTTGTACCACTTATTATGAGCACATTCCAGAGCCTGACTTTGGCCTACAGGATAATCCAGATGCGATTTTGGCAGAGTTGCCATCTGCATATGATAGTTAGTTAGATGATATTTAGTTTCAGCCGGATTTGTCTCCAGGAACCTTTTAGTTGTTTATTTTATTTTAAGGATTATGTGAGTTGATTAGTGGATTGCCACTTAGTATTATTCAACTTTTTTTTGAGATTATTCAGCTTTATTTCCTATATGTTCTCTTTAGATGTGGTTGAGTATATTTTAGTTGCTTTTGATTTATCTGTGGAATTGAAAGTGATATGGAATATATATAAACTACGTGGTTGTGTATATAAAACAGTGGAGGTTAGACAACGTTCTACCGCCAATACTATGGCGTAGGCTGGACGTACCTACAACTCATGCCCAAATTCTGGGTGCGGGGCGTGACATATTTCTAAGGTGGCTAATACAGGTCCATTTCGTAAAAGATTATGAACTCGTGGTAGTACTTTCATTTGTCATACTACTGCGGGCCTGCGAATAGGATTAGATTTTAAGGAACGCCTCCACATGTTTAACACGTTATGGATCTCCATATTTGACTTCATTTACTTCTTGATTTATATCCTTCTTGAATATTTCCACCCTTCAATGATTTTCTTTATTCCAGCTAATGGATTCTCAGGACAAAAACACCGCTCCCATGGACACCCCTCAAGCAGTAGGTAAATCTTCTATAAATGGGACCCCAGGAACACATAGAGGCTAGCTTACTCATCTGGGCGACGCATCACATTTGTATACCTCGAGGTTCCACAGAGATGACATTCTACCACCCTTGCAGTTTCCTCCACAGACTCCACCTCCAGCACCCGCACTACCTCCAGTACCTGTACTGGATAATACTCAGCTTCTTGGGATCTTCCAGTAACTAATCAATTCTTAGACTAAGCAGGCTAATATCTTTCGCGATAGTTTAAGAGAGCCTCTTTAGACTAGAGATGCTCTCCAACCTTGCCCAAGAACTTCAAAGGACTTTATGAACCTCAGGCCCTTAGAGTGCTATGGGACAGAAGGGATTCTCTATGCTGATGAGTGGATAGAGAACGTAGAGCAATTTCTTCGGATGGCTCGAGTTCCTGAAGACTTGAAGATAGAGTCAGCCAGTATACAACTTTTCAACATCGCCCGGACGTGGTATAGAGATGAGCCCCGACTTTTTGTACCAGACGTGACTTGGGTAGAGTTCAAGGAGCTATTCAAGAAGTTCTACCCTGACGTAGCTCGAGAGACTTCAGAGAGTCAGTTCGAGTGTCTGGAGCTGGGAAACCTCACCGTCGATGAATATGTAGAAGCATGGAAAAGAATAAAGAAAGGTTCATGCGGCCAGGGAGTCCTATGCGGCTCAGAGAGTTCATGGGGCTCAGTGATCCATGCGGCCCAAATGTCTATGCGGCTCGATAAGTTCCATGCGGCTCAGAAGAGAAGACACGTGGCCTGCAAACAGCCCTTCCCTTCGTTCTATACTGCATTAATTACCTTGACGGCTGACAGCTCTGACAAAGCGACAGTCCTGACACAAAGAAGCAATTATGACTCTGTCATAATGGCAGACTCCTAGGAAAATGAAGGAAATCTCTGACAAAAATCCCCCGAGATCTAGAAAGTGCCACGCGGCCTTGACACGTGGACAGTCGTATGCGGCTCGAGCGGAGACTCTCCATGCGGCTCAGGCCAAAGCTGTCCTATGCGGCTCAAGCAGAGACTCCTCCATACGGCTCACAAGGACTATCTTCATGCGGCTCGCTAAGAAGCTACCTATTATGCGGCTGCCTACACTCATGCGGCTCAGATCATCACCATGCGGTTCAAATATTCACCCCAAGCCACTTTGACACGTGGCCAGCCTTATGCGGCTCAAACCTCATGCGGCTTAGATTTCTTCAGTGGCTCTCGATTGAACCACGTGGCAGGTCACGTGTCATAAAGCCAATCAATCTCAAAAACCCAGATTTACTGCAATCAAAGATTGGGTCAAATCCTAATAATCTGGGACACATGGCGGAAGAATGAATTAAATTTATTTATTCATATTTGCAAACATCAGCAAATCATCATGATGGAGATTTATTGCAATCAGTATTAATTACTGATAGGATTTGGCGCAATCCACATTAATGGCCCAGATTTATCACACTCAAGATTAATGGCCCAGATCGATCAATCAATAGGCCGCCGCCACTTTTAGGGACAATCATTGCAAACCCTAATGATGGCATTCCACTCTTATAAATAGCAAGGTGTCATTCCCTTGTAAAAGGACCCTTTTTCGAGATCAGAGCACCAGAATACTTGGAGAGAAAAGAGAGAGAGCAAAGAGAGAATTTCCTCAATGCCAAGCAGTTCTTCCCCGGAGTCAAGGCTGCATCCGATCGTCCAAGGAGCAAGGCAGAGCTGCCGTTGCTTTCCCGAGCCTCTATCGTCACCCTCCAGAATCTAAAATAAACAATTGTACTTAGATTGTTGTACCTAGGCTTTCGTCCCTAGGCTTTCTTTGTACAAGCGAGTTTGTATTATGAAGTAAAAGTCCAGTCCTCCGATAATTGTTCTGCTCTTTTATATTTCATGGCAAACACGATGGCGACTCTGCAGGGGACAAACTTCTCTACGGCTGAGGAGTTGGTGACGCAATCGGATGCAGCCAAACTTGGCTCCACGCAACAGAAGATGGTCGTCCGCTTCGACCAACAGGCGTTTGAAGAAATGCTCTCTGAAGGAAGCGCTGGCCTGGTTCAGAAGTGAACCCGCACAAAGAAAGCTCGCAGCGAGTGGAGGCCAAAATCATTTGCTCCTCCACAAGCTCTGGACGGGGTACTCTCTGCTACCCAAGACGGCGAAGGTGACTCTCATATGGCTCCACTTCGAGCCGTAGAGAACTCTACTGTCCCCAAGTCTGGCAGAGGAAAGCACTACGATGCTGGACTTGCAGGGACAAAGAGTGATTCTACGCGCCCCAAAAAGAAGCCGAACGCTCATACGGCCAAGTCTGCCAACCACATGAAGGATGCTCATACGGTTGAATCGGCCAGCCGCATGAAGGAGGTCCATGCGGCCAGATCATCCAGCCGCATGAAGAAAATTCATGCGGCCGAGACACCCAGCCGCATGAAGAAAGCCTATGCGGCTACGCCTGCTAGCCACATGAAGGTTATTGATGACAGCCGCGTAACGCCTACCCCACGTGGCTCTGTCTTGGACCGCCTCTCCTATGGTCCTGATCTCTTGTGCTCCTAAGAAGATATGTCTGACTCTCTCCAGCATCACTTAGACTCTTCCTACTATGTGCCCTTACGTACTAGAGCGAAGAAGTCTAGGGCAGCGCGAGCTTGGCGAGCTCGATCCGCTGATCCGACCTCTGACCATCCGAGCGTCCCGCATACCGTTATGCGGGCCTCAGATAGGAAGTTGTACAGAACCACTCGAGTCTAGCCCCCGGCGGCAAATAGACAGAAAGGTTCGCAAAAGTCTCCCAAAATCCAGGGAGCGAACATGGTCGATCCAGACCCATCTAACTTGCGTGAGGCCATCCTCCACAAACGCAAGGAAAGAGAAGGGGCATCGGGGAGCAAGGAGTCCTCACACGGACGTCTCTGCACCCAAGTCATCGTCAACTGCTGTTGCAACAACGTAACAATATGAGAAGACCGGCAGTCCGTCTTTCAAAGACTGCAGCAGCCATCTTCGGAAGACGAGGCACTTCCCGTCGTCTCCTGCAACTCTTCTCAGAAAATCCCTGCGGATGGGAGAAAGAAGAAGACGAATGTTCCTAGCCCAAAGATTTTAACCACTATAACTAAGAGGCTCTCGTCCAAGCGGGTGCCCACCACCGGAGTTTTCCAAGGTACCCGTTCTAAGTCGAAATCTGCTACAGTGGGAGATTCGTCGTCCACACCACTGGGGGTTGCTGGGACTGGGGGTAGCACGCCTCTGAACCTCTACGATAATCCGATGTTCCAAGAAGACGAGCTGGGGGAAACAACTCTTCCATCAGATGCAGCAAATCCCGACGTCCCCAAGGACGTCCACGACTCTCAAGATGAAGCAAGCTCTGAAGCTGGGGGTACTATCCCTTTCGAGTCCGAACCAGAGAAGAATATTCCCACATACCCCGATGACTTCTCGCTATAAGGGTATGATTCGGAGGGCACATCCTCCACCGTTCCTTCCATCTCTCCTCATATAAGGACGGTGTTCATGACAGATAGCAACCAAGGTGGTTCCAGTGATCGCCAACGCATCGATACTCTGGAGGCCATACTGCACGCCCTGGTCAAGTCTGTAGACGAGATCAAAGCAGCCCTTCCAACCCTGCAAGGAGGGACGCCTGGCCAAACAAACGTGGGTCCTGCGGTCAATGCGGACTCGAACTCAGCGGCACCGAACCCGGGCAATAATCCTCCTGAAATGACGACTCCCACCGCTGCAGATGATGCCAGGGAAGTAAGAAGAGAGTCCAGGAGCTCCGAGCCATGTTTCTCGCCCGAGAAAACTCTCAAGACCTTAGAATACGGCAACCATACCCCGCTGAATGGAGGGATGTCCCCTTCCCGCCAAGATATAAGCCGTTCAACATTAATCTTTATGATGGCAAGACCTCCGCAAGTCGATACATCACTTACTTCGAGGTCACCACCGACCATCTGCCCCATGACGATGCCATCCTCACACGATTATTCATTAGAGCATTGGAAGGAGTCGCCTTCGACTGGTATCGCAACCTGCCACACAACTGCATCCACTCCTTCGCCAGCTTCAAGTGCATGTTCTTGGAGAGATTCTACGAAGTAGGACAGGATGCCACAATGTCTACCCTCATAGACGTCGTCCAAGGGGAGAAAGAGCTGACAAGGAACTATATTGAGCGGTTTCGCCAAACCGCAATGAAGTTGCCGTCTGGTAATCCAGATTCCTCCTTAATTGAAATTTGCCAAAAGAGATTGCTTCCAACAATCAGTCTCTGAATGGGCGAAAGTCAATTTAAGGATTGGAAGACGTTTATCATCAGTGCCACTAGCGCCGAAGAAAGGTTGAAGAAGGCTCGCCAACTGGGATTGCACATCTCAGAGGGAGAGAATAAGGGCAAGCGTCCTAATGCCAACAACGACAATGGGGGTAGCCCCTCCAACAATCGGGACAACAAAGGTAAGCAGGCTATGGTGGCCGACACAGCTCAGAAACCTGAGTCAAAACCGGCAGACAAACAATGGCCGCAAATCACTTACTCCTTCGAAGACGGTCACGTCAAGCCCATCTTGGACATGCTCATACAAGGAGACAGAATTCAGCTCCCTCCACCAAGACGGGAACCTCGGCCGGCAGAAATGGAGAGCCCGAAGTACTGTCATTACCACCACTACGTCTATCATGATACACACGACTGCTACCAATTGAAGTGATACATCCAACATCTCATCGATTCGAACGCTCTAGCCATCGATTTTGAAGAAGTGACCGTAGCAGCCAATATGGTGTCCGTACAATTCGGTAGCTTCCCTCCAACAGAGACTAAAGACAGCGTGGTACCCGTCCCTTGAGCGATGATGGAGATTGCTAATCTTCCACCTCCTCGGGATCAGGTTGCTGGTCTAGTGCCCCTCACCACATCACGAGGGGAGATCATGTGGGTCCATCCAGTCTTGGTATCTGAAGTGACTCAGTCTGTACCATCCTCCACTCGTATGAAGAAGGGTGGAAAAGTTAGATCCTGTCGCACAATTTCGACGGATGTCGAAGAAGCCACGACTGTCGTTATCCGATCTGGGGCACAGGCCCAACCCGTGGCTGAAAACTCAAATAAAGATCATCAGCCAGCTATTACTGACACTCCGGGACCGTCTCAGCCTCCGACGACCGACAAGCCTAGGCCGAAGGAGACTCGCTTTGACAAATCCTTCCGAAAAGAGGCATCTCAGGGGCTCGAGAGGCCCTACAACTTCGACATCTTAGCGCAATTGGCCAATACACCGGCCAAATTATCCTTATACGAGCTTCTGAGACTCTCAAAGGATGTTCGCGCGGCTTTGAGCGATGCACTCCAAAATGCCGACGCCTATCTGGCTCAAGTCAACCTCACGGGAGAGAGCCCGCCTGCAAATCTCCAAGACAGCACTTGTACAGGTGCGATGCCCAATATTGTCTTCACTTCGCAGGATATGCTCATCAAAACCAATCTGCACGATCGCCCGTTATACTACACCGGATACATCGGGGACGTAAAGGTGGACCGGATGCACATTGATCCTGGTTCTTTCATAAGCATCGTCCCGAAGGGTCTGCTATATCATCTTCGCATCCCGATGCATCGCCTGACGCCAACAAGCACCGCCATCAGCGGTTTCAATTCGGGCTTGAGCTACCCGATTGGAAAGATTCGCTTGAAGTGCCAAATTAGCGATCTCCAGTCAGAAGTGACCTGTTACGTCATAGATGCGGACACTTCGTACAACATCCTCTTGGGGTGCCCTTGGATACATGATTACATGATCGTGCCTTCCACGCTACATCAGTGCTTCAAGTACGTCGACAAACACGACTTCGTGAGGACAGAATTTGCCGACATCGATTCCTTCAAAGGGGTCGAATCCTATTACTCATACTCCTGCCTATACGAAAAGTTAAAGAGGCACTTGGACGGAGATGTACAAGCTCAGACTGAGACGGCCCCAGGATTAGAAGAACCTCTGACGATCCACATGCAAGCTCGCAAACCTGGCAAGTCCGCACCCCTTACCGCCACTCTGTGTAAGGACGCAATCAGCCTCTCGGCACAAGAAGAGCAAATGATAATCTGGCTGCCAAGGTCCGGCCAAGTGCCGAGACCCACAACGGAGCCATTGACAATCAGGTTGCCAAGAGTCGGCCAGCCGCAAACAGGGAAGCTCAACCCCGCCGACAAGCCAATGACGATACGCCTTCCCAAGAAGAGTCGTCACTCCGATGCAAGGTTTGGGACTTCTAGCGAACCAACCACTCCCCGTCCAGCATCGAATACCAAACTGGGGGTCGCTAGTCTGCCAACAACTCCACGTTCTACTCCACCAGCTGAACCTCTGACGATCAAGCTGCCCAGGTCATCCTCTTAGTCTTCATTTATACAGGGGGTAGCCGAAGAGGAACCGGAGCTAGCCAAGTATGTGGCTGCCCATACTGATGTTCCCTCCACAGATGATGTAATCCCCCTAGAAAAGATACCTTACTTCATCAATAAAGGGCTATCTTTGAACTACCTCGAGCTTAATAAGCTTTGTACAATGTATGCTATGGAACACGGTATAGGCACTCACCTACACACACAGGTGACACATGTGTACACCGTAATCCAGCTTACTCCAGTGGAAGATGCTTACCGCATAGTCGAGGAAGGGGACCATACAATCATCTTTGGCCGGAAGGACGATCTGCATCCCTTCACCATAGAAGAAGTCGACCTCGAATCAGATGCCGGGAGACTGCCTTTGTATCTTTATAGCCCCTAATCCAAATATCTCATGCAAAAACAAGGGATATGATCTGGAGGCTACGCCAGGCTTGAACTACGGCACCGGTCGACGATTACCTTTGAAGCCACTAGTCCCGGCTGGGAAACCACGGGACTACTACAGCAAGACTCGATGCGGACTAGGGTATGTTACGCCCGCAACGACCCCCGAAACTTCAGATGCGGAATGCGACTGGCATTCATATTCAACCGGGTCACCAACTTCTGATTCAGATACCAGCATCGGAGACATATTCAGACAAGTCATATCAGTCAATATGGCATTCGCTGACGCTTATGAAGAAGATGAGGACATGCCTGAAATCCTCGAGTTAGAGCCGTGGGCCCAACAGCTAGATGCACTATAGGAAAAATGGTTCGAACAGAGGGAACCTCCTACTGAAGATGAGGTTATACAAGTCGACCTCGGCAGCGAATCTTCTCCAAAACCAATATTCGTCAGTAAAAGCCTGACAAACGAAGAGCGAGAATCGTTACTGGAACTTGTTAAAGAATATATCGATGTATTCGCCTGGAGCTATGAAAACATGTCAGGACTAAACCCTGAGGTTGCCCTTCACAAGCTCAACATTCGGCCAGATGCAAAGCCAGTCAAACAACAACAGCGACGCTTTTGCCCGGGCATCATGGATGCGATCGAAGCTGAAGTCAACAAACTGATATCCAGCGGCTTCATTCGTGAGGAGCAACATCCTGACTAGGTTGCCAATATAGTTCCGGTCCTCAAGAAGAATAGGAAGATTCAAATTTGCATCGACTTCCGTAATCTGAACGAAGCATGTCCCAAAGATGAATTCTTCCTCCCTATCACAGACATCATGATTGACAACACATGCGGCTTCGAACGCATGTCATTCATGGATGGTTTCTCGGGGTATAACCAAATCAAGATGTCTCCTGACGACGAGAAGCATACATCATTCTGAACGCCGATTGGCACATACTGCTACACAGTCATACCTTTCGGTTTAAAGAATGCTGGCGCCACATACCAAAGAGCCATGAGTATCATCTTCAGAGACCACTTGCGCAAGACTGTGGAGTGTTATGTTGATGATATCGCCGTCAAGAGTCGCTATAAGGGAGACCATCTGTAGGATCTGAGGCCGGTCTTCGACCTGATACGAGCACATAACCTGAAAATGAATCCTACAAAATCCTTCTTGGGCGTATCCAGCGGAAAATTCCTGGATTTTATTATTACTGCCCAGGGAATCCACGTCAATCCAGAAAAGACAAAGAAAATTATGGAGAAGGGTCCCCCGAGAAATCTTTGCGAACTCAGGGGCCTTCAAGGAAGGCTAGCTTATATCAGAAGGTTCATTTCTAACCTCTCCGGGCGATGTCGACCATTCACCCATCTCATGAAGAAAGGTGTCTCATTCGTATGGGACGAGGAATGTCAGCGTGCCTTCGACAGCATCAAAGAATATTTGTCGAACCCTCCAGTCCTGGTGGCCCCGGTTGCTGGAAAACCATTCCTGCTCTATGTACGAGCAATGGAGCATTCCCTTGGCGTTCTGCTAGCACAAAACAATGATACAGGCCATGAACAAGCTATATATTACCTCAGCCGAATGATGGTTGGGCCAGAGCACCGATACACCGCCATGGAGAAGGAATGCCTCGCCCTGGTGTTCGCCATTCAAAAGATGCGACACTATGTCACAGGACAGACCATATATGTGATCTCACGAGTCAATCCTCTCAGGGTCCTCATGACAAAACCAGGAGCACTCAGCTGTCGCCTCGCTACATGGGCAATATTACTGTCCCCCTATCATATGATCTTCGTCCCGCAAAAGGCTGTTAAGGGTCAAGCTCTGGCAGACTTTTTAGCAGCCCACCCAGGCTCGGAGTCATCCATAATATATAAAGAAATCCCAGATGAGGTCGCCGACTCGCATGCAACCTCCCACGATAATATATGGCGAATGTTCCTCGACGGTGCCTCAAGGGCCGGACCTAAGGGCAACATCGTCGTCGGAGTCGGGGTGGTACTGGTGTCTCCTTTCGGACTGGTGATCAATCGCGCTTACTCCCTCACCGAACCTTGTTCTAACAATGTGGCCGAGTACAACGCTTTGTTCATTGGCCTCCAACTTGTAAGAGAGCTGGGGGTAGAATATCTTGAAGCATACGACGATTCGCAGTTAATCGTCAATCAGATCCGGGGTTCGTACGAAGTCCGTCACGAAGACATGATCCCCTATCACCAAATAGCGATCAACATTATTTTGTCATTTGAGGGATTATTCATCAAACACGTTCCCAGACTCCGAAATATCGAAGCCGATTCCCTAACTGGCCTTGCCGCTTCTCTAGCGGTTCCAAATTATGTTCATCAATCGGTGGATGTTATAGGCCACGAACTGGTCTGTCCCAAGAACAACGTTCAGTTTGTGGCGAGTTATTCCGCTCAGACGGTCGACGAAGCGCCAGACTGGAGACAACCATTCATAGACTTCGTAGTCTATGACATCCTGCCCGAGAACCCAAAAGAAGCCACTTCCATCAGAAGGTGTTCTTTCATATTCTTTTACGATACAGAGACGAAAATGTTGTATCGGCGATCTTACGATAGATTATTACTTCGGTGTCTGTCAAACGTAGAAGCCAAAAAAGTCGTACGCGAAGCTCATGACGGTGTCTACGGGGCCCATCAGCCTGGCCCTAAATTACAAGACCGTCTTCGCCGAATGGGCTACTACTGGCCCACGATGGTAGCAGATGCGATAGACTATGCAAGAAAATGCAAAGCCTACCAAGTTCACGCGGACTTCATCCACCAGCCGTCTGAATTTCTACATCCGACAGTGGCGTCCTGGCCATTCGAAGCATGGGGAATGGATATCATCGGTCTGATCGCTCCACCTTCTTCTCGAGGACATCGCTTCATACTCGCAATCACGGATTATTTCTCCAAATGGGCGGAGGCTGTCCCGCTCACAGAAGTAAAGACTTCAAACATGATCAGCTTCCTCAAGCATCACGTTATCTATCGCTTTGGACTGCCCCGAAGGATCATCCATGATAATGGTCCGCAGTTTGCAAGCCACGCCTTCTATCGGTTCTGCGACAAGCACCGCATCCAGAATATTACTTCAACGCCATACAATCCAACAGCGAATGGGTTGGCAGAAGCATTCAACAAAACCATCATCAAGTTACTCAAGAAGTTCGTATCGTCCAACAAATGCGACTGGAACGAGAAGCTTGGTGAATACTTATAGGCGTACCGTACCACAGTCCGAACGGCTACTGGGAACACACCATTCTCCCTGGTGTACGGAAGTGAGGCAGTTCTCCCATTGGAGACTCAAATACCCTCACTCCGCATCGCCCTCACTTATCAATTGAAAATGGATGATAACTACCGACGTCGACTACAAGAGTTAGAGGCCTTAGATGAAAAGTGCCTCCTGGCTCAGCAACGAATCGAGGTATACCAAGCACGCATCTCCGGAGCCTTCAAAAAGAAAGTTAAAATCAGAACATTCCAAGTGGGCGATCTCGTTCTGGCAGTCCGGAGGCCGATGGTCATGACTCACAAAACCGTCGGCAAATTCCAGCCAAAGTGGGAAGGCCGGTTCATCATTGATGCGGTATTCTCCAATGGAGCTTACCGCCTCGCCAAACAGAATGGAGACTTGCTCATGTTGCCCGTCAACGGCAAGTTCCTGAAGAAATATTATGTCTAAACGACATTTTCCAGATCATCGAGTCATGTACCCGCTGGTACCGCTGAACTCACCTTCACAATATTCCAGATTATCGAGTCATGTACCCGTTGGTACCGCTGAACTCATATTCACCACTTTCCAGATCATCGAGTCATGTACCCGCTGGTACCGCTGAACTCACTTCTACCATATTCCAGATCATCGAGTCATGTACCCGCTGGTGCCGCTGAACTCACATCCACACTATTCCAGATTATCGAGTCATGTACCCGCTGGTGCCGCTGAACTCACACTTTCACAATATTCTAAATTATCGAGTCATGTACCCGCTGGTGCCTCTGAACTCATATTCCGGTCACTCTTTCAGATAGTAAGTCATGTATGATCATACCTCTGAACTTTCTTCCTGGAAGAGATCCTCCCTCATGATCCATTACCCGCACTCCCAGTGCACAAAAAGGGTAACCGATCCACAAATTTCCAAAATGGCCATGTCCTCATTACCTCTGAGTCGTTTCATTTCCGCCAAAAAGAAATCACCCCTTACATAGAACTTCCATGTCCTCATTACCTCTGAGTCGTTCCATGTACCCTCCTTCATTGAGCCCACTCCTGCCATGTCCTCATTACCTCTGAGTGGGAAGGCTCCGTCGAAGAAACCTTCATGCTTGCCATGTCCTCATTACCTCTGAGTAAGTATGAAGATTCCCATTCGACTTATTATCTGTACCCACAACCGGAGTATGCCAAGGATAATAGGTCCATAAATATCCTCCGTTGAGTCCACTCCTACCATGTCCTCATTACCTCTGAGTAGGAAGACTCCACGATAAAACCTCCATACTTACCATGTCCTCATTACCTCTGAGTAAGTCTGTTGGTCCTCTCTCGTCGTATTATCCGTACCCTGAACCAGGGTACGCCAAGGGTAATAGGCCCACAAATGTTATCTATTGACCACAAATATCCTCCGTTGAGTCCACTCCTGCCATGTCCTCATTACCTCTGAGTAGGAAGACTCTACAGTAAAACCTTCATACTTGCCATGTCCTCGTTACCTCTGAGTAAGTTTGTTGGTTCCCCTTCATCCTATTATCCGTATCCTAAGTCGGGGTACGCCAAGGATAATAGGCCCACAAATGTTCTTTGCTAAATCTCTTAGTACAGGCCCACCATTCCTCATCATGCCCCGGGAGCCCAGCTTCCCCATGGCATTCTATCTCCCGATACCCCGAACACCCACGACCACCTTGCCGTGGAACTGTTCTAAGTATCCCCAATCAAACTTGTTACCCATACCTAAAAACAAGGTATGCCAGGGGTAACAAGTCCACAAACAAGTCCCCCATGCGGGGCACACATCACCACAATACTACAGGCACAACAAGTGATACAAATGAAGGATAGAATAGAAAGTACTCTTTATTTGAAAGACGAAAAAAACATTACATATGGTGGGGACCATGTCCCTCTCAAAGAGAAAAAAGAAAAAGAAAACAGAAACAAAAGAAGAAAAGGCCGACTATAGCTCGGCATTGCGCAACTCCAAGAGGCGGTTTCTCACCAAGGTAGTACCCCCCTCAAGCCTCTGTCTAGCTCGGCGCTCCGCCTCCTGGGACAACCGCTCTACATTATCCAGGTCCATGAGTGCCCGACAGTCGTCGTCCAACCTCTTCAGAGCCACTTCCAAGTCAGCCGAAGCTTGGTTAACTTTGTCAGCTTCCTGGATAATTAGCCCCCTGTCGATACGGGCAGCCTCAAGCTCAGACTCAAAGAAAGTTAACTTCTTCTGGAGCTCAAGGATCTGCTCTCGTGTGTCGGTAATCCCGCGGGAGGCAGTCGCTTCTCGAGCCGTAACGTCTTCACTCTCATGACTCAATTGGTCATATCGATCAGACAGAGTACGGAGATCCTTCAATATGACCGGCCTGGTTTTATCCTAAGCAGCCCTTGCCTTCTCTATAGCAGTTGTGAGGGAACCGCGCTCCTGATATATAGCAGCAGACAGGTCAGCCTGCCACAACACCTGAAGCTGGGCCACCAGCTGATCAATCTCCAGCAATTTTGCCTCCAGAAGTGCAGCCACCCCTGCCCCACTAGGAAGGGCCTTAAGGATATCAATTTGACCATGGGCGCATTGCCGGGCCAGGACGAAAGAGGTCCCTCTCTGCACAGCAGCTTTTATCCCCTTTTTCAAGTGACGATAAAAGCTGTCGACCACGTCCTGTAATGCTTCGTCCAGGACCTCAGTAGAGGATGGCGTAAGAGGAAGCGTGGCCGGCAACATCGGAGGAGTTGTGTTAGAACTTGCCACCAGGGTGACAACTTCCGAGCAGAACGATGCACGAATAGCGGCTAACTCTTCCTCCGCCACCTGAAGAGCCTGGACGCTTTACAGGACAGAGAGGTCGACTCTCGGGGACGCCCGAGTAGAGGAAGACACGAGGACCATCGTCCCCTGCCCCGGTTGCCCCATCACCGAACTTGCCGAACTCGAGCCCACAGGAGGCCCATCAAGATGAGCCGGAAGGGGAGGAGGTACGCTCTTCTCCACCAGTGCCCCTTCGGCAGAGTCCGTTTCAACAATGTCCATCCTTGGCACTAGAGAGGCAGGACCTGTATGTCCATGACAATGATCAATCGACGTGACCCGAAGGATGTGATGATAGAGCAGATAGGCCTCCTCGCAAGTTAGGATTCGGCTTATCTTACCAGGAGAGGAGCATGGAGGCTGCATCTCGTTCGCAGCTGGCAGGGTCTCCTCACCCGCGATCTCCAAATTAAATTTGGCCGGTTCCTCTGACCCGGCCACCTCGGAGGAAGAGGCAACTCGATCAGCATCATCTGGACGGAATTCAGCAATTTTGGGGGCAGGCTCACCGAAGCCCCCGACATCCCGAGTCACGACCTCGGCAAAACGAGAGTCCTCTTCTTCTAAGGCCTACAAGAAGGAAAGAAGATGATTAAAATCAGAGCTAGAAGAAAGGAAGGACCAGTAGTAACTTATTTACCTCTGACGCGGGGTCAACTTCTTTGCCTCTTTCCTTTATAGTTAGCTCGCGGTGTCGGGTCACAGCCAGTTTCCGAGAGCGAGAAACGTCGCCGACAGGAGAAAGTTGTCTGCTACGCTTTCGTGCAGAACCGGGTGCAACGGATAGCTGATCTACCACCATCTCATCCGGCAAAACAGGCGGCTGATCCACCCCTACATCTGCCACCGGAAGGGAAGAGTCATCTCCATCGTGCTCGTCGCCTTCGTCATCTGTAATAGCGGAGTCCGAATCCGGCACTTCAACTCTGTTCTTCATCTTCTTTGTCTTGGCCCCCTACGAACCCTCATCCAGGCCGGTACCAACGATGAAACTGGTACCCGGGTTAAAACCGACAGGAGGTTTGTTCGCCATGACATAGTACAGAGCCGCCATATACAGGATCTCTACCGACGCCTTGATAGCGGGAACTGAGAAAACGGTACGGTATGGAATGTGTCATAGTAATGCCAGGCCCGGATGCCATCAAGAAGGCTACCTTCAAAGCCCAGTCAAGAGCTGGGGCTGTCTAGAAAAAGCTGACTATATCTAAATTGTCGGATGAACCTGCTAGGCAGATAAGGCTCCAGAAAAATAGTGTTACGGTTGCGATACACCAGGTGAGAGGGGCGGATGTTATGCAACCACAAAAGCATCTGGCCGTCCAGAAGTTCAGGGGGCCCAATACCGTCAAGATGGACAGCCGCTATCTCCTCATCAGTAAAACGAGGGACAGATACAAAAATGTTGTACATGTTCGCCCTCGCCAGTGCCATCCGACAAGCACGCATGGTCTCGAATTCCTAAGACTCATCACGATAGCGGAAGATAAAAGTGTCGTCATCAGTTACGCTGTCTTCAGAGCTCGGCCTCATCAAAGACGGATAATGCATCAACAGCCACCCCATCAGATAATGATAGGGCAGCTCAGTCCATTCAAAATCTTTCGTCACATCGCGGGCAATGACCTTGGATGTGAAAGTGCGAAGGCTACGGTGTATGCTGCACACCAAGGCCGGGAGGAGAGCTAGCCGGACTCGCAAAACCAACTTCACAGTCGGAAGGATAAAATTGCGACTAATCCTCTCGATAGAACCTGCTCCTCCCGAGACTACGCAATTTTGCAGCCATATCATCAAGAATCCCGCCAGGAGCGCCTTCTCTGACAACTCTTGGGTATCCTGATAAAAGTAGCCAAAAGAGTCGGTTTTGCTCCCGAATCTGTCACTAGTGGTAGTCGCCCTCTTAGCCGACGACACTAAGGCTTTAACCGCCTCCCGGGACCGAGGACGTCGAGAAGTAATTTGACCTGAGGCATCCGTCGGGAAGAGATAGCGCACCCAGTCCTTGGTGTGGGGAGCATTCATTTCCGAGCTGCTTTCCTTTTTGGCTATCTGATGACATGGGCTATAGTGGCATAATATCTCTTGATAAAGAGCCACGAAGCCTGGATACTGTCTTTCCAAATCTTCGAACTCCTCATTTGTAGAAGTATACGCCTCAAAAGCTTCGTCCCCCCAAGGAAGCTTGGAGACCGCGTGCATTTTATGGAGCACAAGCCCCATCTCCCCTACTGGTGTGTAGAAGGTCCCCGTCCGGCGGTTATACATCTCCAGCAGAGATATAAATAATCTTTTGTTTATGGGCAAGCCGTGGCTGGTGCCCCGAATGGCATGGTAAAGACCAATCTCACACAGAAAGGCCTCATACTTTTGCAAAATCCATATAGACAGATTAGTCCACGAGGGAACGGGATGTACCCAACTGGGGAGCAGCAACCGGCCAATGGGATAAGAGCCCTTCCGAGCAAGTTGGTTCATAAAGGTGTCGACTGTAGAAAATGTGAAATTGGGACCCGGTACATTCAAGAAAGTACCTGGGGCCAATCCCATTACAGAACGGCTGGTGTGCACCTTGCCTGCACACACGGATTTCAGGCTGTTGTTATAATGGATGTCTCCCACAAACATCCCACCTAGGGTAGGAGTTAAAGATTCTTCCATCTTCCGGTCCAATGGGAGCATATTGAACCAAGATAATGGAAAGTGACGCTCCATTTGGGGAATGCAGATCGCCATCCCGTTAGAAATAAAACTCCAGTTCTCTGACACCTCCAGAACTTGACTGTTCTCCACAGCCAAGGCGTCTCTAAAGAAGAACGCAGGTTTCAGGTATTCCCCTTCTAATTTACCCGAGTTCATCATAGCATTAAGAAAATAGAAAGGCTAGTTTTTTATGGCATTCAATCTCGCCGGAGGCTCGTCACTCAGAAACTGGTCCACCGTGTGCCGAACTATATGATCATACCTATACCCCAGAGCAGCTTGGGCACTACCCACCAGGAGTTCTCCAGCAGCATTAATCGACAAGTTCACTGAGAAAAAAAAGAAAAGGATAAGTTAAAAAGAGGGACAAAAAGAACTAAACGGGTGTTCTCGAACTTATGTAGCTCCAACTTAACGAAGTCTCATGCGGCTCAGGAGAACACTTATGCGGCTCCAAATCGATGAAGTCTCATGCGGCCCAAACACAAAAGAACACTTATGCGGCTCCGTGTTGTAAAAGCTCATGCGGTATTAGGGCTCTCAGGGTTCGAATAAGTTCATGTGGACCACATGACAGACAAAATTAATGCGAACCTATGCAGATCCGTGTAGCTTATGCGGCTTCGATTGGCGAAGAACATATGCGGTCACAGTGGCTACTCTTATGCGGCTCACGGTTCGGCCACAGGACGAACATGCGGCTCACATGAAGATAAAGGCTCGTGCATAAAGCATGCAACGTAGCCATAGCAATTAGGGTTCTTTAAACTTATATAATGTCCTTACCAGCAACAGGGGGATGAACGTCAGGGTGAGGCACAGGCATGTCGGCCGACGGAGGAGCAGCCGCGATCTTCTTGCCCTTCACCGCCGCAGTCGACGAAGACGCTGCCTTCTTGCCTCTCACCGCAACAGTCTTCTTGGGAGCCATTTGTTGATCGAAGAGGAGGATGACAATCGGGGTAGGGAAGGTTTGAAGCAAAAGAGAAAGTAAAGAAGCTCTCTTTCCTAAACTCCTCTTATTTATAGGAGGACGAGAGGGGGGAGACACGTGGAATAATAACTGCCTCGCAATAAGACGAAATCGATTCCTCGGATTTCGTCCCCTCTCTCATAAAGGAGATTCACCCAGGACATAAAATCCAAAGATTTTATGAGCCGACCCTTGGGATTTCCCCTAAAGACGGCGCTAAAACGAATTTGAGACAATTAAAGACACGCATACGTGGCAAAGAGCTATGCGGCTGAGCCATCCATACGGCCGAAAGTCCCTACGGCTGAGCCATCCATGCGGCCAAGACATCCATGCGGCCAGGACCTCATATGCGGCCAGAAGAATTTATACGCAGCCATGCTTCTTATTCAAAGTATTTCAATTTTGCAAATTAAAAACTTTGAAAGGGGTCTTGTAGAAGCATAGTAAAGAATAAAGAAAGGTTTATGCGGCCAGGGAGTCCCATGCGGCTCAGAGAGTTCATGCGGCTCAGGGATCCATGCGGCCCAAATGTCTATACGGCTCGATAAGTTCCATGCGGCTCAGAAGAGAAGATACGTGGCCTGCAAACAGCCCTTCCCTTCGTTCTATACTGCATTAATTACCTTGACGGCTGACAGCTCTGACAAAGCGACAGTCCTGACACAAAGAAGCAATTATGACTCTGTCATAATGGCAGACTCCTAGAAAAACGAAGGAAATCTCTAACACAAATTCCCCGAGATCTAGAAAGTGCCACGCAGCCTTGACACGTGGACAGTCGTATGCGACTCGAGCGGAGACTCTCCATGCGGCTCAGGCCAAAGCTGTCCTATGCGGCTCAAGCAGAGACTCCTCCATGCGGCTCACAAGAACTATCTCCATGCGGCTCGCTAAGAAGCTACCTATTATGTGGCTGCCTACACTCATGCGGCTCAGATCATCACCATACGGTTCAAATATTCACCCCAAGCCACTTTGACACGTGGCCAGCCTTATGCCGCTCAAACCTTATGTGGCTCAGATTTTTTCAGTGGCTCTCGATTGAACCACATGGCAGGTCACGTGTCATAAAGCCAATCAATCTCAAAAACCCAGATTTACTGTAATCAAAGATTGAGTCAAATCCTAATAATCTGGGATACGTGGCGGGAGAATGAATTAAATTTATTCATTCAGATTTGCAAACATCAGCAAATCATCATGATGGAGATTTATTGCAATCAGTATTAATTACTGATAGGATTTGGCACAATCCACATTAATGGCCCAGATTCATCACACTCAAGATTAATGGCCCAGATCGATCAATCAACAGGCCGCCGCCACTTTTAGGGACAATCATTGCAAACCCTAATGATGGCATTCCACTCTTATAAATAATAAGGTGCCATTCCCTTGTAAAAGGACCCTTTTTCGAGATCAGAGCACCAGAATACTTGGAGAGAAAGAGAGAGAGCAACGAGAGCATTTCCTCAACGCCAAGCAGTTCTTCCCCGGAGTCAAGGTTGCATCCGATCGTCCAAGGAGTAAGGCAGAGCTGCCGTCGCTTTTCCGAGCCTCTATCGTCACCCCCTAGAATCTAAAATAAATAATTATACTTAGATTGCTGTACCTAGGCTTTCGTCCCTAGGCTTTCTTTGTACAAGCGAGTTTGTATTGTGAAGTAAAAGTCTAGTCCTCCGATAATTGTTCTGCTCTTTTATATTTCATGGCAAACAGAATACACCCCAGAGTTTAGTCGCCTAAGCCACTTCGCATAGAGCATAGTCAGCACCCCCGAAAGCAAAGCTCGAAGATTCAAGAAGGGATTATCTATCGAGATTTGTCTATCTGTCCCTACCAGTCGAGCCACTACTTATGAGAAGATCTTAAAGGTCGCATAAGGAGTAGAAAAAGATCTGGACCCAAGGCCGAAGAGAGATCGAGATGCGTACGGAGGAGGTAGCAGCCAATCAGGACCAGTAAAATGTCCTAATATTCTAGGGAAGACCTTAACACAGCAGTATCACCCGCAGCCTTGTTTCTAGCAGCAGCAGTTCCAACCTTCTGGTAAAGCTCCAGTACTTCAATAGCACTATCCTCCAATTAGAGCTCCCCCAGCATAGCAGATTCAGCAGAGACAGCCAGCTTCTTTTTGTAACTATTACAAGAAGTCGGGGCATACATGAAAGGTATGCAGGAGGTAACTTAGAGTGTTTATTTTATGGGTCGAGTACACACTAAATGAGGGAGTGTCCTTAAACACAGATTTGTCCAACTTAGGGGATAGCTCTTGCCCCGAGAGTACTGTTAAGGCCTGTGATAGCCTACTAGGAGAAAGGGCCCCTGCCCGTATAGCAGCAGTGCTTTGCCCGGCACCAACAATGGGGCAAGGCTTTTTCCATGATAGCAAAGGAGGCAGAAGCATCTATTGACGTGATAGCAGGTTCTATTCTCTTTGAAACTTTTCTAGCTATTGATTTGTTTGATTCTGGTGCCAGCCATAGCTTTGTATCTATACCTTTATTTTGAAAAATAACATTGCATCTGAGACCTTGGATAGTAATTATAAAATCTCGACTGGCGGAGGTATTATCCTAGTCAAGGATATTTGCATCGAACGTCGCATTACCTTAGAAGGTCGGGAATTGCACGCCAACTTACTCGTAATGCCACTCCTGAGCTTTGATATAGTTTTCGAGATGGATTGGTTGAGTAAACACCATACCAGTGTTGATTGTCGCTGAGGATGTGTCGTGTTTAGTCCTCTGTTTGCCATGAAATATAAAAGAACAGAACAATTATCGGAGGACCGGACTTTTACTTCATGTTACAAACTTGCTTGTATAAAGAAAGCCTAGGGACGAAATCCTAGGTACAGCAGTCTAAGTACAATTGTTTATTTTAGATTCTGGGGGATAACGATAGAGGCTCGGGAAGGCGACGGCAGCCCTGCCTTACTCCTTGGACGATCGGTATGCAGCCTTGGCTCCTGTGAAAAGATGGTTGGCGTTGATGAAGAAATGCTCTTCTTGCTCTCCCTCTGACTGCTCTTCTGGCTTCTCTCTCTGTGTGTATTCTTTCTCTGACTATGGGGGGAAGTCTCTCTGTATATACGTATTTCTCTCTGATATTGTATATCTTTATAAAGGCATGGCACCTTGCTATTTATAATAGTGGGATGTGATCATTAGGGTTGCCAATAATTAGCTCTTGGAGATGGCGGCAGCCTGGGGATTGGTCAATCCAGGCCATTCATTTCTGATTGTGACGAATCTGAGCCATTAGGTGCAGATTACACCAAATCCCATTAGCAATTAATACTGATTAGAATAAATCTTCCTTATAATGATCTTCTGATATCTGCGAATAAATTAGATCTATTCTTCTGCCATATGTCCCAGATTATTAGGATTTGACCCAATCATTAATGGCAGCAAATCTAAGGAATTAATCGGTTTAGGACACGTGTACTAGGAGCTGCTGAGGGGATCTGGACCGCATGACGAGTGAGCCGCATATGAATTTGAGCCGCATATGGTTAAACCCACGTGTCAGGGCTGTCTGGGCAGTGGCCCTCACTTGAGCCCTCGAACCACAGGGGAGTAATCCTTGTGGGCCGCATAGGTACATATCTGCCTGAGCCGCATGGACATGATCCTCTTGAACCGCATGAGAAGTCCTCGTTCGAGCCGCATGAGGCTTTCTTGGCCTGAGCCGCATAGGACAGATTCACTCTGAACCGCATGAGAAGTTCTTTGCCCGAGCCGCATGAGGCTTTCTTGACCTGAGCCGTATAGGATTCATTCTGAACCGCATGAGAAGTGAGCCGCATACGAACTCCCACGTGGCAAGGCCACGTGGCATTTTTATGGCTCTCGGGGGATTTGTGTCAGAGATCTCTTTTCTCTTCCCTAGAGATTCAACATTATGGCAGAGTCATAATTACCTGCCTTTGTGTCAGGGCTGTCAACTTTTCAGAGGGGTCAGCCGTCAAAGTAATTAATACAGCATGGGTCGGAGGGAAGCACTGTCAGGCCACGTGTCTTCTGAGCCGCATGGAATGCCTCGGGCCGTATAGCTCCTTATGCCGCATGACTCCCTGAGCCGCATGATTTTGCTGAGTCGCATGGATCTTTTCTGGCCGCATGAGTCATTTTCTTTAGTATTTTCCATGCTTCTACAAGACCCCCTTCAAAGTTTTCAATTTGTAAAATTGAAATACTTTGAATAAGAAGCATGGCTGTGTTCTTATAGCCGTATATGAAATCCTGACCGCATAGAAGTCCTGGCCGTATGGATAATTCAGCCGCATAGGTGACTCAGCCGCAGGAGACTGTTCAGTCGCCTAGCTGCTTTCAGTCGCATGCCCATTTGAACCGCATAGGCTCTTTGCCACGTCATTATGCCATACGTGTAGATCTTTTTGGAACAAGATCCCAAGAGTTCAGTCTTTAAATGGCTGGTTTGGCTCGATAGCCGAAGAGTCGATCGCGTTTGTTTGAGGCGCCGGTCCACAGTTCTCTGTCTATAAATAGAAGGGCATTTGGACGGTCTTCTCTCTTAGACTATTCTTGACTCAGATTCTTGTCGTGTTTTCTTCCTCTGATCATCAGACAACAATGGCATCCAGGGCTTCTAAGGCTGTGAAGAAGACTGTGGCGAGGAGTAAGAAATCGGCTTCGCCCTCGACTGTCGCGCCCCCCGTTCGTCTTGACGTTCATATTGCCATCAAATGGTAAGGATTAGGTAGTCGATTTGAAACCCTAGCAGAGCCTGCTTTACTGCATGCTTCATGTACAAGACTTTGACGTGAACTTCTCAAACTACATGGTCCGCATACACACCCCATGACTGAGCCGCATGAGGATATACCCCATGTCTGAGCCGTATGAGACTTGTCTAAAATGAGCCGCATGAACATTTCTGACTGTTTTCATTTTTTTCGTCTTTGGTTCTCGTAGTATCTCCACCGAATGTTGAGACTGCGGCATCAGAGGAGTCGCAGCCTCCTATCATCAGCCAGGGATCTCCCTCTGTTAAGGAGGAAGTGAAGAAAGAAGAACCTGCGCCTGAGGGGAACGGCAGCCCTCCAAATATCGAGACTGTTGAGGGTGGCAGCGCTGGGAACCCTGTTTCTCCTATTCTGGACGAGGATGCTCTTCACTTGCATCCTTCATATGTGAGATGGTTGAGGGAATGGTATATGCGCTCCTGTAACTAGGATGTAGGCGCTTCTCATGGTTGTCTGTCTGTAGTCTTTTATTTTGTTTTGCCTTTCTTCTTGTCTTCATGAAGAACTCTTTTGACTTGCTTGCAATCATGTAGATGTAACCGATTTCTGAATGAATGGAATATATATTTGCTTCACTCTTTTGCTTTGTAATAATCCTCTTATTGGGATATTTTGCGTGGACCCATTGTCCCTAACGTACCCTGGTTTTGGATACGGACAACAAGTTTAAAAGAAAGGAACCAATCATACTGACTCAGAGGTACTGAGGACATGGTGAGCATGAGGGTTTCTTTGTCGGGCGGGGGCGTACATAGAATAACTCAAAGGTAATGAGGACATGGCAATTCTATGTAGAGGAGTGATTTGTTTGTGGCGGAATTGGGACGACTCAGAGGTGACGAGAACATGGCCGTCTTGGAAGTTTGTAGACCCGTTACCCTTGTTGTGCACTGGGAGTGCAGGTAGTGGATCATGAGGGAGGATCTCTTGTAGGAAGAAAGTTCAGCGGTATGGTTATACATGACTTTCTTTCAAAAGAATGACCAGGATGTAAGTTCAGGGATACCGATGGGTACAAAACTTGACGATCCATGAATGTTGGAGTCAAAGTGTCAGTTCAGAGGTACCAGCGGGTACATGACTTGGTAGTTTGGGATACCTTTGTGGAAGAAGGGCATGAGTTCAGCGGTACAAGAGGGTATGTGACTCGAAAACCTAGAATATTGTGGATGTGAGTTCAGTGGTACCAGCGGGTACATGACTCGATAATCTGGAGAGAATATAGATGTGAGTTCAGCGGTACCAGCGGGTACATGACTCGATAATCTGGAAAGAATGTGGATGTGAGTTCAGCGGTACCAGCAGGTACATGACTCGAAAATTTGACAAACTATGAGGGTGAGTTCAGTGGTATCAGCGGACACATGACTCGAAAATTTGGAATATTGGGGGGGTGAGTTCAGTGGTACCAGCGGGTACGTGATTCGAAAATCTGAAAAATTAGAGGGTGAGTTTAGTGGTACCAGCGGGTACGTGACTCGAAGATCTGGAAAATTGTGGGGTGAGTTCAGTGGTACCAGCGGGTACGTGACTCGAAAATCTGGAGAATGTTGTTTAGACATAGTATTTCTTTAGGAACTTGCCGTTGACGGGCAACATGAGCAAGTCTCCGTTCTGCTTGGCGAGGCGGTAAGCACCGTTGGAGAACACGGCCTCGATGACAAATGGACCTTCCTATTTTGGCTGGAACTTGTCGGCGGTCTTGTGAGTCATGACCATTGGCCTCCGGACTGCCAGAACAAGATCGCCCACTTGGAATGTTCTGATTTTGACCTTCTTGTTGAAGGCTCCTAAGATGCGTGCTTGGTATAGCTCGATCCTTTGCTGAGCTAGGAGGCGCTTTTCACCTAAGGCCTCCAACTCTTGTAGTCGACGTCGGTAGTTATCATCCGTTGTCAATTGATAAGAGAGGGCAACACGGAGTGAGGGTATTTGAGTCTCTAATGGGAGAACTGCCTCACTCCCGTACACTAGAGAGAATGGTATATTCCCGGTGGCTGTTCGAACTGTGGTACGATAAGCCTATAAGCATTCACCGAGCTTCTCATTCCAGTCACGTTTGTTGGAGCAGACAAACTTCTTGAGTAGTTTGATGATTGTTTTGTTGAATGCCTCTGCCAATCCGTTCACTGCCGGGTTGTACGGTGTCGAAGCGACATTCTGAATACGGTGTTTATCGCAAAACCGATAGAATACGTGTCTTGCAAACTGTGGACCATTATCATGGATGATCCTTCGGGGCAGTCCAAAGCGGTAGATGACGTGATGCTTAAGGAAGCTGATCACATTTGAAGTCTTAACTTCAGCGAGTGGGACAGCTTCCGCCCATTTGGAGAAGTAATCAGTGATTGCAAGTATGAAGCGATGTCCTCGAAAGAAAGGTGGGGTGATTGGACCAATGATATCCATTCTCTACGCTTCGAATGGCCAGGACGCCACCGTCGGATGTAGAAACTCGGATGGTTGGTGAATGAAGTCTACGTGGACCTGGCAAGCTTTATATTTTCTGGCATAGTCTATTGCATCTGCTACCATCGTAGGCCAGTAGTAGCCCATTCGGCGAAGGCGGTCTTGCAATTTTGGGCCAGGCTGATGGGCCCTACAGACACCGTCATGAGCTTCGCGTACGGCTTCTTTGGCTTCTGCGTTCGACAAGCACCGAAGCAATAATCCGTCATAGGAGCGGCGATACAGCATTTTTGTCTCTGTATAATAGAAGAATCTGAGAGAACGCCGTCTGATAGAAGTGGCTTCCTTTGGGTTCTCGGGCAGGATGTCGTAGACGACGAAGTCGATGAACGGCTGTCTCCAGTCTGGTGCTTCGTCGACCGTCTGGGCAGAATAACTCGCCACGAATTGAACGTTGTTCTTGGGACAGACCAGTTCGTGGCCTATTACGTCAACCGAATGATGAGCGTGCTTCGACACCGCTAAGGAAGCGGCAAGGCCTGCTAGGGCATCGGCTTCGATATTTTGGAGTCTGGAGACATGTTCGATGAAGAACCCCTCAAACGACGAGATGATGTCAATCGCTATTTGGTGATAAGGGATCATGTCTTCGTGTCGGACCTCGCACGAGCCCCGGATCTGATTGACGATTAGTTGGGAGTCGCCGTATGCTTCAAGATATTCTACCCCCAGCTCTCTTGCTAGTTGGAGGCCAATGACCAGAGCGTTATACTCGGCCACTTTATTAGAGCAGGGTTCTGTGAGGGAATAGGCGCGGTTGATCACCAATCCGGAAGGGGAGACTAGCACTACCCCGACTTCGACAACTATATTGCCTTTAGGTCCGGTCCTCGAAGCACCGTCGAAGAACATTCGCCATATAGCCTCGTGAGAGGTTGCATGCGAGTCGGCGACCTCATCTGGGATCTCTTCATATATTCTGGAGGACTCCGAGCCTGGGTGGGCTGCTAAGAAGTCTGCCAGGGCTTGACCTTTGACTGCCTTTTGCGGGACGAAGGTCATATGATAAGGGGACAGCAATATTGCCCAAGTAGTGAGGCGAGAACTGAGTGCCCCTGGTTTAGTCATGAGGACCCTGAGAGGGTTGACTCGTGAGATCACATGTATTGTTTGTCCGGTGACATAGTGCCGCGCCTTCTGAATGGCGAATACCAAGGCGAGGCATTCCTTCTCAACCGCGGTGTATCGGTGCTCGGGTCCAACCATCATTCGGTTGAGATAGTATATAGCTTGTTTGTGACCTGCATCGTTATTTTGTGCCAACAGGGCACCGAGGGAGTGTTCCATTGCTCGTACGTAGAGCAGGAACGGTTTTCTGACAACCGGGGCCACCAGGACTGGAGGGTTTGACAAATATTCTTTGATGTTGTCGAAGGCACGCTGGCATTCCTCGTCCCATACGAATGAGACTCCTTTCTTCATGAGGTGTGTGTACGGTCGACATCGCCCGGAGAGGTTAGAGATGAACCTCCTTATGTAAGCTAGCCTCCCTTGGAGGCCTCTAAGTTCGCGGAGATTTCTCGGGGGACCCATCTCCATGATTGCCTTCGTTTTCTCAGGGTCTACATGAATGCCCTGAGCGGTGATAATGAATCCCAAGAACTTCCTGCTGGATACGCCCAAGAAAGATTTTGTAGGGTTCATTTTCAGATTGTGGGCTCTCATCAGGTCGAATACCGTCCTCAGGTCCTACAGATGATCTCCCTTACGGCGACTCTTGACGGCGATGTCATCGACATAGCATTCCACCGTCTTGCGCAAGTGTTCCCTGAAAATGATACTCATGGCTCGCTGATATGTGGCGCCAGCATTCTTTAGACCGTATGGCATGACTGTGTAGCAGTATGTGCCAATCGGTGTTCGGAATGATGTGTGCTTTTTGTCGTCGGAAAACATCTTGATTTGGTTGTACCCCGAGAATCCATCCATGAATGACATACGTTCAAAGCCGCATATGTTGTCGATCATGATGTCTGTGATAGGGAGGGGGAATTCGTCTTTCGAACATGCCTCATTCAGATTACGGAAGTCAATGCAGATTCGGATCTTCCCATTCTTCTTAAGGACCGGAACTATATTGGCGACCCAGTCAGGGTGTTGCTCCTCACGAATGAAGCTGCTGGCTATTAGTTTGTTGACTTCGACTTCGATCGCATCCATGACGCCTGGGCCGAAGCGTCGTTGTTGCTGCTTGACTGGCTTTGCATCTGGCCGTATGTTGAGCTTGTGAAGAGCGATATCGGGGTCTAATCCCGACATGTCTTCATAACTCCATGCGAACACGTCAATATATTCTCTGATAAGTTTCAGCAGCGATTCTCGCTCTTCGTCTGTTAGGCTTTTACTGACGAAGATTGGCTTTGGAGAGGATTCGCTGCCGAGGTCGACCTGCATAACCTCATCTTCGGTAGGAGGTTCTCTCTGCTCAAACCGCTTTTCCTATTATGCATCCAGCTGTTGGGCCCACGGCTCTAGTTCGAGGATTTCAGGAATGTCTTCGTCTTCTTCGTAAGCGTCAGCGAATGCCATGTTGACTGACAGGACTTGTCTAAATATGTCTCCAATGCTGGTATCCGAGTCAGAGGTTGGGGACCCGGTTGAATGTGATTGCCAGTCACACTCTTCATCTGAACTCTCAGGGGTCGTCGTAGGAGTTACATACCCTAGTCCACATCGAGTTTTGCTATAGTAGTCCCGTGGCTTGCCAGTCGGGACTGGAAGCTTCAAAGGTAATCGTCGTCCAGCGCCGTAATTCAAACCTGGTGTAGTCTCTAGATCATATTCCTATTTTTGCATGAGATATTTAGACTGGGGGCTATAAAGATACAGAGACAGTCTCCCGGTATCTGACCCAAGATCAACTTCTTTTATGGTGAAGGGGTGCGGATCGTCCTTCCGGCCGAAGATGATTGGATGATCTCCTCCCTCGATTATGCGATACGCATTTTCTGCTGGAATAAGCTGAATTGTGGTGTGCACATTTGTCACCTGTGTGTGTAGATGGGTGCCTAGATCATGCTCCATAGCGTACATTGTACAAAGCTTATTGAGCTCGATGTAGTTCAAAGATAGCCCTTTATTGATGAAATAAGGTATCTTTTCTAGGGGGATTACATCATCTGCGGAGGGGACATCGGTGTGGACAGCCACATACTTGGCTAGTTCTGGTTCTTCTTCGGCTACCCCCTGTATAAATGAAGACTGAGAGGACGACCTAGTCAGCTTGATCTTCAGAGGTTCAACTGGCGGAGTAGAGCGTGGAGTCGTTGGTAGACTAGCAACCCCCAGTTTGGTACTCGATATGGGGCGAGGAGTGGCTGGTTCGCTTGAAGTGTCAGACCTCGCATCGGGGTGATGACCCTTCTTGGGAAGGCGTATCATGAGCGATCTATCGGAGGGATTGAGCTTCTCTGTTTGGGGTTGACCGACTCTCGACAGTCTGATGGTAAGTGGCCCTGTTGTGGGTCTCGGTACTTGGCCGGACCTTGGCAGCCGGATTCTCATCTGTTCTTCCTGTGTCGAGAGACTGATTGCGTCCTTACGCAGCGTGGCCGTAAGGGGTGCGGATTTGCTCGGTTTGCAGGCTTAGAGGTGGATCGTCAGAGGTTCTTCTGATCCCGCGATCACTTCGGTACCAGCTTGCTTATTTCCTCCATCAAGGTGCCTCTTTGACTTTTCGTATAGGCAGGAGTCCGAGTAGTAGGATTCGACCCCTTTGAAGGGATCGATGTCAGCAAATTCTGTTCTCACGAAGCCATGCTTGTCGACATATTTGAAGCATTGGTGCAGCGTGGAAGGCACGATCATATAATCGTGTATCCAAGGGCACCCTAAAAGGATGTTGTAAGAAGTGTCGGTATCTATGATGTAGCAGGTGACTTCTGATTGAAGATCGCCGATCTGGCATTTCAGACGGATCTTCCCGATTGGATAGCTCCTGCCCGAATTGAAACCGCTGATAGCGGTGCTTGTAGGCGTCAGGCGATGCATCGGAATACAAAGATGATGTAGCAGACCCTTCGAAATGATGCTTATGGAAGACCCAGGATCAATGTGCATCCGGTCCACCTTTACGTCGCCGATGTATCCAGTGTAGTATAACGGGCGATCGTGCAGGTTGGTTTTGATGAGCATATCCTACGGAGTGACGACGATATTGGGCATCGCTCCCGTACATGCGCTGTCTTGGAGATCTGCGGGCTGATTTTCTCCCATAAGGTTGACCTGAGCCAAGTATGCATCGGCATTTTGGAGTGCATCGCTCAAGGCCGCACGGACGTCCTTCGAGAGCCTCAGGAGTTCATATAAGGACAATTTGGCCGGTGTATTGGCCAATTGTGCCAAGATGTCGAAGTTGTAGGGCCTTTCCAGCCCCTGAGGTGTCTCCTTTAGGAGGGATTTGTCGAAGCGAGTCTCCTTTGGCCTAGGCTTGTCGGTCGTCGGAGGCTGAGGAGGCTCTGGAGCGTCAGTGGTAGTGGGCGAATGATTATCAGTCGAGTTCTCAGCCACGGGTTGAAATTGCGCTCCAGATCGAGTAACGACGGCCATGACTTCTTCCTCATCTGCCGAGACGGTGTGGCAGGATCTGACTTTTCCACTTCTCTTCTTGTGAATGGGAGGCGTCGTAGACTGAGTCACCTCGTGGACCAGGTCCGGATGGACCCACATGATTTCTCCTCGCGATATAGTGAGAGGTACTAGACCGATAGTTTGATCTCAGGGAGGTGGAAGATTGGTAATCTCCATTGTCGCCAGAGGGATGGGAACCACCCCGTCTTGAGTTTCCGTCGGAGGGAAGCTGCCGAATGGTATGGACACCATATTGGCTGCCACGGTTACCTCTTCGAAATCGATGGCCAGAGCGTTCGAATCGATAAGGTTTTGGATGTACCATTTTAGTTGGTAGCAGTCGTGTGTAGCATGGTGTACATAGCAGTGGTAATGGCAGAACTTTGGGTTCTCCAGGTCAGCCAGCCGAGGCTCCCATCTTGGCGGAGGGAGCTGAATTCTATCTCCTTGTATAAGCAAGTCCAAGATAGGCTTGACGTGGCCATCTTCAAAAGAGTAAGTGATTTGAGGCCATTGTTTGTCCGCTGGTTGTGACTCGGGCTTCTGGGCCGTGTCGACCACCATAGCCTGCTTGCCTCTGTTGTCCCGATTGTTGGAGGGGCTACCCCCATTGTCGATTTTGGTATTGGAACGCTTGCCCTTGTTCTCTCCCTCCGAGATGTGCAACCCCAGTTGGCGAGCCTTTCTCAACCGTTCTTCGGCACTTGTAGCACTGATGATAAAAGCCTTCCAGTCCTTGAATTGACTTTCGCCCATCCAGAGACTAATTGTTGGGAGTAGTCTCTTTTGGCAAATTTCAATCAAGGAGGAATCCGGATTACCAGATGGTAACTTCAGTACGGTTTGACGAAACCGCTCAATATAATTCCTCGTCAGCTCTTTCTCTCCTTAGACGACGTCCATGAGGGTAGACATTGTGACGTCCTGCCCTACCTCATAGAATCTCTCCAAGAACAAGCGTTTGAAGCCAGCGAAAGAGTGGATGCAGTTGTCTGGCAGGTTACGGTACCAATCGAAGGCGACTCCTTCCAATGCCCTGATGAATAACCGCGTGAGGATAGCGTCATCATGGGGCAAATGGTCGGTGGTGACCTCGAAGTAAGTGATGTACCGACTTGCTGAGGTCTTGCCATCATATGGGTTGATATTGAACGGCTTATATCTTGGTGGGAATGGAACATCCCTCCATTCAGCAGGATATGGTTGCCATATTCTGAAGTCTTGAGAGTTTTCTCGGGCGTAGAACATGGCTCGGAGCTCCTGAACCTCTCTCCTTACTTCTCGGGCCTCATCTGTCGCGGTAGGGGCCGTTATTTTAGGAGGATTATTACCTGGGTTCGGCGCTGCTGAATTTGAATCTACATTGATTGCGGGACCTGCGCTTGTTTGGCCAGGTGTCACTCCCTGCAGAGTAAGAAGAGCCGCTTTGATCTCGTCTACAGACTTGACCAATGCATGCAGTATGGCCTCCAAAGTGTCGATACGTTGGCGATCACTGGAACCACCTTGATTGCTGTTCGTCATGAATATCGTCTTTACATGAGGAGTGACGGAAGAAACGGTGGAGGATGTGCCCACCGAGTCGTATCCATGCATCGAGAAATCATCGAGATATGTGGGAATGTTCTCTTCGGGTTCGGATTCGGAAGGAACGGTACCCCCAGCTTCGGAGCTTGTTTCATCTTGAGAGTCACGGATGTCCTCGGGGATATCAGCGTCTGTTGCACCTAATGGGAGGGTTGTTTCCCCGGGCTCGTCTCCTTGAAACACCGGATTATTGTGGACGTTTGGAGGAGTACTACCCCCAGATACAACGACCCCCAAGGACGTGGACGATGAATCTTTCGTTGTAGTAGATTTTGTCTTCGAACGGGTGTGTTGGTATACTCCAGTGGAGGGCAACCGTTTAGCCGACAATTTCTTAGCTGTAGTGGTTGATATTTTCGGGCTGGAGATGCTTGTCTTCTTTCCTCTCCCCTCGGCGGGGACTTTCTGAGTAGAATTGCAGGAGGCAACAGGAGGCAATAGTGGCCGCATGGGTTTTCTGCAAGCGATTGACTTCAGTAGCCGCATGAGTCTCATCCATGCGGTTGGCAACTGTAGCCGCATAAGGTATGCGGCTGACAGATGTGGCCGTATGAGTTTTCTTCATGCGGCTGGCGGATGTAGTCGTATGAGCTTTCTCCCTGGGGGTAATACCCTTATGCGGCTCGGATCACATAGAGTTCCTCTTTGCCCCTGCAAGTCCAGCATCATAGTATTTTTTTCTGTCGGACTTGGGGACAGCAGAGTTGTCTACGGTCTGAAGTGGAGCCGCAGGAGAGTCTTTCTCGCCTTCTTGAGCAACAGAGGGTATCCCATCGAGGGCTTGAGGAGGAGCAAATGATTTTGGCCTCCACTCTTTGCGAGCCTTCGTCCCGCGGGTTCGCTTCTGGATTGGGCCAGCGCTTCCTTCGGAGAGCATCTCTTCAAACGCCTGTTGGTCGAAGTGGACGACCATATTTTGTTGCGTGAAGCCAATTTTGGCTGCATCCGATTGCGTCACCAACTCCTCAGCCGTGGAGAAGTTAGTCCCCAGCAGAGTCGCCATCGTGTTTGCCATGAAATATAAAAGAACAGAACAATTATCGGAGGACCGGACTTTTACTTCACGTTACAAACTCGCTTGTACAAAGAAAGCCTAGGGACAAAAACCTAGGTACAGCAGTCTAAGTACAATTGTTTATTTTAGATTCTGGGAGGTGACGATAGAGGCTCGGGAAGGCGACGGCAGCCCTGCCTTACTCCTTGGACGATCGGTATGCAGCCTTGGCTCCTGTAAAAAGATGGTTGGCGTTGATGAAGAAATGCTCTTCTTGCTCTCCCTCTGACTGCTCTTCTGGCTTCTCTCTCTCTGTGTGTATTCTCTCTCTGACTATGGGAGGAAGTCTCTCTGTATATACGTATTTCTCTCTGATATTGTATATCTTTATAAAGGCATGGCACCTTGCTATTTATAATAGTGGGATGTGATCATTAGGGTTGCCAATGATTAGCTCTTGGAGATGGCGGCAGCCTGGGGATTGGTCAATCCAGGCCATTCGTTTCTGATTGTGACGAATCTGAGCCATTAGGTGTAGATTACACCAAATCCGATTAGCAATTAATGCTGATTGGAATAAATCTTCCTTATAATGATCTTCTGATATCTACGAATAAATTAGATCTATTCTTCTGCCACGTGTCCCAGATTATTGGGATTTGATCCAATCTTTAATGGCAGCAAATCTGAGGAATTAATCGGTTTAGGACACGTGTACTAGGAGCTGCTGGGGGATCTGGACCGTATGACGAATGAGCCGCATATGAATTTGAGCCGCATATGGTTAAACCCACGTGTCAGGGCTGTCTGGGCAGTGGCCCTCACTTGAGCCCTCGATCCACAGGGGAGTAATCCTTGTGGACCGTATAGGTACATATCCGCCTGAGCCGCATGGACATGATCCTCTTGAACCGCATGAGAAGTCCTCGCTCGAGCCGCATGAGGCTTTCTTGGCCTGAGCCGCATAGGACAGATTCACTCTGAACCGCATGAGAAGTTCTTTGCCCGAGCCGCATGAGGCTTTCTTGACCTGAGCCGCATAGGATTCATTCTGAACCGCATGAGAAGTGAGCTGCATACGTAAGGCCACGTGGCATTTTTATGGCTCTCGAGGGATTTGTGTCAGAGATCTCTTTTCTCTTCCCTAGAGATTCATCATTATGGCAGAGTCATAATTACCTGCCATTGTGTCAGGGCTGTCAACTTTTCAGAGGGGTCAGCCGTCAAAGCAATTAATGCAGCATGGGTCGGAGGGGAGCACTATCAGGCCACGTGTCTTCTGAGCCGCATGGAATACCTCGGGCCGCATAGCTCCTTATGCCGCATGACTCCCTGAGCCGCATGAGTTTGCTGAGCCGCATGGATCTTTCCTGGCCGCATGAGTCATTTTTTTTAGTATTTTCCATGCTTCTACATCCTCCTAGAGAGGCTGTGTTCAAGTTCGCTGGAGGAGCAGTGGAGCAGCGTGGTGAGGCTATTTGTAGAGCCAGGGTACAGAAGAAAGAGCTAGCCCATCCTATCATCGCGGAGTTTCTCGACGTATTTTTTGAAGAATTGCATGGACTTGCACCTGATAGAGACGTTGATTCTCTAATGATCTTATGCCAGGCATAAATCCAGTGTTGCAGCGAGTATACAGGATCAATAATAAGTAGGCTGTAGAATTGAAGAAGCAGATTGATGAACTGCTAGAAAATTCATTAGATCGAGTTTGTTGCCTTCGGGTGCTCCGGTGTTGTTTATGTCGAAGAAGGATGGGTCGGTACGTATGTGCATCGACTACCGGGCCTTGAACAACATGAAAGATTTTGACATTTCTTTGTAGTACCATCCGAGAAAGGCTAACGTGGTTGCGGATGCCTTTAGCAGGTATCTAGTAGCCATATATTTTATGATGGACCATCATCTGTTAGCAGACTTAGAGAATTTAGCCATTAAGGGCATCATCCCGGGAGTTTAAATACAAATGATAGGTATACAAATTCAGTCTGGATTGATAGACAAGATTCGAGAGGCACAACACCAGGATGAGAATCTAAGGGGTATCGTAATTTAGGCATGTGCAAATTTATTAGAGGACTTTACCATTGCAGAGGATAGCTCATTGAGGCACGGGACAAGATTATGTCTATCTGGCGGTAAGCTGCGAGAGGAGGTCATGCAGGAGGCGCCAGTTCTCAGTATTTTTTATATCCAGAAGCTAACATGATATACAAGGATCTGAGAGCCCACATGTGGTGGTATGGTATGAAGCTATAGGCGCACACTTCGTTTTTAGATGCCTTGTGTGTCAGTAGATCAAAGCTGATAGGCAGAGACCAGGAGGATTGCTTCAGCCATTATCGATTCCCGAGTGGAAGTAGAAACTTAGCACTATGGATTTTGTTTCCAGTCTTCCACATACACCAGGAGGAAAGCATGTGATTTGGGTCATCGTTGATAGGTTAACCAAATCGGCCCACTTCATACCATTCATAGTGGACTGTCCACGAAAAAGTTAGCAGAGTTATATGTGAAGCAGAACATCTGGTAACATGGTGTTCCAGTGAGTATCGATCATCACCGACCATGATAGCAGATTCATGTCCCACTTTTGGAAGAGTCTGTAAGCTAGCTTGGGTACTCAGCTCAAGTTTAGCAGTGCATACCACTCTCAGACCAATGGACAATCGAAGAGGACCATTCAGACGCTTGAGGATATATTTTGGACATATGTGCTGGATTTAGGTGGCTCGTGGGAGGACCACCTTCACCTAGTTGAGTTTCCTACAACAGATACCAGGCTAGTATCGAAATGTCTCCTTTCTAGGCTCTTCATGGCTGGAGATGTCGTACCCAACTATCTTAGGACGACGTGGGAAAGAGAGCACGGTTGTGATCCGAGATGGTAGTAGATGTTGCGGAGAAAGTAAAGCAGATTAGAGAGTGACTTTGCGTGGCTCAAGATAGACAAGCACTGGGCCGATAGCCACCAAACACCGTTAGAGTTTGAGGTATAACTTTTTTTAGCATTAAGATTGTTAATTTTGGTAAGTATAGGTAGTAATATTATGACTTAATCTAGGTTGGAGATTTGGTGTTCTTGAGGATCTCTCCGACACATGGCATGATCCAATTCGGGGGAGGCGAAAAGCTCAATCCAAGATTCAGCGGGCCTTTTAGCATTCTTGAAAAGATCGGGGCGGTGGCATACCGACTTGCATTATTGCATGCACTAGAGGGAGTGCACAATGAATTCCATGTGTCCCAGCTTAGACGGTATATAGCAGACGCTAGCCATATGCTAGACCACCCGGAGATCGAGGTGGAAGTGAGAGAAGGTACTACATAACCAGACGATTCCGTTGGTGCGAGTCGCTTAGAGGCATCACTCTCTGGGTGAATCCACATGGGAGAGAGAGGATGAGATGTGCGAGCGTTATCCTTATCTTTTCGAGCCATGAGGTATATTTCTACCTTGTGTCTATTTTTAAATTTTGAGGACAAAATTTGTTTACGGAGGGTAGATTTGTGAGCCCTTGAACCGAAATGATTATTAATATTATTACCATTATTATTATTATTATTTTATTCTTATTATTGTCATTATATATTTATATATTCCTAAAAGAATTATATATCACTCATACCATAGTTAAGAACTAAGGGGAGACCCCTATGCAAAAACCAAATGAGGGAGGGAGTAAGTGCTAATTTACCTATTCAAATTTCTAAACGACTATAAATTAAAACTCTCCCTGAGCAGGATTGAAATCGTACGTGAAATCAAAACATGATTTCGATCCTATCTAAATCGTGTATATATAAGTTGTCGATCAAATTCCTCTCCATCAAACCCTCTTCTCCCTAAACCCTAATCTTTTCCTATGCCCCTTAAGTTCGAAAAGACCTGTGTGTTCGAGAGGGTGATTTTCAAGAAGAGGCATTCGATTTCCTCAACAGGCAATCTTCTTCTCTATATAACCATATCATACGATTCCTTAAATCTAGTTAGTTTTACCATTTCTTAATAGGGATATAGATATTTGTGATAATTCCTAAGAGGAACTTAGAAAGAATGTAGGTGACTTGATGGGTTAAAACAATGTACAAGATATCCTAAATTGCTAGTGTATCAATACATTTGTGAAGACAATAAGTGTTATAGGTACTAGGGTGTGTACCATGTGGTTAGGAGGATTGTTGTTTATATGTTTCTTTGAGTTGCATTCTATTTGTGTAATCAGTAAGTAATTTGGGATGTAGTATATATATACATTATAAATAGGAGACTGCAACCCTAAATAATGCAAACGTGTGAATGTGGGTGTGCTTCCAGATTCGAGCAACAACAGGGAACTAGATTACCTATGTGTTATATACAAGATCTGTGAAGCAAAACTGTACACAGGTATCAAGTAATAAATATGTATCTTGGGTTCATATATATGTGTCCTAAGGAGTATAGTTAGAAGGAGCCTGTAGGTGACTTTATGGGTAATGACAGGGGGTTGGGTATCAAACAATAGATATGTAGCTTGGTAGGGAGTGGAGTCTTGAGTAATTAATGCAGCAGGGGTACACAAGGATTGGGTTTTACCTGGACAGTAAGACATCTAATGGGAATAGAGGAATTAATGTACATAATATACTATATGGAAACTTTAAGACATATATAGGTAGGCTTGGCCACGAGAACATCAAGTGGCTGTGCAAAATTGCACATAGGTAATAAGGGTGCATCTGTTAGAAGAGGAACATGTGTTCCTGTGTAGTGTTAGGATAGCTACAGGTTATTCTATCCTCATGAATGCAGTTGTATCTATGCTGGTCTTATATGTAGATGCTTAGGTATACCATTGGGAAGTAGGTAAGTACAACCATATAAATAGTAAATTATAGAGAAACCTACTTTGAGTGAAGAATAGAGGATAGGCTACAGCAGTTGCTATCCCAAATAGCATTCCTACGAGTTGGGGTAGTCATAGGTTTTAGTATGTAATCTGGATACATAAATACCTTGTACTAGGTTGGGAAGAATAGTACCAAAGGGGCCATTGCTAATTGAAGAGCATAGCTGGGAAACTAGTATACCTGGCCTAATCAATACAGGCCAATGGCCATGTATTCTCTGTGCAAGAAATAACATTAGATGGGTGTAGAGGCTAAAAATCAAGCTGTGCCACCCATTAAAGTGTAAGATCATCAGGTGGCGCCAAATCATTAGGTTGCGCCAATATCTTATTACGTAGCATCAGGTTGCTCCAACATCAGGTTGCGCAGGAGATAGGTTGTGCGAGCGCTACATGGTGCACTTCCTCGAGAAGCTGTAATGGCATCATCATTACCTGGCAACTGACAGCACGGAGATTAAGAAAAATCTATTCGAATCTCGCGCAACGCGGCGTTTGAGAACATTTTGTCAGCATGTAATTAATGCTGACAGCTGGTTCGCATAAGTCATTATGTGGCATGAGAATTAATCAGTACAGCATAGAAGACCCATTCAAAGGCGCCAGTTGTTGAGTTGTGTCCATGGGCAACCTGGCTAGTTGACGCCAACCAATCAACTTTTTAGCAGAGTGACGTGACGTGCAAGCCACTAACTTTACAAAGCGTGCCCACTACACTGTCTACGACCACGTGCATCTCAATTAAATGATGCTACGCGTCTACAGCAGTTGGTGCAAATGCTCGTACAGGTTGTTATATTGCACCCACGCGCAACCTGATGAAGCTCGCATAAAGTGGTCAAACAGTGTTCAGAACAGAGTGACATGGCACGCAAGGCACTAACTTTGCAGAACGTGTCCACTATACTATCCATGACCAAGCACATCTCAATCAAATGATGCCATGCGTCCACAGCAGTTGGTGCAACCGCTCGCGCAAGTGAACAGGAGGCGCGCAACCTGAAGTGTGCGCAACCCAGAATAACTGCTAAACAGTTATTTCAAGAACTCTATAAATAGAGTTTTAAATCAGTTCTAAAGTCTCAAGAATAATCATAATCTTCTGCTAAAATGTTGTTGCATCCTTTAGAGGCTCGTGTCTTCCATATCACATAGAACAAAGTGATCGTCTTCTAATCAGATTCCTACAGTTGTACTTCTCCAGAAATCAATTGTACTCTTTTTTTAGTTTCTAATAAAACTTTTTTTGTTTTTTGCAAAGAATGGGTCCTTGTGCTAAAGCTAATGCATTGGTATAGGGTTTTGGGGTAAGGCAGCAACAAGTTGCAAAAGGTCCTGCGTGCTTATATGCAAAATGGGCAGTACCTATACTTGCCAAGAGGACATTTGAGAGATTGGTAAGGGTGAGTACAGGAAATTAGCAAATATCAGTGAATCTTGTGTAATAAATGTCCATATACTCGAGTGGGTACTTCTGAACATAAGCAACTTGTGCATGTGATAGTATAGGGTAGGACAATTGCATTATAGTGTCCATGTCCTGTCATAGAGGTTCTTCACCTATGTATCAAATAGTAGTATGATGCCATTGTTATTTGGGGACAACAGTCCATATAGATATGTATTAGCAGATATAAGGGTGCTTCTTCTGTAGAGAAGGGTGCCTATTTTTACACATGGGTCTTACATAGGAGAAGCAGGTGGACAACATATGGATGGGAATAAGATGGTTACCTATAGCAGTTTAGTGTGGTTTAGGCAGGTATATGTGAACAAAGGAGTAGAGTGTTTGGATGTCTCAGGTCAATGGCTAATAAGGACTCCACTAGAGGTAGATATGTATATAATATATAGGTAACATGTAGGCATCCAGGGGGAGAGTATCTAAGTTGTATGCATAATTAAGTGTAGCAGTAGCAATTGCTACTACTACAGGTTCCTGTGCAGGTGTTGAGTAATAAAGAGCTAACAGATCCTAGTAGACAACAGAAAATTCTAACATAGGTCATCTCTACAGGGAAGAGTAGTACATGAGCATGCATACACCTGGATAGGTTTAATGAACATAAAAGTGCAAACAAGGGATAGTCAATCCAAACCATTAATGTTACTAAAAATATAGGGGTAATTAACAATAATTAAAGATAAATTTATTTTGGTTTAATTTTATGTGGTGATTAGAATTAATTTACAATATAGGTTCTTTGGACTCTAATTCAGTGCTCGACCCGTACCCGCATCTCAGGACCACAGATAAGTACATATACTAATTGCTTTCATTTCTTGATATTCTTTATTATATATTATACATATGCATCTCTTGTTTTGCTGACACGATTGATACACAGGGTTAGTTTCATGGATTCCTTACGTGCTATATTTTGTCATTAATGTATTCACATGATTACCGTGGTTATGACCTGTTTGAATCCATAAGTACTAGTTGGGCGAAGGAAATATCTTAGTAGACGTGTGAACTACCCTTTCTGTCCCATTTCTCTTACGTGAACAATAGCAGCCGCACACGACACGTGCGACTGGCCGGATTTATCCCTTAGTCGTTCACATGTTGAACACGATATTTCAAAGGTGCCATTTCACTTGATTTATCTTGTTCTCCTTGTCACATGCCATATCATCATGTTTTCTCCTCTTCTAGTTCCTCTAACTTGTTATAGAGTTATCTGTTTTTTTTTTCTTGCTATACCATGATGCCTGTTACTTTCTTGTTTAAATCTCATATGCTATTTTCATTTTTTGATAATTCTATCATGTTTTGAATAGCCTATCATATGTTTGCTTGTTCCAATCCTAACTGGATAAACTATTTTTAGGTGATGAGTTAGAGAACTTTTGTACCACTTATTATGAGCACACTACAGAGCCTGACTTTGGCCTACAGATGATCCGGATGCGATCTTGGCAGAGTTGCCCTCTGTAGATGATAGTTAGTTAGATGATATTTAGTTTTGGCTTGATTTGTCTCGGGAAACCTTTTTAGTTATTTATTTTGTTTTGAGGATTATGTGAGTTTGTTAGTGTATTGTCACTTAGTATTATTCAACTTTTCTTGAGATTATTCAGCTTTATTTCCTATATGTTTTCTCTTGCTGTGGTTAAGTATATTTTAGTTGCTTTTGATTTATCTGTGCAATTGTAAGTGATATGGAATATATATATATATATATATATATATATATATATATATATATATATATATATATATATATATATATATATAAACTACGTGGTTGTGTATGATAAAACTGTAGAGGTTAGACAGCGTTCTACCACCAACACTGCAGCATAGGCTGGACGTTCCCACGACTCAAGCCCAAATTATGGGTACGGGTCGTGACAATTAACCTTTATTATATGTGCATGTTCTTGCATAGGGGCCACACTACTGAACTTCCTCTCTATCTGTTTCCAATTTACATGTCCAGTAAACATTTTAAAGAAATTCTAGAGCTCATATAGAGATAAATACATAATCCAGAAAAAGCTGTGGGCTTTATATTTGTGTTGATAGACTTTGTCAATAACCAATGACTTGTAGATTTAAAACACTTTTTGAGGACATTTTGTTATCAATACAATAGTTAATGGTTTATGGTGAATGTGTGCACATGAATTTAAAATCCTTTCCTTTAAAAACTTCAGATTGTCGGATATGATCGATCTTGTAAGTTGACATGGTTCTCTATCATCAGTTGTTTATTTCCATGCTGTTATTAATCTACATGAGTGAAAATGTCAATCCTAATTGTCTCTATTACTCGAATTTTTAGCCCTCAATGTCTCTTATCCTGGTGGTAGTTTAGGGTGTGCTATAGATGCACAAGCTCCATAATCCTTTACAAGTTCCCTACAACAACCCTGGTAATTAGTTATCTTAGCTATCTGAGTTATATATAGTGTTTCAATTCAAATTTAATAGATATTTCAGTTCCTGTGTTGTTCTAAATTATTTTATTCATATTACATGGAACATGACAAAATGGAGCAACAAGTTGGTTAATATTTTACAATTTTGATATTCTTTGTCCAACTTGTTAAGTTTGTAGTTTTTTCTTAAATGGAGCAACGAGTTGTGAGCACGTCCAGCCTACGACCATAATCGATGGTAGTCAGCTGTTCTAAATCTTGTCAATCTCCATATCATTATACCATCAATACACATCATACGATTAGAACGTACAAGCAAAACCCAGCCACACACACTCACCACAAAGTCTACTCTCATGATTTTTTGTATAACGTACATGCCAACTTTTTGGAGACAAATCCGATAGACAACCATAACATGTAACTGATACGTCTATACTCATCTGGTATATCAAAATCGATCCTAATCTCTAAGACCTCCAAGTAGCCTCAACTGATCTGAAACGTCAACTCCCTGTCATCTATGACAACAATCCAGTCATAATGGGGCAAAGTAACATAAAACTCAATAATACTCAAACAACATAATAGAAAATAATAACTATAAATAACAAGTAAAATAAGAATGTACCTAGCTACATGCACTAGCTACGTGTGGCACGTGCAAATATAACACTAGTAAGCATGTAGGGGCTAAGCATGGATAAGGCATATTACAAGACGATGGTAGCAGTCACACACATAATGGGCATAAGACATGTCTTTCGACAATGCTAATAGTCACAGACATAATGGACATAAGACATGTCTTTCTATAATGCTAGCAGTGACAAAAATGTCCAACACCAGATAAACTACATGCCACATGAGTGTCCTCCAACATGACATAACACGACACGATACGGCACAACACAATAAAAACACGTGACACAAGTGTAAATCATGAAATATAATATCGCTAAGTAAAGTTGGGAAATATGTACTTGCCTTAACCAAAAAATGGAGATTCTCCAGTTCACCTATAAAATAATGTAGGTGTTAGAATAGGTTCACGGCTAAACTCTTAGTAATCCATTAACTAATCTTAATTCTACAACTATTTCTAATTGATTCTAACTACTACTTATTCATAAGAATTTCTTAATCATTCTAACCAATACAATTCTTTAATTAATGGCAAATAATTAATCTACTAATTAACGTATCTAAATCTATCTAAGCCTGGTTTAATAACATAGCCCAGTAGTGATACTGGACTCAGTCCATGCACCTATTCTTAATTATGTGAATAAAAAACCCATTTATGATCCAGTTTAAAGCCCAATAAAAACTTAGCCCACAAACTTGAAAACCTGACAAATGAGTACAATTATCCATTTGTTTGACCCAGCCCGGTGGCCCAACTCCCTAAACCCACAGTTCTTAAGCCCATAGAACCCAACCTATACTTATTTCAAAATCCATTTTATACTCCTTATAACTGAAGTGGGAAAAGAAAACAACAAATTGAGAAAGAAAGGAAAAAAAGAGGGATGGAAACAGTCACGAGAGCTTTGGGCAGCACATAGCCACTACAGTGTTGCCCAAAGCTGAAGAAGAGGGAAGGCATAGGAAAGGCGGTGCTAGTCAGATCTGGCTTGGTATTCGAGATGGCAAGAGGCAATAGCGACAATCGAAAGTCAATAGTTCATCTCTCGCAAAATCTAGGTGGTTCATGGTTGTTGTTGATAAGGAACAGAAGGTGACTTGGTCAGATTTCGTGGTCACCATGGTGAGTGTGGCCGAGAGAGGACAGTAGCGATCATCGACACCAGGTGTAATGCCCTGCTCCCTACGGTGCATTATGCTGAGTCTTTCACTCGAAGAGTTGCGTTAACCCGATTTAAGTATCGATGCGAACTGATACAAGAGTACGTAGACCTGAGAAATGTATTGATATGAATTGATGCAGAGAGTATCGTTGACCCGAGGAATACATAGAGTAAGTTTGATGCAAGCATTAAGTTGGTCCGAGGGAAAGCATTGAGTCGGTTCGAAGATTCTAAGAAATTGAATCGACGCAAGGCATTAGTCCGATTCGGACAAGTATTGATTTTAGCTAGTTTTGTGTGCAGGCTATACATTTACGCTGAAATATAAGAGGTCACCATTTTGCCTTATTTACAAAACCAAATCATAGCCTCCCAACGAACTGAGGCATAGGCACGGTAAGACAAATCATTGTAATAATTCAACGTATCACGAAGTGCTCGAATAGCTAAGTCAGAAGGGTTGGTCGTGCAACAAGTTATGAAATTAAGCTGCATTGGCTCAGCAAAACGATAAGGCATATCGGCTTAAGTTAGGGGACTTTGACTTCTCTTTCCTACTCCTTCATGCCGAAGAAAATATATCGTTGTATGCTAAGTTAACCTATCGAGACCACAGGCGTGGCTCGATCGAAAAGATGAACATAGTGTGTGTCAAACACTAGATCGAACAATTGAAATAAAACGTACATCGAATGTACGAGTTGCTATGGAACATTGAATATCTCAAAAGCGAGCGCCTCGGTGCACAAGCCATAAGAACATAGGATAACTGTATCAACAAGTGCCTCAACGCATGAGTCATTCTGTGCCCCCACGTACGAGTTAGTATGTGAGAACATTGAAATTCTATATCGGCAGGAGTGCCTCAGTGCACGAGCTATAGAACATTAAATACCCTATCGAGGTGTGCCTCAGTTGTACGAGTCGGAGGAAAGGAACATACATTGAACATTAAGGCATAGAATATGGAATTACGGTATCGAGGCATGCATCGCATGCACAACTCGAAGAATAGAGAACAATCATGTCAAGGCGTGCGTACGTGCACGAGAATCATAAAAGATGGCTTCATTGCGAAGAGAACAATTGTGGCATGAATGTCACAAAACTGTCGGATGTGACATGATGCCTCAAAAATGTTCGGAACCTTCGGGTCATTTGTTTGACGAACATTGGGTTGAGACATGATGCCATTGAACATTGAAACGAAGAATGAAGTGAGAATACATTAAAAGAATAGAGAAATTGGAGACGACGTAAAGTCTGAGAATACATTGAAAGAATAGAGAATACATTAATGCGCACGGTGTATAGTCGAATGGACTTAAGATATTTCTTGTGCACGGGTGTGGTAGTTTCCCTCGAACGGGTTTGCGCCGGGGCGTCGGGACCGTTCGGCCTAGGAGAGATAATCGTTATTATTGGTGCACATCTTTTGGGTGTGACTTACGATATGCTACTGATGTGATAAACCAGAATTCATTGTAAGTTTAGCGCCTTCGGATACTAGGCCAGCAAATCCATATGGGGAAGACGCCGGGTTATCCAGTTTAAGAAAAGAAAAGAAAGAGAAACAAGTTAGTCCATTCTGGCACGGATATGCCAATGACCTTCATATAGTTAAAGAACAGTGGACCAAAAGTGCAGGAACACAGTGCTCCTGCACAGAGCACATATAACATGACAGGAAAGGAATGAGGTGTATTCACCTTGCGTCGGTGCAAGCGCGAGTGCGTCAATGTTTGGTAAGAAGTCACAAAACAACACGAGATTGCTATTGGTTGCCTACTTGCTTATGCCAATCGAAATAACATGCTTACCATGATATCATGCTTTACTACTTTCAAATATGCCATGAAACAGATCCTAAGGAGAACATAGAAAGATAACTAAATTATATGCTGCATGGATCAATACATAACAAATGTCGATTTATATAAGTGGGTCTTTGATCAGTACAGCAAGGGCGAAAGTACTAATCCCCTACTAGATTGCTCGCAGGTTCAGGATACATTCTTCTTGCGGCGAAGCTTCGCTTGATCGCGCTAAGGCATGGAATGCCATAGCGTTTGAAGCGTGCGATTGCATTGACACTCGAACTTACAACAGGATTGATTCGGTCGACATATAGAAGGCATGATGTATGGAACGATGAAATCCTTTATAGGCAAGAGAGAAATTGAGTGTTGTAAGCTAATCTAGCAAATTCAGTTGGGCTATTAAAAGCCTTTGTAGCCTTAGTTTATTTATCAATAAAAAGAATTATTTCGTACACTCTATTTGCTTGCGTTGCTAATATCAAATCAAAGATAACCATTTAAGAACTTGTCATCTTGCCTTGTACGAGTGCAACTCCAGACTCGTACGACATCACGCTCCAGCGAGGACGATGATTTAGATAAATCGATGCGAGGATGAGCAATTTTTTAGGTCATGGCGTGACACTGGGTCAAGGCCAAATAGTCGGCATTGATGAGGAAAGTCATATTTGAAATATTAGGATAAAAGATGGTCGACGAAGAGGGGTGTCCCGCTGGGCTAGGGAATGCAGCACTTGGTGGCTCCGATCGGAGTAGATTTAGGAGCAACACACGTCGATAAGTGGAGAAGAAGACTGTATGGCTCGACTCTGGAAAGTGATTAGCTGGGAAGAAGGTCCCAGCATGGTGGTCTGTATAGTGCCCTTTCCGATATTATGCCCCATTCCACATTGATGGGGAGCACGGTTAAGAAATATTATCGGTATTGATTTATCGGGACAGATTGAATTAAGATCATTTTCTCGTTATGGAATGATTTCTTCGTTAGGTCTCATATTCATCGGATTGTGTCTTACGGATTACGTCTTGCGGAAAGACTCCTCGGCCAAGATTCAAGGGACCTCTTAGTTGCTCTGTCTTTCGAAGTTGTACTTGCCTCTTTCGCGTTGGTTATTATGAATGTATTTTCGAGAATGTTTTCGATGATTTCATTTCTTGTGTTTGTTGAACTTCATACTTCATATCGAATTCTGAGAGAAAGGAACGAGTATTGATGTTTTACTTATGCAATTATAGGTGGTCGCGTAGGCGATGCATAGTGCAGAAGACCGCTTTCTCTTGCCTCATTCAATCAACGATGAGTGGCTTGATCGTTCTCTTCTTGACCCTCTTTCTCTCCAATCAACCAACGATATCGATAAAAATCAAATTTTAGATATAGATGCAAATACTTAACGTTGAAATGCTTATTTTCATAGGATAGTGTATCATATAACTGTTGCACGTTTACTTATGTATAACTGCTATAGAACTAGTATATCATCAACTATTATATGCTTACTTTGTTATGCCTACTATAGAACTATGTTAAACAAGGATTGAATCGGTGAATGAATGTTGCACAGAAAATGTAGACTACACTGGGACTAGTTAATGTTTTTATCAACTCATAGACCATGCTTGAGTAACTAGTTTAGTCTTACATGGTCATGGACAACTTGTGCGCAATGGAGATAGATTCTCGAACGATCTAGATCAATGAATCGATTCAACCTAGGAGGAACGGGGATAGCAGTGCTAGCTTAACTGGCACGAGTGATTCAAAAACTTTCAAAAAGGGCTCGGTACCCATGTTAAAGGATCGCCATCTAACCCAGCTATAGTCCATGATGGCTTGACATGTCTATTGACCTTCACATATATATATATATATATATATACACTTTTTTAGTTAAGATATCTGGTTGAACATGGAAGAACATGGTAATGGAAAGTTTTTCAGGGGTGGAGACTATACCATGGGTAAGATTTAACATAGTTTTATATGCTAAGCTTTGTCAATTCCTTATATAAAATTGACTAGGATGGCGACAAAGAATACTTAACTAATACATGCTTCACATAACTTTTTAAACTATTGAGATCATGGAATTAATTAGTCATATATAACCACCACTTTTTACCTTAGGGGTATTTTGGTAATTTTATATATTGCTAATTATATAATTATTATTTACTAGTGTTAGCTAGAATATTAGTTAATTGGAGTAATTAGAGTTAGTGTCATGAATAGAATATTCTATTAGATTAGTTAGATGACATGGTGGACCCCTAGTGGAATAATCCAATTCAAAATTTCTTTTCAAAAGTTTTCTACTTCTTCTCCAAGTTCCTCTTCAACCATTTATTTCTATTCCCATAAATTTCTAGATCTAGAATTATAATTCGAACACAAATTCTCTACCAAAGCTACTCATTCTTCTTCTATTGTAGAACTAGAGGCTTGGAGCACAAGAGGAAGCTTGAAAAGGAGTCAAAGCAAGAAGGATCGTGTCCGACTCAACTTTTTCGTGTCCAAATTCAGAGTTCTTCAAATAAGGGACACACAAGTTGATTAGTTCTCCATTTTTTACCAATTTCATGGTTAGGAATATCAATTGAACCTATAGGAACCCTCCCATAGGTAGAATTGACTCTTTAGTGCTAGATCTAGGTGTTAGAAGCCTTCAATTTGGTAGATCTAGGTTTTTACCACGAGGAATGATGATTTCTATGCTCAATTTGTGTTAATTATGAATTTTGACCACCAAGTGTTTCACACATGTTCTCAAAAGGATTTGGTGTCATAAATTCAGTTGTGCTTGCATCTATGTGTCTCATTTTAGTGGAATTAGCCTCCTAGTGTCCGAAGTCGAATACGTGGCACCATACCATGACAATTTGTGATATACATGATCAATTTGGGCAATAATGGATATTTGGATGATACGTATCAATCGACATGTGTCATATATTATATTTTATCTAATTAATTGCATAGTTTGAGGCATGGCACATTTATGGTGATTTTGGGAGTGCGTATCATATTAGGTGCATTAATCTCATAGTGTGTATCATGGTAGGTTGTGGTTCTAGCCATATTATTGGGTATTTTCATATATATATATATATATATATATATATATATATATATATATATATATTAACCAAACCAAAATTTTATTGAAGTAAAAGACGTAAAATGCCCAAGCCTTTACAAGTAAGCGCCCTCAACGCGACAAGAGGAACAGAAAAACGAGCAGCGCGAGACGCGCACAAAATGAGACCGGATCTCTGCGTCTGCAAGAAACCCGGAGGATAGCCTAAGCTAGGGCCTCCCAGAAAGTGTTGGAGGCGTGAGAGTAACACCTCCTAGCTTTGAGAATTTGTCTGATAACCTCTTTGTATAATTATGGAGGGCGGAGTTGGCGGCCTTCATATCTAAATTTGTTCATCTTCTTCCATAATATCGAAATACCGACGGCCGCGACGATCTGATGTCCGTGGGAGCAGCTCCAACTGGCCAGGAGAACGTGGAAGCCCCCAGTCGAGTGAACCAGATTAAGTCTATTGTTAAGATTGCACCAAATCGGAGTCGCCAGCTCTCCAGGAAGAAGGACGTGCTCTACCAATTTCGATGTGTGCTCCACGCAGCAGTGGCATCTGGACGCTAGGCTGAATCCGATAGATCTGATATGGTCGTCCGTCGACAGCTTTTGGCGAAGTGCTCGCCATATTAGGATGGACCATTTGATGGGTATGCAAGATTACCAAAACTTGGCAGATGTGGTGTTCCGCACGCCTCTGCCTCTGGCCACTATTCTGGCTGAAGCCAGCGTAAAAGTCCCACCCGGGTTAGGGGACCATCTCCACGTGTCGGGCATGTCAGAGACCCGTAGATTGGTGGCGAGAAGGCCGTTGGCCGCCTGTTGACCAAACCAATCTCTGACCCTCCCCCAATTTCATCCGAAACTTACCTCCTAAAGGCCCCTAATAACGCATCCCTGCGGAGTTCTCACGTTGGGCTGTAAGGTGTCTTCACCTAACCACCGTTCCATGCTTGCCGATGAGCGACCGTCGTCCAACTGAAGACGGATTAAAGGTTCTGCGATGTTACGTCCCCGAATTATTCGACGCCACGACGTCGAAGATCTGTTGTTGGTGACCGCCTTCGACATATGAGAGAATCTGGAGTATCTAGCTCTCATGAACCTCGTCCATAGCGAGTTTTCCGTGCCACTACAAGAAAATTAATTTTTTCCAACATTTTATAAATGTCGAAAAAAGGTCAAAAACGTTGGCATAGAAATTCCCGACATTTTTTTAACGTTTTCGACAAACGTCGTCGTTGTCGTAGTTGGGAATTTACGACGTTTTAGATAAACATCGGTATAGGTAAAGACGACATTTACAACAACGTTTAAAAAATGTCGAAAATTGTGCAATAATGGATAATAATTTTCAACATTTTAATAAAAACGTCGGAACCTAAACTTCTTTTCCAACCTTTTGCAAAAACGTTGGAATTTGCTTTCCAACCCTTTCCTAATGATTGTCCAACGTTTTAAAATAAACGTCGGTATAGATAAAGCCATTTTAATTAAAATCTATAATTTGAATATATTTGCCATGCACTTGTATTCAACCGGCTTCCTAATAAGTAATTAAACCATACTCCAATTAATATTATACATTCAACAATATATAACTAACAAAATAAACTTTTATTGATCAAAATAGAACATTTTACTATACAACCGAGTTTAACAAAATAAAACAATTCAAAATACAACATTTTTCTCATCATTGTGTGGGATCAACCAATTAGATGTACATCCCTTCTTCCTGTCTTCAAATTTGTGAGTATATCAGCCTCGCTCCATTGTATGTATAAGGTGAAATATACTCGACCCAAAAATTCCTCCACCACCCGGCTTGGTTGTCGATCGTTGCCATCAAGACTACAAGCATCTCCTTCCTGAACCTTACACTTTTTCTCAGACAGAGACCATATTGGGCTTGCATCTGGATGAAGTGCATCTCCTTCGTTATCCTCCATACAGAACCTGCCTCCACTTAGAAGGTGGTCTCTAGAGAAACCATCAGGGTTTTGATTAATACCTTCCTGATGAACATGAACATCTCGAAGAAACCTGATATTGCTACCTTGATCAACAGGTTCTTGCAACACAGCAGCAACATCTGAGCCATCATCCTCATGTTCTATATTCTTTTTTGTATATGATTTCGTCCGCACATTGACTGAGTGTAGGAAAAATAAAAATAGGACAATCAGAAGAGAAAAAAATAGGGAGGAAAATTATATGGCAGTAAAACACAACAAATGCTGATTCCAGCTACAACTTCAATCAAATTATGCATAGCTAAGTATATCCTCCCTAATAAAAAAAGGGACAAACTGTCAACAATCAAAACATAAAATATTAATATTGTGCAAGCATAGAAACAAACTTGTGAGTATTTGGAATTGAAAATAAGCCAAAACAAATATGACATGTACTCAAGAAAATATGAATTGTCGTTCAAACCTGTATCTGGTCAAACCTCCTAATTCTCTACGTTCTGTATGTTTTTATTCCTAGTTCTGGAAGGAATTAAGGAAATAAATCTTAGTTCCTGAAATACAATAAAATTTCTCTTCTACGATTTCAAACTGTGTTTGGTTGAGTAATCAAGGAAATATGAATTATCGTCAGGTTCCATTCGCTTAGAAATCAAGTCTAATTCCATAATTCCTCGATTCCCCAATTTCTTGTCCAAGCGGATGGGCATGTTTGTTTTCCCACAGTTTTACAGATTTTTTAGATCTCAGATTTGCATATTTAAGTTCACTGGAAGCTGTAGAGAAAAGAAAATTTGTTAAATAACCATTTCTGTTCTCGGATATAAGATCCAGTTTATGGTTTCACTGAAACAGAGAAATGTTTCAAAGATGTATAATAGCATGGATAAGAATTAGCATAACAAGTTACAATTTAGCTATATATAAAAAAAAGCAATATGAAGCATCAAATTGATTAATCTTTAGTGTATTTTATGATAGTTTCAGAACATTTCATTTTAGTTATTGAAATATTAATCCTATTGTCAAATATTCACTTTAAGAATGATGACAGAATTTCCAATCTTTGGTAATAACTGAGTTATTAGCTTACAAACGTCTACAAAAGGATTCTACCCAAAAACTTGTAAGGTTGAGCACAGGACACTAACCATTATAAATAAACTTGTGTGCACCAAGAATATCCAAAAGTGAAAATGCGACTCCAAACGGCATCCAACACTTTATGATCCATATTTCATCAATCTATAATCCACTAAGAATAAAATGTGACAACAAACAAGAATAGAAGTTATATTGTGACGCCATTATATCACACATGCTTTTTATGTATGGTTATGGAAGTGGGTGTTTCTTTAGACTTTACACGCATTTGACACACACATCATATCCAAAACGAAGAAGAAAGCCTATGAATCATACTTTAATAAGGCAATAAAATAGTAAGGGGACATGATTAGGCCTGTCAATGGTAACTGCTAACCCGAACCTGCTTTTTAACCTAATATTCAGGCTTCAATTTAAACAACAGAACCCGAATGAATTCTAGGTCATGTTCGAGTACAGAATATGACACCTGAAAAATTTCAGATTTGGTTCAAATTCTAAAATAAATTTATTAATTCATATGTATACAAAAAGCTTCTGGTACCTCAACTGATGGGTGGCTGGTTGATGATTCCAGAGGCAAGTGATTCAAATTCCACCTACAGCGCAATTTTAAGCTGCTTTCCCCTATTTTCAGAAGGAAAAAAAAAAATTGACCCGATAACCTAAGATAAGAATCGGGTCAGTTTCAGGTTTCATATCTTGGGAATAAATAAATGAACAAATGAAATATCATTCTTAATATTATTTCCTATTACAATTTATTGCTTCTCTCACCTTAAATCTGGAGGGATCAAACTTTTTAGGGTCAGTGGTGGATGTTCCTGAACAGGGGAGTACTTTCATCCCTTGGATATCAGGTACCCTGATTACAATACATACATACAGAGGAACAATAACAACCTTTTCTTAGTCCCACTCGCAACACAAATATTTAAATGAGCAATGCAACAAAAGAGAGAAGAACAAGTATAGTGTAGAAAATAATGGTTGGATAATTTTATTGATGGACTACTTTACTACTTATAGGGAGTCTAGCTCCTCTACATACTACATATTCCGATGTGGGACTAAAAGTCCCTTATTGATTCTTAACACTCCCCCTCAAGATGGGCGATAGATATTGATCATCCCCATCTTGTTACATAGCTTCGACAGACTTAATGAACAAAGACCCTTAGTCAGACAGTCTGTAACTTGTTCTTCTGAGTGGACATGGTCAATCTTTAGTATCCCTTGTTCCAGCTTCTCCTTGATGAAGAATCGTTCAATCTCGATGTGCTTCGTTCTGTCGTGCTAAACTGGATTGTTAGCTATACTTATTGCAGCTTGACTATCGCTCAGAAGACGCAATGGTGCTCCCTTATCCAGCTTCAACTCTGTCAGCAATGCTTTCACCCACAGCAACTCTGACACTCCCAGCGCCATTGCTCTGTATTCTGCTTCAGCTGTCGACCGTGCTACCACTGACTGTTTCTTGCTTCTCCATGAGACCAGATTTCCTCCTACAAAAACACAGTATCCCATGGTAGACCTTATGTCGTCTATGCAGCTCGCCCAGTCTGCATCACAGTATCCCTCAACTTCTATGCGTCCATTCTTCTTGAACCATAGCCCCTTTCCCGGCGTTCCTTTCAGATATCTCAAGATCTGAAATACTGCTTCTATATGACCCTTTCTTGGATCATGCATGTAGCGACTCACTACACTCACCACAAATGTGATATCAGGGCGAGTGTGTCCCAGATAAATCAATCTCCCTACAAGTCTTTGATATCTTTCACGATCAACAAGCTCTCCTGCTTCTGCTCCAAACTTACTCTTCGGGTCAATTGGAGTAACGGCTGCTTTGTATCCCAGCATCCCTGTCTCCTTCAGCAGATCTAGTGCGTATTTTCTTTGTGATAAAACAATTCCCTGTTCGTCTTCACACACTTCGATACCTAAAAAGTACCTCATCGCTCCTAAATCCTTTACCTCAAACTCCTTCGCGAGTTTTGACTTCAGCTTAGTGATCTCGACTTCATCATTACCTGTGATCACTATATCATCCACATATACAGCAAGTATAGTGATGTGGCCTCTTGAATGCTGGAGGAAGATCGTATGATCTGTATTTGTTTAACGGTATCCTATGACTGTAACAGCCTTTCTGAATCTGTCAAACCAGGCTCGAGGAGATTGCTTGAGCCCGTATAGCGACTTCTTCAGTTTACACACCTTTTCTTGCGACATCCCTCCGTCTGATTCCGTCGTGTAGCACCCTGACGGGAGCTCCATGTATACTTCTTCTTGCAGGTCCCCATGAAGAATGGCATTCTTCACATCCAGCTGGTACAGCTTCCATCCATAGTTCGCTGCAATGGAGACCAGAGTTCTCACGGTGCTTATTTTTGCTACTGGGGCAAACGTCTCATCATAGTCTATGCCATATGACTGTGTGAACCCTTTTGCAACCAACCTCTCCTTGTACCGCTCTACTTTTCCTTCTGGCATCTCTTTCACTGTGTACACCCATTTGCATCCTACAGCTTTCTTCCCTTTGGGTAATGGAACCAGCTCCCATGTCTTATTTTTCTCCAGTGCCCCAAGTTCTTCCATCATTGTAGCTTTCCATCTTGGATCTTTCTTTGCTTCCTGCCAACACTTGGGCAACGAAGTAGAGTCTAACGATGCAATGAAGGCTCGATAATTCGAAGAAATGTTACAATAAGATAAGAAGTTGGCAATGTCATATTCGTAATCATCAAAACGAGCAGGAGCCTTACCCGCATTGATGCAAGAAGATCTCCTTAAGGGAGCAATAGGTGGTGGAGAGATCATACCATCCGAGTCGGAGAGATCTGCATCAGAATCCGAGTGATTCAGTGCGGGGGCAACATCTTTAGGAGTTGGAGCAGGAGTAGACGAGGGACTTGGTACAGTAGGCACAGGGCACGGCATAGGCACAGTACTGGACTTCTGTTGTCTCCTTCTGTAGACTTGGAGCTCCTTTTCCCTTGTCTGTTGCTCCCCCTGCGTAACATATGTATCTTCTTCTTCATTCTCTGTATCTGAGTCACTGTGCTCTCCCCCTTTCGTCCAGTTTTCTACAACCGGACACGGAACCGAACCGACGACCACACTTAGGCTTATTATCTCCCCCTCACATCTAACACCATCTGTGTTAGGTGTGTAACCAAATGCTGAACCTTCATCCGAACCATAGTATGGTTCGAGTTCTCTGAATGTAATGTCTATGCTTACAAACATCTTCCGCTCGACTGGACTCCAACAGGCATATCCCTTCTGAGTCATCGTATAACCGACAAAGACACATTTAACTGTCCTAGGATCCAGTTTGCCAACGCCTGGCCTATTATCTTGGACAAAGCACACACATCCAAAAACTTTCGGTGGAACAGTGTATGTAGTTGCCCCAGTAAGCATCTCCAACGGTGTCTTCCAGTCCAATACTTGAGATGGCATTCTGTTGATGAGATAAGAGGCCGTCAATATAGCCTGCACCATAAGTGTTTCGGGACATTCATAGCCAGCATCATCGTCCGTGCGACTTCCAGCAAGTGTCTGTTCTTTCGTTCAGCCACACTATTTTGTGTCGGAGTATATGCACATGAAGTTTGATGTAGTATTCCATGAGTGAAAAAATACTCAGCAACCCGCTTATTAGTATACTCCGTCCCATTGTCAGACCGGAAACACTTAATTTTAGCGCCATATTGTGTTTCCACCCGTCGATGAAAGTCCCGAAAGGCCTCAAGGACGTCACTTTTATTCTTCATAAGGTAGACCCATGTCACACGGATATAACAGTCAATAAAGGTGACGAACCATCGAAAGCCGTTAATTCTGGTTGTAGGACAAGGTCCCCATACATCCGAATGTATCATGTCAAAAGCAGCTGAACTCCTATTTTCCGAACTTACAAACGAGCTTCTGGTATGTTTCCCCAACTCACAAGCATTACAAAATAACTTCTCTTTATTAGCCCTTTGATATAAGGAATGATACATTCGACTAATAATTTTAAAAGAGGAATGACCGACACGCTGGTGGTGGAGTAGCAAGTCGGCTTCAACACTGCGACAGGAAGCTTCTGGTGGTGCGTCTGCTACCAAGGATGCCAATGCGTTATCCAGTCCAGTCCTGTCTAAATACCACAGCCCCTTATGCCATGTGCCAGTCCCAAGTCGTCGTCCTGTCCTTTTCTCCTGAAAAGTCACCGTAGGAATGTCAAAGGAAACAGTACAGTTAAGATCAAGTATAATGGCACTAATTGATAGAAGATTGACAGAAAAAGACGGAGCATGTAAGACATTGGTTAGAGTGATGGAAGGGGTGCATGCGACAGTGCCTTTACCCATCACAGGGCTGGATGTACCATCAGTGGTCTGAATACTCTCCAGCAATGGTAGGTGAGTATAGTCCTAAAATGTACCACGGGATCCCGTGACATGGCGAGATGCCCCAGAGTTTATAATTCATCCTGGCTGATGGACAGATGCAAGAGCACGTGCAGAATTACCGGTGCTGGTTTGGACAAAGCAAGTGATGTGATCTCCCGAGGTAGAAGACGCCCCAGGACTGTCGGCCGAACCCAGCTTTGTTCCTCGCAACTTCTCAAGGAACTCCCGCTCAAGCGGGGTTATTTCAGCCAGTTGATTCTCTCCCCTTCTTCCGCCAGATTTTCTCTGTGTCCGCCCTTCTACCAGCATATCCTCCTCTACTACCACGTCGGCCTCCACGACCCCGTCCTCGATCATTAGACGGATTGCACAAGGGTTTTGGACAAAATCGGATGTAATGTCCGGAGTCACCACAATTATGGCAAATATCACCCATAGATGGAGGTTGATTGAAGGCAGCAAGGGCAAACTTTTCAACCGCGGCTAGTTCCCCTTGGGAGGAGCCCTTGTTGGACATCAACTTCAGTCGAGCTTCTTCCTGTGTCATGACGGCTATAGCTTCTTCCAAGGTCGGAAGCGTGGGTTGGGATAGGAGGATATTCCGTCTCTGCTCAAATACCGAGTGTAGTGCCGTCAGAAATTTCATCATACGCTGCCGCGAAATATAAGCCAGGAACGTCTGAAAGTACTTCGCGAATGCCGGTTCGACTTGTGCATCTTCCATCCCAAGAGGATCATAATGATCCAGATCAGACCAGTACTTCTTCAACAGGGCTGCGTACTCAGAGATGGTACGTTCGTCTTGGGCCACCCTATCGAGTTCATCTTGAAGTTGAAAGACTCGCATAGGGTTGCCTGAGCCGGAGTACATATCTTTTAGAGTACGCCATATATCGGTAGCAGCCTCCATTGCCTCGACATTGCCCGACACCTGGTCGGTTAATGAGGCAGTCAACCACCCAGCCACTACGTTGTTGACAATCTCCCAAACAGCAAACTCCTTTGCGTAGTGATCGACTGGCGCCTTGGCTTGGCCAGTGACATAGCCAACCAAGCCACGTTCCTTCAGCGTCCGCATCGCCTGCCGCGACCACTTCAAGTAGTTGGACGTTCCTTCCAACTTCGTCTCCAGCTTCTCCAATTTCCCTATTTTGTAAGGTGACGGATCCACATCAGTATGGATCACACGTGGGGTTGCCTCGGTTAATCTCTTTGATAAGATATCATCCACCAAGGCCTTCATCTCTTCGGCCGTCAGTTTGCCACTGATCGAATCCATGGCTTCTTCAACTGTGAACCCTATTCGTCGTCTTCTTCGGCGTCTTCGACGTCGGAGTCGGCAACTTCCCCAACTTCGTCGTCTTCTTCGTCTGCATCGTCTTCGTCATCTTCTTCGACGCCACAGACTTTACGAATGCGCTACTAACTTGGCCAGCACCGGCACGCGCATGTAAAGTGAACACGTCAGGACACCAGAGAAGACATGATCAGTCTCTGTAGAGATCCCGATGTGAAGAAGGAATAACAAATAAAGCATTTGTTAGTTCCAAACGGTGTAAGCGAGGATCAGAGTTGGTGCAAATAAAGTATTTGGCAGCCGTCTATCTTCGAAATACGCCATTTTTTTCAGAAAAAAGGGAGGACGGCTAGGGTTTGTAGTAGATGGAAAGGCTAGGGTTAGACATGGTGGTGGCTAGGGTTAGGGTTTAGGAGGGGGTGCTGCTGGAGGTCGGGAAGGGGGGGCTGCCGGTGGTCGGGGGGGCTGCCGGTGGTCGGGGGGGCTGCTGCTGGTCGGGGGGGCTGCTGGTGGAGGTCGGTAAGGGGGGGAGGGGTCGGAGGGGTGTCGGCGAGGGGGCTACTGCTGGTGGTGGGGCGGCGAGGGGGGGTCGGCGAGGGGGGGGTCGGCAAGGGAAGGGGGGTCGGCAAGATAAAAAAATTTCTTTTTGTTTTTTGTGGAGAGAGAGAGAGGGTTATGGCTCTGATACCGTGTAGAAAATAATGGTTGGATAATTTTATTGATGGACTACTTCACTACTTATAGGGAGTCTAGCTCCTCTACATACTACATATTCCGATGTGGGACTAAAAGTCCCTTATTGATTCTCAACATATAGAAACAACTACAAGAAGAAGAAAACACTTGGCATGCACGTACAATTAAAGTCCCTGCAACAAAACTCCAGAGTTAGTGATGAAGGTCGAGGCCGGTTATATTTTATATTATTCAACACATGCAAAATTGCAGAAAGCAAGTATGATGAAGATATCAATGACAAAGCAAAGTCATGACTGATGCCTCTTTTAACTTTTAGCTAACGTATACATCCTACAATGCATACATACTATAAGCAAGTACAGAATCTTACAGTATCTTATAATTGATTTTAATCATGCTGGCAGGAAATATTCTTTTCGGGGATTTACATAAGCTGCTACACCAAGAAATATCTGGATAATACACAAGTTAAACTAGAAGTTAAATTACTGCTAATGTCCACATCTAAAACATTGTCTTACTTCGTATAGCATGGTATCCAAACTTGTAATCCAGCACAGGACAATAAGTATAATCCTAATCTAAGTTGCATGAGTACACCGTTGAAGGAACATATATGTGTCCATTTTCTCTTCTAACATGTATCCGACACAAAACTTCGACATTCATGTCATATGTGGCCTGCACATTTCTATACTACGAAAGGGACCAAAAACATGGTTGATATGGTTTGGCAAGGTCATGATCATGTACAACAAAATTGACATATGAGAAGTAAACATTCTATACAACTGATTCTTCCCATAACTTTTATAACAAAGGTAGTATTGAAAACATGCATAGATATAGATATCATTGAGATATTATGTGTAGAATACATATACAGATATGTTACTGTGTGTATATATAACCATACTCATGCCATACCCATATTTAAATTTTCTTAATATGTCGAATTTCGAATCCGTATATGATTCCTTGTCTGTGTCAATGCAACCTAGATCCCAATCCACATGTAAAGTTCTAATTGCAAACTATTTAGTGGAAAACAATTTAGTGCTACTACTTTTGATCAAGCATAAGGGGTACTGAAGAAGTCCTTAACAAAATCACGAAAGAACCAAGAATGAGTTAAATTTGTGGTCCTACTAAGAAACCGACAAATTCCCCGAAAAGATTTTCCAATGCTTTTATCTACTGATAAGTAAGCAATGATAATTAAACAAGCAACAAAGATAACTATTTGGGTCACGATATTTTTCCTATTCTTTTCCAATTGCTTATAGTGATTATTATATGTTTTCTCATTATGAATCAAAGTTCTTTTATATACCAAACACTATCTGGGTCGTCCTGGGTATCACACAGTGGAGGCTGGACTCCAGGATCATGATTCATATAGCATGTATTGTTCAAAGGGTTCTTCCATATTGCAATATATCCCTCCTTCTTCACAAGTTTCCAACAAATTCAAGTTGTAAGGTCCTTCATCTCTAAACAAACATATACATGTCAGCATTACATGCTAAAAACGAGGAATTTTTTTTAAGAATTCAATTAAGGGGGAAGTTGTGTTCAGAAAAAATATGTTGAAGACATTTGTACTAGTGCGATGCATCATTACACAAACTGAATGTGAACAATGATCTGTATAATGTGAACAACTTTCAAAAACCCCTACTTTGAAGTTTGAATTGAACCATAATATTGTGTTGACTGGCATCATCATAATCATCATTCTTCCATCAAAATGGATCCACTATGGAGTATGGGAAAGCTATATAGTGTGGACTATGGAGTATACGAAAGCCATAAAAAAAAAGAATATACATAGGAATGATCATCATGCTGTAGGGTATGTGGGAACTACTTTACTTTGTTCCTGTATGTGTGTATGTGTGTCTGTGTGTGTGTGTGCAATATAGCATAATGGAAAAATGTATGAACTCATTTGTCTTACCACTTCTCTTAGAATTTCTTCTTCTCAAATAAATCCAGAGGATGGCCAACAACAACAGTCTCAATATGCAAACAGAAACAACAATGTGCACTATAACTCCCAAAGATATTTGAAATTGCTAGTAGTAGGATTGAAGTACGAGGCATTCTTCCTATATGTAATTGCTTGCATCTAGAACATATAGGAAAGGTACAGATCTTACATTTACGTACGAGGCATTCTCCCCAACTTGAAACATGAGGGATACAGAAGGACATTTCACATTCTCACTGCATTGCCAAAAATGAGAAGATATACTCTCACTATCAGACAACGTCAATAAGAATGTTTCATGTAAACTTCTTTTGTTTGAAACATACAAGTATGCAAAATAAAGGGTTGTTTAGGCCTCGGTCAAAAGATCTCATAGCTTTGGCCCATTATATAGCGTAATTGCAAAATTCCCAGATTATTGGAGAGTAATCTGACCAAATAAAAAAAAGAAATGGTACATAGCCGTAGCAACCAACAAAAGTGTACAATTTTAAAAATATATTATCGCACATATCACACCTAGGACATTTCAATAAACACCATCTGTACTATGTTGAGTAGAGAGCGAAAGGGAATTCAAGAGTGTACCTGAGCCATGGTAAGCTTCATGGCCTGGTTGGAGCATACAAGCTCGTCGTATTGCACCTTGATGCTCCTCTGCATTGCGCCCGCGAACGACTAGAATGGAAAAAGAAAGCATCTGACAAATCTACCCTTGGAAATCTTTGTGAGGAAAGAAATGTCTCTCACCAAGACCCAAATCCAAATCTTCAAACGTCCCTTACGTATGAAGCAACCATACTTCATAAAACTAAAAAAATGCAAATCGCATGTATCTAAACAGTTAACTTCCTACCAATCTAGGAAGCATGACAGTCAAAATCGGTGGCTTGCCAGTGTCGTGTTGGTCACTTATCGAACATGACATGGACATCTCCAAAATACACAAGGTTGTGTACTCAAAATCAATTGTTTGTTTGATTCTTTTTTTTGTATCATGTTCTCTCTTATTTGTATCCATGCACATATCTAGCAATCAATCAAACCTCATGCATCTTGAGCACGGTTCTCGCTAAATATACACTAAGATTTCCAATAAGCTACAGTACCATGTCCTGCCTCCTACAATCTACGAAACACAGGAGACACTGCCACGTACGTATCGAACACGTGTCGGTCACTACACTAACAATCCCAAAAAATTTGAAACTTTGATGAGAATTAGTACCTTCCAAAGGAGCATGCGCTCTGTGGACCGGATCTGGTTCTTGACGAAGATAGACTTAACCTTCTTCTTCCCCTTCCTCTGATCGACCCCCGGACCCTTCCACCGACGGCTGATGGAGCTCGACCCCTCTACCCGACCGCCTGCGTAGCCGCCGTGCGCCATTTCTTTTCGACGATCTTCCGGCGCGCACGAGAGGGGGAGAATTAGGGTTCGAAGAGATTTTTATAATTTCTAGGGTTTTTGTAGTATTCAGAGGGAGAGTGAAGAGGGACTCGTTTGCTCTCAATTCGATTCGGAGGGTCCGTCGACAGTCAGTTAGGGTCGGGGCTACGGGGCAGTCGGCTAAAACTTTTTCAATAGGAGTAGAAAGGAGGAGATTGGGACAACCGATTAGGTTTTCCTTGAGGAGATAGATATCGTCTCGAGTAGGTGGGAATACATGAGGTTTAGGGAGGAAAGAAATAGCACCAAAAATATTAGAGGGAACAAAAAAGAAATTTTCAAAGAGAGAACCATCAAAATCCTTCTTTCCTTTTTAAGACATAATAAAACAACGTTTATACAAATTGGTTGCATATTTATGATGTTTAAAACTAAACACCTAGCTAATTATGCGATATTTATTGTGAAACGTTGTTATAACATATGTACGCCAACATTACCATAAATGTCGACATATAAACGTCGGATATTCGCAACATTTATGAGAAAACGTCGATATTTTTTGACGTTTATGATAAACCGTCGGTATATCATTCCTAAGTCGACGTTAACGTAAATGTCGAAAAATTAAACGTCGAAAAAGCTATATTTCTTGTAGTGTGTGCAGCTTCCACCACAGCTTCATGGAGCAGACGTCAATGATGTGGGCCAGTCTGTTGAAACCCAGACCACCTTCTTCGGTCGATTTGGCCATAGTATCCCACCCGGCCTAGTGGTGTTTGTCTTTGCCATCCTGTTAACGCTAAAAGAACTTGGCGAAGAGGGATTCGATGGTGTAGAGGACCTTCTTGGGAGGGGAGCAGACGGCCAGGGAGTACAACGGGATGGATGAGAGAACGTGTTTGATAAGGGTCAGCATGCCCCCCGAAGATAAGGTAGCGTTGGCTAATCTGTGATCTGTTTGTGAATTTTGTCTACAAGGTGCTCGTATATACACGTGTTAGACCTACCGTACACCAGCGGGCAGCCCAAGTACAGGAAAGGTGGGTAAGCCGTGCTGAAAGAGGTTAAGTTGGAGAGCAGGGCTGAACGGGATCTGTTAGCTTTATTATGGGTATAGATGACGCTCTTGTTGTTATTGACACGCTGGCCGAAACATGAGGTGTATCTCGCGATCGTACTCAAAACCACCTCGATCGATCCGCTGTCTCCAAAGGAGAAGATAAGGATGTCATCTGCGTATGCCAGGTGTGTGATGAGTGGACAGCCAGTCATGGTGTGGAAGTGGTGGAAACCGAGCATTCTGGACATGGTATTGAGGCTTCTGCTGAGAGCTTCTACCGCAATGATGAAAATAGTGGAAGATAGGGGGTCCCCATGTCTAACCCTACGAGTAGATTGGAACAACCCTGCTGCATGGCCATTGATAATCGTAGAAAACTAAGAATTGTTGATAGATCTAAATATGATGTCGATCCAGGATTCGGAGAATCCGAAAGCCCTGAAGACCCAGATCGTGAATTGCCAGTCGAAGCGGTCGTAAGCCTTCTCCATGTCAAGTTTGATGGCAATGTTCTCCCCTCTAGGCGGGAACTTCATACAAGTGATCATCTCTTGGGCTAGGAGAATGTTGTCAGTGATCTTGCGGCCTTTGACAAACCAGCTTTATTCTTCAGATATGATCTTGGGGAGGAGATTGGACATCCGGTTGGCAACGATCTTCGATATAATCTTGTTAGTGAAGGTGCAAAGGCTGATATGGCGGAAGTCTTTGAAGGTTTCCGGGTTGTCTTTCTTGGGGATAAGGATGATGTTGGCGCATGAGATGGAGTTGGGGTATCTCGCCCCTTGAAAGAAAGCTAAAGTGGCCTCCAATAAGTCGGTTTTTAAGATGTCCCAACAAGTTCTAAAAAATACCCCATTGAATCCGTCCGACCACGGAGCACTGTGTTCATTAATGGACCAGACAGCCGCCTTGACCTCCTCCTCCGATGGAGTGCCCACCAGGGTCTAATTCTCGCTGTCGCTGATGAGGGGTGCGATTTCGGACAGGAGCGCGATGTCTTTCACGACCTACTCTTTAGTAAAATGGTTCGAATAGAAGTTCTTCGTCGCAGCCTGAATACCTTCCTGGTCGTCCACTATGACCCTATTTTCGGTATAAATCCATTGAAGTTTTAATTTGTTTCTGCGGCCTTTGACACACGCATGAAAGAACTTGGTATTGCGGTCACCATCGTTATCGCAGGTCAATCTGGCTTTTTTCCTCTAGAAATTTGTTTCTACTTTCAGCCTAGATTTGAGAATCGCTCTGGCAAGATTGAGCGTGGCACGGGCAGCTGGAGATCTGTCAGTGGCAAACGAGGACTCGACGCTGGTGACGTCGTCCTCCGCCGCCTTAATCTCCTAGAAGATGTCTCTGAAAGCCTCTTTGCTCCAGGTCGTTAAAGCCTTGCGAGTGGCTTTGATTTTAGCCGCCATCCGAGCAAGGGGGTCAAGATCCGAGATGGAGTTCCAAGCGGAGGCTACGATATTCTGGAATTGAGGGTGGTGGCATCGAAAGTCGAGGAAGCGAAAAGGTTTTTTGGTGAATGTGTGGTTGTTACTGATCATGATGAGAAGAGGGGAGTGATCCGATTCAGTGGATTTAAGGTAAGAGAGGTTAGTGATCAGGCCCATGTCTGACCAGCTGTCGTTGATCATAGTCCGATCCAAACGGGAGTACTGCCGTCGATGACCCTTTTGCATGTTGCACCAGGTGAATTTGCTGTCGTGAAAAGGGATGGGGGTTAGGTTTTCGTTGAAGATGAAATTGTTGAAATCGTCCATCGCTGGCTGGGGGGGTGGGCGACCGCCGGATTTCTCCTCTCTGTAGGACACCGTGTTGAAGTCTCCGATGCATAGCCATGGAAGATCGTGGTAGGGTAATGCAGCTACCAATAGGTCCTCCAAAAGCTTCCTACGCACGGGAATGTCACAACTCCTATGAACGGCGGAAAGGATGGAGCGGAACTTGAGAGCCGGATGTTCCACCCAACAAGATAGAGCCTGAGGCGAATCTTTAACAATCCCAAATTTGAATTCTAGCACAAAAAGATCCAGATGTCATTACATCTAGTTATGGCCTGAGGGAATCCTAGCTTGAGTTGCGTGGCTTTGATTCTTCTTTGAGGAATTTTTGGTTCAATGATGATTAATAGGTCAATTCGATTAGTTTTCTTGAGGCTGAGGATTCTATTCAGCGTCGATTTGTTTCCGAGACCTCTCACGTTCTAGGAGGTGATGTTAAGCATTTGAAGTGGTATTGGGAGGGAGGTGGTTAAGCATCATGGTCGATCTTGTAGTCATGGCCGTCTGCTGCTTTTGTTTGTTTTTGTTCTTCTTGGAGGAGGTTTTTATAGTGGGTGTGAGGTGGACCCGTTAACACCAGTGGATTTGCAAGGCCAACTGGGTTCACTGCTACCATTGACATCTGTCGAGGAGGTCGTCGAATCATTATCATATTCGTCCAGGGCGCATAACGGATTGCTACGGTCCAGGAAACCCGCTTCCTTGGCTTGCCAGAACCTGCCAGTTAAAGGAGGGTTGAAGATGGGTTGAACGTCCATTTTAGGGGAAGGTACCCAGTGGGCCCCACCTCTGTGGTCGGCTCGAATGTGAGACTAGAATGATGGACCTCGGGAATCCGGGGTTCAGTAAACAGTGCAGGGCGGCTCTCCGGAGGAACCTTTCAAGACTTATGGGAGCGGTCGGTGGTGAGATGGGGAAGGTGAGAGTCCTCAGGAGGGGGGTGGTGAACTCAGATAGGTTGTTTGTTGAGATAGGGGTGGTGCTATGGGCACAAAGTCGACGCCTGGGTGAAGTATGTGAGGGAAGTTATGTTGTTCTGAAGAGCAGCTGGGCTTCGGGGAATCTGGCTGGGCGTCTTCGTCGGGGATGGACGAAGCGAGCTCACTAGAGTTGTCGAAGGTGCTGTCAGGAGCGATGTGTGAGAGGATTTCAAAGGCATTATTGAGGGAGATAACAGGAGCATTGAATGGGACGATGGCTGAGCTAGGTTGACGTGTCGGGCCGTCAATTAGAAGGGTAGGATTGGAAGGCTTAGACTGATTAACAGAGTCTAAGGCACGTTGTGCAGTCGGCACGCGCGGGTTGCGCATGCTGGACTGTTTTAACTCTGGGTGGGCACGAAAGCAGTGCTGCAATAAGTGACCGCTCATCTGGCAGTGTTTGCAAAAGATGATGTTGTTATCATAGACCAGCGGTTGGCGGTGTGTTTGATTTTCGAGCTCGATCTCTATGAGTTTGGGAGGGTCATTCGCGAGATCTAGCTCCACGCATATTTTTGCATAGCTGTACTTGGAGAGGTTGTGTGTTTCTTCTGCGATAGCTACCAGGGTCCCGAAGGAGCTGGCTATCCGTTTGAGGGCAGCTGTGGGATAACAAACCCGGAGAAGGTTGGAGAGGGTGATCCATGTGGATATTATGGTCGAGTCAACTTTGGGGTTGAAGTTAGGGAACCATTTGACGATTTTAGCGGTCTGTGTTCCGATTCTGGAAGTGCCCTTGGCCCGAACTACAGCATAGACCGGTTCAGATGAAAGGTGGAGGAACATGTGCTTTGGGTCAAGCGGAGCGACCCGGTAGGCTGAGGAAGGACCCCACCTGGCTACCACTTCCTTGACTTTGGTCATTTTCGTGCATCCGGATCCAAATTTGAGTACGAACGTCTTAGAAAAGGAGGAGGATAGGGAGTAGGTTTCTAGTGCAGTGAAGGGCACGCGAATGGGGTGGCCAGCGATGGGTGGTGGAAATTTAATGTCCGGAAGTTGAGTCTCTACCGCTGGGGAGGTAAGTGCCTCCCGCGATCTGGCCGGAGGGCCTCGGCAAAAGAGG